>OU779869.1:30000000-31200000 GCA_916999025.1 Orgyia antiqua
TGTGAAATGTCCTGAATATTTATAGACTATTGAATCTAAGGATTGCAGCAAAAAATCTCAGATTTTAAGAATTAAGTCTGTACTATCTACTTTTGCCATTCAGGCTTTAGAAAACTTTCATAGCCTAAGCATTGTTTTCGGAGTTGCTATAAGTACCTACGAATCCGGGGCCTATTGTAAGTTTATATACATACTAGCGGCGCGTCCCGGCTTCGCATGGGTAAATATAGCCTATGTTACTGAGTGATGATGTAGCTTTCTAATGAAAAAAGAATTATTAAAATCGGTCCAGTACTTTTTGAGTTTATTCGTTACATACAAAAATACAAATCTATCCTCTTAATAATATTAGTGTAGAAGTGTAGATAACAAAAGCCTGTCAATAAGCTTAAGTACATAGTTTAACTTTACGTGACAAAGGATCAATAAGATTAAATATGTAACAACTCAATATTTTCATATTAGAAAACGTTAGATTAAACATTTCAAAACGGTAAAATACACATAAAATTATTTTAAAAAATTCTTTTTTAATTTCAAAACTAAAAATTTGCGTCGATGTCCGGTGATATTAAGTCACTACATATTATTTCTTTTTGACTGTATTATATTACAATTTGGTAACTTAATCTTACCAAACTGTATTTAAAAACATTTTTACAACGTCTGCGTCTTGAGTAACAAAAAACTATAAGAAATAAAAGAAATAAGACTTATGCAAAGAAATCAATATGTCTAACATTCTCACAATAAAACGAATGTAATTACAGCTCTTTATTTTAATATTTATTATGTTATTTAAACTATAGACCATGACAATATGATGCTACTGGTATTTATTCTGTTGGGACAACAACCAAACTAAACCAAAAATAAATAAAAACAATGCCGAAAAGTTAGTTATATGTAATTTTAAATCATCCATGTGGTGGTTATGAATACGAATGTCATTACTTTATTTCCTCCTCAGGGAACTGTACCTAATAGCCAGATACGAAATAATTTAACGATTAGGACTAATAAAAATTAGGACAGCGTTAAGACATAAAACTAAAATAGGCCATGAAGTTTATTTAAGTTTGTTTTCGATGCAACATAATTCACACCATTGAACTATGAAAATCTATTAGATAAAATTAATTCTAACGATAAAATCAAACTCGAAACCAATAAAATTGTATGTGTGATATCATTTGAAAAGGTTAATAACAAAGTATATAAGCTGATGATTTAATCAAATAGAGGTCAAAGTGATACAAAATATTATAAATACTATGACGTCATAATAACTTACAGATGATTTCATAAAAAAAATAATGTGTAAAAAATTATTTGCAGAATGTATGACCAGGCGTATGAGTGTAAATGTAGCCAAGGAAGTGTGTTTAGAGATAAATAAATAAATTGTTTATTAAACATATCATTATATACAAACCGGCAGTAATAAACACATAATATGACCTAAAAAAAAATCTAGTACATATGATTACTTACAGCTAGGCTAGGTTATACACCTATTCTAGCAGGCAAAATTACCTTTGGCAAAGTTTATTACATAATAAAAGTAAGAAGAAAATAATCAAGTGCGTTTGACCATATTATTTAAATAAACATGCATGAAAGTGTGTGTATGTGTGTGAAGGCTTTAAAGATACCTATAACATTAGGAAACAACGGCCAAAAGTTTTTCTGTCTCGTCATAGCTGAGAGATTTGAGCCATTTAATAACCTTACGATGGTAGCGGATAGCACTTTTATATAGTCTCTCTACCCCCATGGGTAATGTATTTGTATAAAGACACAGTGGCATTGCTTGCATTAGATATCTGTGTCAAAATGCCCAAAGAAAAAGAAATATTTAATTTAGATTGCTGAAATTTAAATAAGACGGACATGGCCGAACATATTATTCGTTTTTCATCTGACAGGTCTCGTTGTTAAGGAATCCCGTTTGTGCGATAATTGTCATAAATGATTGTTCTGCGTCTGGTTGATTTCTATGTAATTTAAGTAAGTATTTACAATAGAAAAGTAGTATATGTAGTCTATCCGTATTCTGGAACCCATAGCACAAACACAGTAAGCTTAGCTTGGGACTAGAGGAGTGGTGAGGTGGAGAGGTGTGAAATGTCCATGAATATTTATTTATTTTTATGGAAAAGCTCAGCTTCTGACGTTGAATAGATAAATTAATAATAAATTTACATGCGATATGTACAAAGAGTGAAACTTCTGATTTTGAACCAGATGTTGGTTGCCCTACAAAACAGTCACGCGAGCTCGTATTACGTATTTGGTTATTTATGCCATTCCGTGTAGGAAGCATGCCGCTGGACAATATTTAAGCCTCACTAAATTTATAAATAAAGGTGCATAAAAACTGTTTTTGTCATGATTTCACAGATTGGAATCATTTTATAGATTCTATATTATAAAGTTGAAGAGTTTGTTTGTTTGTTTGTTTAAACGCGCTAATCTCAGAAACTGAAACAATTTTTCGAATCGGAATAGAGGTTATTCCTATTTAAAAAATTCTTTCAGTGTTGTATAGTCCATTTAGCGAGAAAGGCTATAAGCTATATAACATCACGCTGCGACTAATAGGAAAGAAGGAGTAGTGAAAAAAGTTACTAAAACGGGGAACATTTCCTAAATTCTACGCGTACGAAGTCGCGGGCAACAGCTAGTACACAAATAAACCGTTTTAATGTTTGTATTCCTGATTGTATCCCTGGTCACGGATTAAGAATACTAGTCTTTTCCTTCCTAGGGTATTGTAAAAGCCAGCTAAGTGATATTATACACAGATAACATTCTCTGCGAGAGACAGAAAACCTGAAAATGAACCCTGTACCTAAAACGCCCGGTAAGCGCGGCATAGTAGACCACAATCCTTCCCAAAGTGCAGGAGACTCACAAACATTTTAACACAGCGGAAGATCCTTTTGAAATAAATGTCGGTAGAGCCCATTATATGGAGATAATTTGTTCTAGTTCACCTACCATACGATCGCTATGTCACTTTCTAGCATGATTTCGGGACTTTCGATTCAGGCACATGCTATGTGTTATGTTGATTTTGCACATATACCTACATGTCACTATACTATTTCCTTAAGCCAGTCCATCTCTAATCATCACAATAATACCTACACGAACAGTTGCTATATATTAGTTTATAGAAAATAAAATTATGTAGCCATAAACATGTTCATAGCGTAGTTGTTCAATAAAGGTGGAATGGTTTGGATCGATGATGTAGCGTGTCAACGATGATATTCTACGTTGCGACGCGACGCCCAAACTAGGATAGTGGTTTTTAGGTATTCGTGTCATATACCACCATGTGTCAGTGTATGTATATTATATACTGTATTAGCTAATGCTGGCAATATTATACGCGTGGAAATTCGAAAACAAAACCTAACAAATTATACGAAAAGCCAGCCTCTTGAACTACACTATCTATAAAAAAACTGCATCAAAATCCGTTGCGTAGTCTTGAAGACATAAGTTCACATAGAGACATACAAAAATACTGGCACCGATTCTACATCCACAACTAAATTAAACTTAACTAAAAAAATAAAATTGATAGTGTCAATAACATAATTTGGCAATGTTAACTAAACTTTCTCATTTAAAGGCTGTGTATTAAATACTAACGATTTTAATTAACATGAATAATAATATGAATAACGAAATAGCAATAGATATTGGGTTGTTCGGAAAGTCGTTTCGTTTTTTGTTGTGGAAATGAAAGAGTTTTCGTATAATAAACAAATACTTAAATTTTTTTTGTTTAATTTGATAAATTTAAGCTTAATCCGATCTCACGTGTTGTTATTCGCCGGTTCACATCAACTAATGCCTATATCGCGTCTTTATCAGCTTCAACCGCCCTTCCCATGCATCCCGTGCATCTTCGACATCAAAATTGCGAGATCGAAATTTAGCGAACCAGTTCTGGCACTGGCGTACTGTCAACACACCTTCTCCATACACATCAGTCAATTTCTTTCTGGATTGAACAGCATTTTTACACTTTCTGTAGTAAAACAGTAAGATATGTCGAAAATGCTGCTTATCGCTCTCCATATTTAAAAGGGCAGCAACCAAAAACTACTGCGTAGAATTTATTGGAATTTTTCACACACAAGCCTTGCTATATGAGCTCTCAAAGCATATAAAAATTATATGGCGTAAATGTGAAGTTGGCTGCAAAAGGATACAATTAAATCCTCTATCGGGAAAAAACGAAATATCTTTCCGAACAACCTAATATATTGACAGTATCAACTTTCATATTTTTAGTTAAGTTTAGTTGTGCACGCAGAATTGGTGCCAGTTACTATTTTATAATAAGTAAAGATGTATGTACGTACATTCTGCAGAACAAAGCTTGTAACTACCGACAGCTCAGTATCACATTGTGGTTGAAATTTTAAACTTCAGTCTCGAAGTTAAGGAAAAAATTCCAAAACCGCTACACAAATAAACAAATTTACCTAAATACTGACCTGAGTCGTCATCATGTCCAGTATTAAGCTGTAATGCAAGTGCCCTGAGTTGTTTATACACTTGCACGGCTTCACTCCTTAACCAGCCGTCTTCTTGGTCTTCTGGTTCTGATTCCATCTCAGCGTGGAGGGATCTGGCAGTGTCTGTTGTCTCGATGGGGTCTGGTGCACCGATCCTCTCAGCTAGAGTGTCGTGGGAGCGTTGCAGACGTTCTAATTCCTTCAATGTGTTCTGGTAAAGGTGCTCCTGGAAATATATATACACTTTAATATTTTGATGAACTTATTGACAATATTATTGCAAACTAGCTGTTGCCCGCGATTTTGTACGCCTGGAATTTCAAATAACAGTAAGTAGTTATATAGATTGTAGACTGTAGATTCCTATTAGTGAAAAAAATTGTGGTCAGACCACTGCTTTCGGCGATTGCCCCCAAATATTACAAGATTTACCTGTTTATTAATAGTACAGATTAAATTTTAGTTAAGCTTATGATATTTCAAACTAAAAAGGAATAAAAACGCACAGATAAATCCATGGGTATTGCCAGGATTTATTTTTGAGAGATTTACGGCAAAAAAGCATATAATTTTATTTGATTAGTAGATTTTGCCATTATGGGAGAGGGCAGATTTGAACCTACAGACCACCAATAAAGTTCAAAATTAAGTTTATAAAACGCTTTTATTAGATTCTTCGTTCGTATCTACGTTGTAATCATATTAAAAAATGTATTTATGTAAAAAATACTTTAAATGTAATAGTTTAATAATGTATAAGCTAGATGGCGTTAGTAGGAGATATATAAGCGGTGTGTTGTGCTAACAATTAAGTTGAAACTGTATCTATGACAGTTATAACTATTATACATAAGTAAACTTGAGTAATATTTTAGTAAATTATATGCATTAAAAATGAAGAAACTCAGATGAAAGATTTAGATTGCGGAAAGTTATACACAATACTAGAATTCTAATTCGTCTGGCTCTGGTTTCTATGTATTGTATTATAAGTATGTATATACCTATATTATATCCGTATTCTGGTACCCATAACGCAAGTATATACCTAAGCTTAGCTAGAACCAAAGGACGTTATGTGAAATGTCCGTGAATATTTATAATATATTTATTCTCCGTATTTAGCCATTTTCTTATATATTTCTATACTTTAGATTATAAAACATAAAGTAATCTTAAAATATTATACAAATTCTATAAGACTGTATCCAAAATGTACTAAAATAACAAAACAAATTAGTTGTGCAATTGATATAAGTAACTAAGTATATAACAACATACACACATATATATGCTAACGTATTTGTAGTATATGATCTTAAATTAATTAGTGTAATATTATTATTCAAGTGTATTTCTACATTATTTTAACATTTCTAAACGATGACGCACGATTCAAATGAAATATAAATATTATATAAAAATATTTTGTATTTTAATTTAATGTGAAATAGTAGTTTTTAATTTCTGTTTATTTTAACCTATATATACTAAAAGGTAGTTTTATATCTTTTGGCGCGTTGGTGTAAAATGATCAGAGTTCAGTTTACGCTCATACTGGCACAAAAATATCGACACAATGGAGTTATAAACAAGGATAACGTAATAAGAAAAAATAATTATAGGTACATGTTGCCCGTGACTTCGTACGTGTAAAATTTAGAAAAATTGGTCAAGTGCGAGTGGGACTCACGCACGAAGGGTTCCGTACCATTATCTATGCAACATAAGGCAACGTTATTAGTATCGAGCAAGAAACGGTAAAAAAAACAGTTTTTTGTATGGGAGCCCCCCTTAAATATTTATTTTATTTTATTTTTAGTATTTGTTGTTATAGCGGCAATAGAAATACATCATCTGTGAAAATTTCAACTGTCTAGCTATCACCGTTCTTGAGATACAGCCTGGTGACAGACGGACGGACGGACGGACGGACGGACGGACGGACAGCGAAGTCTCAGTAATAGGGTTTCCGTTTTTACCCTTTGGGTACGGAACCCTAAAAAGAAATAGTACGTAGGTACATAAGCACACATGCCCACACACACATACATAGTTGTATTAAACTAAACGATTTTGACGGTAATAAATCCAAAAAGAATCCAACTCTCTTGTAAGGATGAAGGAATAAAACAATTTTCCTAAATTAAAACTATCTTTTGTAATCCTATACGAAATAATGGAATGATAGCCTGGGTTGGGTACAACCAAGGATTTAATTATGGGGGATGAATTTGATAAAATAAGCAATTACTATACAGTTTTAATACTTTATAACCATTTTCGACAGTTTTTGCCTCTTTATAAAGTTTTCGGGCACAGTAGATTGTAGCCGAAAATACCTAGACTTCCTAATAATACTAAAAGTGCGGAAGAAGCGTAAATTAGCTTCATTAATTTAAGCTAATGGTAAGTACGAGTATATTGTCCTTTGTATACAGTGTGATAATATTTTCTTCCGGGATAATTCATTCGTCTAATATTATAAACACGAAAATATGTGAAAAGTAGCTGTTTCCCGCGACTTCGTCCCCGTGGAATTCCTACTTACTCGACACATATCGTCACATTTTGGACAATTCATAAATATCTTTATAAATTATAGCCTACATGTTATTCTGATGTAATAAATTTCTTTACTACTTTTTATCCCGAAAGAATGCAATGTTACCGTGATATAATAAAAACCGGAGATTTTTTATCCTTTTTACCGCGGGTAACACCGTGGGGCACAGTTAGTAATATTATAAATGTGAAAGTTTGTGAGGATGTTTGGATGTTTGTTACTCTCACGCAAAAACTACTCAATGGATTTTAATGAAACTTTATAATATTGTAGCTTATTAAATTAAATTATAGTACCTACTACTACTTTTTATCCCGAAAGAATGCAAGGTTCCCGTGGGATAATTAAAAAGGAACAGATTTTTTATCCAATTTACCGCGAGTAACACCGCGGGGCACAGCTAGTGTATAATATTAGTAGGATGTTTAGATGCATCCGCATGTTCCTTGCTCTTTTACTCAAAACTACTGAAAAGATTTTATAAAACCACACAGCTGTGTTGCATAGGTCAGAATAATCACACTAGTACCCAAGGATCAGGTCAGTAACTACAAACTTAATGCATCGGGGTATAGCTGGGATAATGGGCATTGTTCATATTTTTTTTAAACTCTTAATTCAAAACCCATTTCGGGGAATAGAGTTTCTGATCACGATCCATTAGTTTTTTTCGGAAAATTTGCTATATTAACGATTATTTTTCCAAAAAAGCAAATGATCTCTATTTGCCCTTGAAATGAAGGACTTAAAATATTAAGGCGTTCTGACGGATATACTACTCTATGGTGCAGTTGAAATTGGTCTATTATATCAACTTGGCAACTTTGAAAAGATGTATTGCAATCTGTCATAAGTCTATCAGGAAAAGTCAGTACATAGATTGCGTACAACGATGACGTCAGAACATTAAAAATAATATCTTTAAGTATTTTTAAAAAATTCTATCTAGTGTATATTTCAATAATATTGAAATTAGTTGCTTAAAATAGTCTATATTTTCTAAAAAAAAATATAAAAACAGCAGGTCAAAAATGATGAACAATGCCAATTGTGTTCACAATTCAAGAATTATATGTACAAACTTATTAAATATATTTCCACATCAGTACTACTGTAACATGATTAAAAAGTCATGTTTCGGATAAGCGGGATAAGGGCAGGAGGTTAAAGAAATCAGTTCGACAACCTTGCTTGCAACAGATTATAAAACGTGTTCTATACATTAAACGAACCATACATTTACAGAAAACGTCATTAGCGAATCAAAAAGCATCACAAAAGGGACTAAACAAAATGATGGCCGTCACATCTAAAGTTTCTTAACTGAAAACCTTCGTGGCTTTCGGTCAAGATTAGATTTTAATTACCTTCCATTGTTCTGTACAATACCAACGGATATTGCAAAGTGAAAGGTTTTTACAGATAATTTGATCAAAGATAGACAGATAAAGGATTATCTTTAGTGAATGCGGTACTCCATTTATGTTTAACCCTGATAACTTTAAACGAGAGATGATGCAACTTTTCTACACGATAATTCTACTTGTATTTCTTTAGGCACGTTCATAAAATTTCTATCTATCTCTCTCTCCCTCTCTCTATCCAGCCCATTAACGTCCCACTATTCGGCACAGGCCTCCTCAGCTTTGGGAGGGATTATGGTCTTTTGTACCGCGCTAATCAGGCGTGTTGGCACAGGGTTTATTATCCACAACTGATGGCGGAATCACCGCAGTACCAGTGCCCAATCCCCAGCTGAGTAAGGCATACGGCGGGGGTTTTAGTGGGTGAGGGCCCCACACTACCCTACTGTTATCCCCGAACAGTGGGGTGTGCGGTCCGGCACTTCCCTGCCACAATTTAAAAAAAAGGTTTATTATCCAAATTTCTATCTCTCACGGATGATGCTATCTGTGTACTAATACAAACAAACAAACAAATACTTCAGCTTTATAAAAATAGTATAGTGTACACAATAGCAAAATTACTTAAAATAGAAAGTATGTATGTTAACTGCAAAAAGATTATTATATATTATACTTGGACAAACGGCTCACGTGGAAAGATCATATCAAGGCAAAAAGAGAACAAGCCAACAAAAAGTTTAGGGATATGTACTGGCTACTAGGCAGGCAATCAACTCTAAGCTTGGAAAATAAAATTCTTATATATAAAAGCATCATAAAACCGGTATGGACCTACGGTATACAACTTTGGGGGTCAGCTAGCCAATCGAATATAGAAATTCTACAACGCTTTCAAAATAAAGCATTAAAAACTTTGAGTAATGCTCCATGGTTTATTCGCAGCACAGAAGTACATGAGTACCTACAACTCCCGACAGTGAGAGCGGAAATAGAGAAGTCGTCTGATGCCTACAAACAGAGACTCAGAAAACACGTGAATCCATTAGCCAACAAACTCCTTAATACTGAGGACTCTATATTCCGTCTTAAAAGAGTGCGATTAGCCACCATCTAATCACTTAAAAGCAAGATGTGACACATCAGAGGATGTGCATGTCCAATGTCATTAAAATATTAATAATCATATCTGATTATAGCTACTGGCTGATTGCAGATAGAAAAGGAATAAAAAAAAAAAAAAAAAAAAAAAAAACTGCAAAAAGATGAACGATTTCAATAAATATTGCATAAATCACAGCATAAAATTAAATAATGTAAAACGCTGATATCATTGTAGACGGGTGTTTTGAAGTTCCGCATCCAATAAAACCATTTTATTATAGTTAGTTACATACGAGACTAATATTGTGTAAGTATACTTCGCACTTGAGCCGTATTATTTATATCTCAAGTGCTAGGGTCAAGATGCAATATTTGTATTTAATGATAGAATGTATTTGGGTTACTGCTTACTTGCCATAATGAGTAAGCACATTTGTCGTATTGGACTTACAATAAACTTATTTTTGTTATGAAAAAATGTGGATTTTCTTCTTGACTGTAATACTATGTAAAACGAATAAAGTGTTTAAGATTAACTTACAACTTTGTTTTTACAGATCTGGAAACCTGACTTGAGCACTAGAGATGACATACAACCACCTTAAAAATAATAAAGAAAATACGACTTTTCTTAAAGTACGAGAAAAAGAGAGAAAGAATGAGAGCAAGAGATGAAGGGGTTTCAGGTAACGCAGTCAACTTCTAAGAATCTAGGAGAGAAGCATTCATATTTATCTACTATAACCACCTACAAACCATCGACCATCGAAGTCCTTGGCTACGATGTGATGATATTAAGTAATTATCGACATAAATACATCGAACAGAAAACGGAACCAATATCTAATACTTAAAATAAATATAAATTGTGCAATAAGACCTTGTAATACTGGTAGTATGGTTAGGTTAGGAATAAAAAATATAGTTGTGGTAATGGATAGCAATAAATACAATCTTTTTAATCATTCATCAATCAGTTATTGATTCTTTTCGGTAGGTATAGTTCGAATTGATTTAGCTAATAGCCGAGGTCATGATATAATGCATATGATATGGTTAGCTAAAATAAAATATTTAACGTTATAATTACGAAAACTGAATTTGTAATTGAAGATCGTGAACTTATGGATTTTATAGAATTAAGAAACAGTAGAAGACAGAGAGAGACTACCTTCGAAAGCGTGATAAACCTGCATTGGCTAAAGGAGTTGAGGCTGAAGTGAAGGGTTCCGGTAATAAATTGGGACTTTTGGAAAAACTTTTTAAGGCGATTCTTCCAGACAACCATGGGATGGAAATTCGCGATGGAAAAATGAAACAAGTGAGGCGCATTCCTCTTTAATGGTTGTAGTTTTTATGCACCAAGTCATGTTACTAAATATATTATTTATGATCATACATACCTGTTCCTTTAATTGCCTTTCCAATGCCACGATCCTGTCGTTGGCTTCTTCAAGCTGATGAACGAGGTTCTCTTTATCTTTAAGTGAGCCCGTTAGTCTTCTTTCAAGGTCTGCCTTTTTATCTGTTACCAAGGCCAACTCCGCTTTCAAAGACTTCAGACTTTGTACATGGTCCTGTTAACATTGAACAATAATTGAATATCAATCAGATTAGACATGGATGTGGCAAGAATTTACTTAAGGAGCTTTCGGAACAATTTAATAAATACATACTTTTGAGTATCTTGTGGTTTTAGGTAGCTTTTTTACATATTTTTCTTCAAGTTACACATAACTTAATGCTTGATTTGGGACTAGATATTAAGTAAGTGGTATGATAGCAAAAAAAAAAAATAACCTCGACCTTTTAAATCTGTTTTACTATTATAAGAAACCAATTCCAGTATTTTTTGCAATTCTAGTAACGCATGAAATCTGAATTAAATATTTGATATGGTGATTCTGACAATGTTTGAATGGTATTTTTATATGTATATTTGAAATATTTTTTATTATTAAGTGACTTTGAGTCAAACCACTTGAACATTAAGACTCTCTCATCCATTTTGGGGGGATTTTGACCAAAGCATTAAAGATCTTTTATGCCGCACTATGGAATAGGGTGTAGAGTCCGCCTCTCACAAATAATGGTCCTTTAGCTAGCTTATAGTACCTGGGGAAGTCATGGGGCACCCTCTACACGGACCACTAATCACAAAAATTAAGGGATATAAGTTTTGAATGAGTTGCAACGAATTTTTTGAAAAAATCTCTGACTCTATATTTCCAGTATCCTGTACATCTGTAGTTATAAGATTAATCTCCCACCTGTAAGCTGGTTTTCCTGATAGAGCATTGGTCTTTGAGTCCTTCCAGCTGGGCCAATAGCTGTTGTTCTGTGGCTGAAGACTGTTTAAGCTGTGCCGTTAACCTGGAGTTCTGTGCTGTCAGCTCCGCGATGAGGCTTGCTTTCTCTTCATCGCGCTGGGAACAATATAAAAAAGTTTAAGTGATTTCGAAAAAATACTAAACATATGAAATAACTGTCAGTTTGTTTGTGCAACGTTTAAAGAAATCTGAGTATTTTAATCAAAGCTAAAACTGCAACATGTTTTTATTTCCTTAAGCAGCGAAGATTTATTGTATCGTATTTTTTTAACAAAAAATGTAAGCTTAGGTACCTTTCCCTTAACATAAAATTTTTGAATAACAATGAGACAACGCTATGCTAGCAGTCCAGACATTTTGAGCTGCGCTAGAAGCCCACCATACCTTATTTTATTTGCACTTGGTTTGCATCACAACTACTTGGATTGAGTCATGTGTTGAAATAAAATAATTAGACAGGTATAATACCTTCTACCTGCCTAGTTTCTGGCGTTTCAAAAGAGCTTGTAAAACATGCCAACTTGAAATAAAAAAAATTTTGACTTTGACTTTATGATCATCTAGTATTAACCATTAAGAGGGGACGATACCAAATTATGCTCCATACAAAAATATGGGTATCGTACTCCCCTGTTTTCTTCGCGAAAATGAAACCGATATTAATTGTTTTTACGCTATATTATAGATGAAGAGAATATATATGCTTCTATCTATATACTTTTTTTATCAAAACATTATAACTAAAAGAAACATAGGTAACCATCCGAAAATCCGGTTTTTTCGTTTTTTATAGGTAAAGTTGCAGCGCCTATGACACATATTTGGTAAGGTTTTACCAAAAAAGAAAGTGATGGCAGCATAGATATACTCTTTATCTATTATTTAGCGTAAAAACAGTTAAAATCGGTTGAACTTTCGCGAAGAAAAAAGGGGACTATGAAACGTCTTTTTTTTTCAAAGAATTTGTAGGTCAAATCAGCTTCAGCAATATTTGTCCTTTTCAGCACGGCGCTCGGGAATAGGGGCAAACACCTAAATTAGGAGTACAGTACCCTCTTAAGCAAACATCTTAACAAGTGTAATTCCGGTTGATCTTGTTGCAGAATTCTAAACTCCTATCCGTCGACTAAAACGTTTGTTTCCAAAATTTTTAGCCCATTTTTTCATCAGTTACTTTTTTAAGGAGGCACAATCAAAATGCAAAAACCTACATTAAAATAAATCTAATAGTTATCCTATCGTATTGTTATACCTTAATTTTGGGCCGAGTTTTGCCTGTAAACAAAAAAACTTGGGTAAAGTGTAAAAAGGATAATAGCACCCCTATGAGTAGACTATTTATTATTCGTAATGGAGCAGGTACTGGGGGCCGTAATAATCGCGAGGCCCTCGGCAAGTGCCCAGTGAAGACGACAGGCCTGTTTTGATTAAATTACTCAGTTGTCCAGATTTACAAAACAATGAAATAAATTAATCACCGTAAAAGAAACATATTCACAAAAGACTGAATTTAATCAGTTTTATTTGAACAACTGTTGATAGGTTTACAGGATCGTATGACGTATGTTGTTATAACAAAAGACCAAAGACAATCGAACTTAACGACAATGTAGTAATAACTACTAATAATTATATTCTTAGCAGTTTCTAGCGTTTATACAAAATGGCCAAATTAACGCCAGAAACTTGTTATCATTTTTCATGGCGGCCTTATGAAGATACCTTCCATTGAGTATAAAAATCGTTCAAACTAAAAAAGTACTAACATTGGTACCGATTCTACGTGCACAACTAAACTTAACTTAACTAAAAAATGAAAATTTATGATGTCAATAACACAATTCGGCAATGTTCACAGAACTTTTTTATTAGAAAATCTGTACATTATAGACCAAAGATTTTAATTAATAAAAATATTCACAATGAAATAGCCAATTAATCAAAGTAAGGCTTAGTTGTTTTAATTTTTTAGTTAAGTTAAGTTTAGTTGTACATGTAGAATCGGTAGCTATAACTCTCCAGCCCATAAACTCCCTACTGTTGGACTACTTTGTGAGGATTATGGTCTACAATGCCACACTGACTAGGCGCGTTGGTATAGAGTTTATTTTCGAGATTTTTGTCTCTCACAGAGGATGGTAAGTGTGTCCTTTAGCTAGCTTTTACAACACCTTGGGAAGGAAATAAAATAGTGACACTTGTAGATATTTTTAATCCATCACCATACTTACTATACCTATGAAATATTATGACATACCAAATATTAGAGCGCATTGCTCTAATATTAATATATGAGATAACTAAATCGTAATGACTACGATGTTACTCACTTTGAAGCTACATACACACAGACCCATTGCTCTTTATTATTAACATTTCAATTTAAACTATATTATGAGTAAGTACATAAACTTATTCATAAATATATATCCATCCTATAATTGTCTAGAAATGGCTCGCTCGAAAAATATCTTCTTCTTTTGAAGTCGGTCATTTAAACAAACAACATTTTGTAAAGTTTTCTTATTGCTCAATTTTAAATGGCCCGTTGAACACAAGTCAGTAATTAGTGTGGATGTGTGGACGGAAGTCATCACCAAAACATCCTGACAGGAAGGTTGTGAAGGCCGAAGACTTAAACTGAGTTTTGGTCAATGTTATGGGCCGTTTACTTGTGAGGAATATTTTTGATTAATTAAATATACTATTTACTATGGAAAAGCCGAGTTTGATTATGGATGTCGTGAGACTAGAGGTAGCGCGTTCCGGAAAATGTCAATGTCCAAATGTAGACGGGCAAAAAGGTGATGAATGCATTGGTTAATTGTCCTTCTACCTTTCTACTAATTATAATAAACATAAAGGGACCAGGACACTTTTGCAACAAAGTGGAGACCAGAATGACAAGATAATATAAGGGAAGAAAATGTTAACTACGACAGAATTTCTAGATTAAATACAAACTACACTAATAAGCATAAAGTAAAAGCGCTTCAAGAATACACAGGGTGTGCCACTAATTGACTAATTGCCCCTGAAAAAATACAGGGTGCAGTCAGTGACGGTGGATTCAGTGACTTACGTAATAATAGTTTATTTCCATAGGCCATAGAGACCTTGGCGACGTGGCATTATAGCTTTACTATAACATGATCGATATGTTTCGTAGGAGTTATATTTGTAGCACTACTTGTAGCCGCAACACGAAGGTCTTGAGTGAATTGACCTTGATGCGATCGCCATAAAATGACCTTAACAGCTAAATAAAAATCTGATAATTTTAAAAGATTTTAAAGTGTTGTACTATAGTGGTATCCTTATGGAGTCGTTTGTCTGTATGCTATTTTTTTCGGTAAGCTGTTGCTTGAATAAGTATTTTCTATTCCATATTTATGCAGTCTTTTGTTGCAAAAATGCAGTCTACTTTATAAGTCTAATTGGAAAATATGGCTAAAATGCAAAGAACTAATTGAAAGCAGTATAAGGGAATCAAAACCTACACGTTACTTTGCATTACTATAAAGTCTTGAAATTAGTCAAGGGGCAAGTCTATATACTGTTTCTGCTTATGATATAGATACAGATACAGTAGAGAATAATATATTTATTAACAAAAATAATATATTTGAATTTATAGAGTTTGATGAAAAATAATACTTACGAGCTGATCTCAAACAAAATAAAATATATTTTGACATGTGACATTGACTGTCAGATGTAAGATGAATCGGATTTCAATTGTTTTTTCGCATCCAAACTATATTACCTATATTTACTTACGGTCTTATTCATAATGACTTATCGGAGGTTTAAACGGAGATTTTATCGGAGAGATAATATAATGAATAACAAGTTTTGACAATTTTCGCGAATCTATATTAGCGAACTTTTAAACCTCCGATAAGTCATTATGAATAAGACCATTATTCTCTTAATTAATATTATGCGGTTATAAGTTTTTTTATGGAATAGATCGGTCAAATGATACAGTATCGAATTAAATTGACAATCGATAGAAGAAAGCGAGTCAATAAGAGCGAATAAGATTAAATCGATTGTATCAAGGTTAAGTAACTAACTGTCTGTGTTCTATCGAATAAGGTTTGATCTAAACTTGGTTTAGGTTAATTAATATTTTCGTAGAGATATTTGTTATTTATAATTTTTCTCTTGGTGGTCTTAAATTTGCGATAAGCGCGTAATAGTTACAGTGTTACAATACTTCGCCCTGAAAGACAGCGGTATGCACTTCGACGAGGTTGACAACAGTCGCCTCAAGCGGTAAAACCTAATGGAAGAAAACTGACTAATCGGGCACTGTCGAGTAAGACTGTTTATCCCATCTAAGCCTTGGCTCTTTACTATCAAATTATTTATCGATACAACTTTTAGGATGATGTCTTTGTATATCCTCCAAATCTGGACATCTTTTCGTACCTACAGATATTTGATCTTCTTATCTACTACTTTGGCTTGCATGAGGTTATTCAAATTCAGAAAAGTTTCCCCGTTTTTGCAACATTTTTATCTAATGCTTTGCTCCTATTGGTCGCAGCGTGATGTTTTATAGCCAAACAAAAATATTTTTTCAATTCGAACAAATAGTTTCTGAGATTAGCGCGGTAAAACAAATAAACAAACGATCTCTTTAGGTTTATAATATCAGGTTTATATAGAAGTATAGATTAAGATACCAGACTAAAAAGAGCCTTAAAGCCAGAATTTTAAATCCGTTGATTGACGACTTCTGGTATGACAATATGCTCTGTAAAATAGTAAATTCAAGGTAATTCGGTATAGTACGAAAATAATAGAACGTCGAATGTAACTCAAGGGCAGAACTCATAACATAATGGGATTAAATTGTGAACAATAATCGCTAATATTTTTATACACAAAAGAGTTGAAACGAATAAGGCGTGGTGCGATTGCAAGATTTAAAAGAAAAAATATATTGACGATTCGTCCGCGTCGTGCGCAATCTCTCTATCTTTAAAAAGTCATAATCGGAATATTATCTACGGAATCTTTCTACATAAATACTTAGTGACATGACTTGGTACATAGAAACTGCAACCATTAATTGGTACCTATACCGCAGCCCTCATTTATTTCATTTTTCCATTGCCAATTTCCATCCCCATGGTTGTCCAGAAGAGATTGCCTTAAGCGATAGGCCCGCCAATTGTACAAAATATTGAAATATTTAATTTTTCACATATGTACATAAATTTTTAGTATTCTATCCCACCTACATTTTTTATAATGCAGCTAATCGAAAATAAATTCAAATATCATGTTAAAGGGGTTCAAAAGTGTTGCTTCCAAAAAAAATAGGCTGTGTGTGATCGAGAACGTTGCGTTGTTAAATAAGTAATTTTTTATTTTATTTTATAATATTTACCTACTTCTAAAAGAATTCTATTAATATGTAGGTACAAATAAATTATCAGAATTGCACAGTTTTGCAGTTTAGAAAAGTGTGCAAATCATAAATATAGATATAATGGCAAACACAAGCAAATAAGCTTAGTTTGGGATAGAGGATGTTATGTGAAATGTCAATAAATACTTATTTTATTTGCAGCACTGAATCGCACGTAGATATCCTTATGTTATGAGATTTAAAAATTTCTAGTAATTTTCCTACTTTATTAACCAACTTCAAGAAGAGGAAGAGGTTTTAAATTCGTATGTATGGTTTTTCTTGTTTTACAATATAATTACAAACTCGCTCTCACCGATTCCATACATAAGCCTTGACAACTAAAGCATAGACAGGCAGTAATGTACGTTTTCAATGTTAATTGCACGTTACCAGCGCGTTTTGGACAAAGCCCCTGTGCTAAATGTATGGCCAAGGTTTACGTTATTGTTTTAATTCCGACATTCTGATAAAACAATACAACATTAAGAGATTTGCTTTGGTTTGGATTTTACATGTTTCTAGAATTTACTTGCCTATTTGAAATTTAGCTCCTGGTTCAATCATAGGTTTTTTTTTCAAGAATTGTTAAAACGTCTTACTTACTTATCACTATACGCCATGATTTAATATTTATAATTGCTTATATATTTGAGGAAGGCTAAAGGCTATATAACATCACGCTGCGCCCAATATAAGCGAATTATCAGTGACTAATGTTGCAAAACCGTGAAAAATGTTCTAAACCCCAGCGTACGAAGTCACGGGCAGAAGCTAGTGTACTAATATTATTAAGTTTAGTAACCTTGCTAACAGTAAAATCCAGCTAACATCACAAAAACGTATCGATCAATGGAACATGAACAACTTCGCTACGCAATAGCCATTCAAAAGCTTCAAGCAAAAAAATATCTATTTTGTAAGATACTATTTATATTTAAGGCGATTTGAAAAGAAAATGACAATATGAAGTTATTAAGCAAAATTTTGAACGAAGATTATTTTGGGTAGCATGATACTTAGTAAAGTTAAATAGCTTTTTTAATTAAATAGTCTGAGCATATTGTAATATCTAAACATTATAGTAAAAGTCTATCTTTATGGTCAATGTAAAATGAAAATCAAATATGAGGAAACCCTGTAACAACTGATCGTAGATGACATTTTACAGCTCAGTCTCACCCGTAAGCATGGTGACTGCAGTCTCCAAAACGTTGGGCTAAAATTTATAACAAATACACGCGTCTAAATGGTGATTATTTTATCATTTTAGACGTGAGTATACGCGAAAGAGTGATATACAGAGAAAGAAATTAGAGAAAAAAGAATCAAATTTTTGTTTGATTTATTATAGCCTAAAATTTGGTGTGTGGGTTTACCATTGTATTTTGATGATAATCAATTGTATTAATGTCATACTTGAATTTAGAAGAAAAATAAATATAGCGCCGACCCTAAATAATGGGATAAAATCAGGAGAATGATGGTTAATATCTTAGTTTATTGTTACTGTCAAAATGAATCAATTGCCATCCTAGATTCCATTGCCTTAAGTGATTGATGACAAGATCGGCGATTTTGATTAAATAGTAAACGAAGAGAATAACATTAAATTGAAATTTCAATTATTATAAAAGTATCATAATCCAGAGGCTGGTAATAAAATAGCAATAGGAAAATCTCTACTTTAACATCGATATTCGTCTTATGATCTTGATAGCAAGATACGCATAAAAATAAATTCTAGTTGTTATTATTATAGATTGTTATTATAGCGACGACAGAAAGACATACCTATGTAGCTACACGTTCATGAGATACAGCCTGGTGATAGACGGATAGAATTTCACTAATAGCCCATTTTGCCTTTCGGTACGGAACTTTAAGAGTTTAGGCTAATTAATGCGTCCCCTAATAACATGAAGATAAGTAATCAAACATCGAAATATAATAATTAATTCTGTTTAAACTTCAAAACGTGACATATCTCAGAATAAAGCCCTATTATGAAATTGGACTAAAGATTTCAGACACATTGGAATATTGTAATATCTATGTTTTTATAAATAAAATATTTCACTATTTTGTAACTAGAAAAGCAAAATATCAATCGGTTATTTATTTATAAAATTATTTTTATAGACCAAATGAAACTTGCTACATTAAATAAAATATATCTTAGAATTATAATTGAGTTCTTAGTATACCTAATTGCAAATGTAGTAGGTACTAGTCATTATATCATCATGGGTTTAGAAAATGTTGGGGAAGAGACTTGCGGCTACCGTGTAGGGGGTTGATTAAAATTTGTGGATTTCGTTTATTTTAGTAGATTAGCAATTTTAAGCAAGTAGACTAGAACATACAAAACAGGCATTCCTATTGTAGGTCCCGTGAACTTACAATTAATGTAACTAATGTTCTTAAATGTGCCAAATAAATAAATAAAATAAATAAATTTTGTAATTCTAGAGTCAGCACCAAATTTCTTTGTGGTATTTTGAAATTTTACTGTCTTTTTCTATGCATGTATTTATAAATTAATCAATGACCTATTAATACGCTTGGAGGCATTCTGAGGGTTAGTGAAAAGTTGAATAAATAAAGTTAACAAAATAACGCTTGGAAAAATACTTCTGACATAATCAAGTAACTATAAATGTAGAGCAGTTAACTCTTGCTCAATAATAAAGGGCCTTTTGTTAGCCTACTTGCATAAGTAAGGAGGTAATATGATTTTTATGTGTATTGGGCAAATGAAAACGAGCGCGGAATTACACTGCTTTATTTAGAGACGACATTCTGTTGTAAGTAGAATTTTATTGCTGATGCATACGTGATTATCCTTTAGGTAGTTGCAAAACATAAATTTTGATTTGTCAAGGTATCTTCTTCTTCTTATATATAAAAATCAATTGCTGTTCGTTAGTCTCGCTAAAACTCGAGAACGGCTGGGCCGATTTTGGTGATTTTGGTCTTGAAATATTCGTGAAAGTCCAGGGAAGGTTTATATGGTGACAAAATATATGGGAATTTAAAATTCCACGCGTACGGAGTAGCGGGCATCAGCTAGTTTAGAATAATTAAGTGGCCGCAAATCAAGTACGTTTGTGTGCATACACGTAAATATACGTGTGCTTAGAATTGACGTAGTTTCTGAAAATACTAGATGTTCCTCATAGTTACAGGAACAAGAAAAGCAACTACAAAATTATAGCAACTTCTAATACCAGACTAGTGCCATCTAGGTATATTGGTCAAAATTAAAACCAAAGTTGATTCATTCGATTATCTCACGAAAACTGCACATTTATGGGAAGCAAAAATAACATATATGCGTTAATCCTAAATATTAGCTATATCAAAGATCATAAACTTTAGAACATGTAGGAGTTAAGAACATACATACATATTTTGGATTTAAAATATAATTCTTACATTGTTTGCTTTAAAGAAATGTGTCTAGATCGTAGCAAACGGCGCTCTATAATGTCTACCACGAAAAAGACGTGATAACTAACCTGTTTGACAGATGTGTCCCTGGAGCCAATCTTGGAGGTGAGCTCTTTAATATCATTCTGCAACTCCAGCAACCTTGCCTCGTATTCGCCTTGTGTCGTGTCCAGTCGCCGTCGCAGAAGATGTTTCTCTTGCTCTAATGCCTGTAAATAAAAGAAACAAATTAATATCAACACGAAAGTTAATGAAATATGGCAGTTTTGATAATTTTAACATGATTTTAGTAGCTTTACTTTTATAATTGGCTATTTGGTAGCACACAATCTTTACTTATTAAAAAGTCGTTATTTCTGTGTGTCCCTATGTGAGCTTTTAACTACGCAACAGATTTTGATGCGATTATTTTTAATAGATAAAGTAGTCCACGAGTGTACTTTTTGTATTATTTGTTAGGATTTGCTGTACATTTCATATACCACGCATTCGAAGTTGGGACCGACATCTAGTATATAATAATATATAGTATTTATAATAAGAAAGTTCCGTTAACATTGCCCAATATTGTGTAATTGACACTATCAATTTTCAGTTTTTAGTTAACAATATAATCTCTTGAATCAAATATTTACAATCTCGTATTATAATTAAACCATTATTAAAGTCAAAGCATAAGCTATGCTTTCTAACAACACACTTTACACAAAATACAATGGATGGGAAATAAAAAATGGCGGAACAGTTATTCGCATCGTCTTCCGGCGCGGAAATACAAACTTTTTTAGTTAATTCACAGCCTTTCAATTAAGCCGTTCGCTACGTTCAATTAAAACACGGTTGGGAAAATATCAGTAGGCCTTCGAGCTTTGAAGAAAATTACTTTGAAAATTTGGAGGCCTAAACAATAGGCACTTGACCTTAATTTCATCTGATGTGAAATTATGAAATCGTCTAAGTAATAGTGGTTTGCTTAAAATAATGACTTTTATATTCAGGTATAACTACCGAAAACTACGTTTCCTTTATTGCCAAAAAAGCACTAAAGTTATTAGACCCTATCATCGGCTACTCTCATCATTTACAGAAAAAAGAAACGTTATCTCTTATGAGGATACCAAAATAGCTTCGTGCATTTTTCTACGTACGAAGTTTTCATTGTTTCTTTAGATTGAATGGCTAGAGCTCAAATTTTTAAGTATATGTTTTTTCAATATATGATCTAGGATCTCATAAACTCAGAAACGCGATTGAAAAAAGTTTTCTCGATAGAAAATCTTAGCGAAACAACCTCTCTAATTTTTTATTTTTTTCATTTGTCGGTCTAATATCGCGTATTAACTAATAAAATAACTTTAAAAACATAAGTAACTATTATATATAGAAACACGTAAATCTGAATTAAAATATATTTAGTAGATTTTGAGTAAACAAAAAAAATATCCCTAATTATTCATTTTCTAAACCTACTAGCAGGCTGTGTTAATATGTACATGTCGACGATAATATTGATGTAGGCCCTTAACATTAATATTTATTAATTTGTATTTACAAAAAAAGTAGTAGTATATCCGTATTCTGGTTATGGGTACCAGAACACGGATATACTACTACTTTTTTTTGGTCCCAAGCTAAGCTTATATGCTTGTGTTATCACAAGCATATAAGCTTAGCTTGGGACCAGAGGAATATTTCCATGAATATTTATTTAATATTTATTTATTTATTTATATTAATATTTATTATTGTCCTGCATACCTAAACGTTGTATAGTAATCTGTCATCGTACAAAGTCATTAAACTTCTTAACACTGCTGTGAACAATCAATTTACCGCGACCGGTGACCGCGACCATCTTTATAGCTGACTGAATGTTTCTAAATACTGTTTTTATAACATTTTTGAAGTTAATACCTCATTGTACAAAGCTCAAAACTTTTAGAACAAAAAATTGTCCAAAAATACATGTAAATGTCAAGACTTTAGAGGTTTTCAAGAGGTTTCAACCATTTATAAAAGGTATGCATTTTTTTTTTTACGAATTAATTGTGTAAAGTGATTGTCATGAGTAGAGTTTGAACCAATGACTTGGTATTTGATTACATTCCTACCTATAATTGTTGGACATTATATATTCGTTCAGTCTTTAAGTTGATCCAGATTTTCAAACATAGTCGGAGCTTACCGGATACCAAGAACAATTCTATTCCTGCAACTTTAGCAAAAACCTTTTACTTTCTTTTACAATGAAACCAAACAATAAAATCATATCGCATTAATGGTAACCACGGAAATTTCACTATAATTTACTAAAGAGATGTGATTTTTAAAAGGCTGCATTGTTTAGGTTAGGTTGCTCACAAGCTGGGTAAAGCAAAGCGTTAGGCGGAGCGATTTAACATAACTTAAACATAAATATTTAAGTACTATGATTACTGGAAAAAGAAAACGTCACATTTTTGCCATAGTAACCAGTGCCACAGTATAATAATAAATATTTTCTGAAGCAGAAATAAAACTCCTTTTTTAGATAACACTAACACTAAGAGTAGGCACTAATGTCATTAGCATTAATTCCACCTGTGAAAATATAGCACTGACTACATACATCTCTGCAGAAACTCAGGTTCAACTATGTTTTGCAGATACTAAAAAATGCTTTTGAAAAGTCTTACGACATGATTTATTTCCCCCCTGTTTTAATCGCTTGTCGCTCATACTGAGTTCCGCTTTTCTGTAACCATAGCGTTATCCATGATGTGAAAATGCCCTACTTTACATCTATCACAGATGATCATGGTATGGATCAGGGGTTTACATAAGTTGACATCTTCTACCGGGTCGTTGATTCTTGACAATGACTTTCGACAACCCTATTTCCATGGAGTTTATAATGTCAAAATGTGGGCATATAATTAAATATTCATGCATTGTTTAAAAAAAATACTTTATAGAGGCTTTTTAGTACCAATTGTAAGAAAATAAAAATTAAAAGACCTTCTGTACACTATGTTTATGTGTACGTTTCGAAAGTTTACGCAATAATTTTGGTATTTTTAACTTTACCAAATATGATGAAATACTTGAGAAATGTAGGAAAAACTAAAAACTTAAAATGGTATTTATCTGTGAATTTAAAGGAGCTACAAGATTCGTTCATACCTCCAATGCGCAGAATAACGTACCTACACTTTCAGTTTACAGAACATCATTATTATTGCGTATGTACTTTGCGAGTTATTTAGATTTTTTTATTTATCCGGATGATATTTTAACGATTTTCGACAACCTGTTACTCAAAAACTACACAAGGTAGATTTTTGAGTATTGGATATCCTCTATTTAAATGTTATTATCTATTAGGTTTTAAATAAACAATGGACACGTCCGAAAAAAGGATTCTTTAAAATATAGTGCTACGTAGGATCATCGTAAATTTTCAAACAAAACCGGCTAAAATTATCTAATTTCTACGCGTACGAAGTCGCGGCCAACAGCTAGTATGTATATTAACTACGAAAATAAAATAATATTTAGCGGATTTTGTTCCCAGATAGCGTTTACGAAACAGATAATTAATTCGTAGGCAAATGAAGCCATACTTTTAGAATGAAGCCATGGTAATGGACTTATTTTAGACTGAACTGAAATATTTAACTGTTTAATTTAATAAGTGTTTAACCTAAATTATCAAGTCACTAATGTAATTGTCAGCTACGATAAGACCCACATGATTTTACTTTCAACATACAATTCACCTAGAAAAGTAAATTTTCACTGACTACGTAATTGTTTGCATTACTAATTTATAAATCTGAAAACGAGATGATGACGCAATAACAATTTTGACTAGCTTAAGTGTTAATGTGTATAAAGAAACTATAGTGCGATTTAAAAAACTATACAACGCCATCTATCGAGCGGTATAGTAAACTTCTGTTTGTTAAGGTTGGATTTCTAAATTTCACCCGTATGACGTCACGAACAACTAGTCTTTTAAATACCCGATCCTACTTCCTTTTTCATTTTTTAACATTCTACTGCCCTTATCCCATTATTATTTGCGGCAACATGTCTTTTTCTTCCATAGTCTTCCATAGTCCGTGTGGTGACGGTTTAAGAAGACACGTTTCATCACCCCATTGCCTTCCCAGGGTGCTGTAAAAGCCAGCTAAGTAATTTTGTATACAGAAAACTCTCTAATAGACGGAAAATTAATAACCTTAACATTAACATTAATAAGCCGGAAAGAGAGTCTTCTGTCAAACGTGATATCTATGTTAGCTCCTCTTTTTTACATATCCTCATTCACACAGTCCATCCATCTTTTCTTAGGGCGGTCTTCTTTTCTTTTTCTTTGACGGGCTTCGTGGCGTAGTGGTTCATGTACTGGACTGCTGTTCACAAGGTCGCGGGTTCGATTCCCGCTTGGGACAACCATTTGTGTGATTTTCACAAATGTCAAACAAATGTTTGTACTGCGTCTGGGTGTTTTCTATGTATTATAAGTATGTATTTACAAAAGAAAAGTAGTTTATGTATTTATTATATCCGTATTCTGGTACCCATAACACAAGCATAATAAGCTTAGCTTGGGACCAGAGGACGTTGTGTGAAATGTCCATGAATACTTATTTATTATTTATTTATTTATTAGGTCCTATTTCCTTCCTACTACTATTAAAAACGAGAAAGCTTGTAACTATATCTGAATGGAATGACGATTGCTGCTCTTTCACACAAAACCAACCGAATGGAATTTATGGAAGCTTTGCAGTTGTATACACATGTGTATCGAAGCCAAGAAGCGGGCAGTAAATACCTATAGACATAGGTGTATCCACGCGCTAGCTGTGTTAATGATTTTGTCCAGCGGGAATCGAATCTAGGAACTTATAATTCTGCACCAGTCCTATTCTCAATTTCTATTTGTACAATAGTAAACAACACGATATTTACACAAGTGCAATTAGAAAAACAATGACGTTTTTCTTTCTTTTGTATAAATTTGCTGTTTTGTGAAATATGGAGGAATGACGTAAATTAATAATTATATGTATTGTTGTGTATTATTTTACAAATATTAAATACCCATATATTTATGTCAGAACTTACAGAGGTCACTGTTGAATTAATCTTAGCGTCCCCACTACCCCAGGCATTTTAAATATACGCCCTTTCTCGGCAAAAGTGTGCGAGATAAGAGAAAGTATAAAATTAGACAAAAATTAGTCGGTATTTTTAAATCCAACACCAATGAAAATAACAGGGTATTGAAAATAACATAAAAATATCAGACCTAAATTTTTTAGACTTATGTGCCACATTATAGTACTGAAGAATTGCTAGTCCTATCTACTATCCTTATGAATTTGAAAATACACATGTAGACTGGGATGATCATCATTCATCATAATACCGATTTATGATTCTAAACTTTCTGGGATAATATTATAACGTAATATAAGTGAAATGTGACTAATTTACGTATTGTAAGCTTAGTACCTATTAAACAATAATGAATTTTCAAGTAGTGAACTAGGCGCCCTACTTACCAGCATTCAATATTAAGGGCCTGCATCAATATTATCGTGCATTATTCTACGTACAAAGTTTTAATTTTTTCTTTATATTGAATGGCTAGAGCTCAAATTTTTAAGCATATGTTTTATCAATATATAATCTAGGATCGCATAACCTCAGAAACGCGATTGAAAAAAGTTTTCTCGATAGAAAAACTTAGCGAAATAACCTCTCTCATTTTTTATTTTTTGTCATTTGTCGGTCTACTATCGCGTATTAACTAATGAAATAACTTTCAAAACATAAGTTACTATTATATATAGAAACACGTAAATCAGAATTAAAATATATTTAGTAGATTTTGAGTAAACAAAAAAAATATCCCTAATTCTTCATTTTCTATACCTACTTGCGGTGTTAATATGTACATGTCGACGTTAATATTGATGTAGGCCCTTAATAGAATTAAGGACAACGTTGATTACAATCACAGATTATAATATTAAGTTTTAAGTTATGAGAGAACGCGGAGATAAAGGCCTCTGTAATAAAAATGTACCAGCAAATAGAAATTAATGGCAACATAAGTAAGTGTTTGTAATATAAACGTAACACCTAAACATCTGAATTTTTCAAACTGTGTATGGTATTTTTGTTAAGAATTTCAATAGTGTTATGGAACTTAACAGCAGTAATTCTCAGATTTTCCGTGTGGTGACAGATTAAGAACACAAGTGTCACCACTCTATTTCCTCTCGAAGGTGCTGTAAGAGGGAGGGATATTGTTATAACACAAAATCCTCTGTGAGAGACACAGTACACACAGGCGGGGCACAGTAGAATATAATCCTAATAATCCCTCCCAGGGTGGAGGAGGCCTGTGTCAAACTGTGGGCCGTAATTGGGCTGGAGGGAGAGAGAGAGAAATTCTCAGGTAGGAATATGATATGGCAAGTAAAAACACCCAAAACTTTAGCTCAGCATTATAGGACTTCAGATCATCAGGTTGATTTCCTAAATTCATTGCTATAATCAGCTTTTGTGATGGTGCTAATTTGTTTATTGGAAGTGTATTGCCGATTACCATCAACCTCCCATATCTTGGACCATACCATAAAGGTCACAAGATACTTAAGCAATGCTTCCGCAAAAACTGCGCATTGTTTTATTTCAACATGCTTCGATTCGATTCGGAGTAGTGTTTTGTTAGCTATGAGAAACGGACTGGTGAGCATTGTTCGATTGTGATCATCGATCTTTGTTTAAACAATTAATGAGACTAGGTGTCTTGCTGTAAGCTAATTTTTTTGTTGAAATAACTTGACATGAATTAATTGCATAATCAAAGCTTCAGAACTTATTTGTTTTAAATCACAACAAAAGTATGGCTTTATATTTAAATTTATATAGTAGAATATTCCTTTTAGAGAAAAAGGGGGATTTATTTATACACTTCACGTCACCATCTGGTATCTATTAAGACATGCCCTCTAACAAGAGGACCGTGTTGCCGCACTCTTCTATTGAAAGGAAATGTCATATAAAATGAGACAAAGCAAATGGTCAGTCACTTACTGTTTAAAGTTACAGCCCATTTCTTAATGCATCCTTATTTTGTTCCAGAATTCTAAGATCCTTTTTGATATGCTCCTTTGGCTGACTAAACTGTATTAGTACTAATTTTTTTGATGCATGTAAACAGGTTAGATAACTAAACATTCTATTAAGTATCACATGTAACAAGGAACGCAAAACATGTTAGATTACAATGGCAATGTGCATTTTCACATGATTTCTATAATACTACGAATGACAACCATTAGTCTCAATAACGCGGCTAATTACCTTATGAGAACTTTGCTTATTATTACATAAAAAATTTGCGAGCAAACTTTTATTTTCATCAGTGACGTGAAAATAGCGCGGATTTGAATCTGGCATTATAACTCTTAAATACAAAAGTATTAGAATGCCGATGGATGCAAGCGGCACATGTGCTTTGGCAAAGGAAACGTCAATAGGAAAAGGCTTAGCGATAGATAAAGTAAACCTAAACCTTGTGAATAAAATGGCAATTCACAAGGTTTAGGTTTCGAATATTATAAGTGAAGTTGATAATAACGGTATAGGACCCTTGAGGTCCGAGTCCAATTCGGACTTGACCTTATTTTATTATTTTTTAACTAGTTTTTATGAAACCTGAATTAATCTTTATTTAATGGTTCAAAAGTTTGCGTATTGTTTGTGTTTCAATATTTTAAATATTTATTTCTACCGATCTATCAGTTAGATTACGAATATTCGTGAAACAAACTTTATAAGTAGTACAGAAAACTCTGTAAGTAGTTTGACCGTGATAAAGTAACAAATACAGAATATTATTTGTATACGTTGAGTTTTCATGATTATTTATGTCCATATTATGACATAGGTTGCTTAATAAACTGACCATATACCTAACAAGATTGTCGTCAGATAATTAAACCATTAAGAGGATACCAAAATAGCTTCGTGCATTTTTCTATGTACGAAGTTTTCATTGTTTCTTTAGATTGAATGGCTAGAGCTCTAATTTTTAAGTATATGTTTTTTCAATATATGATCTAGGATCGCATGAACTCAGAAACGCGATTGAAAAAAGTTTTCTCGTTAGAAAATCTTGGCGAAACAACCTCTCAAATTTTTTATTTTTTTCATTTGTCGGTCTATTATCGCGTACTAATGAAATAACTTTTAAAACATAGGTAACTATTATGTATAGAAACACGTGGATCAGAATTAAAATATATTTAGTAGATTTTGAGTAAATAGGAAAAGTATCCCTAATTCTTCATTTTCTGTGCCTACTGGCTGTGTTAATATGTACGTGTCGGCGATGATATACGATAATATTGATGTAGGCCCTTAAGAAAAGTACTTAAACGGACCAATTTGTACCAAGCTAACGTGTGGAGTTGCAAAACTCGGCATAGGTTACGAAATGTAATCGTAAAGACAATGAAAGCAATGTGGGTTAAACCATCATGGGCCACGTAGTACATAATGACCGTGTCAGGGGCGTAGCTACCGCCGTATCAGCCGTATCAATTATACGGAGCCCCCAGTCTACAGGGGCCCCCGGTCTACAGGGGCCCCCGTTCAAACAAAGAAAAAAACAGAAAAACTCTTCAGCTTTATAACATTAGTAATTTTAATTGTAGTATACATTAAAATCGAAATGTGTTGACAATTTGTGTTATGTACCAAACTTAACCTATCGTATTAAGTTGCGCGCGCGCATCCCTAGGAGATGGTAACTTCACTATCGATGGATCGCTGGCCAGCCGGGTGCGCCGCGCGGTTACCGAGCGCGAGTTAGTCTGTAATCGATCTTGTGAGCGAGAACGTGCGCCGTTTTGTTAAAATTGTACGCCTAAGATACGTGTTCTTGCAGCGGTTTAAGAGTTAAAATTGTATTACTAATAAATTGTTTGTTGATAAAACTAATTATCCTATTGTGCGAATCGATAATTAGCATTGAGATCGAACAGTGAATTGTCGTTGCGAAGTTGAGTATTCGCCATTTTGTATGACATAAATGTGTTATAAAAACTAGTGAGTTTTGTGTCTCCACACTTAATACTATTTAATGTAAATTGAACTGTTTGATAACTATAATTGTGATAGCGTAATTTTATTGGGACGATTGATGAAAGTTCACCGCTTGAGTCGAGCGAGCCTGTGTCTTCTCCCTGAAAAAGCTGGTACAGTATAATTAATCTTCCTGCGTAATTTTTGGCCAAATTTTGTGTGGTTGGTTATTTAAACTATAGCTAGGGTGACACGGTGAAGACATTGTTGAAGGACAAAAACAGGGTAAGTTTGTACTATTATAAATTTGTTAACGCTGTGAAATGCAGTATATGTTCGTTCCTCTCGCGCCTGAGAGATATCACGCTTCCACTTAACCTATTATTAATTAAAACACCAGGTTGAACGCAACATATTTGGTACCCAGAGCGTGGTTTAAACTCCGTTTCTCGAATGTTCCATGTTGAACAAACTATACCCTCATTATTTGTGAAAATTGATTTAATTAATTTAATTTGATTAATTTGGTTGTTTGTTTGTTTAATCTAAATTGTTGGTATAGTTTTGCATAATTAATTTGAGCACTTGAATTGGCAATTAGATTTTAAAGGGTTTGATAATTATTTGTGCTATTGCTAATCGTATTTGTTGTTGCTCAGGTTATTATTTAATATAAATTATTATTTAATTATTGTCTAATATTGAACAACGTTATAGTTAAATTGTGGCGTTGTGCGTTGTATAATACAACATTTATTTTATACGTTTGTTTGTTTTGTTGTTTACCTTAAAATAAATAATTCAAGTCTTAAATTAATTGCACATTGGCAAAGAATTGTTTTGTTTGTTTGATTTAAACTATTTAAGATTTGATAATTGTTTAGAATAATAGCGGCTTGTCTCATTGAAAGATATTTTGTTTTTCGCTATTGTAATATTGTTTGTTTGTGAAAGATATTTGTTTTTTTTTGTTGTTATTATAAGATTGTTTGTTTCGTGCCGTTTGTGCTTTGAAGATGTCTGCCGCCGCGTATAATGTTGTCCGCGAATCATATTCCGGGATTGCGACTCATTTGAGATGGTTCACGTCAGCTGCCGCCTTGGTGAAAAGGGAGAACCGAATCGAGGCATTGTTGGACAGGCATGAGAAATGCCCTACACGACTTCAGGAGGTGGAGGCGCTTTACCAGCGCTTCATCTTGCATCTGGATGATGTGCCCCTGGAGTCGTTTCCCCAGGAGCGACGGGACAAAGTCCACGAGGACTACCTCCAAATGATGGACCTTGCCGACGACATCGCCCAGCGCGCGCGGGAGATTTTAGCCTCGCGCGCCGGAGTACCGGCTCACCGGGCCCCCTTGAAGACTCCCGTGGGCCTTTTGACCAGATTACCCAATTTGGATCTTCCACGTTTTGATGGTCGATTAGACACGTGGATGGGGTTTATTGGTTTGTTTGAGAGCCTTGTGGACTCGAGGGACGATTTGGGTCCGTCTCAAAAACTGGCCTATTTACTCTCCGTGCTTGATGGAGAGGCGAGGGGCTTAATACAGCACCTCCCAATATGTGACGGGAGCTATGGGATCGCGCGGGCGTTGCTCACCAAGCGCTATCACAACCAGCGCTGTCTGGCAGATACCCATGTCGACCAGATTTTGAACCTTCCCGTCGTGAGCAATGCTGCCCAGTTGAGGACCGAGCTGCTGAACCCCCTCCTAATAGCCACCAACTCGCTCAACCGCTTGGGACTGCCGGTTGCCAAGTGGTCCTACCTACTGGTGCGTATCGTACTCAAGCGATTGCCGGTGTCTTTGAGGGCACGTTTTGAACAGGGGCACACTAGGGATGAGGCATCTGCTCTCCCTACCTTTGAGCAGCTCCTGACGTTCCTGGAGGACGAGTGTCGCATGGGTGACGTCATGGTCGCCGACACGCCGGTGGAAGCATCACGTCCCAGACCCATCAACCAACGGCGCAATGCCCAACCTGCACCAAGGGGAGGTACGGCCGCCCGCTTCGCTGTCGCTCAAGCTGCGCCACCGGACTGCCGTTTTTGCAAGTCGCAGGGACACCAAACGGTGCGGTGCCCAGACTTCGCGGTCCTGCACGTGGCCGCTCGTAGGCGGATTGCCCAGGCCCGCGGCTGGTGTTTCTCCTGTCTAGGGAATCATTACCAGCGCGCCTGTCCCGACACTCACCCGTGTCCTATTTGCGGAGGGCACCATCTGAAAATCCTGTGCGCCAACGCGAATGGCCGTCGCGACCACGCGGGGTCGCCTTCGGGCGGGTATGCCAGTGGACACCGGGACCAGTCCCGCAATTTGGAGTCCGGCTCATCACCCCCACGCCCCGCAGACTGTGCTGCCATCGATCGCCGAGTTGGTTCGGCGCGCAGCCCCACGGGCGGGTATGAAAGCGGGCCCCGGGTTCAATCCCGCACCTTTGTGTCCCGCTCGCCCTCCCCGCTTCCACGTGATCAAGCGAGATCACCTCCGGTAGTGTACCACGATTACCGTGACGCACGTCCGGTACCACTACCGTCCCCCCCTCTGGCGGAACGTCCCCGTTTGGAGACGCGCAACCCTCGGTACGGACGCTCCAGGCGCTACGAACCGCCGTCTATGGCTCGTGGCAGTCGTCACCGAGAGGAGGCCGAGTTTAGGCACTACCCGCACTTTGATTTGCCGTCTCGGGACAACGGCGCTCAGTCGCCGCCACGCCAGCATTAGGATGTTGGCGTCTGCCCCCGCTATGCACCGCCCCCCCTTTGAGACCGTCCTCTTGCCCACGGCCCATGTCAGGGTCTGGGGACGGACGGGCGCCTCAGTTGTAGTCCGAGCGATATTGGACACAGGCTCACAGGGGTGCATAGCCTCGTCTTGGTTGGTAGGGCAGACTGGCCAGACTATTGAAAAATATTCAGATGTAATAAGGGGTGTCGGGAACGCCCCCGTGGCCACGGTAGAGGGCCGCGTTTGGTTTGAGTTCTCCCCCTCAAATTCTCCACGTCCGACGTTGGAATCGTCGGCCATTGTGATGGAGAATATCTTGGGCAATCACCCGCAAGTTCGTTTGTCTGCGGATGCGGTAAAATTGACCGCGGATTTGAATTTGGCTGACCCTAAATTTGACCTGCCTGGCACGGTCGATTTGTTGCTTGGTGCCGATGTTTTGGGTAAAATATTACTCGGCAAGGATCGTGTTTTGCAGCCAGGTGGCTTGGTAGCCCTCCGGACCATATTTGGGTTCGCACTGATGGGGCCTGTATTGAGGACTCCCCCCCCTGCCGAACTTGGAACGGCCTTGATGGTGGGGTCCGCCCTTTCTGACGCCGTGCAGAGATTCTGGGAAGTGGAGGAGCCACCACAAGCTCCCCGCTCTGATCCGGAGCATGAAGAGTGTGAGCAGTTCTACAAGACCAACACCAGTTATCTCCGTTCTGGCCGGATCATGACAAGATTGCCATTTCTCGCCGTACGGCCGCCACTTGGCGTCTCGCGGCCTATTGCAGAGAAGCGTTTGTTGGCGATGGAGCGCCGTATGAGCAGGGACCCACTACTCAAGGAGAAGTATATTGACTTCATGCGGGAGTATGAGGATTTGGGACACATGTCTGTGTCAAAATTGGATTGGCGTTCGACGGAGCACTTCTTTCTCCCGCATCATGCTGTAATAAAACCATCCAGTGGTAAGTTACGCACAGTATTTGATGGTTCTGCGCAGACTACTTCAGGAGTGTCATTGAACCAGTGTCTGCATCCTGGTCCCAAATTGCTGAAGGACCTTTGTGACGTCATCACGCGGTTTCGACGTCATCAATTTGTTTTTGTGGCTGACATCAAGATGATGTTCAGGCAAACGGTAATTCACCCGGATGATCGCCGATACCAGCTGATATTGTGGCGAGAAAACCAGCAAGATCCCATGCTTGTCTACGAGCTCAACACGAACACATACGGGCTGAGGTCTAGCCCCTTTTTGGCTATACGTTCGCTTTGGGAGCTCGCGGATCGAGAGCGTATGTCGTTTCCTCGCGCAGCCGCCATTTTGAAGGAGGACCTATATGTTGACGATGTGTGCACTGGCGCGGCCACGGAGAGAGAGGCCCTGCTCTTGCGTGACGAGTTGATTGGCATTCTAGCCTCCGCAGGATATGAGTTGCGTAAATGGATCTCCAACTTACCTGCGCTCTTGGACGGGCTACCGGATGACCACCAGCAGGATCCTCACCTATTTGAGAACCGTGACAACCCTACCATGATGTCAGTGCTTGGAATCCAGTACAGACCAGTCCAGGACATCTTTACATTTAATGTCAATTTGGATTCGCATCACACTTGGACGAAACGACTGGTTCTGTCGACTGTCGCGAGAACCTTTGATCCCAATGGCTGGATATGCCCGGTCATATTCTGGGCCAAATGCTTCCTGCAGAGACTTTGGACTGCAGGTCTTGGATGGGACGAGCCACTTCGCGAAGCTGTTTTGAAGGACTGGCTCCTATTTGCTTCCTCATTGCCTGCCATCAATAGGATATCGTTACCCCGTGCTCTGCTTCCGCCAGGGAAGCACACCGCGTCCCTTCATGGTTTCTCGGACGCTTCGGAACGTGGGTACGCAGCAGCCGTATACTTGCGCACCGTGACCACAGATGGTCAGGTGAAAGTGTTGTTGGTCATGGCGAAGAGCAAGGTCGCGCCTCTTCGAACTGCCTTGACAATCCCTAAGTTAGAGTTGTCAGGGGCGGCCCTTCTTGTTCGCCTTTTGAATCACGTCATGTCTACCTTGTGCACGTCAATTGACATTTCCACGATATATGCATGGACTGACAGTCAGATTGTGCTATGTTGGCTGAAGACGTCAGTTCACACCTTAGAGGTGTTTGTAGCAAATCGTGTCTCTCAGATACAGAAATCGGAGACCCCGTTGGTTTGGAGGCATGTGCCTGGCGAGGTCAACCCTGCTGATTGTGCGTCACGGGGATGTATGGCCCCCCTTTTAGTTGAGCACTCTCTGTGGTGGGGACCTGAGTGGTTGACCAGATCAGAATCTAATTGGCCGCGAACTCCGGCCTTGGACATCGTCGCACTGCCTGGGTTGCGAACGCTTGCGCTCGAACGGCAGGACCGTCCGTTCGACCCAGATTTCTTACTTAATCGTTACAGTTCATTGGACAAATTGTTGAGTGTCACCGCTTGGATCAAGCGCTTCATGAGAAATTGTAGACATCCACAGAACAAATGTTTGGAGGCCTTCTTATTGCCACAAGAGCTCCAAGATGCTCTTCTTCACTGGGTTCGTTCTGTGCAAGAGGCACATTTTGAAGACGAGATTGACATCTTGAGGAAAGGCAAATCCAAACTGTCTGGAGCCATTTGTAAGCTGAACCCCTTTTTGGATAGTGAGGGTCTTTTGCGTGTCGGAGGGCGTCTTAGGAACGCAAACCTCCCTTATGGATCTCGTCACCCCCTCTTATTGCCCAAGAGTGGCCACTTGGTGAACCTGTTGGTGACTGATCGTCACATCAAGAACTCCCACGCCGGCTGTAATGCCTTATTGGCCATTTTGCAACGGGAATTTTGGATTTTATCGGCCCGCCGGACGATCCGTAGTGTGGTCTTTCGTTGTATGCCTTGCTATAGGCTCAAGGCCCCTACCATGCAGCCTATCATGGGCGACCTTCCTTCGGATCGGGTCACTGAGATAAGGCCCTTTGCTGGAGTTGGTACGGACTTTGCAGGCCCCTTTTTTGTTAAGACCTCGACCCTCAGGAACAGTAAAACTGTCAAGGCTTATTTGTGCGTCTTTGTCTGTCTGTCCACCAAGGCGGTACATTTGGAACTCGTCTCAGCCCTCTCGACAGAGGCATTTGTTGCGACGTTAGATAGATTCGTGTCACGACGAGGACTACCGTCCTTGATTCGGTCGGATTGCGGTACCAACTTCAAAGGCACAAACAACTATTTAAAAGCGATGTATGATTTTTTGTCGGCTAACGAGACTGAAATTGCGTCTAGACTAGCTACACGTAGAATAACTTGGAGGTTCAGTCCCGTGTCATGTCCCCACTGGGGAGGAATATTTGAAAGCGTAGTAAAGGTTGCTAAGACACATTTGCGACGGGTAATTGGCGAGTCTGTATTGACCTTTGAAGAGCTCGCAACTGTGTTTTGCAAAATCGAGGCCGTTTTGAATTCACGCCCGTTGTGCCCGATCTCTTCAGATCCTAACGACTTGGAAGCCCTCACGCCGGGCCATTTTTTGATTGGGCAGCCACTGAACGCCCTGCCGGAATATCCCCTTGTTGATGTGAGACCTAATCGTCTCTCGCGGTTTGAATTGGTCCAACAACTCACTCAGAGCTTTTGGAAACGTTGGAATTTAGAATATTTGCACATTCTCCAGCAGCGCGTTAAGTGGACTGACAAGACTGATCCACCTCATGTTGGTGACCTCGTTCTGGTTAAGGACGCTAACTCACCGCCACTGTGTTGGCGCAGGGGGCGCATTCTCAACCTCGTCTTTGGAGCAGATGGAGTGCCCCGTTTTGCTGAGGTCCGGGTGGACGGTTCAATTTTGAAGAGAGCTGTATCAACCTTGTCGCGACTGCCAGTAAATTAGCGGCCAGGTAGTCCTGGCCGAGGCGGGTAGATGTTATGTACCAAACTTAACCTATCGTATTAAGTTGCGCGCGCGCATCCCTAGGAGATGGTAACTTCACTATCGATGGATCGCTGGCCAGCCGGGTGCGCCGCGCGGTTACCGAGCGCGAGTTAGTCTGTAATCGATCTTGTGAGCGAGAACGTGCGCCGTTTTGTTAAAATTGTACGCCTAAGATACGTGTTCTTGCAGCGGTTTAAGAGTTAAAATTGTATTACTAATAAATTGTTTGTTGATAAAACTAATTATCCTATTGTGCGAATCGATAATTAGCATTGAGATCGAACAGTGAATTGTCGTTGCGAAGTTGAGTATTCGCCATTTTGTATGACATAAATGTGTTATAAAAACTAGTGAGTTTTGTGTCTCCACACTTAATACTATTTAATGTAAATTGAACTGTTTGATAACTATAATTGTGATAGCGTAATTTTATTGGGACGATTGATGAAAGTTCACCGCTTGAGTCGAGCGAGCCTGTGTCTTCTCCCTGAAAAAGCTGGTACAGTATAATTAATCTTCCTGCGTAATTTTTGGCCAAATTTTGTGTGGTTGGTTATTTAAACTATAGCTAGGGTGACACGGTGAAGACATTGTTGAAGGACAAAAACAGGGTAAGTTTGTACTATTATAAATTTGTTAACGCTGTGAAATGCAGTATATGTTCGTTCCTCTCGCGCCTGAGAGATATCACGCTTCCACTTAACCTATTATTAATTAAAACACCAGGTTGAACGCAACAATTTGTTTATAGCAACCTTTTCTACGTAAAGTGGTCTCGTAGGACCCCTTTTCTATAGTGAATAATAGAATTTATTTATTTGTTATAGATTATTAATAGATTTTATTGAAATTATATAACTAATGCAACGTAAATCAATAGCAAATATCGTGCAAGAGGTCCTATTGTTTTTAAGAAATAGCTTTACAGGTTACCTCAGGTCACGCGGTCATAGACACTTGAAGCAGCATGCAATAAGCTTGCATTGCATGCTATGAGTATTTACTAAGTTTTTTATCAACACGATTATACCTTATTATGGATAGGCAGATGTCATAAAAGTGAATAAAAGTGGTTTTATTTAATCCCATGTAGTTTTGTACATAGCTAGTTTCTGTTATTTCATTGCCCCTTCTTTTAATACTCATTTGTTTTTTGAATTTAAAAACGAAACTCTAACAACACAACTCTATCTTATAACTCTATTTTTTTTAAAACCGCATCAAAGTTCTTTGCGTAGTGTCAAAGATATAAGCTCACATAGAGACATACATACAAAAATAACGACTAGAGACGACGACTATATACTAAATAACGACTATAGAAGATTTCAATACGAAATAATTTGCTTAGTCCAAAAACTAAAAAACACACTTGAAAATACTAAATCATCATCTTCCTGCCCTTATCCCATTATTTGGAGTCGGCGCGACATGTCTTTTTCTTCCATAGTCTTCTATTAGCCGACACCGTTCCACATTTACACTCAGAACTCTCCTAACGACATTACTTTCCTCTCGTCTCATAACATACTATGACATGCGCTCATTCTTCAATTTTTCAGTCACTGGCAACACTTTTAGACTCCCTCTAATATATTCATTCCTTATTTTATCCATTCGCGTAACGCCACAATACGCTTGAAAATACTAAATATTTTTTTAAATTATTCCGTTACTTAAAGATTAATACACTGATAGATATGTACCGAGCTAATAATAGCGAACGAATTTAATAATCATATTTGTTTTATACATCAGAAGCATATTTTTGTATAACTTTGACGGGCCTCGTGGTGGAGTGGTTTATATAACGGACTGCCCATCATGAGGTCTCGGGTTCGATTCCCGGTCAGGATAATTATTTGTGTGATGTGTTTAATTGTCATACAAATGTTTGTACTGCGTCTGGGTGTTTACTATGTATTATAAGTATGTATTTACAAAAGAAAAGTAGTATATGTATTCTATCCGTATTCTGGTACCCATAACACAAGCATAATAAGCTTAGCTTGGGACCAGAGGACGTTGTGTGAAATGTCCGTGAATACTTATATTTATATTATATTATACTTCAATTCGGACACTAATATTTGCCGTTAATTTATTTACCAAAGTTTTATATATTTAACACAACAAACAGATTAACAGGATATAATTAATAATAATGACCAACAATTGAATTATATCCGGTGATTAGTTGCAATAACTGTTTCTATATATAAGGATAAGGAAGGATTTTTGACAGATCTATTGCAATTTTATACAATACATGTTATATTTATATCAAAATGCCAATGTACGGAAATTACTCACAAATAAAAATAGTTAAGTCATAATTTTAAATAAATAAGTCAATACAAAATCCGACTACATTTTAGACTATAAAGATTTTTTCAATGTCCTTGAGTTTATGTTTCTGTCATCCGTTAAACATAAGACAGGATATAATTATTGAGAAACAGCCAGGCTAATTAAAGCGTTTCGAGTTGTGGCATACTATTGCTGATATGTAAAAAAGTTAATTCTACTTCTTACAGTCTCCTTCCAGTTCAAATCTTTACTTAATATAAAAATTAAATAAGGTCCCATGGTAACTCAGTTGGGAGAGCAACAGCGCGGTATTGCGAGGTCGTGGGTTCGACTCCCGCTTATGGTGATCATTTTTTCCACTATAGTTTGATTTATTAAATAAAACAAGGTCGTTATTTTTAGTATGTCCCCATGTAAGCTTAAATCTCTAGAACTACATAACGGATTTTGATTCGGTTTGTTTTAAATAGAGTATTTCAAAAGAAAGATTTAAATAAATATATACTTACATATCTTTTAAGTTTTGGTTACTAACTTCTAATGCATACAAATTTGCGGATAAGAGCAAATATTCTATACTAATATTATAAAGCTGAAGAATTTATTTGTTTGAACGCGCTTATCTCAGGAACCACCTGGTCCGATTAGAAAAATTCTTTCAGTGTTGGATAGTAGGTACATTTATCGAGGAAGGCTTATAGCCTTTATAACATTACTCTGCAACCGATAGGAGCGAGGCTTCAGTGAAAAATGTTACAAAAACGGGGAAAATGTTGTAAAATCCACGCGTATGAGTCGCAGGCTAGTAATAAATATAAAACAACAACTCAACATTATGAATGTGTTTCCACGTCACACGTCACGCGGAACATAAGAGGATTAGCAGAGCTGTGTTGTAGCATTGAACTTACACAACGCGGCAACGTGTAATATTCCTCATAATAATATGTGATATATTGTATGAGGATAGCATTTAATGAAATTGTACAAGAATAATACTATTAACATATCAAAAAATTTTCCCTGACATAAATTTTGCGACATTGGAATAAAACCTTCTACTTATTGATACAAATGACGATTTAAGAAGACAAGTGTCTACACCTCATTGCTTCTTACAGGGTGCAGAGACGGAAAACTAGAAACTAAACCCTATGCCAATACCCCTGGTCAGCGCGGCTTAGTAGGTAGCCCAAAAATCCTCCAAAGGGGAGAAGGCCCTTGCCCAACAGCGGGACATTAATAGGCTGGGAAGAGAAAAAAAGATAAGCATAATAAGCTTAGCTTGAGATCAGAGGACGTTGTGTAACATACCCATGAATATTTATTTATTTAGTACACAGAATTCTTCATTATTAATTACAATAGAAGGTTAGGTTAGCTTTAGTGGTATGTAACTGATGGCGGAACCACCGCAGTACCAGTTCCGATTCCCCAGCTGAGGTAGGCACACGGTGGATTGAGGAGGAATGAGGGCCCTACACTAACCTTTCTGTTCCATATCCCTGTATCCCTGAACAGGGAGGTTAGGTTAGGGTGCCGTCAGGCATTTCCCCCGACGAAAACAAAAAAAAGGTTTAGTGGTGTAAAAAATAAAAAGAAGCAGAAAATATTTAGCACAATCACAGATTCTCTCTCTCTCTCTCTCTCTCTCCAGCCCATTTACGTCCCACTGTTAGGCACGGGCCTCCGGCACTTTAGGAAAGATTATGATCTACTGTGCCACGCTGACCACGGGAATTGGCCAGGGTTTATTTTCGAGTTTTCTGTCTCGCACAGAGGATGTTATCTGTGCGCAATATCCCTTAGCTGTCTTTTACAGCACCCTTGGGTAGAGGTGGTGACATCACAGATTAAGATGGTACAATTAGTAGATAGCCAACAGATTGGTACATTATCCCACGCAAGTTGTATAACACGGTTACTAAATGATGTTACGTTGTTATACATAACTAAGTTGTTTTATCACTATCATGATACACTTCACACTATCTATGTTATGATGAATTATCGTGACTAAACGATTTGCGTCAGCATCTAGATAGCTATAATAATAAAATTGAAACAAAATCGTGCTGATGGACCGGACGGAATATAGGAGATATTTCTAGTGGATATCACCATCCCCTATGACGAGAACCTCGTGCGAGCAGAAGCAGACAAGAAGACTAAGTCAGATACTTAGTCTGACCTGTCCCACTAGGTTACCGATACGTGGAAGGGGTATCGACAGAAACAGTGCGTCAAAAGGTTCCTACAGGGTCGGCAACGCGCGAGTAATACCTCTGGTGTTGCAAACGTCCATAGACTACGGTATCGCTTACCATTAGGCGAGCCGTATGCTTGTTTGTACATACATGACCCTTGTAGTATAAAAAGAACAATCCCGATAGTTGTTTCGGTGAACACTTTGTTCCTAAAGTGCCTCTCACAACACCACGGGAGGCTCGGCGTCAAAAGCAAGTCAGTGACGACCCAGATGCAGAAAGCGGTCTTGCTAGACAATGCCCGTATAGTTCGTCAGTTTGTCTCCCATTTAGCTCCACCACTCCGGCCGGCTGTTGCCAACCTCGTCGGAGTGCGTCCTGCCGCCTTTCGAGGCGAGGCAGTATTAAAGTATTATTTATTATTATTATAGTATTATTTTTGTTATTACAGTAGTATTCAATAATTTGAAACAATATTCATACTTTGACGATAGTAATATTATTATATGGGATAAAGCTAGAAAACGGAAGTTGCTTTTCCGATTATTGCATAAATTTAAAAAATATTGTAAAATTGCCATGCGTAAAATTTTACAAAATTTTCATTACGAACGGTATTTTTGAAAATGTTTCCCTGTGTTTGCAACATTTTTTACTGATGCTTCGCTCCTTTTAGTCGAAGCGTGATGTTATATAACCTTTCGCGATAAATGTACTATTTAACCCTGAAAGAATTTTTCAAATCGGACCAGTGGCTGTGGTTCCTGAAATTAGCGCGTTCAAACAAACAAACAATTTCTTTATATTTATAATAATACTAGCTGTCCCGGCAAACGTTGTTTTGCCAAACTAAAAAAAAAAGTTTGAAAAATAAATGTTGGCCGATTCTCAGACCTACTGAATGTGCATGTTAAATTTCATAAAAATCGGTCAAGCCGTTTCGGAGGAGTACGGTAACTAACACTGTGACACGTGAATTTTATATATAAAAAGATTAATATAGAAGTATAGATTCGATATGGTGACGATCCTGTATAGTCACGGATTAAGATTACAATTTGTACGTGAAAATATTTAACGATAGGACTAGTATTATAAGTGATGTAACTGCAAATAAACTTGTTTAATTATTGATAGCTCACGTTTGTAATTGTTTAGATATAAGTAAAAGTGTAAAACAAACGCATTCCACTTTCTTTATTCTAACGTTGATATTATTATGTAACTCAAATGATATCTATTGTTATTACTTTTCATAGTAGATAACTGTCCGTGTGGTGGTACCTCATTTCCTCTCCAGGGTGCTGTAAAAGCCAGCTAAGGTATATTGTATACGTACATAGATAATACATAGATAATACCCTCTGTGAGAGATGGCAAACTCGATAATAAACCCTATGCCAACACGTCTGGTCAGTGCGACATAGTAGACCATAATCCCACCCAAATTGGAGGAGGCCTGTGTCCAATAGTGGGACGTTAATGGGCTGGAGAGAGAGAGAGAGTAGGTAACTATATCTAGCATACTTAGAGCATTAAACGAATAGGAGCAGTTACAGATGCTGTTTTCTATAACAAATATACAGCCGCGTCGGCGAAGTAACGCACACAAACATTGTAACATAATTTCATTAGTTGCTGCACACGCCCCGCTCAAAATTGCCTTACTCATACTAACACCCGTATTCACAAACAATATTTACTTAAGTAAGTACTTAAGTGTTGATGCACTGTGCAAAGGGTTCAACTTCTCAGTGCGTTCCGTTCATCGAGCCTTTGTATTCATAGACAGGACTTAGCTATGCGTTCAGTTTAACAAACGCATAGTGCGCTTCACCACTTAAGTATTGTTTGTGAAATGATTTTGCTACCCCTGTGCGTCCATGCCTACTATGAGACCTCACAGTAACGTTTGTGAATACGGCTGTAAGAGACGACATATCCGTACACAATAAATATGAGGATTAGTTGGGCACACTGAGCATATGCCTAGAGCATCATCAATATTAGGGCTATCCGGTAATAACTCCATTACGAAACGATAACCAACAATTTGATTACAGGGGCCCATTATCCTAAAGTGCTCAGCGGGCGTATTATGAGCTTTTTAAAAATCATGCAAGTTCCAGGCAGGCCGTACTCTGCCTGACTAAATTATGTATTATGGTAAACATAAAACATTTAGTTGAAAATTTTTAGTTAGTACTTAAACTTTTAGTTGTACCTTCACTATAAACATATTAATCTATGACTGTTTTAGCGAACTGGATGGCTGGGAGCTATGTTCATATTACGAATTTGCCGGGCAGTTTCATTCACGGCGTAAACAGCCTGGGAATAAGAGCTCATAATGCGGCCGCAAGGCCCTGTTACAAGCAAACCCGTGAATCGGACCCACTATCTACGCTCCGCAGAGTCCGCAGGCAGCTTCACTACCGCTATAAGACGCCGTAATTGTTCGTGGAATAAATATACTTTAAGTTATTCGTCACATTATCGCTGTTGTTTGTACAAACATAGTTACTACACGTAATTAACATCTTAAACCATAATTTATGATGTATGATGGAGAGAAAGCATTACGAGCATTTTCTAAGAATGCACAGTTTTGTGATTTGGAACGTAAAGAATGTGATGTGATTGCTATCTTGTTTAGGCCATACTACTTTTTATAATTATATGCACTGCCTTTGTAATAAAGAAAATTCCATCAATAATATTACGTCGATAATACTTAGGTCCCATTAGCGGATTAACGCGCATATCTTTGGCGCTAAACCATAGCATATTAAACTACTATAGCTCTGTGCTTGCGGTAAACGCAGATGTGAGCAAAATTAACTATGAATTCTGTACTTTAGTTTCATTCTAAGGCATTTGCCCGCATTAGATAAAGCTACCTAATAAAGCAAGTTGAACCGTATGTAACTTAAGCGAATTGATGCTTTACTGATTTTAGATAATTCTTAGTTACGTATTTTAAAACTAGATGGCGCTGACATAAATTAAAATATTCTTTAACATTTTAATATTTTAAATTTAACTTGAAAAAGTAACATAATATTTACCTCAGAATTTTGATTTAAACATTAATCAGTTAACTGACGATATTCTTGCTATTTTCAGACTGCATTACATTACCTGTAAAGAAAAAAAAACATTAATAATTGTATAACGAAATAGAAAAAAAAATGAATTAATTACTACGTAATAAGCTCTTTGTTTCAACATAATCGTAACACAATTATGTATTTAATGCTAATTGTGTTAAAAATTAAGCATAATTATATTAAATCATTTGAAACCACATAGAAATCTCATAATTTTATACGGCAACATTTTTTTTTTAAAGATGATAATCTTGCGAGTAAGCAACCAAAAGCTAGATATTTTTTCCAAAATCGGATAGTTATAACTTTAACGACAAACAAAACCATATCAAAATATTCGGGAATATGTTTACTAAGGTGAAAATACATTTTTGGGGAGATATAAAAAGAAGTCAAGCACGAGTTGAACTCACGTTATACGTTCGTCCATTTTACGTCAACGTAATAATCCTAAATAACGGAATAAGGGCAGGAGAAAAACAATAAATAGATAAATAAATATTCATGGACATTTCACACAGTGTCCTCTGGTCCCAAGCTAAGCTTATATGCTTTTGTTATGGGTACCAGAATACGGATAGAATACATATATACTACTTTTCTTTTGTAAATACATACTTATAATACATAGACGCAGTACAAACATTCATACAAATGATTGTCCCAATGATTGAACATTGATGAATATTTTCTGTTATTAGAGCATCAACTGATATACATAAACTGTGTAATACTTAGCTTTCTAGCTATCAACGTTCTAAAGATATAGCTTGGTGGCAGTCTTTAATTTCGCCAAATACTTGGAAATTATTTTGCAGTGTCAAAATAAAAATTGTCTAAAATTATATTTGGATGATCTTAGACCTAAGCTAAAGCCAGAATGGCTCTGGCTTTAGGAAAAAGCTGAATATTACACAAATACTAAACATGCTTCTACAGAATACAAAGTAACATCTTGCCTTATATTTCGTAAATGTAAAATGGCCAAGTTTATCAAACACGTTTTTAAATGACATAACGTATTACAAAGAAACAGTTTGTATATTGTTCATCAAAACAGTTAGCCAAGAGTAACACAACGAGGGCAATTCGTTCCTAGCATGACTCCTGATAATCGCGACGAGTAACTAGAAGCAGCACGTACAATTATTATAAATGACATAACGTATTACAAAGAAACAGTTTGTATATTGTTCATCAAAACAGTTAGCCAAGAGTAACACAACGAGGGCAATTCGTTCCTAGCATGAATCCTGATAATCGCGACGAGTAACTAGAAGCAGCACGTACAATTATTACCATTGTAGATATCTTAGAGCTGAATGCTGTATGTTGCATTTTTCCACTTTTTTATTTATTTTTAGGGTTCCGTACCCAAAGGGTAAAAACGGGACCCTATTACTGAGACTTCGCTGTCTGTCCGTCCGTCCGTCCGTCTGTCACCAGGCTGTATCTCAAGAACGGTGATAGCTAGAGAGTTGAAATTTTCACAGATGATGTATTTCTATTGCCGCTATAACAACAAATACTAAAAATAAAATAAAATAAATATTTAAGGGGGGCTCCCATACAACAAACATGATTTTTTACCGTTTCTTGCTTGATACTAATAACGTTGCCTTATGTTGCATAGATAATGGTACGGAACCCTTCGTGCGCGAGTCCGACTCGCACTTGACCAACTTTTTTATCTATTTTAAGGCCTTTCTTATTTATAGCTTGTAGTCTGTAACTTCACTTAATGGTCCAGCGGGACACCAGCGCTGGTTTTATACAGCAATCAAGCTGAGCTGTGGCTGTTTTGTGAAGGAAACATTTGTTTTAATTGTTATAGCTACTTTTTTTCTTTATTTTGTTTTTATTTACTATTTTCCTTGCTTTGTTATCGTTCTGTGTACAGTTTAAAATAAATTTATATTCTTTCTTTCTGTCTTTCCGTTTGCTTTGACTAAAATAATGCCAAGTTTGGGGAGATGCCTAGATAACGCACACAAACGCTTTATCGTCATTTCATTGGTCGTTAATCACGCTCTGCATAAAATCACCTCACGCACACTGGAAGTGTTCGTACGCAATGAGTATGATCATTGTTCTCGTACCTTTTTCAGCGAGAGTCTTATTATAATGTCAACTCCAGTTGGATTATTGCTTCGAGGCAGATACTCTGTATTTTATTAAATAACACGAAGCAAAGAATTGTATAGTATGTAATCTTTTCGAATTTTTCTCCATAACGTTTAATTAGTAAATGTAGTTTGTTTATTCTTTTGTCACGTGTTTCATTATCGAGTTCAGTACGTGCCTGAATCACGCCATTATTGTGATCGATAAGGCTTTATCGCATAACACTGAACAAATACTAATAAACGCTATATTGGTATAAATATTTGCCTATAAACTGTTATAAGTACATATACAACGTGTTGCAGAAAGGTGTAGTCATAATTTAAAGTTGCATTAGGTAGGCCTTAAATATTATAAATATTACAATTACACATAGAAAAATACAGTTGGTAAGTTTTTTTTTGTTTATTGCCTACTATTAAATAAGTACCAGAAACGCATCAATTATGAGATGCTTACGGTTTATTGAATGCTATTGATTGAACCTTACGATAAAAGATGACCTCATAGTAGTGTTGTATTTAAAGAAGATAGATTAATTTAATAAATTAATTAAACTTTTATGAACACATAAAAGTCATAATATAACTAGTATTTGTAATTTCATCCATGCCTAGTGTCTAGTCACGATGTGTAACGATGGTCAAATATGACTACACCTTTCTGAAACACGTTGTATATACCTCTCTCTCTCTCTTTACAGCCTATTAACGGTCCACTGGTGGTCACGGACCTCCTCAACTTTGGAAAGGATTATGGTCTACTGTGCCGCGCTGAGCAGTGAGAGAGTGAGAGCGTGTTGGCACATTGTTTATTTTCGAATTTTCCATCTCTTAAAGAAGATGTTATCTGTGTACAATATTCTTTAGACTTTGATGATATTCCGTCCGTCTTAATCAGTCATCACACGGACTATTTAATTGTAACGACTGCATCGACTATGTATAGCTATATAGTTATATTTGTAACTAGCTGTAAACTTCATTAATGTTTCGTTTGATCAGGTTGATATAAAACTAGTTGTGCCCCGCGACGTTGCACGAGTGGAATTTAAAAAACAATTCTTGCCTATCCTTATCCTTACTAATTTATAAATGCGAAAATCGGAATTTAAAACTAAAATTCTTGTCGAGCTTAAGTGTTAATGTGTGTAACCAAACCATAGTCTGATTTAAAAAAAAACTGTACAACGCCATCTATTGAGTGATATGGTAAACTTCTGTTTGTTAAGGTTTAATTTTTAAATTTCATGCGTACGAAGGCGCGGGCAACAACTAGTAAGTTAATAAATTAATAATTTTTTTATATAATAGTTTTGCAAATTTTTCAATATTTTCTCACCTTTTACCTGTATTCTTTAAGGAATTTCAATAAAATCATATTTTAAGTATAATAATGATTAAATCACTTGAAAAATAAACGAAATATAATATGTGAAATACATATTTACAAAGTATCAACGATTAACTACACTAAATCACTGTAAGCTTGACTCTAAGTAAATAATGTTTAAACGAAGTAACTTTCCCGTAATCTATGGTGGAAAGTGTCAGTCCCTAAGTACAAAAGTACCGGATACACTAATGATACATAATAATAGTTTTCTAACACCAATATTATTAAATAGTTTAGTGAATCTTTTTTCTTCTGTAAAACAAAAATACAAACAGACTAAGACATTGATTTAATAGTTTTGAACAAAATAAAAACCCTTTTAACTTTATCATTCGTCTGTTTGTCTGTCACTCTCTGTTTTTCAGTAGGTTCAAGGTATTAAAGTTTATACTATACTATCTGTTGCCCGCTACTCCGCAAACATGTTATTTCGAAAATTTTAACCCTTTTTGCTACATTTTTCACTAATGCCTTGCTCCCATTGGTCGTGATGATTTATAGCCTATAGCCTTCCTCTAGATTAAATAGATATATTGTTACAAATACTACGTGCACAACTAAACTAAACTTAACTAAAAAATGAAAATTGATAGAAAGAAAGAAAGAAAGAAGAATATTTATTATTTCCCATTGGGGGATACAAACATGGAAAAGACTTATAGTTAAATAGAAAATATAGTTGATGTGCCCCATCCATGAGAAACAATGTTAGTGTCATGCCATGATAGTGTCAATAACACAATTCCGTGATGTTAACTGAACTTTCTTGTTATTATAAGTGTTAAATATTGTCTAACGATTATAATTAATACAAAAGTGCACAACAAAATAACCAAATAATCAAGATACATCAACAGTATTTTTTCATTTTTTAGTTAAGTTTAGTTGTGGATGTAGAATCGGCACCATTATGTTTTACCAATAACTAATTTACATTAAAATTGTGAAGCTAAAGAGTTTATTTCTTTGTTTAAAGGCGCAAATCTCAGGAACAAAAAGTCCGATTTGAAAAATTCATTCAGTGTTGGATAGTACATTTATCGACTAAGGCTACATATCATCACGCTGCGACCAATATGAGCGGAGCATCACTAAAAAATGTTGCAAAAGGGAGGAAAATTTTCCTAATTCGCGGAAAACAGCTAATTTATTATTAAAATACTTTTAAGCGTGGGTTGATTTCTCAGGGCGTTAAATAATGAAAATATTATAAGTAAAAGAATTTATTTTTATATGGGTTCTATACTATTACAGACACGCACACCCGGCACACACATAATCGCGGGAAGACGTAAGACACGTTTTTAGGGTTCCGTACCCAAAGGGTAAAAACGGGACCCTATTACTGAGACTTCGCTGTCCGTCCGTCCGTCCGTCCGTCCGTCCGTCCGTCCGTCCGTCCGTCCGTCCGTCTGTCACCAGGCTGTATCTCAAGAACGGTGATAGCTAGAGAGTTGAAATTTTCACAGATGATGTATTTCTATTGCCGCTATAACAACAAATACTAAAAATAAAATAAAATAAATATTTAAGGGGGGCTCCCATACAACAAACATGATTTTTAGGGTTCCGTACCCAGTATCTCAAGAACGGTGATAGCTAGACAGTTGAAATTTTCACAGATGATGTATTTCTATTGCCGCTATAACAACAAATACTAAAAATAAAATAAAATAAATATTTAAGGGGGGCTCCCATACAACAAACATGATTTTTTTACCGTTTCTTGCTCGATACTAATAACGTTGCCTTATGTTGCATAGATAATGGTACGGAACCCTTCGTGCGCGAGTCCGACTCGCACTTGACCAATTATTTAGTACATGGCGACATTGGCGGCCGGAAGACCAACAGTAGGTATGTTATATCGGGGGCAATATAATTACGTAAAGTATTGTCAGTATGTATCATTTTACGGACGTCATCATAATTATATGTATCATATTGCAAACTGCATAATATGAGATTGATTTCATATTGGTATATGGCAATAGCTTTTTGTTATCTTTAATAATATTAGAAAGCTGAAGAGTGTGTTTGTTTGTTTAAACGCGCTAATCTCATTAACCTCTGGTCCGATTTGGAAAATTCTTTCAGTGTTGGATAGTCCATTTAGCGAGGAAGGCTATAAGCTATATAACATCACGCTGCGACGAATAGGAGAGAAGCAGTAGTGAAAAATGTTACAAAAACGGGGAACGTTTTCTAAATTCTACGCGTACGAAGTCGCGGGCAACAGCTAGTTATTTGATATTTCATAATATTTAGAAAATTCTGATGTATTATATCTACTTTATATATTCATAAGTATGAAATAAAATCTTCCGCAAAGTCTGTTTGTTTGCGATAAACTAAGAAAATACTGAGTGAATTGCTGAGCGGTTTGCCACAAAGTGGTTTTTTACTATTTTCATAACAATATTTCAATATTTTCTTATTATTTATTTCTTATGATTTAAGCCTTTCCTGGACTACAACAAAGTTTTAAAACCGATGTTAGCAAAATAAGCCCAGCTGTTATCAAGTGTTAACTAACAAACAGCAATTATTTTTATCATAAATGTATAAAGCTCTCATGTTAGTTACTATACCACTAAAATGGTTTGATTTTTATGAAATTTTATAATGCATATTCAGTAGCTCTGAGAATCCGCTACTATCAATTTTTCATACTCCTAAGTGATAAGAGTTGTTCACCCCTAACATTTATATGGCAAAATAACGTTTGCTGAGTCAGCTAGTAGTAGTAATGTTATTATGTATTTCTGTGAATTTTCAGTTAGTTAAGCGCGTAGCAGAATACAAATAAATCTCTGACGTCATTTAATCATTAAACCCTTTGCCCTTGAAATATGATGAACAAAAAACTATGAAACATCACACTCTAGTAGTTCGCACAGCCTTCGTCACAATGTAGGTCACTCGTTATGAACAAGATCGCTGGCTCTATCATGTCACTGTACAAAAAAATAACAGAAATATTATTGTTTTATTATTTTTTTGTATTTCAGATTGTATCAAGAGAATAGAAAGATAAGGTCGTGTATTCAAACATATGTCCTTGTCTTTGTCATGCTATACGGAATTTAGAATATAGTTAAATAAATAAAATGTACATAGACATTTTACAAAATTTCCTCTGGTCCCGAGCTTAGCTTGGTTGTGTTACAGGAATCAGAATAGTTTTCCTGTATATATTCTGTGCTTTTATGGACTAGGATTATTTAGAATAATGGTCCTTTTGACACTGCGGGTTAGCACTAAAAAATAATTTTAGGAAATTCGATCTCCTGGGGTAAAATTGAGATGCAAGTTTGTATGAGTTTGTGATTTTTTATTACAGAGGTCTGGAAATTGTTATTCAAGACAGCACAGATTATTTCAAATGTAGTACCTAAGGTTACCGGCTAACACTCACTGTTATGAGATCGATGATGTCGACCAAGATTTCGACCAAGGCATATCCGATGCTCATCTGTGTGTTAGCCGGTAACATAATACGTATTTCTAATATGACTCAAACTCACGAAAATTTCACTACGAAACTAGTACCTAAGGGTGTAAATTAGGGGTTAAAATTTTATTAGTGTGAAAATCGGTAGGTCCTTTCAATTAAAACCACTTTGCATGGTTTTAGACGCGTTTTATATTTTAGAGTAACGTCAGGCTAAAACTACGTGTCTAAATCCTTAAAAAGTGGTTTTATTTTAATAATGAGCGGCGCCGATTTCTAACACTTAGAAATCGGTACTATAATAACACGTGCAGGCCTTAGATGCCATCGTTTTACTGTGGATACCATTCCATCCCGAACAAAAAAATTCTCGAACTCATTTATTTGTAACACCTCCAAGAAATGGAATACGCTGCCTGCACATGTCTTTCCCTTTTCTTATGATATGGGGTCTTTCAAGCGAGGCGTAAAGAGGCATCTTATGGGCGGGCAAGGTAGGGGCGGCTAGTGCTCTGACAATGTACCAGCCGTCCTTGCATATGGATTGCACTCTCACTTAACATCAGGTGAAGTGAAGTCATTTGTCAATCCCAACTATAAAAAAAAAAATACATAATAAGAAGTGTATCTACTATAATTTACCTGTATCACGACATCTTAGAACTTATTCAAGAATCTAGTTTCAGCGATAGGTCCTTATTAGATTTAATAAAACTGGTTGCCGGATATTTGGACTTCCTAAAACTGTTTTTGTTCGTTTGTCACATCCGTTATCTGTAACCGTACCTAGATTTGAATTGATATGTCTCAATATTTACTCTGCTGAGTTTCTTACGCCGGTTCTTCTCAGCGGATTGCGTGTCCAGAACCGGTGGTAGGTAAAAAAAATATTGGACTTATGACATAATTTTGTTAAAAATTGTGTCTAAAAAAAAATCTGTCTTTATAAAATATGATTATGTAGTGAAAAAAACATTACATACTGCTAGAGCCCGAGTAAATCACTGCCCTACGCCTAGGTTTTCAGCGTGATCATTAATAAATATATACCCATGTGTTATTCTGGTCAAACTCACCTTTTTATATTTGTAGGTTACAATTAAAAACTAGCTACTAGCTATGTACCTATACATACAATGATAGAGACTGATAGTTTCTTAATAACACAATTAACGCAATCGCAAGACCAATTATTTGTAACAAGATAAATACAGTAGCAATTATATGGAAATTACGATAAATATCAAACAAATTATTCTGTAGAGTGAAGGGCTCAATAGTAGTCCTTGATGCACTACTTTATAAGTCACAGACTTAGTAGCTTAGAAAGCTGATTTCAATCAGTACCTAGGTTTCCCATTAACACAAAAATAAGTATTTTACAATTAAAAAAGAAATAGCAAAATGTGAAGAGCGAAGGACAAAAGAGCTCTACTGAGTTTCTTACGCCAGTTCTTTTCAGTGAATTCATGCAATTCACTGTAAAATACACTATGCTATTTATCGTTCATATGCCATACTCGAATAACTTAAAAACAGTTTTAGTTTGATGAACATACCTAGATAGCGTTAACGTCAATTTAATTAAAGTCACTATTGATTTGATAAGAGAAACAATATATAAAAATATATTTACAGTAAAGCGATTACTGTATATATATTGTTGATTATTATTTAAAACAAAATTTTATTAATGATATTTCAAATGTGCTAATTTCGACATTTTCTTTTTCCAATATTATTATTACATAAGACATTGTTATTATATGACAAAATGAAAACTGCATGCACAATATATTTATAATCACTACCATTATTGTACGCCTAAATGGCAGGACATAGTGAAACCTGTTAATTTGATCTCAACATCTTATGTACCTATTTGTCCACAATAAAAAATACTTTGACTTTGACTTTGATAGAAAGAATAATCTATCAAACACTGACATAATAATGCTATCCAAGTTCACAAAGAAAACTTATTACTTTATGTCAGAAAGTCTTTAATATTATTAATTCCAGATGTCTAAAACCAGTATTATACTTGTTGACATTCAAGTAACGACAACAGTATAGAAATAGTGAATGGTTTGACATTTAACTAATAAAGTTTATTAGTGGTCACTTGTTTGTGTGATTCATAGAACTACGAGTATATACGTTGAATCTATGATGATGAATGATTAATTAACGTTAAGTTCAACTTTAGTAAAAACACTAAACGTGTAGACGAAATTTAACATTACTTTTAAAATACTATTATATTTAGAGATCTAAGTAGTATTTCCCAAATTTGGGGAGAGGCATTTTTGGACAAAAATTTTAACAAAGGAGCATGTGCCACCAACATGTTAGTACTTTCAACGACATCCCTTTTCTTTCAATAGCCACTGAAAGAAACTAACTGATTCTTCACTCAATGATCGCTATTTGAGAACCAATATGAATCATTCACAAATTCTCAATAAGCCCTAAGGGCAAGCAAAAAAAAAACCAGAATAGGAAATTGAGAAACTGTTCATAATTTGCGCAATTTTATCAGCACAATATCCGTATTAGGCCATCTTAGCTGTCAGAATAAGAGAGATCAAACTGCCTCACGAATGATACGGCGAGGAATTGCACCAGAGTTGTGATTGACAATAATTCCAAAGCTTCTATTTTGATAGTAATAAAGTATGTATTCTTATAGCAAATATAAGAATAGCACACAAAACAATGCGTAAATGTAGGGCAAGCGAAAGTGGTCCGATGACAAGAAAATGATAGTTGATTTTTGTAATAAGACTAATTCTTTTATAAGGGAATCAATGCAAGGTCAGCAGTAATAGAAGCTACTGTTCTATTGTTGATTTTTATATGAAAGTTGTGTACTGAGCTTGGAGATAATTAGATTTCTTCTTATTTAGTTTAAAGATGCATTGTTTATTTAATTTAAATCAAAAACCGTAACTTATTTGTTATGTGAAATGTCCATGAATATTTATTTATTTATTTAACCTCGTACGTTTGTCATAAGTCATAAGGTAGCAAGCAATGGCTAATTTTGGCGAATAAAATTCCAATTGTAGATATTTCTTTAGCTTTGTGGCAAAAATGTTGTCAGAGAATCATCTTGCCGTCTTGATATTGAGATTTATATCACACAAAAATACTTTAATATCCTTTTAAGGGGTCACATTAAAGCAAAACTTATTCTCATAACTACCCACACAGCCACCAAATTAGAAGTTACCCTTAATTTTTCTACCATAAATTCAGCCCACGATATCACATACATATGGATCCTTACTGTAATGAAATCTCCACATAACAGTATATAAAGAACTCAGAAACCAAATAAAGCGTTTCACATGTTGTTGTACCATAGGTACCATTTTTATACAGGTCACAAAATCTCCATAAATAATAAATAACATAAATAAATAAATATTCAAGGACATTTCACACAACGTCCTCTGGTCCCAAGCTAAGCTTATATGCTTGTGTTATGGGTACCAGAATACGGATATACTACATATACTACTTTTCTTTTGTAAATACATACTTATAATACATAGTAAACACCCAGACGCAGTACAAACACTTGTATGACATTTATGGATATCACACAAATGATTGTCCCAAGCGGGAATCGAACCCGCGACCTCGCAATCGGCAGTCCATTACATAAACCACTCCACCACGAAGCCCGTCACGCCACGAAATATGTATGTAGTATCAAACAAAAGTAGGTTCTTACATACATATACATGCTATTCCTTACATTAGGCTTACGGCTCAGGCTGAGGTATTTTCAATACCTACTTAATACTTATTACCTAAAAAAATTAGATTAACATGCAAAGAAAGAAACAAAATAAAAACTAAAAAATCAACACAAACATAAATATTAAAACGATATCCTAAAACCGTAATACTTTTATAACAAAAGACCTTGTTTGTATGCGTCATATATGTAAATACTACCTCACATGGTCGATTTAATTTGCTAAAAACCAGGTCAGACAGTTGAACCAATCGATTTGTACTACCGTTATTTATGAACTAAAACTCAATGATACAATCTGGTTGAATTTTAAAAACCCGTTTTTTTCACCGTTTCATTATTCCATGAAGCTTTTATTCAACGATGCTATGAATTTTTTTGCCAATGTTTTCGATTTATAGTCATAATTTATCTTTGTGTCGTTTGTGATTTTGTTGTTTGTTTCATCTTACTCGTGGTAATAAACATATTAGGTAGGCGATAGAGGCTTTTGGGTAGGGTGTTGAAAAAGAAATAACACAGTATGTTAGGTTTTCGTTTTAATAAAATTGAATACTTCTCAAAAGTCAGCCAGCAAGCAGGCTACAATTTTTTTTTATATTACTATAATAATTGTAATAAATATTCATGGATATATCTCACAACGTCCTCTGGTCCCAAGCTAAGCTTGGGTACCAGAATACGGATAGAATAGGTACATATAAGTACTACTTTTATTTTGTAAATACATACTTATAATAGATAGAAAACACCCACCTTTTCTTTTCAACCTTATATACTGAATATCGGCAGTGAAATACATAGTTAACTATATATCTTTGATAGTATTAATATTTAATAGGATCTCAAAACTTAAAAGAGAGTACAGAAAATTCATAAATCCTTCCATACTTCCGTTTATCAAAACGTTCCATCATAATCATAGAAAATCTTAAAAACTGTAACAGTGCTCACCCAAATAACAGTAAATACCGTGAATAAATTCACATACAGACACGATACATGCTTGTAGAAACCGACGCGACGCTCTCGTTCGCTTACCTGAACGTAATTCACACTTTCGATTTTTGTTTTAATGTATTAACACAAGTACTGTCTATTGTACAGTGCATTGAATCGCTAATATTCTATAATTATTTACAGATGCAATACTTAAGTATTGAATTAAAGGCGTATTAAGGTAATCCGTGATATAGGACCTAGGTAATACTAATCTTGTGCTATGCGTATGAGTTAACTGAGCTAAGTATTTGAAAACTTTTAACGTCATTATACAAAAGTCTATACTAATATTATAAAGAGAAAAGATTATTTTGAAAAAGGAAAAAGAGAAAAAACATCTATGGAGTTTCTTGTCTGTTCTTCTCCATAGGATTCGCGTTTAGAACTGACACCTAGCTTTCTGACGTTTCTGCTATGCATGCTATGCATGTTTTACAAGCTCTTTGCTTGTAAAATATACCAATGTGAAATAAAAAAATTTGACTTTTCTTTGATTGTTTGGAATTAATGAGCTCTGAAACTACTGGACTGATTTCAAAAATTCTCTCACCGTTAGTAGTTATACTATAGGGGTAGTAGGTCTCCTCCGACGTCTCTTTTTTTAAGTCGATAATAAGTAATTTTTACAAACATTCTTGCCAAATCTCTCAAGGGTAACAGGGTCAACACTAAATTCTAAAGTGTCATCTTAAAACTACAATTGGGATAAGAGCCAGGATTTTTATTATAATATCTGCTATACCACTAACAGGTTATATCAACGACCGTGGTATTTTCCAGTCATGATGTCATCGGATATTGTGTTAGATCCTTCTCACCGATATCGTGTATTACTCATTTATTATAAAAACCTGTATAACATATTATTATTATTTAGTCTGCCTTCGTATATTATCATAATGTCAGTATATTTATGGCCTTATTTAACATTTTATTACTTTTCTTAGCATATTTTAGATTTACAACTTATTTAGATCCGATCGAAAAGGATTTGGCGACCAAGTCAAAGAATTTTTGTTTTCTAATTCTAAATATATATTCGAGACATATCTCTTTCAGGAATTATTCATTTTATTATTACCTATTTCTTATCCATTAATAAAATAAACGGCCCGTATAGTGAGGAGGTTCCAGTCTCTGGACCCCTGACCACCGGCAGCTTGGTCCTTGTACCCGATGCCGGTGGCGAACTATTTTTACACGCTTTATATTAGCTTCACTTGTATGTTTGTTTGTATGTTTGTTTGTATGTTTGTAACCGACTCCTTTGGACGCTATTTTGACCCACTTTAAACGGTCAGATTCTATTCAAATTTTGCACACCTGTCAAAGACCGATGACAATGCAATAATTCGATTAAATAAAGCGTGTTTTTTAGTTTTTTTAAACTATTTTTATTTTTATATATATTTTTAGTAATAGCACAGGTAATAGTAATAAGATTGTAATGTGTGTATGTGTTTATTAGGTGTGATATTGTGTATTTTGTGTATGTATTTATTGTGTTTTTTAAATTTGAATGTTTGTTACTTATATTTTTTTTTAAATATGTTAGTAATAAGAAAACAAATGAATGGGAAAATAAACAATCTAAATAACTATGAACTAAGCCAGAAAGGTTTTTATGAAAAACTAAATATAACGTTCAATTTGAAGCGATCCTTTCGTTTTATGAAGTTTTTATGAAATATTAAGAACTCAAAGAGGTCTTTAGTATCGAATTTGATTAAAAACTTAATAAAATTAAACTTATTATGTTTCCGGCTGTTAACTTTTTGCGGTGTTCATAGCTGTTTCCTGTAATTACACGCTTTATATTAGCTTCACTTGTATGTTTGTTTGTATGTTTGTTTGTATGTTTGTATGTTTGTAACCGACTCCTTTGGACGCTATTTTGACCCACTTTAAACGGTCAGATTCTATTCAAATTTTGCACACCTGTCAAAGACCGATGACAATACAATAATTCGATTAAATAAAGCGTGTTTTTTAGTTTTTTTAAACTATTTTTTATCGTATATTATGACTTTATAGATTATAATCATGATGAATATGTTATTCATTTTTTATAATTACAATAGTTATTTTACTGTTAGAGACAGATATATTGTCCATGTGGTGACGGATTAAGAATACAAGTGTCACCACCCCTTTTCTTTCTCAGGGTATAGGACAGATAACAATCGGTGTACATTATTCCTTAGCCGGCTTTTACATTCATATGCATCTTCTTCCATGAGAGACGCCAGCCGGCGTATTATGAGCTTTTTAAAATCATTCAAGCTCCATGCAAGCCGTAAACTGCATGGCTAAATTAGGTATTATGGCAAAAATAAAACTTTTAGTTGAAAATTTTTAGTTAGTACTTTAACTTTTAGTTGTACCTTCTCCTTAAACATATTAATGTATGACTGGTTTAGCGAACTGACTGACTAAGAATTTTGTTCATAATACGAATTTGCCAGACAGTTCAATTCACGGCGTAAACTGCCTGTAAATAAAAGCTCATAATACGGCCGCAGGTCAGCGTGGCACAGAAGACTCTCAAGATCTCTGCCACAATGGTGGAGGCCTGTGCCCAACAGTGGGACATTAATAGGCTGGTGAGTAAGTGAGTTATTTTACAATAATGATTAAGAAGTTATCAAGAGTTCCACGGCATTTCAGTTGGTAGAGGAGTCGAGAAGTCGGTTATTCTTTTTTCTAAACATATTTAAAAATATTTCCTCTACTCTTTTTACTGCTTTTCATGTTTCTTTTTAAAAGATTTTCATACAACAGGAAGTTTAGTCCCACGCAAGATGATAATCTCGCATTAGCGCCGTTGTTTTTGATCTTAATAATAAAATACATTACCAAAACATGAAAACAGTAACACATAGATATAATTATAGGTATGTTACGCCATATTATGTTAGGTTTGTTTAGAAACGCAGTTATACTTACAGTAACTTTTTGATATATTCCGTAACGGTGTATTTTCTAATCCAGTTGAATTTTTATAGTGTTGTCTTAGATTCGGAAGTTTTATTTTAAAACTATTAAACGCAGACAGATCTGTTCATTTACGGCCGTTTTCATGTTCTATCTATCCTCGATTCTTGCTATCAAAGTCAGACTAATTTAAACTTTTGCCCTTACTTGCACACCAATAAGTTACTGATGACTGAGTATTTTCTATTGAATATTTCACAGGAGAAAATATTTTACTGATAGTATACTGGCCCAGCAAACATGACTCTATATACTCTATGGCTAAATCACTCAGCCGGCTTGAAGCCACTTATGTATTTCTCTCTCCAGCCCATTTACGTCCCACTGTTGGGCACTGGCCTCCTCCACTTTGGGAGGGATTATGGTCTACTGTGTCGCCCTGAACAGGCGTGTTGGCACAGGATTTATTTTCGAGTTTTCCGTCTCTCACAGAGGATGTTATCTGTGTGCAATATTCCTTAGCTGGCTTTTACAGCACCCTGGGGAGGAGATGGGGTGGTGACACTTGTATTCTTAATCCGTCATCACACGGAGAACTTATGTATCTACGTGTGCGTAAATATAATGTAATGTAAATACGCATGAAATACGTTATATGTGTGTCTATGATACACGCCACAGGTCAATCTAATGTAATGTCAATGTCTCTTCCCAACAAAAATAATGTTTTATTGCTTATAAAACGCTATAATATAGATGAAGAGTATATCTATGCTTCTATCACTTTTTTTTTCAAAAAATATTAACTAAAAGAAATATGACATTCGAAAATCCGGTTTTTTCGGTTTTCTTTAGGTAAAGTTGCAGCGACTATCACACATATTTGGTAAGGTTTTACCAGAAAAGAAAGTGATAGAAGCATAGATATACTCTTCATCTATAATATAGCGTAAAAACAATTAAAATCGGCATTAATATATTAATATTTTGCGATTAACTCGCTATGCTTTTATTTTACTGTTGGAGATAATTTAGTTTATTTAATTAAAATCGGTTTAACTTTCGCGAAGAAAAAAGGGGACTACGGAACGTCTTTTTTTTCAAAGAATTTGTATGTAATATCTGCTTCAGCTATATTTGTCCCTTACAGCGCGGCGCTTGGAAATAGGGATAGCAATACCTAAGGCAAATACCTAAATTAGGAGTACAGTACCCTCTTAAGTAGCCGAGATTATGCTGACATGATCTATGATGTCAGGTAATTATTTAAATCCAATTTTGCATTATATTGCTTGGACTGACTGAAGCAGAAGTACAGTAAATATTAACATAACCATAATATATTACAACATATTATGTTACTTTTAGAATTAATATTTAATTACTTTTTACCGTAATTATCATAACGGTTTATAACTTTATAAGTTAGTTCCAAAATGTACTTAATAATACGGTATTTTTATATGACTGAATTAATATATTCGCTATTTAGATGTATGACTGTTTCATCCATCAGCCTTTCTCCGTCCACTGTTGGACATAGACTTCCGCCACAGAACGCCACACTCTTTCTCACCGCTTGCACCAAATGGATAGCTTCAAGCTGGCTGAGTGACGTAACCATAGACACTACCTACATATGTTAAATTTGTGGCTATGTATTAGAAAATAGATGCAAACATAGAATGTCATAAAAATTGGACGAACTGTTTCGGAAGAGCTTGGTGAAAATTTTATGTATAAAATTTCCTTTAAATAGGTATTTATTTTTGTTTTATTAACTTAATATAAATAAAGTTAAAATGAAAAGAAATATGTCTCAGATTTCAATACTTTCACTCCGCAATCATTCAGTCCTTCATTCATTCATAAATGCTGCAATTTTTCTCCGTCCCATACTTTGGTAAAATATTTCTTGGTCTCATATTGTAACTATTACACAGTAAGTTACAACATATCCATATCACCGTGAATACGCAATAAATATCTTATGTACAAATACCACCAAATATCTGGTTTATATTCTTGTAAGAAGCCTTGTGTAAATCACTTACACACTTCCTTTATCCATGCTCAAATGACTAGCTTAGGCCCGCAGGTTCAAACCCGCTCTTTGGCTTTCAACGATATATATATAGCATAACCTATGTGTTATTCTGGTTTATATATACGTTTTTGACCAATGAAAATGCATTACTCCATAACTCCGTAAAAATCCAAGTCGCGCCTTCCTCCGGTGCGTTTTATTGGTAACGAAAATCTTATAATGTGTTATCTATGTTTAGAACTAACATAATTATTCCAATATTCACTTCTAAAACTTTTGTTTACTTCATTTACATTAAAACAAAGACTCAGTTTTTCGAAATAACTAATTTGCAAGTCACATTTTTTTTTAACATAGATGTCAAATTTAGCTTGTCGTTTGCGGTTGCACGTCTTATTACGAAAACATAAAGTAATAATTCCATGAAAGCAGTTTAGTATGACTAATAAGACCGAAACATGATATTATTGTCATGGGAGAATGACGATTTATAGAAAATCTATATTTTTTAAAAATTTTATTTAATTGTAGATTTGTGTGTTGCCCGCAATTTCATATGCGTAGAATGTGAACCCAACCCTTACAAATTTTACAAAAATAGAACCCTCTTGAACCATTTTATTTAATAAAAAAATCCGCATCTAAATCCGTTGCGTAGTTTTAAAGATATAAGCTCACATAGGGACATACATACAAGAACAACAACTTTGTTTTATAATTAGTAAAGAATATGTGATTTAATTGATTTTTTTTAGATGAATTGAATAGTTTTTGAACGCGTTAGTCAAACGCCACCGTCAATGACTCGAAATGTTGTAAAACATGGTAAAACAATAAGAAATCGATGTTATTCGACGCTTGCCTTTAACAGACCCGACCTATACATGTTTTTATAAGAGCTTCATTAATATTTCTAGTCACATTGATTGTGATGGAACCGATCATGAATGTTTAGAAAGTAACTCGTCAATAATAGAAAGAATGTGCTTATGTGTTGTAGATATATTTATAACAGTTAAATATTATTTTGTAAATAATGAAAATCTTCTAATATATATTATATCGCATTTCAATGTTTGTTACAAATATCCCCCAAAACGGCTTCACCGATTCTTATAGAAATATGCATGTACATTCTTTACAGGGCGATATAGTTGCAAAGCAACCAAGCCCTTTAAAAAAAAAATTTAAAAAAAATCTGATAGGATAGGATGTAGACTATTTTAAGACCCGTAGTTCCAAAGAGTGGCCCTTATCAGGATTGCACACAAGTAAAACTATAGGACTATTAGTCACTTAAGTAAGACACCTATCCATTATAAAATATGAATAAACTGGGAATGTACCCCAATCTCTTGCACAAAAGACATCAAACAAACTATGTCATGAAGCCAGTTACGACGAAAATCGTTTAAATTTATGGTAATTTATATTAATGAGTATTTTAACAAGAAAGCAGCCGACAATGTGTTTAATATTTACTGTTATGATTCAAGTAAATGGAAGAGCATTAAATATTTAGATATAGCACACTTTTATTAGACACACTACACTATATAGCCTTAGGCGTTTGATGAGATAAACCTGTGGTTTTATTATCAGGAAATGACTGGAGCGGTAGCGGAACTTATAATTGTGGGCTGAATAAAGTAAGAGAGTAAAGGCCTAATTTTCACTATTAGAAGATAACGATTGTCTACCCCTCCTATTTCGTAAATATAAATATTCAAAAAAAGTACTATATCGATGATGATAATCTAATATATAAAATTCACGTGTCACAGTGTTAGTTACCGTACTCCTCCGAAACGGCTCGACCGATTTTCTTGAAATTTTGTGTACATATCCTCTAGGTCTGACAATCGGCCAACATCTATTTTTCAAACATTTTGGTTTTTTTTTGGTACGGCAAAACAACGTTTGCCGGGACAGCTAGTAATACTATAAATATGTTATTCAAGACCCTACACAAGCTAAATCATTGTCCATTAAAATGTTCACAGTATGGAAATAACAAGGAAATCAGTTTACTAACTAATTAGTTATATCTGAAAATTCAGTTAGAATAGATTAGGAACAGGAATAAAACCTTTTTACCTGACCGATAGGTATTAGTAATATGCATTTGTAACAACAATTTAACTGTTCGCTCCGCTTACGCTCATAACAAAACCACTCCCATAAATGAGTCGTACGATTTAAAACTAGTTTTATAACAAAGCTGAATGCACTGAGGTTATTCGTTCTACATAAGAAAGAAGGTCGATAGAATTCGAGTGCGGAACTAGTGTTATGACTATGTTGTGTATGATAAAAAGCCGAAACTAATATGTTTTATGGAGATTCATTCGTTACGATTGTTAAACTTTGAAAGGGAAGCTAACTGACTGATTAAACTGTAACTAACGCACATTATTGAATAAATTGAGGCGAAACGGTTGTAACGTTGTGCAATGTTGCGGTAGAATATTGTTAACCAGTATTATATTTAACTATGTAGTTGTTACTTACTGTATAAGTAGTTGTATTTTACAGATCAATTTGCGGATTTCTTAGACCAGAAATCTAGTTGCTTTTGCATGTCAATAATTTAAGTAAAACCACTTCTTACTTTGAGATTTTCCTGTCGATATTTTGGAGTATATTTTGATATTCAAATTAAAGTAATAACTGAAAGTTCTCCAAAATATTAGCATCATTACATAAATGTCAATGTGAAAGACAATCTACAGATTCTGAGTTTTGAATCGAGATATTTTTAACAGAATTAAAGATTTTACATAGCTAAAAGTTTTAAATGCCTAGGCAGACAAGCATGGCCAGCGCGGAATAGACGACCATAATCCCTCGCAAAGCGGAGGAGGCCCGTGCCCAACAATGGATCGTAAATTGGCTGGAGAGAGTAAGTTTTAAATAATATTTGTGATTTTAAAAACTGCTAAATCTACTTTACGATTTACAGGAAGAGAAAATAAAGAGCGGAAGTATACAACTATCTTTCTATCTTATGTTTAAAAGCAGGGAGCATTAGCGAAACATCAAAGCAGTCACAGTACTTGTAGCATATCAATTTGTTTCGTAACACTTGATGCACTTAACATTCTGAAGAGTGCTATATGAAATGAATGCAACGTATTGCATTAGGCTGTTCTTTATGCATTCTAATTGTAGTATGAGTAACTTTATCAATGTTAGATAGACATACTTAGATTTGGCGGGTGCGTCTAAGATGAGCTATTTTCGTTAATTTATCAGACAGCAAATTTTGAGGGCCCGGGCTGTTTAGGAATTTTCAAAAAATGCTACTGCTTTAACCAATAATGTGCTAGCGAACCTAAATCTTACGTCTATGTTAGTGCCTGATATGATAAACTCTCTGATCATATCAGAGATGTTCACGGGCCGAGCCATTATCACGATAAAGTCAGATACATCGAATGAATGTTTTTTAGGTGTGATTAACAAAAAATTGTCAAATATTCGTAATTGGTTAATACTAGGTCGCACGCGTAGAATTTAGAAAATTTTTAATTCACCTTCCCTCGACAATAACTCCAAAACAGAAGATGTGTGTATGTGTTTGTGTGTATCTGTTTGTAATTGTGTTAGGTTAAGTGTCCAACAGTTAGCAACATGAACAGTCTGAGTTGATTTTAATTGAATTTGTTTGTGTCTTTATTAAAAACATTAGACATTAGCGTTTATTATAAATATTTTAGTTTTAACATTTATATATTGTATAGGTAAGACGTTATAACTATGTGTCCTTAATATTCATTTATCAAGTCCAACACGCCTACAATAAGTGTCTATGGGTTTTCATAAGACAAAGTAAGACTTTAAAATGGGAATTGAAAACAGACTTTTAAAGGCACTCCTTTGAAGGCTATATTATAAAAAGAATGTGTTGTAAACAGTGAGTCAGTGTTGAGAGGCTGATGTCACTGGCCTGTGACTCAGGGAGGCTGTGATTTGTACCGGACCTTTATATATTAGATAGGGTTGGCAAAATTCTATGCGATTTTAATTTTTATTTTGTATTCAACTGCTGATGTATTTGTTATAACCTTAGGGCTTTAATTAACCAGTCCCTGTGACTGGTTAATTAAACACACACAACTTCCTTCTCTTTCCTTCACTAAAACCGAGAACGGCGGCTTTACCTGTCAATTGTTGGTTCGTTTTTACAATCTAATTGTTATAATTTCTAAAAGCTCTTTTTCAGTGTTCTTTTAGAGTGCGAAAAGAATTGGCAATCAGGTTCCTAACTCTTACTTCTTATAGCTGCGTTGATAAGTTATGATGCTATTTATATAAATAGTAAACATACGTTTCCCTGATGATGAATGAGATGACGAGATCTATATTTTTAATCTATAGCCATACAAAATATATAGTACTTATGCGCATAGCAAAACAGAGAAAAAGAATTGAAACCAACCATAATATAAAACATCCTATTTTTATCAAAGTTAACATTTTTAGCATCAAACAATTAAGAACTTCCTTCCGCAAACCACAGCTGTTCTTTTGTCCTATTTATGACACTGTTAATAAAAAATACACCACCTGGGATTTGAAGTAGTTATATCCTCTATGACGCCATTTTTTATCGGAACAGGAAATCTCACCCACGTTTTAACTAAATGTGCAATCGCAATTTGTTATTTTTAAACCTCTATAAATAAATTGCGGTCTCTAGAGGTGGCATTCGAATCACCATCCCTTTTCCTTCTTTGGGTGCTCTAAAAGGTAGCTATGCTAACTTTTTTTTTACTAATACTCATTTTTGTAATTTTTACTGTTGGCACAGGGTTTATTTTCGAGTTTTTCATCTCTCACAGAGGATGTTATCTGTGTACAATATAGCTTAGCCGGCTTTTACAGTACTCTAAGTAGAACATGGGGTGGTGACACTTGTATTCCTATTCTGTCGCCACATAACCTATACATTAAGTTTAAATTCCATAAACACATACATAATATAATTGTTACTTAAATAACATTATATAGTATTTTTAAAATCTAAAATACGTATTATGAATACATATTTAAAAGATATTAATATACACTTAGGTGAAATTACTTCCTTAAGCATTTGTTATATCAAATAGTTAAACCGGAAGTCAGTCAATGTACTAGTGTTTGCCGGAAGTCGAGGGAAAAAAGAATCACTGCTGTTATCTTAATTGAATGTAAGAAGATTGAAGATATGGGGTGGATATGAAACATTCTTTGAACTTGTAAACATTTGTAATTTATTTTAGTTGTTATTATTTGAGAATATAATATAGAGGTTCTTGCAGAATCTTTACTTATTATAAAACAAAGGCGATATTTTTGTGTGTATGCTATGTGAGCGTAAATCTTTAAAACTACGTAACGGATTTTGATGCGGTTTTTTTGAAATGATAGAGTCGTTCAAGACGATGGCTTTTTATATAATTTGTTAAGCTAGTCCTTAATAAAATAACCCTTTTGGAAAAAATAAAATGCCTATGAACCAGAGGCGTATTTTAAAATTTAGCGCCCTAGGCCATTTCATTTGACGCCCCGGGCCAATTTAATTAGCCCCCCTATAAATTATTTATACCATAATTTTATGCTTGAAGACTTTCGCCGCCCTTCTCAGGCTGGCTGCCCCGGGCCATGGCACCTATGGCCCTAGGGCAAATACGCCTCTGTTATGAACAGACTACCCGGCTAATGAATATTATACACAGATAACATTTGTGAGAGACGGAATGTCCGAAAATAAACCCTTTGTGAACACGACTGGTCAGAGCGGCATAGTACCTCCTAAAATAGAGGAGGCCCGTGCCCAAAAAAGGAACAGTAATAGGATATAGATAGAGAAAAGTCGCTTAATTTGGGTACTCGATTACGTAGAAAATATCTATAATTATTTACATAAATAAAAAAATGTGATTAAAATGTGTTATATTTGACATTTGAGCAGATGTAAGGATCATTTCTCTTTGTTAAAAATGTCATCCATACACCTTGAGTTTACGAGTGTATTTATAAAGGCGTACATACAAGTTTTTGTAGTAAAGTACCTAGTAATTATACAAGGGTACGAAAAAAGAAGTAGTTAAAGTATTACTTTTAATTAGTTTCAACTGTTTCGTGACTTTCAGATTCCATATAAAAAAGTGAGTTTTGCTTTCACACCAAAATTTCTGTATGAATAAAGCTTTAGAGCTGTATACAGCGCTGTAACATATTAGAGCGGTAACATAATGTTTTATCTATAAGCATAAGAATAACACATACGCTGTATATTATCACATTCATCACGCTAAAAACCAAAGACTAAATGGCAGCAACCAGAAACCGAACCGTAAACCGTAAACGCGGGCATTTTAAAAATCTAAAATACATAATATTATACTTTTAACCACTCAAATCAAACATTAAAATACCACCAAACGAATATTAAATTTGTATCTCTAAAAATGTAAGTCTTACTTACTCTAAATATGAATTCAATTAGCATCCTTTTAATTAAGTATCATAAAGTAAGTAATACCAAATTGACTAATAAGTACAGCCGTCTTTCGATACAACCAATTGGTAATAAATCTTTTGTTATTTATGGTTTAATCGTAAAATATATTAATTATTCCGTAGATTTAGCGTCACAGAGTAGCATTCGTGCTATAAATATTTTATAGGTAATTAAAATATTTATGCATAGACTTACGATATAGATCTAGACGTAACACTCAGTACAACAAATCCGGCCTGCTTCTTTTTTTAGTTGCACACATTAAGAAAAATAAATGACAAAGAGCCTATTTAGTATCCTTTCTAACTCTTTCTTTTTGAGCTGGAGTAAAAGAGAAAGCTAGTAAGAAGAAAAGAGAAGGCAAGGCTACTATTTTAGTTTTAAACTGTAAACGGGCCGGGCCTTGGGACAAATCTATGTTCCCGAGTTGTTCCTCCCTACTTATAACCTCCTTGTATTTATGTCAGTTCTGCTGCTGAATTTTAAAAAAATAGTACTTCTTTCCACTATTTAAACACACGCCTCTTTTACATTGAGAAAGTATATAGCCTCCTTTTTAACCGACTTCAAAAAAGGAGGAGGTTCTCAATTCGTCTGTATGTTTTTTGTTATGTTTGTTACCTCATAACTTTTAACTGGGCGAAGCGATTTTAATGACTCGTTTTTATATGAAAGCTGGTGGTTCTCGTGTGGTCCCATTGGCACCAGGTCTGGATCTGATGGTTATCTCCGGAGAAATCGAGGAAAACCCTCAAATTTGAAAGGCACATGAAGTCGGTTGGACTTTTTTTTAATATTCTCATCAATATTGGTATACCTAGGGTTTGATTTTAGGCACAGTAAACTGTGTGGTTTTAAGTTTACCTTCCCTCGTAGAATATTTTAGCTGCTTATAAGCCCTAACTCACCTTTTACTAACTTTTAAGGTTTTTTTAAAGAGAGAACCACAAATATATTAACATTTTAGTTCTACGAGATTTATTAGTAACTTTTTTTAACATTCACATAAATAACTCGTTGTACAAATCGAAGCTCATCTAATCATAACCAAGGACTTGGTATTTCCGCCCTAATATGTTGCCATATGAACGCAGTCTAGTTTCTACTATCGACCTTAATCCATGTCTGCTGTCCCATTATTCAACATCATGCTTGCTTGATGTCCAGCATAATATAGTTTTGACGAAGGACAATATAATTGTATGCTAATTAAGACATATGTTTCGAATATTAATGATTTCATTGTACCACTATACTTTATATTTTGATTAGGACCAAGGACATGTCCCGGCAAAAAATAAAGCGAAATAATTTATTACATCTCAGCCTACAGACACACAGGCCGTATCCACTTCAGATAAGTATGGACCCTTGCCGTATGGCCCGTGCTAATGCTGGTCGTCGTGGTTTATGTAGACCAGGGGGCCAAGTCTGCTATTGAATGTTGTCACAATGATAGTTCAATGACACCATTATAACCACAAAAAATTAACAGTAGACTACCAAACTTGTTAAAATTCGCCACTAAGTAATCTGTTATTGCATTTGTTGATTGCATAATAATGAATTTTATCAAGTTTGGTAGTCTACTGTTAATTTTTTGTCACAAATGATACCATTCAATTGAACTATCATTGTGACAACAATGAATATTGATTATCAGACTTGAGCCCCAGATGGTCTATTTATGTCAAGATAACATCTTATGTGTCTAGTGCAGAGACCACTAACGCGCATGAGGACCAGGCTAAGGATTTATATAGCTAAATCCTTAGCCTGGATTATTAGGATTAGGATAGAATAGGATTATTATACGATTCATTGCCTCTTAATATGACGCAACGGAAGACGAGCGTTAGTTTTTAACTGGCATCATGCTGAGTTGGATCCGTTTTTGTGAACTGCTCAATTTGTTTTCTTTTTTTTTATGTTTAAGTGATTCCAAATAAATTTTTTATGTCATTCGTTTTCTGTCTCTCGTAAATGATATTAGCTGCTTATCAGCTACATTTCTTGAGCTGGTTCTTATAGCGCCCTGGAGGAAAATGGGGTCATTAGAATTGATTTATTGTGTTCATGGGGAAAATCTCACTAATTTTCAATTTTCCTCAACAAGTGCAGTGCATTGAAAACGATATTGTATGTATCTTTGTTCTATTGTTATGGTAACTTTAGAATTATGGGCTGTTGGGGGTTTTCCTGAGTGATATTTGATTTCTTTGAAGTATCCTTACTCACACAAAGTTAATATGTATAAGATTTTTACAGCTTCAAAAGAATAGATAAGATTTAAATCTGAAAAATATGAGTAGGTACACATCAAAATAAAAAATGGCGTGGTCGCATTTCAAGCATTTTCTTCTGTTCATAAATAAGTTTATTTCATTGATACAAGACGCTCACTCGAAATGTGAGGGCGGCTACATTGCTAGTGTAAAATCCGCGATCACTTTGCCGACTAAATTGATTGATTAAATTCGATGTTGTTACACGCTTTATATTAGCTTCACTTGTATGTTTTTACACGCTTTATATTAGCTTCACTTGTATGTTTGTTTGTATGTTTGTAACCGACTCCTTTGGACGCTATTTTGACCCACTTTAAACGGTCAGATTCTATTCAAATTTTGCACACCTGTCAAAGACCGATGACAATACAATAATTCGATTAAATAAAGCGTGTTTTTTAGTTTTTTTAAACTATTTTTAATTTGTTTGTATGTTTGTTTGTATGTTTGTTTGTATGTTTGTATGTTTGTAACCGACTCCTTTGGACGCTATTTTGACCCACTTTAAACGGTCAGATTCTATTCAAATTTTGCACACCTGTCAAAGACCGATGACAATGCAATAATTCGATTAAATAAAGCGTGTTTTTTAGTTTTTTTAAACTATTTTTAATTTAATATTTTCTAACACTTGCGCGACTCATCTGTTTAAATAAAACTACTTTTTACGGATTTAGACGCGTATATTTGTTTTTATTTTTAATTTGTTTGTATGTTTGTTTGTATGTTTGTTTGTATGTTTGTTTGTATGTTTGTAACCGACTCCTTTGGACGCTATTTTGACCCACTTTAAACGGTCAGATTCTATTCAAATTTTGCACACCTGTCAAAGACCGATGACAATACAATAATTCGATTAAATAAAGCGTGTTTTTTAGTTTTTTTAAACTATTTTTAATTTGTTTGTATGTTTGTTTGTATGTTTGTTTGTATGTTTGTATGTTTGTAACCGACTCCTTTGGACGCTATTTTGACCCACTTTAAACGGTCAAAAAATATTCAAATTTTGCACACCTGTCAAAGACCGATGACAATGCAATAATTCGATTAAATAAAGCGTGTTTTTTAGTTTTTTTAAACTATTTTTATTTTATAAATTTATAATCGATAAATTCTAACATTGCTATGCCTGTAAAAGGCCTAAGTCTAAAGCACTTTATATTATATTGTACCACCATGTAACACACTTAGTATGCAATAAATATTTGAATTTGAATTCTTACTCGAGTTATATAAAACATAACAATCATTTCAAAACATTGAAAATCACGACATCTATATTTAACAATTACAAATAAATACACGCATTGATAAGCATTCTTCGCTTAAACCACAGCTTAAACTATCTACAAAATGTTGTTTATGCTTGACCGACAATGCATCAAAAAAGAAGTATTTATGCAACAAGGCAACGAAACAAATGTTTGTTTAACTCATCCTTTATTTGTAATTTAACCAAAATGGCAGTTTAGCTCGTTTCCAAACACCTAAGTCTAAAAACATATTAATAAAACGTTCGTAGATACTTTTTATGATAAAATAGCTGTTGCCCGCGACTTCGTACGCGTGAAATTTAGATATTAAACTTTAAACAAATATAAGTTTACCATATCACTCGATAAAAGGCGTTGTACAGTTTTTAAATCGCACTATGGTTTGGTTACACACATTAACACATAAGCTTGTCAAGATTTTTAGTTTTTAATTCCGATTTTTGCATTTATTAATTAGTAAGGATAGTATATATGTTAAGCAGATTTTTCATATTAATTTATTTGATTTGTTGATTGTTCAGATTTTTCATGTTTTTATTATACTTTTTCTTATTGCCTACAATTTTGTTCTGATACAACAAAAGTAGGTAACGACCTCGCTATTAGCTTTTAACTTGGCATTTCTACATAATATATTTTCACCTTTTTTTAAACCAAACTAAACTATGTACTTGACGCTTAAATTGTTACTAAAGAAATCTATATTTTAATTTAATAACTGTCAAATCCACTCAAAATCCATTACTCTCATATTTTCATGATCAGACTTTTAATATTTAATAGTACACAAATTTTGTTACTAAATGGTGTTCAATACAACTTTTAAAAACTCCTAACATTAACATAGTTTTTATAGTTCCATAACAAAAGGTTAAACAAGACCTTATTACTGCAATTTCGCTATCCATCCGTCTGTCACCAGGCTGTAACTCTGTAACATTGATAGCTAGAGAGCTGAAGATTTCCCAGTTTGTGTAGGTATCAATCGTACGACAAGACCAAATAAGCTCGCGATAAGACCGGCCTTTGTACATGATCCCGTTGTGTATGACAAGTGTAGTAACAAAAGTCTGTCAATAATTACGGTCTGCAATCTTATATATAAAAATCAATTGCTGTTCGTTAGTCTCGCTAAAACTCGAGAACGGCCGGGCCGATTTTGGTGATTTTCGTCTTTAAATAATCGTGAAAGTCTAGGGAAGGTTTAAACGGTGACAAAACATATGGGGATCTAAAATTCTACGCGTACGGAGTAGCGGGCATCAGCTAGTCTTATATATAAAAATCAATTGCTGTTCGTTAGTCTCGCTAAAACTCGAGAAAGGCTGGGCCGATTTTGGTGATTTTGGTCTTGAAATATTCGTGAAAGTCCAGGGAAGGTTTAAAAGGTTTAAACAAAATATATAGGTAGGTATCTAAAATTCCACGCGTACGGAGTAGCGGGCATCAGCTAGTCTTATATATAAAAATCAATTGCTGTTCGTTAGTCTCGCTAAAACTCGAGAACGGCTGGGCCGATTTTGGTGATTTTGGTCTTGAAATATTCGTGAAAGTCCAGGGAAGGTTTAAACGGTGACACAATATACAGGAATTTAAAATTCCAATCGTACGGAGTAGCGGGCATCAGCTAGTAAAGATTTTTTTTTATTCATTCATTTAACAGATAAAGATCATCATCATTGTCCTGCCCTTTTACATTTATATGGGGTTCAATTATTTGTTGGTATTTTTGGTCAGTATATCGAATGCTATTCTCCGTGTGGTGACGGATTAAGAATACAAGTGTCACCACGCCATCTCCTCCCAAGGGTGCTGTAAAAATCAGCTAAGGGATATTGCACACAGATAACATCCTCTGTGAGAAACTCTAAAATAATCCCTGTGCCAATACGCCTGGTCAGCGCGGCACAGTAGACCATAATCCCTCCCAAAGTGGAGAAGGCCCGTGCCCAATAGTGGGACGTAAATGAGCTGGAGAGAGAGATATCGAATACATTATAATAATTACGGAACAGAACCCTTCATGTGCCAGTACAAGTCGTACTTGACTGGTTTTTAGCACGCTGATATTAGTTCGGTACTTATCTATCAATGTAATAATCGGTGTAACGGAATCTTTGAAAGTGATTTTCACCCACTTGCAGTAGACGGATTGATCTGAAATTTTGCACACATATTAAGGACGGATGACAATGCAATAATTTATAAAAATATTCAGGATTTTTAAGCGTGTTTGTTAGTTTTTGAACTAAGTTTGAAATTATTTCGTTATAATACACAGCTTGTGGTCGACTCGCGAGGACACGCTCTAGTAATTTCATTTATTAAATATTTAGTTTGTACAATATAATATATTTCTTGTGTTATATTAGTATTCTTCTTTCCTATTTGAATTAAATTATAACTAAATCGGCATAACATTGTTTTAACTCTAATTCACATTTATATGTGATATGTTGGTTCATTCATCTGGGTGTTTCTATGCATTATAAGTATGTATTTACAAAAAAAAAGTAGTTTATGTATTCTATCCGTATTCTGGTACCCATAACAGAAGCATAATAAGCTTAGCTTGGGACCAGAGGACGTTGTGTGATATGTCCATGAATATTTATTTATTTATTATTTATTTTACAATCATAAAACTATTCAATCGAAGTCCTTTAGGAAAATTTCGTAAAATGATATTCAGAAATGCGATCCAGCAATTTTACTCCTGGGAACTCCAGCCCCAATTTATCCATTTGCCTTAGGTATTGGTATCCCTATTCTCGAGCGCCGCGGTTAAAGGGACAAATATAGTTGAGGCCAATTTTACCAACAAATTCGTGAAAAAAGACGTTACGTAGTCCGCTGTTTTTTTTTCCTGAAAATTAAACCGATTTTCATTTTTTTTTACAATATATTATATATTGAAGAGTAAGTATATCTAAGTATGCATTTATTACGCTGCAAGTTCATCTAAAGAAAACTAAAAAAGAAACGGGATTTTTGTATAGTCATATTTCTTTTAGTTATTATGTTGTAAAAAAAAAGAAAGAAGTAAAGGCATATAAAACCTACATATAAGACCTAGATACTGTGAAAAATATTCGTTGCTCTAGAGGCAATATTCACGAAGAAAACGGCGGACTACGATGCCCATATTTTAGTATGGAGCATAGTTTGGTGTTGTGCCCTCTTAAACAAAAATACTTGAAACTTTTTCGAGATTACATTGGAAACAACATTAAACTAACTACAGTAACAAAATATAGGAAGACTAACATTATATGTACTAAGTCTATGAACAAAATTAGTTAATAATATGACAAAACAGCACGTCATCCGTTCAAGCCTAATTGCAGTTATATTGTTATCTTGTTTTATTGATATAAATTAGATAGAGACAGATAATAATTTAAAGTGTCACTTATGAATAAGAGAGAGGTGAAATCACAACAATATCTAATGTATTGCATAATGTTACCGTTTCGTTTTTGTAGAGTCGCGATAATCCGACAAAAAATATTTTTCAGGGTGTGTCGGACTTTCAGCTTTGTCAGATATTAAGATTACTCCTACCTGAAGTGACTATAAGTACCAATTCTACTTGCACAAAAAAATCTGACTAAAACAGGAAAATTTGTAGTAACAACACAAAATGTTTGTAAACATATACATAAACATGTTTGTAAATAACACAATTCGGCATCAGAATTGGCCTTAATGTACGATTTTTTTTTAATACTGTATAATTCGTAATCCGACAAATTACCAATCAAAACATAATAATTTCCTTAATTCAAAAACTAAAAAACATTTTTTTTAAATAATTTCCTTGTCATCGGTCCTTGATATGTATGCAAAATTTTAAATCGGACTATTGTAAGTGGGTGAAAATCGCGTTCAAAGATTCCGTTACATAGATTAATACATTGATAGATACATACCGAACTTGTAAAAGCGTGTTAAAAATTATATCTGAACTACTAAGTAAGTGTATAATGTATATGAGTTTCATAAGTTTTAGTTCTGTACCACGCAATGACATTAAGCCCGCCTGTGTTTATATGTTGTTGTATTTGCATGAAGTGTAAAAATGAATAAATAAATTAAATAATGCAATACAGAGCTTATCATTTCCTTCCCAGGGTCCTTCAAGAGCTAGCTACGGGATCAAATGCAGATTAAAACCGTTGTGACAAACGGAAACCAACCCAACAGTTAATGGGCTGGAGAAAAAATAGACAGCTTACATGTAGAGTACAGTGTAATTATAGAGCTAGTGTAGCTTAGTTTAGTGCAAAATTATCAAAATACCGTTTACTTCCACATTAAACAGTGATATATAGATATATAGGGAATTCTCCGTGTGGTTACGGATCAAGAATACAAGTGTCCCCAGCCCATTTCCTCCCAAGGGTGCTGTAAAAGTTAGCTAATGGATACTGCACACAGATAACATCCTCTGTAAGAGACAGAAATCTCGAAAATAAACCCTGTGCCAATACGCCTGGTCAGCGTGGCACATTAGACCATAATCCCTCACAAAGTGGAGGAGGCCCGTGCCCATCAGTGGGACGTAAATATAGGCTGGAGAGAGAGTCTTTTCGGATTATAAGACGCGACGGATTTACCAGGGGCCGGATTAACGAGAGTATATTATACTTACATAAAATTGTCACATGTCTGGAAGCAGAATTGACAAAAGTACGGAAATTCCTTACCTGTGAACAATGAATAATTATAATTATTACGACATGTTATTAAGTAATAACGAATACATCTTAATAATTAAACAACAATAGGTGTGGTTACATACAAATAACAAAGCAATTAATTAAGTTATATGGGGCAAGTGATAACTATAAATTACTTTATGGCGCTTCCTAGATAACTTTTCGAATGAAACTCATTCTCGTATTATGATTGCTAGATGTGTCCCGCGACTTAGTACGTGGTGAATTTAAGGAGCTCGACAGCAAACTATTCTTCTTAAAAAATATGGCCATCGTAGTCCGCTATTTTCTTCGTGGATATTGCCTTCAGAGCAACGAATTTGTCACATTTTTGACACTTCGACATGATATAAATACATTTAATTTGTCTTCAATTTAGATATATCTTCTTTATATATATAAATCTCCCGTCACAATGTTTGTCCGCGATGGATTCCTAAACTACTTAACCGATTTTAAATTAAATTGGCACACCGTGTGCAATTCGACCCAACTTAAAAGATAGGATAGCTTACATTGCAATTTATAGTTAGTCGCAATATTATTTTATTGCAAGTTATTTGTCTACCCAACAATGATTGCCCGGTCAGCTAGTATTTTATAAATTGACAATAGCTTAGCTAAACTTTATTTTTACATAAGCAAATCGGAATATTTTGCGGAATACAATCGAGAAAAACGATGATCACACTGTTTTTATTCAAAAATGAGAATGACCCATCTAGGTCTTATATATCTATCTTCTTTTTAATCAAACCATATTAACTAAAAGAAGTATGACCATCCAAAAATTCCGTAGTTTTCGGTATTCACGAATTTGCTAAAGATTTTCAAAAAAAAAGTAATAGAAGCATAGATATACTCTACATCTATAAGATGGCGAGAAAATTATTAAAATCGGTTTATTTTTCACGGAAAAACGGCGAACTATGAAACGTCTTTTTTTCTTTAAAGAATTTGTAGGTAAAATATATTTGTCCCTTTCAGCGCGGCGCCCGGAATAGGGATAGTAATACCTAAGGCATATGCCTAAATAGGTGCTGTAGTCCCCTCTTAAGGTTTGTTTTCAAAACTCCATGCGTACGAAGTCACGGGTAACAGCTAGTTATTATTATCTGCGGTAGATAGGTAATTCAGTATTGTTGTCAATAACACAAAAGTCACGCAACTACTGCGGTTAACCGCATTCGCGTAAACTGACATAACCGAATTCATTGACTAGATATTTTTTTACTTAAAATTATATTTTAAGAAATAATTGGCTGGAAAATACGGTCTAGTTATCATCTATAACATTTAACAACAACTTAACAAATTGTTGAATTTGTGTCAGATGACTAAAGGCAAGAATTTATTATGTACTCCAGAAAAAACCGTGCAAACATGATTGTATGATTAACTAACTAGCTTATGCCTGCGACGAAAGTTTTCTTAATTCCACGCCAAGGGGCACCATTTTTCAATAATGTTTCGCACCAATTAATCGCAGCGTGATGTTATATAGCCTATAGCCTACCTCGATAAGTCAATTATCCCACACTGAAATAATTTTTCAAATCGTATCAATTATTCCTGAAATAAGCGCGTTCAAACAAACTAATTTTACAACCTTATGATATATATACCTTATCTTATATATAAAATTCACGTGTCACAGTGTTAGTTACCGTACTCCTCCGAAACGGCTTGACCGATTTTTATGAAATTTTACATGCACATTCAGTAGGTCTGAGAATCGGCCAACATCTATTTTTCAAACCTTTTTTTTAATTTTTTTTTAGTATGGCGAAACAACGTTTGCCGGGTCAGCTAGTATATATATATATACCTTACGATAGTATAGGTAGTTGAGATAATTCGCAAGATAGATACAAAAGCCGGTCTTGTAACAAATATTGCAATCTTTTATAGGCAATCCTGATTGCGAATCAAATATTGATATATTTTTATTTTACATTGGATTAGTTTAGTCAATAGATCATACAGCAATTGTTTATAATTAGGAAAACGACCAACTCTTAAGAATGCGACAGCAGATATTATCTGATCAATAAAACTAACATATTCATGTGTACATAATAAAACATTGCAATAACTAATTATGCTATTCAATGCATGAGGAAATTAATGAGCAATACTTATATTTCCCACACTAAAGTCTGACTGCTAAAAAGTTGACAATACTACATTGTGTAAATGTACGCACAGAATGTACGTGACAAAATGTTAAAACTTCTGCTATTGAGAAATTAATGAAAATTGCCATGTTTAGGTCTGTTTAAGCCTTTTTGATAGGCTCTTGTTAGCTACTCTTATATCTATGATTCTATATATATAATATGTACTTAGTTATCTACGTCAATTAATATAAATAAATAGAAATACGCAGAACTATCGATCGACTCACTGAAGAAATAGAAAATAAAACAAAATATAACGGTTTAAAGTTTGCTGGGTAAGCTAAATCTATTTTCTAATATATCTTCTAATATATAAAATTCACGTGTCACAGTGTTATGCCGCCTACACACGTTACGATAAACCATAACGAAAAAACTGCGCAGTTTTATCGAACGATTTTTATGGACGACCGCGGTCGTCAGTTCTCCTCACAAGCTCGTGCAAGTAGCATGTCGTCAACAGTACAGACGATAAATTATATTATTAAATAAACAAATGTCACAAGAAGTTTTGATCCGACTCGATAGATGGCGTTGTGCCGTCTCGCTACATCACGCTATTATTTCGTTTGACGCATTTACGTATAACCTTGACAAAATATTTGTCTAGTATCACATAAGTACATAAACTGCATAATGCATATACTTAATAGAAATTTTATGTACATTTCACACATTGTCCTCAGGTCCCAAGCTAAGCTTATAAATATGCCTGTGATATGGGTAGATAGATAGTAGATAGATAGTTATTAGAATAGTTTACGGAACTGTTATTGGCGGTTACACCAGGCTGAGTGGCGCCATGTGATACGTTGTTGTAAACATTTGTGAAATATGACCAACTCTAAACAGCTGGTAGTCTGGTACTGAGTCTGACATCTGTTGTTTTTCTAGTGTAGTATTTCATACGGTACCAAGTAATATTCTTCAAGCGTTCAAATAGTAATGCATTTTTGCGGTAGATGGCATTATTTATAACGTTTTTTACAACTTTTCGTGTGGCACCGAGGGTTGCCGGGGCGCCATCTAGTTTGATTATAAAACATCAATCACAACAACATCCTTGACACTGCGCGGCTGTCTAAAACCAAAACCTAGCAAGTCACGTTTTTTTAATTCTTTTTCCTAAACCAAATATTTCCCAATTTTCTTACTGCGTCTAATTTAAAAACAACTGTATTTCTTTTTCTATCTTACGTAGAATCACAGATACAAGCATGTATAAACCTAGCAACCAGCACTTCATACTTGTTGATTACAAAATGAAAAAGAATCTGTTAAAAAATTGTAACTTGCTAGGTTTGGGTTTTGGACAGCCGTGCGGCGGCGAACACACCGCCAACAGCGTCACGTCATTGCTGCGTGTTTCGCACGGAAGCAAGAAACAAACGGGCGGGAACGGTGTCGTGCACGACAACTACATCAGCAGCCAAACCCGTAGTAGTGACCTTTGTCGCTACGGTAGACAGTGCGCCCAACTCATTGGTGGCGGCGGCAAACGCAGCTGGCGCCAATGCAGCCTCCCCTAAAAGGAAGAGAAGAAGAAAATGCCGCCGCAGCGAAAATCGAGTCCGCACCCTCCCGCCAGAAGGCGCCCAAACAAGCCGCACCGCCAGTAACGGCGCCCACTGAGCAGTCCGCACCGCCCGCCGTGTGCATCGTGTGCGCGCTCGCTGCGAAACAGGCACCCGCCGCTCCAACCGTGGCGCCTGCCGCTCCTAAACCCCCTATCCATAGAATGGACGCTGAGACCGCCAAACTCGTCATCGAGTCATCCGCCGAAATAAACTAAGTTCGACCGGCACCCCCAGGTCCCTTGCAGGCCCTTGAGACGACCCAATTTCTCAGGACATAACCATCAGATCCTGACCTGGTGCCAATGGGACTACACGGGAATCAGCAGATTTGTAAAAAAAGAATCATTGTAATCGCTTTGCCCAGTTAAAAGTTATGAGGTAACAAACATAAATAAAAAAGAAAACATACGAAAGATTTGAAAACCTCCTCTTTTTTGAAGTTGGTTAAAAATACCCAGACGCAGTACCTATATTTATTATTATAGTATTTGTGTAACAAATAAAAACAAAAATGAATTGGCTGTCCCGCACAGGAATCGAACCCCTTGACCTTTTGAACGGCCGCAGTAGTAGAATACATGAACCACTAGATCACGAGGACCGTCGATCAAGCGGTCAGAAAATCGAAACGATTTTAAGAAATAAAAATTGTATCTTCCTTCGACGAACGATAATTCGCAGCAAATGTTCTACAAACGAACGAAAAATCGAAGATCAAGAGATCGCACAGTTTTATCGTACGATAATTTAGTGCGCGCTAAACAACGCACATTTGACGAACGATTCGATTTGCAGCGATTTGTCATACATTTTTTAAAAAAAGAATACCCAAATTGAACTGCACAGTTTTGTCGGCCGACTTTTCGTTCGATAAATCGTAAGGTGTGTAGGGGCCTTTAGTAACCGTACTCCTCCGAAACGGCTTGACCGATTCTTCTCAAATTTTGCATACATATTCAGTAGGTCTGAGAATCGACCAACATCTATTTTTCAAACTTTTTTTTTTAGTATGGCAAAACAACGTTTGCCGGGTCAGCTAGTGTAATATAAAATTCTCGTGTCACAGTGTTAGTTACCATACTCCTTCGAATCGGCTTGACCGATTTTTATGAAATTTTATATGCATATTCAGTAGATCTCAGAATCAGCTACTATCTATTTTTCATACCCCTAAGTGATAAGGGCTGTCCACCCCTGACATTTGTATGGCAACGTTGAATTAGCTAGAATTTCACATAGAAAAATTCGTATATTTTATTTTATTCCTAGCCTAAACTTTAATAGACTTTTCAGACACCATGGTCGCCATTCTACGACTAGACGTAGTGTCCAGTTGTTGTTAGAAAATACTAGTGAGACCACAATTGATACTATCGTCGCATTAAATATTGTAATTTATTATTTGGGCATTTATGTTGCATTATTTGATGATTATGAATATTTAGTAGGTTTTTATTAATTTAAAGTTACGCTTGACGACACCCCACAATTATAATTATCAGGAAATCTACAAATTTTTGTCACGTGGACAATTTGAACGACAAATCATTCGACAATCATTTTCAAAATTATGTGAATAGATTTGCAATTAAATTTAATTCTTAATGATATACGTTCTATCCGTGAAGGTTACTTAATATTTTTAAGCTATTGCATAGCTTCTATCGCGGGCCTTGAGCGTGGAGACTAAATGCACATAATTCGAAATTTAAATTCCGTAACAAAGATACGATCCGTAACTAAAAAATACTACACACGGCGCTACACAGTAACGCCGTTTCGCTGTTCGCGCTGGTGACTCATATCAGTTTTGGCGTTAGTTTTTATATTATTGACATTTGATTGACAATCGCTATTTTATCATAATTAACATAAACAATGGACAGATGTAAGCATTAGTAAATAAGGATTATTAATCTTATTTTAGTTTATGGTATTTAGATTCTTGCATAAATAAAACAAATAAATAATTATAATTGCATAAGTTGATAAAAAATACTATGCAATAGCTTTACCGCGGCAGTCCCCGAGTGCCACACGTCTTTTTTTCTACCTTTTAGGACTAGGATTGCTAACCAGTCATATATAACCAGAAAACATGAAAAAAGAAATACACATCTTATTTAACATTGATTCAGACCCTTTTCTATATTTACATTTTTTATGCATTTTGCTTCAAAAGCTCGCGCACTATGAATTTGCATTTCATTTAACGACAGATTAATGTAAAAACGATTTAAATTAGCAATACCTACTCAAATCAAGTTCGACCAAAAAAAGAACTTAAGCACAGAGTAGTAAAAAAATATGGACAGAGTAAGATCAAATATGCAGTTTACGATGTTAACATAACTTTTTTATTAAAATTCTTGAACGTATAACCCATTAGTTTATTTATATAGATTGCGTTCATGAAGGATTACTACATTTTTTTTCATTGCCATTATAGGAATGAGTCATTCACTTGTAGAATTAGAAAAGTACAAGTTTTATAAGTGCTTATTACACTTTACTAGATGTAGATGAGATTTTGAGCGTGGCTAAGTGTGTTAGCAAAGACGCTACAACCAAAAGACTTATAATTTGCGTTAAAGTGTAACATACAAACATAATAGTTATGTCTGTACATTCCAAGGAGTATAGTAGGATAGTAGAATTTAAAGAAGAAAATTGGTCAACTGCGAGTCGGACTCGCGCACGAAGGGTTCCGTACCATTATCTATGCAACAAAAGGCAACGTTATTAGTATCGAGCAAGAAACGGTAAACAAATCATGTTTGTTGTATGGGAGCCCCCCTTAAATATTTATTTTATTTTATTTTTAGTATTTGTTGTTATAGCGGCAATAGAAATACATCTCTCAAATACAACTCTCTAGCTATCACCGTTCTTGAGATACAGCCTAGTGACAGACGGACGGACGGACGGACGGACAGCGAAGTCTCAGTAAAAGGGTCCCGTTTTTACCCTTTGGGTACGGAACCCTAAAAAACAAACAAGCTCTGCTGAGTTGCTTATGCGGCATTTCCTCAATGGATGTCCTGAACTGTTTGTAGAGAAAAAAAGGAAGCCTCATTGATTTTAATTTGATTTACGCGTTTAACTTTTGTGTAATTGTAAGAAAACCACTTTTCACGTATTCAGAGGCGAATATTTCTTTTTAAATTTTATCCCGACGTTTTAGAGACTTTACAGTAACAAGTGCGACAATGTCACGATGGCGACTGTCAGGAGTAAAAGTCAGGCTAAAATTTCAAACAAATACACTCGTCTAAATCCGTAAAAGTTCCGTTAAAAATAAACGAATCACGCAAGTTTTACAGAATATCTTGTGTTATTGTTTAGCAAAATGTAACAACCACTTTACTAAAACGCGCAACATTCACTTAACCTTGTTTAAATGATAACTTATTGTTCAAATGTCGTTTCACACTTAATCTGTTAAATCCCCATTTAGTAAAGGATGTATTTTATAAAGGATGTATATTTAGGATGTATTTTTTGTTAACTTTAGCACTTTATTATACGGTTAATAATCTGATCTTGTTTATAATCTAAGTAACAAATAATGTAGATCCATACGAGTATTTTTTTCTATGCTGATATATTTTTTTAACACGGAATTGAAATCTTGTCCTTGTATGTTAGCCTCTCAGATTGACCAGATGTAAAGTCTATGGCCACATCACTCAGTCGGCTTGAAGCCTTATCCTCACTTATTTATAAATGCAAGAAGCTGAATAAAAACCAAAAATTTTGACGAGCTTAAGTGTTAATGTGTGTAACCAAACCATATTACGATCTAAAAAACTGAACAACGCCATCTATCGAGTGGTATAGTAAACTTCTGTTCGTTAAGGTTTAATTTCTAAATTTCACGCGTACGAAGTCGCGGGCAACAGCTAGTTTATTAATATGCTGCCTGTAGGGTCCTTAATCCCGTTTCACCTTTTCTTACGGAATCCCAATATGGCCAGCTACGAAATCTTTTAATGGTTATGAGTTTATGACATTAAGTCCAGCTGTGTACTGTGATAATAAGACATTTTAAAACTACATTAATGTTATAATATTTAAGAGGGTACGATACCAAATTATGCTCCATACAAAAATATGGGTATCGTACTTCCCTTTTTTTCTTCGCGAAAGTTAAACCGATTTTAATTGTTTCTACGCTTTATTATAGATAAAGAGTATATCTATGCTTCTGTCACTTTCTTTTTTTTTTCAATACATAATAACTAAAAGAAATATGACCATCCAAAAATCCCGATTTTTTTCGGTTTTCTTTAGGTAAAGTTGCAGCGTCTATCACACATATTTGGTAACGTTTTACCAAAAAAAAAAGTGATACAAGCATAGATATCTATAATATAGCGTAAAAGCAATTAAAATCGGTTTAACTTTCGCGAAGAAAAAAAGGGAGTACGAAACGTCTTTTTTTCAAAGAATTTGTAGGTGAAATCTGTTTCAGCTATATTTGTTCCTCTCAGCACGGTGCTCGGGAATAGGGATAGCAATACCTAAGGCAAATACCTAAATAAGGAGTACAGTACCCTCTTAACGATGCCGACGTCAAATAACTCAATATTTCCTATGATATTAGTAGATAGATATACAGCTGCCAAAATATCTTACATTTCCATATAAGTTAATCTAATTACTGAAATTTTTTAGCTTTCATTATTTAGATATCTAATATGTAGTTACATTTAATGACAGCCGGTGGCGCTCTATAATGGTACCAATTCCACATGCACAAATAAACTAAACTTAACTAAAAAAAGAAAACAACTATGACGTATTTTGATTAATGTGCTATTACGTTGTGCACATTTTTATTAATTAAAATCATTAGTCTATAATATACAGATTTTTCAACAAAAAAGTTCGGTTAACATTGCCGAATTTTGATAATGAGACTATCAATTTTTATTTTTTAGTTCTGTTTAGTTGTGCACGTAGAATGGGCATCAGTGTCTGCTTATTCCACCTATATAATCAGTAGTTACGAATTTCGAATTAAGAACATAAGTAGAACGGAAAACTGGAAAATAAACCCTACGCCTGGCTGGTGGGTTATAATAGGCTTTAATTCCTTCCAAAGTGGAGGAGACATGTGCCCAACAGTGGGAAAGAGCTGGAAAGAGAGAGTATTGGTTTCATCTGCGCATCAATATCAAATCTAGATTTTAACAGATCTCGTGGTGCAGGAGCGAACAGGAATAATCTTTCAAAATTTCAACTCTCTAGCTTGTAATTATTATCTAATATATAAAATTCTCGTGTCACAATGTTCGTACTCATACTCCTCCGAAACGACTTGACCGTTTCGGAGTGGTATGGGTTTCTTTCGAATTCTTATGAAATTTTATATGAATATTCAGTAGGTCTGGGAATCGGCTGCTATCTATTTTTCATACCCCTAAGTGATAAGGGTTGTCCACCCCTGACATTTGTATGACAAAACAACGTTTGCCGGGTCAGCTAGTTATTCATAAGATATAGCCTGGTGATAAACACAGGAATGGACAGCGAAGTCTCAGTAATACCTAAAGTTCCATTTTACTTTCGTACGGAACACTAAAAACTAATATTTCGAATGTAGGTCGTACTATGAATTCAAACTCAACATAAAATAACAAAGGGGCAGTAGAACATAACGCTTTTCACATTATTTAGTTGTACAAATAAAAACTCCAAGCATACCGTTCAGAAATAACAGTTTACGTAACGCCCTTACTAATTAGTAAGCAGGTGTATTTAATTTCAATTTTAGAACGTTATTCTACCGTAAGTGGAATGAAAAAAAATCTATTTTTATTTATTTCTACGGTTAAAAAAAATGCACAAGCACATAGAATGTCCCTCAAACAATTACCTCCAAACAGTATTTCGTTGAGTGCTAATCAAATTAACGAAGGAGTGGTAAAATTTTACATGTTCGGCCGGATAACGTTAGCTTAGCACGAAGATTTTATTCCAGTCCATTTCCGTTACACGTATTGCATTTATGACTCAAACAAGGTACTTAGGTTTCTTATGATTTACTGAATGATCAAGTAACTCCCAAAATTATTACGCAATAAACGGCACATATAATTTCTTTCACAATACCTCATATAGCCATCTTTAATCTATTAATTTAAACTCCTCTTGATCACGTTTAAATACACAGGTTTACATAGTAAATATAAAATACATACCTAGAAATAGTTCTAATATGTTTAAAAACAGTGTATTCACATACTAGTCCAGATTCGAAAAGGAACCCACAACCTCAAAGTAGCTATTAAACTAGCCACATCATGATATTGTCATAATTTATGATTTGCTATCTCTCACCTACTTATAAATGAATTAACAAAAGCACTACCTAATTCCCATACAATGACCTAAGTCCGTTACTATAGGAACAAAAGCCCAACGCCACGATTCCCATAAGTTCACTGGCACGGAAAACCATCCGACCTGTACCTAAATGTAGAATGAAATAAAATGCTAACATGATTCTGCGTTTACAATGACGTAGTGCAATGACCTCGAAAAAGGTTTTTATAATAATAAATTGTTTAGTTAGTTAAATTCGACTGCTCAGTTTTTCTTAGCCTTTGTCATGACAAAAGATTAAGTGATATAAATAAATTCCAAATTTGAAAATATTTAGAAAAAAAATACAGGGCAACTATAAAACGTATTTGACAAAATTATGTGTATAAAGTAAAACGTATGTAATTTGCCTTTTTAAACCAATGTTTTTATTAAAACAAGTAATATTATGCGATATGACGAGTATCATACTGCCTAACAAACTCCCTTTACCTTAAATTGTATGTAATCACTTAACTGATCTAAGACTTGGATTTCAGCGTGTTTTCGCTTGAAGGTTTTAACTAGAAAAACCTGTGTATTATGCATAAGCTTTTTACAATCATGCTTAAAATAGGATTATTCATTGTTGCGAAGACAAAAGCCTTAGATATAGGTACCTATTTTTTAAACTTAAATATAGGTAATTAACCCTGGTTTATTCGTGATATACTTAGGAGTAGATGACAATTTAGGTTAAACAATAACCAGATTGTTTTCATGTTTAGGCGGCCTTTGGGAGATCTTGTTATGAGCAACCTAAGGAACATAAAAATGTAGAGATTCTACTCTACATATTTTTGTCCCTAACTTTGTTTCTTGACACCGTTTTTGCAACATTTTTCATTAATGCTTCGCTCCTATTGGTCGCAACGTGATGTTATATAGCCTTCCTCGATAAATGGACTATCCAACACAATTTTTCAATTCAAACCATATTTTTTGAGATTAGTGCGTTTAAACAAACAAGCTCTCAAGCTTTATAATATTGGTATACAACCTAAATGTAATGATTAAAATCATTTGAAACTAGCTTTTGTCATTGGCAATGCGCAAATAGCGTCTAGCCATAAAAAAAAAACTCAACAGAAAGTAAGAATCTTACTAAAATATTTATATGCAATAATATACTATTAAAAGTAAGTATATTTATGTATTATCTAATAAAGAAATTTATTGTTCAACGTGCACGTGATCTAATTTAATTTTGCAGTTTTATCTAATTACTGTGTAGTTGTTACAAAATATTATTTTCTTCGTTGTAATTTCTTTTAATACGCTTTTATTACCTTCGTTGTTATCTATCTATGTATCTATTTACAGATTTACCAGAATATATAGCCTCTGGCTACATCGCTTGAAGCCACTCATATTTATATGTGTGCGTGAAAATGTATCTATGTGTGTTTATGATTATACGTCATATGAAACGTCATTATTCTATGAAGTACGATTTAGCCAGGCTAAAGTTACTCGGCTTCAATTTTAAACGTCAACTCACCACCTCATATCAAGATGTATCTATCTAAATCTTTGAAAACGGAATCTTTGAAAGTAATTTTCTCGCACTTGCAATAGTCGGATTTCTCGTCGATTTTTCACATAGGAAAATGCCAGATTCATGATTTTAAAGTGTATTTTTTAGTTTTTAAATCAAAATAGTTAATGAGGAATTCCAAGAATTGTGTTTAAAAAATTGCAGAACTTATTTTGTTATACATACTATAATTTGCTATCAGACGATCAGTACATTTCAAGGTTCGCAGGCATTGTTCGAGGTTTGACCTACCAAGTTTTATAATAGAATTCGAAGTTTAAATTATTCTAAAACCTGTGACAGTTTTGTTTTTTTTTTTTTTCAGCTTTTTGAAGGTCTTTCTTGCAAAGAGGTAATTGAAATTTTTATTTTTCTTTTAGTTCTTACAAATATTTTTTACAAATCTGATATTTAACTAAGACCTCAGTCAAAAATGTTAAAGATTGATTTTTCTGATAAATATTGTGTGAGTATTTTGACATGAAACGTTCAAAAGTTTCAAAGAAATCGATCAGGTTTCGTGGACAACAAAATTAGCTTGTAATATTAAAATAACCTATAATAACCTGAAGAAATTATACGTCTTGAAGGTCGTTGGAATATCACCAGTGACGTAGAGACAAATAACTTATGGTGTAGTGTAGTGATGACGTATTAAAAATAAAGCACATCACCACCCTAACGTTCATGTTTTAACGGACTGCCGTTCGATTCCCGCTTGGGACAATCATTTGTGTGATATCCATAAATGTCATACAAATGTTTGTACTGCGTCTGGGTGTTTCTATGTATTATAAGTATGTATTTACAAAAGAGAAGTAGTATATTTTTATGTATTCTATCCGTATTTTGGTACCCATAACATAAACATATAAGCTTAGCTTGGGACCAGAGGACGTTGTATGAAATGTCCATGAATATTTATTTTTTTATTATTATTTATTTATATTTATACATTTTTGTCAATAAATTAATTATACCATACCAGGCAACCATAACTATAGATAAATATTTAAACTACACATGAGGTCGCACTGCGTGAACGTGATCAATCAATAGCTCTAAATATCCTTTCAATTTTATTAATCGTATCAGCTGTAATAAGAAATTTTAATCCTTACATTATTTTATTCAGATACATTATCGTATTAACGTGCGGTTTAATGTATAGTTGCGTGTATTAGAAAAACCTTGTACGATTTTCCAATAGTTGGACCGAAACGGAAGGAAATCTGTTCTATAACCACTCAGTACTAGCACTCAATATGTATAGTACCAAATTGTGGTACCGATTCTACGTACACAACTAAACTTAACTAAAAATAATCTACTTAGTTCTAAAACTAAAAAACAAGCTGGAAAATCATGAAGGTTTCTAAAATAATTTATTATTATTTGCAATTGACTTGCCATGCTTTTACTTAATAAATTAAATTATAGTGGAAAAAGTGATCACCGCAAGCGGGACTTGAACCCACGACCTCGGTATACCGTTCCGTCGCTCTACCGACTGAGCTATTGCGGCCGTGCCAACAGTAACAGTAACCAATTTATCCACTACAATGTCACTCGAATAAGTCTACATCGCATTTTTGATGTACAACGCCATCTATCGAGGCTGTTTAGCACATTCTCGACCAGCCACTTGGTATTCTTTACAGAATACAATTGGACTGAAATAATGACAGCAATAGCTCAGTCGGTAGAGCGACGGAAGGTATTCCGAGGTCGTGGGTTCAAGTCTCGCTTGCGGTGATCACTTTTTCCACTATAATTTAATTTATTAAATCCTGAAGGTTTTTTTTTTAATTATTGCATTGTCATCAGTCCTTAATATGTTTACGAAATTTCAGTTCAATCCGTCTACAGCAAGTGTGTGAAAATCACTTTTAAAGATTCCGTTACATAAATTAATACATTGATAGATACGTTCTAAACTAATATAAGCGTGTTAATTAAAGAAAAAGGAAACAAAGAAGAAAGAAATATTTTATTTGCAATTAAAACAACTATGGCGTAAATAAAACTACTTTTTACGGATTTAGACGCGTATATTTGTTTTAAATTTTGGCCCGACGTTTCGGAGTCTTTGCAGTCACCATGGTCACGGGTGAGAATGAGCTGTAATGTGTTTTCTACGATCAGTTATTACAGGGTTTACCCACATTCAATTTAATTTTACATTGACCATAAAGACAGACTTTTACCATAAATTATATCATACTACTTTGTACTTGAAACGTCGGACCAAAATTTAAAACAAATATACGGGTCTAAATCCGTAAAAAGTAGTTTTATTTAAACAAACGAGGCGCGCAGTGTTAGAAAAAAATTAAAAACAAAACTATGGCGTATTTTGATTAATTGTTTATTTCTTTGAGCACATTTTTATTAATTAAAATCATTAGTCTATTTTACAGATTTTGTAATGAAAAAGTTCTGTTAACATTGCCGAATTATTATATTGACACTATCATCATTTTTTATTTAAGTTCAGTCGTGCACGTGGAATTGGTACTATTGTGTGTTCTTTCATGATATTAATTATCTTTTGTCCACTATTATTAAACAATAATGGTCTTATTCATAATGACTTATCGGAGGTTTAACGTAAGTAAGCTAAAATCGGTTCGCGAAAACTGTCAAAACTTGTTATTCATAATAGTCTTGTTCGCAGTCGCTAAAACGTTTATTATCTCTCCGATAAAATCCCCGTTTAAACCTCTGATAAGTCATTATGAATAAGACCATAATTGTTTTGTATTAAATAGCTTTTAAATTTTAACCGGACGTTTCAGAGACTGAGCTGTAAAGTGTCCTTTACGAAAGACGATACTAGATACAAATCTATCGATATTATTCATACTAATAATTAGTTAGTTTTTACTAGCTGTGCTGTGCCCCGCGGTGTTATCGGCGTTGTGTTATAGCTTAAAAAGGATAAAAATATCAGGCAGTAAAACATCGCATTCTTCCGCGATAAATAATAAATAATCTTATATATAAAAATCAATTGCTGTTCGTTAGTCTCGCTAAAACTCGAGAACGGCTGGGCCGATTTTGGTGATTTTGGTATTGAAATAATCGTGAAAGTCTAGGGAAGGTTTAAACGGTGACAAAACATATGGGGATCCAAAATTCCACGCGTACGGAGTAGCGGGCATCAGCTAGTCTTATATATAAAAATCAATTGCTGTTCGTTAGTCTCGCTAAAACTCGAGAACGGCTGGGCCGATTTTGGTGATTTTGGTCTTGAAATATTCGTGAAAGTCCAGGGAAGGTTTATACGGTGACAAAATATATGGGAATTTAAAATTCCACGCGTACGGAGTAGCGGGCATCAGCTAGTACTAAATAAATATTCATGGACATTTCACACAACGTCCTCTGGTCCCAAGCTAAGCTTATTAAGCTTGTGTTATGGGTACCAGAATACGGATATAATACATAAACTACTTTTCTTTTGTAAATACATACTTATAATACATAGAAAACACCTAAAAAGTAGCCTATGTGTTATTCTGAAGTATAAGCTACATTATTATAAAGTTTCAATAAAATCCATTCAGTAGTTTTTGCGTCAAAGAGTAACAAACATCCATACTCGTAAACTTTCACATTTATAATACATATTAGTAGGATTTTATGTCCGCGTAAATACCTTTAAAGATATAGTTATGTATTGTATATTGATCGATAGATATAAATAAACAAAAATATGCAAAAAGAACGTTGATTCATAAAACATTTTTAATAAGATGACAAATAAATATGTTATGTCATCAATGTCATGTTGAAATGGCAAAATATCTTGTATTTAGCCTTATCTTTATCAAATCGTCAGATGACAGGAACAAACTAGATAACTACCTACAGTTTCAGATATATTTGATATAATATCACAATATTTATCTAATTTTATCTTGTACTAGAATACTCTGTAAATTCTACAACACATTTTTATGATAAAACCTAGTAAATTTTTTATAGCATTTACGCTAGCACAACATAGCAAAACAAAATATATATTGTCAATAACACAATTTGGCAACTGACCTTTCTTGTTGTAAAGACTGTTAAAGACTAATGGCCTTATTCATAATGACTTATCGGAGGTTTAAAAGTTCGCTAAAATCGGTCCGTGAAAATTGTCAAAACTTGTTATTCATAATAATTCTTTTACGATAAAACATTTATTATTTCTCCGATAAAATCTCCGTTTAAACCTCCGATAAGTCATTATGAATAAAGCCATAAAGATTTTAATTAATATAAATATGCACAATAAAATAGCCTAAAAACACCGAAAAACAGCAATAGTTGTTTTCATTGTTTAGTTAAGTTTAGTTGTTCATGTAGAATTGGTACCAATATATCGATATTATGAAAAAGAAAATTCGGACGTTTTAACTGAACTTTCTGTGAAAAAAACTGTGTAATAATATAATAACAGTTTTAATCAATATTCATGGAATGCCGTTCACGAAGTTGCGGGCTTGATTCCCGCTCGGGACAATCATTTGTATGATATTTACAATTGTCATACAAATGTTTGTACTGCGTCTGGGTGTTTATATGTATTATAAGTATGTATTTACAAAAGAAAAGTAGTAAATCTTAAAGCTAATTTTTTTATTACATTGGCGCACGCACTTTGCATGCAACTACACAGCCCATACAGGAATTAATAAAGGTGCAGTGCGTAAAGTTCATTATGCTGCCCAGAAAAAATTAGGGAACATGACATGTGATGGAAACAGATGTGCTTCGTATGCATTAGGCCGGAACGTCACATCTGGCTTGAACAATATGAGTACTGAGTACAAGGTGTTATAGTTCTGTGTGCAGAAAAAATATAATGAAGAATGTTACTAGGTATGCCAAATCGTTTGAAATGGTGTCTCAGTAAAGCCTGTATGTATACAAATACACTAGTTTTTGTTGCAGTCAAAAATATCCAATAGTTTTGATTTTATAGGCATTCAAAGTTTCGAAAAATATCGAGTCCCGCTAACAGTAGTGCTTGTGACGTCATACAACAACGCGCCTCGCGGGCCGCGGCCCGCTTAGTATAAATTGCACAGTATTTTGTTGTGTTTTCGTCCGCGTATTAAGTTAATAGTCTAATAATAGTAAATATTATTCGATTAATAAAATGGATGAAGGATTCGAAAAAGGGCAATCGAATAATCTACATAAAATAGATGGATTAGTGGTTGCGCATTATTTATCAACAAATAGTGATTTCGTTGCCGCCGAAATGCGAGGAATAAAAATGCAAAGATGAGTGAACTTTCCGTGCTACTACATGCTTAATAGTTTAACTGTTCTCAATTGTTATATCAAAACAAAAAACCCAACTAAAGTCATAATGGAAGAATGTAACTCAAATATTAGAAGTACCTACCTACCATTAAATTTTTACGTTAAAGACAACAAAATATGTATTATAGTTTTGTAGTTATTGGTAGGTACGTATGTATATAAAAAAATATTCATATAAAAATATCAATACAAAATACATAAGGCCATTTATTTTTATTTTCTAACACTTGCGCGACTCACCTGTTTAAATAAAACTACTTTTTACGGATTTAGACGCGTATATTTGTTTTAAATTTTTGCCCGACGTTTCGGAGACTTTGCAGTCACCATGGTCACGGGTGAGACTGAGCTGTAATGTCATTAATGAATAATACATGTCTCCGAAACGTCGGGCCAAAATTTAAAACAAATATACACGTCTAAATCCGTAAAAAACCATTTATTTTTATTTGAAACTTATTTCAGATCGGCAAGAGACAGCTATGGCGATGACGCTATTGGTTATGTTCAAGTAAAAAGAGTAGGTGATGTATGTACGGTTAAGCAGAGGTGGCTGTAAACATACTATAGTATTTTTAATGTGGCTACATCGTCGAAGCAATGAGCCTTCAACGACTGCTACCAAGTGTTATTGGAAAAAATCTAGGAATATTTTTTCGCATTTTAACGTCTTTTGGAACTATAAAAACAACTTTTCCGGCGAATTGATAGTTGTATTTTTACATTTAGGCACAACACATGATTTCCTAGTATGTATTAGGATTGGACATTTTTAAAAGTATTCATGTATAATTTGGACGGCACGGGCGCGCGACTGAGAGCGCACTGAGTGAGCCAGACTGCGCGAGTTGTACAATGACGTCACACCGTAACAAGCGGCCCGCGTCGTCGGTCACAACTTATTTTACTTCTAAATCGGAAACTAATTGACGTATCAAAGTAATTCTTTCACTGGTATTTTTTATTTTTGACAGAGAATATGGAGTGCTAAAAATCAAAATTTGTTAACATTCTCCATTACTACCAACCGTAAGCGTATTTAAATAGCTGTTAGTTGCAGAATTAAAAAAAAATACCAGGTGTATTGGCTGGCTCTATAGTTTTATTTACTAACTGAAGATAAATATGGAAAGAGTATAATTATAGGAATATAAAAAGAATTAAAAATACGGCGCTTTAATTTTATATAACTGTACAGTTTATATACAAGTTTTGAAGTAGCTCTCTACTTCAAAAATACTCTAATACTCTTTCCATGTTTATCTTCAGTTAGTAAATAAAACTATAGAGCCAGGCAATACACCTGGTATTTTTTACTAATTTACAGGCGTATCTAACGCAAATTACCAACTGTCATTTTTTTTTATAGCTTGGGTAGGCAAATGACCACACTCCACCTGATGTTAAGCGAAAGTGTAATCCAGACATGAGGACGGCTAGTACGTTGTCAGAGCACTAGCCGCCCCCACCTTGCCGGCCTTTTCACGCCTCGCTTGAAAGACCCCATATTGTAGGAGTACGTATAAACGTGTACAGGGAGCGAGTTCCATTTCTTCGAGGTTTTGCAAAGAAAGGAGTTACCAAACTTTTTGTGCGAGATGGTATAGTGTCCACAGTATAGCGGTGGCATCTCAGACCTGCGCGTGTGGTGCGATTTAAAAAAGGAGAGAAAGGAATAAGGGAGAATAACTCTTCAGAACATTCTCCATGGTTTTTCTCGTGGTGATTCTCATTGATATAGCACATACCCAGTCTAGTACCTACTTAGATAAAGTTGAATAGTAACAGTTCCATAATTATTTTTACACATAATTAGGCGCCAAATATCTTTAACCCTTTTCGGATCACTGCGGTGCCCACCTGTCTATATTTCAAACATTTTTAATGTATAAGTTATGTCTTAAATAGATGAAACTAGTTTCGTAGCAATGAATTACTATTGTAATTTCAACAAGACGAATACTTGAATGTAGGTGAGTATTTGTACCTTGGCTTCAGTAAATATACACAAAAGATTTCGAGGTTCAGTTTCCTTTTATATTTCATCACGACCGTAGAAGTTGTCAATCCATTGTCGCAAGTGCTCGCGGTTCATTTACGATTATGAAAATCTCGCTGCCAAATAATTAACATAAACTAATCGAATTATTTTACAAGAATAGTAACTACCTCGATTTGACGCCATGGGAGTTCCAATACAAAACGAACGAGAACGTGCCTCAATTAAAATTTTGAATTAATGTTAATTTTTTTTTACTTTGTTAATCGTTTTGTAGGAATTTGGTATTCGTTTTTAAGCTATTGCATAGCTTCTATCGCGGGCCTTGAGCGTGGAGACTAAATCCACAAAATTCGAAATTTAAATTCCGTAGGTAACGGAAATAGCATAAAGAACCTTAATATATCAGCGTGTCAGTTTTTGCGTTAGTTTTTATTTTATTGACATTTGATTGACAATCGCTATTTTATCATAATTACCATAAACAATGGACAGATGTAAGCATCAGTAAGTAAGGATTATTAATCTTATTTTAGTTTATGGTATTTAGATTCTTGCATAAATAAAACAAATAAATAATTATAATTGCATTAGTTGATAAAAAATACTATGCAATAGCTTTACCGCGGCAGTCCCCGAGTGACACGTCTTTTTTTAAAAGGTATTTGTAAATATGACCCCAATTTAATTCTTTGTAGTATGTCCTTATCAATTAATAACTAAAGTAGTTAGCGGTATAGGTAACAACTTTTTGTTACGCTTACAGAAGCACAGCTTTGAGTAAACGCTATTACTTGATAGAGGCTTGACTGCGACACGACTAGCCTGAAGCTCCCTTTGTCTGTGATTTGTTACATATTGGTAAATTTTTTTCATAAAAAAATATTTTGAGCGTGGAATCATTCGAAATAGCTCTCCATTTTATATAGGTTAGTTGTATTTAGACAAAATGTAACACGAACGAATACAGCCAGTCAATAATATAACGAGGTCAGCTTTGAAACTGACCTTCTAAAGTTACGTAGTCGCATCGTCAGCTACTTTATTAATATTGAAATTAATATTAAATACTTACATGTATTTTACATTTCATTAATTGAAATAATAAAGGGAATTTATAACAAAAGAATTAAAACACCACAATTATTACAAGGCCTGTTTGTTTTTATTATGTTTAACGAATTATAACAATGTTATTTTAAAATATATTAAACTGAAGCAATGACAAAGATGGCGCTTTTGTTATGGATGTATACCTAGTACCTTAAATTCATGTCAAAGTATGGCACTTTCTCTCTATTGCCAAATTAACAAAATCGTTAATTTGAATTTATGCAAAGAAATATTACAAAATAGATATATTGACACTAACAATTTTTATTTTTTAGTTAAGATAAGTTTAGTTATGGACGCAGATTAAATACCATTGTCTTTCAAAATTTCTTCTTACACGCAGCTAAAATTTTCTCTAGGCATCAGGTTTAGTTGACCTTTAAGAACTTGGATTGACATTTAAACTTTTCCACATTGACCCTAACTTTCAAAGGACAGGCAGGTTTTATTAAATTAACTATAGAAATGATAGCTATCGGCCAGATGTGTGAGTGTGTAAATGAACCCAAGCAAATGTATTAGTTCGATGCTTAGTAGCCGATACCTCTCCTAAGATCTCTGCTTACCTCCACGAGAAAAAGCTATCACTTATTTCGCTTTTCAGTAATAAAATAATGTATATTGCTGGATTGTCAAAAACACATTATTATTTATTAAAACTTATTTAGTTATTTAAATATAATTTAATATTCATGGACATTCCACACAATATTCTCTGGTCCCAAGCTAAGCTATATTGCTTGTGTTATGGGTACCAGGATACGGATAGACTACATTACTTTTCTGTTGTAACATGCTTGTAACAGGAAGTACCTACATGGAAACACACAGACGCAGTACAAACATTTGTATGACAAATAGAAAAATCACACAAATGATTGTCCCAAACGGGAATCGAACCCGCGACCTCTTGATCGGCAGTCCGCTACATGAACCACTCGAACACGTGGCTCGTCAATTGTTTTTGTTTTTGCTCCACAGAGGCTTATATGGTTTAAGCCTTACATAAATCCACGAAAATCTTTAAAGCCAGTTCAACGTATTTGTAAGGGTTTATAATTTCGGTAATTTATTTCTTAGTTTCCAAATATACTTTGAGCTAACGTCTATTAAACGTACAATTTCTAACGTTTTAATAGAATTCTAATAACAGAGTATAGCTATACCATGACAGAATTTAATGCTAGAGCGAACAATAGACAATAAGATTTATAGCACAGGTCACATCGCTATTTCAAGACACACACATTTGCTTACATAAACCATAACGATATTATGACACTAGCAATTTATTTCTACTGTGTGACTGCTCTAACATATTTACAAATGCTATAAAATAATTATTAAAATTTATTTGTAATAAAAATTATGTTTATTATTAAAATAACTATTACTATATTTGTAAACGCTATTGACACATACGCGTCTTTAAGAAAGTAGAAAGTTTTTTATTTTCAGACTGTAAACGTGGTTAGATTAAGATTGCTATTTAAAATTGAGTAAAAGAGTAAGTTATGTTATCGATTCTATAATTTCAGTTAATCACTGGATTAAACAAATTGGAATGTTTTAACTGTACTGATGGCTAGTTGAGATAATTTAGGTACGAATTGTTTATTTCTTGCTTGCGAAAACACCCCTCATCAGTGTTACTATGCCATTCAAAAAAAAAAATCAAATGTTCATTGTCTCTGCGTCATGTTGGAACGTTATCGTTGTCAATTTGAACAATTTTGGTAGGGTCAGCAAAATTAGACATTTTATAATATAATTTATCTATCATTTTGTCGTTATCGTTTACTAATTTTTGAGCGGTTAGCGAGACAAATACAATAAAAAATTGGTCAAGTGCGAGTCGGACTCGCACACGAAGGGTTCCGTACCATTATCTATGCAACATAAGGCAACGTTATTAGTATCGAGCAAGAAACGGTAAAAAAATCATGTTTGTTGTATGGGAGCCCCCCTTAAATCTTTATTTTATTTTATTTTTAGTATTTGTTGTTATAGCGGCAATAGAAATACATCATCTGTGAAAATTTCAACTGTCTAGCTATCACCGTTCTTGAGATACAGCCTGGTGACAGACGGACGGACGGACGGACGGACGGACAGCGAAGTCTCAGTAATAGGGTCCCGATTTTACCCTTTGGGTACGGAACCCTAAAAACTATAACATATAACGAATAGTTCGAAATAACCACACTAACAAACAAAAACACCGAGAAATAACAACAAATTTATTTTTTTAACGGGAAACAACCACTTAACTAACAGAAGTTAAAATAAAATGCCTTATAATTTATTTACTCATCAAGGCACACCGACAACAAAATGGCGGTTGGCAATTCAACTTAATATCATTGTTGGATACAATGAAATTATTGAAAGAATTTCTTTTTAATAATATTATAACTATTATTACTAAATAATTTGACGTTTTCAGCTTCAAATTACTGAGTTTAGGTAAAAGAAAAAAAAACATTATTGATACGTAAACAAAGTTTCGTTGCTGACAGTACTATTCTAATCACTTTTGACAACTAAAGGTCATAGCCAAGCCTATTCTCAATAGAAACGTATAGTACCTACTTGCCATTAGCCTAGCTGGCAACTCAAATATAGTTATGAAAACCTTGTAACAGGCAAGTTAGAACAAGCGTGTGTAAAATTCAATAAGTTTTGATAAAGTATAGCTATCATCTAGATAACAGCACAAATAAAATCGATATTAGTCTAGCCTTTTAAGAGGATACCAAAATAGCTTCGTGCATTTTTCTATGTACGAAGTTTTCATTGTTTCTTTAGATTGAATGGCTAGAGCTCTAATTTTTAGGGTTCCGTACCCAAAGGGTAAAAACGGGACCCTATTACTGAGACTTCGCTGTCCGTCCGTCCGTCCGTCCGTCTGTCACCAGGCTGTATCTCAAGAACGGTGATAGCTAGAGAGTTGAAATTTTCACAGATGATGTATTTCTATTGCCGCTATAACAACAAATACTAAAAATAAAATAAAATAAATATTTAAGGGGGGCTCCCATACAACAAACATGATTTTTAGGGTTCCGTACCCAGTATCTCAAGAACGGTGATAGCTAGACAGTTGAAATTTTCACAGATGATGTATTTCTATTGCCGCTATAACAATAAATACTAAAAATAAAATAAAATAAATATTTAAGGGGGGCTCCCATACAACAAACATGATTTTTAGGGTTCCGTACCCAGTATCTCAAGAACGGTGATAGCTAGACAGTTGAAATTTTCACAGATGATGTATTTCTATTGCCGCTATAACAACAAATACTAAAAATAAAATAAAATAAATATTTAAGGGGGGCTCCCATACAACAAACATGATTTTTTTACCGTTTCTTGCTCGATACTAATAACGTTGCCTTATGTTGCATAGATAATGGTACGGAACCCTTCGTGCGCGAGTTCGACTCGCACTTGACCAATTTTTAAGTATATGTTTTTTCAATATAATAATATGATCTAGGATCGCATGAACTCAGAAACGCGATTGAAAAAAGTTTTCTCGATAGAAAATCTTGGCGAAACAACCTCTCAAATTTTTTATTTTTTTCATTTGTCGGTCTATTATCGCGTATTAACTAATGAAATAACTTTAAAAACATAGGTAACTATTATGTATAGAAACACGTGGATCAGAATTAAAATATATTTAGTAGATTTTGAGTAAATAGGAAAAGTATCCCTAATGTACGTGTCGGCGATGATATACGATAATATTGATGTAGGCCCTTAACCGATTACCTACTATTGAAAATAATCGAATTTCTAAAGAATCCCGTTAAAATTAATGAATATAATGACGTATTCCCTTCCGTTGACTAGTAAATAATGTAATCGGGACAGCATCACAATGATATACCAGTAATAGGTATAACGGGTGACATCATTGTATGGACCATACATACTCGTACAACAGTCAGGTCTATGACATCGTGACCATCGGTGTGAAACCACACGGAAGGAAAATGTTTAGGTATTTTATGAATCGTCTTTCTGTTAAATGGTATACCTAGCCAAATAAATGTGATGTCTTCCAGCAATCTTAAAATACAATATTCTTTAGCACATAGTGAACCTCTCGTCTTTCTCTCTGGCCCATTAACGTCCCACCGCTGGGCAGCGGGCTCTTCCACTTTGGGAGGGATTATGGTCTACTGTGCCATGCCTGCTGGTTTAGCTTCAAATTTTCCGTTTCTCACAGTCGACGTTAACTGCTTATATTATCCCTTAGCTGGCTTTAACAGCATCCTGGGTAAGAAATGGGGTGGTGACACTTGTACTCTTAATTTATCAAAAAAAAGCATTGGTTGAATTAAAAAGAAACCATTATTTGGGTAAATATAAAGTTACGGTAAAAAAATATGAATAAAAAAATGTTACTTAAATCCAAATGAATTCAAAGAAATGAAAAATAATTTAAGAAGAAAAACTCGGATGGACATCAATCTGAAGCTATTATAGGCTTGTATACGGGACCCCAAAACTGTCATAAACAATTTCGTAATATTTCACTTCACAAACTTAAGCCCCTGTGTTGCCTGTACTGTGACTTTTTACAGTTATTAAGTTATTTATTAATGTTTGTCAATAAATACTGTCCGTCCTTGGTCGCCATCATTAATTTACCATAAACTTTCCATAGCTGTATTGATATTTCAATATAGAGGACAACTCAAGGTTACTTGATTGATGCTATATAGAAAGGGTATTTTATTAAATGAGTCATTTTATAAATTACGGTGAATAATATAATGTTTATCATAGTACAAAAAAGTAATATACTTGTAGAAGTATATTGTAGTCGGAATGTATTGGCGATCAATATCATGAGGACAAGTAACTTTAGCCTGGCTAAATCGTACTTCATAGAATAATGGCGTTTCATATGACGTATAGCCTGTATTATACACACACATAGATACATTTTTACGCACACATAGATATGTAAGTCACTTCAAGCCGACTGATTGATTTAGCCATAGACTATAACTAGTAAACAGAAATATTCCCAACAAAACAATCCATGTATTATTACATTTTATGCCAAACCAAATTAGCTAATAGAGTCGTAAAATTAATTGAAAATGGCAAGTCTCATGATGTTACTTTTCATGGCAAAGAAATTTTGCAAATTGAAACGTAGAATTATTTAAAAATATAATCGCATACAATTGGATATTTAGCAATATCTAAAACATATTTATCTAAAACCGTATTCAAGTGTCTGATATGATCGTTATACCGATAATAGTGACAGCATACATCAGATCAACCGCACAACCGTGGTACATGAATTTACGTCATACATAACACACACTACACAAAATATTTGTGTGATGTGTGATGATTATCATGTAGATTTATATGACAAACATACAATAATAATTCTTATTTGACGGGCTTCGTGGTCTGGTGGTTCGTGTAACGGACTGCAGTTCACGAGGACGCGGGTTCGATTCCCGCACGGGACAATCTTTTGTGTGATGTTTAAGAGGGTACTGTACTCCTAATTTAGGTATTTACCTTAGGTATTGCTATCCCTATTCCCGAGCACCGTGCCGAGAGGGACAAATATAGCTGAAGCAGATTTTACCTACAAATTCTTTGAAAAAAAAGACGTTTCGTACTCCCCTTTTTTCTTCGCGAAAGTTAAACCGATTTTAATTGTTTTTACGCTATATTATAGATGAAGAGTATATCTATGCTTGTATCACTTTTTTTGGTAAAACGTTACCAAATATCTGTGATAGACGCTGCAACTTTACCTAAAGAAAACCAAAAAAATCGGGATTTTCGGATGGCCATATTTCTTTTAGTTATTATGTATTGAAAAAAAGAAAGTGACAGAAGCATAGATATAGTCTTCATCTATAATATAGCGTAGAAACAATTAAAATCGGTTTAACTTTCGCGAAGATAAAAGGGAAGTACAATACCCATATTTTTGTATGGAGCATAATTTGGTATCGTGCCCTCATAATGTCATACAAATGTTTGTACTGAAAGAAGCAACCAACGCAAGAAAGTTAAGTAGTTACAAACGTAGATGTGTGCTTATGTCTTCAAAAAATACAAATTTATTCTAAATAAACATAAATAAAATTATGTATTACAAGTATTTTTATATAACAAAATGAAATTAAATGTGTGGCGTGCAAGTTTAAAACAGGAAAGAGTTTGCGTGTGAATCTTAGCTGAGGTTATCTTTCTGTTGTAATTAACTAATGTTAAGTATTCAACAAATATATTATAATGCATTTAATATCATTATACTACATAATGCCATTTTGAAAATACTAAACTATCCGGAAAAGAATGGCTGTATATATATGCGTAAGCATTATAATTAAAAAGATGGTGAATATATTCATTTTCGTTGGTGCCAATTTTACGCGCACAACTAAACTTAACTAAAAAATTAAAACAGCTGTTTATAGCAATTTCGGTTATTTGGCTATTTTGTTATACACATTTATAGTAATCAAAATTGTTACTCTGCATAACACAGTTTTTAGGTATAATAAGAAAGTTCTATTAACTTTTCAGAATTGTGTTATTGACAATATCAATTTTCATGTTTTATATAAGTTTAGTTGTCCATATAGAATTGGTACCTAATAACTTTTTGACATAATGTTTGACATGCATATTTCTTATCCGTGTAATGTTAGATTTAATAGATTTTTACCGTAAGTCTGTTATTTTGTAAAAAAGGATACAATTTGTAATTAAATTGGTCTTATTCTTAATGACTTATCGGAGGTTTAAAAGGAGATTTTATCGGAACGATAAAAAACGTTTTATTATAAAAAGACTATTATGAATAACAAGTTTTGACAATTTTCGCGAACCGATTTTAGCGAATTTTTAAACCTCTGATAAGTCATTATGAATAAGACCATTAATCTATACTAATATTATAAAGCTGAAGAGTTAGTTTGTTTGTTTGACCGCGCTAATCTCAGGAACCACTGGTCCGATTTGAAATATTCTTTCAGTGTTCGATAGTAGGTACCTTTATCGAGAAAGGCCAGGTTACATAACATCACGCTACGACTAATAGGAGCGAAGCAGTAGTGAAAAATGTTACAAAAACGGAGAACATTTTAATGAAATGAAATGAAAAATCATTTAATCTTTAATTTTTTTTTTTTACATAAGGTCTAGCTATTCTAAATTATAATAATTTATAATTTAGAATAGTTAGTAAAAAATAAACAAGCATACAGATTTTTAGTTAGCGTTCAATGGAGAGGGCACTCTCTCTGTCTCTCTCTAGCTCATTAACGTGTGGGACGTTAATGAGCTAGAGAGAGACAGACAGAGTCACCACTGTTGGGCACGGGCCTCCTCCACTTTTGAAGGGATTACGGTCTACTATGCCTCGTTGACAAGTTATGTTTGCACAGGATTTTTTTTCGAGTTATTTGTGTACAATAAAGGCGCGTTTACACGGGTCGAATTTCGCCGTGCGGCGAGTCGCTTCAAATTCAAATTGCCTCACCAAGCCGCATCGCTAGCCCATTTACACAGGTTACTAAAATCGCATGCGGCTCTGTCATTGCCATCGAAAATGTTAAGCAGAATAGCCGTTTCTCATCCATCAACCTTTCTCAGTCCACAGCTGAACATAGGCCTCCCCCATAGAACGCTAAAACGCGCGGTTCTGCGCTAACTGCATCCAGCGGCCCCCGGCGTATTTGACGATATTGTCAGTCCACCTTGTTGGGGGCCGCTTCTGCCGGCATTGAAAGAATTAATTATTCAATTATTCAGCAATTGCTTAAAGAGCAAAGAGAGAAGAAAAAACAAAAGGAAAGAAGAAACACCTTCATGCGGCGGCCGATCGCCTGCAAATGATCGTTTACACGGGCATTAGCTGCCTTTTATGCGGGGTTTACACGGGTGACTAGAGCCGCACGATTTTTGCCGCGCGGCGTAAATCGACCATCTAAATGGCAATTCGGCTAAGTCGCAAGTGACTAAAGCCGCAAGCCCCAAAGTTGGGTAGCATCCGAGTTTGGCCGCGCGGCGACCGGCCGCATGCGACTGGTGACTAAAATCGACCGTGTAAACGATCAGTTGCAGGCGATCGGCCGCCGCATGAAGGTGTTTCTTCTTTCCTTTCGTTTTTTCTTCTCTCTTTGTTCTTTTTTTGTTGAATAATTGAATAATTAATTATTTCAATTTCGGCAGAAACGGCTATTCTGCTCAACATTTTCGATGGAAATGACCGAGCCGCATGCGATTTTAGTAACCTGCGTAAATGGGCTAGCGATGCGGCTTGACGAGGCGATTTGTCAAGTGACTCGCCGCACGGCGAAAATCGACCTGTGTAAACGCGCCTTTACAGCACCCTGGGAAGGAGAAGGTGGTGGTAACACTTGTATTCTTAATCCGTCACCACCATAAGGACAAGTTAGTTTAGCTGTTACAATGCAAACGTTTTTTACGCAAATATTTTTAAGTAATTCTTATTTTTATATTATAAAGTACCTACATATAAATTAAATTACGATGGAAAAAGTGATCACCGCAAGCGGGACCGTAATTTAATTTATTAAGTAAAAGCATAGCATGTCTATTGCAAAATTAATAAATTACTTTACCTACATATAGTTGGAAATCGTACCAAATCTAGCCTGTCTATAATATATTAGATTGCTTAGTTCGTGTTATTATAGACATTTTAATATTCAGTATTTAATTATTCTTACTCGATCAGCTGTGAACATCTCGCGTGACTTTAACATATAACAATCGTTGTTTTAACAATATTCGTTTCGTGTGTAATTAATAATATGTATTGAAACTTCTTATTATTGGAAATACATCAATTTTAACATAATTCATTATTTCTCTTCAAAAATGGGTAGGTTATGTTAGTCTCATTCCGCCTTATTACAAAACGTGGACTAAGTTTAAGCCACAGTTTAAGCCTGGTTTTTAAACACTTCAATTGCGCATTTCAAGCAGATTTTTCTCAAATCCTAGATCTAACAACGACCTTATCTTAAACCGACGCCAAACTAGTGTCAGAGTGGGTCTAACTATCCAATTCCTCGTAAATAAATTTTGTTAAACCTGGGTTTAACGTTGAGCCGCGTTTTGTAATAAGGGGGTACATGTTTTAATCAAAAATATAGCAAGTGGTTGTATAGTAGATAGAACCACTTGCGACAGTCTAATTGATCTCCAATTTTGCACACATATTTAAAACAATCAGTTAATAATCGACTTAGTTCAAAAACTAGAAAACACGCTTGAATATCCTGAATATTTTTAAAAATTATTGCATAGTCATCGGTCCTTGATAAATGTGAAAAATTTCAGATCAATCCAACTACTGCAAGTGGGTTAAAATCACTTTCAAAGATTCCGTTACATTGATTAATACATTGATAGATACATACCGAACTGATATAAGCGTGTTAAAAAAAGAATAACAGAGAGTTTCAAACATGTTTTAGGTTTTAATGTGTTGGTAAGCATCGCATCTTTGCAAAATATTAATCATATTTTTTCAATGTAAGGTTATATACCTGAGAACAACTCTATAACTAAGATTTTGCTACAAAACCCGCCATAACTGACATGAAAACGTAAACGTTTTAAGTGTAAACAGTATCAAATAACATTTCTGTATTGCACACAGAATACGTACACATACATAAACGAGGTAGGTAATTGCTAAATTCGAGGCCGCAAAATAAGGTTTTTAATTGGCATTAATTCACATTTCTTAACACAAACCAGATTTAATCGGATACTTTTTAATATTTAAATGTACGATTACGAGTATCGAGTGGGCGAGTTTACATAAAAATGGCGGCAAAATGCGGAATAAAATTTATGAAGCGCACGAGAAAGTGTAGTAGTAAAGGTAAGGTCTATTGTTATGAGTTTATTTGTTAGTTTAAAGTATCTATGTCGAAATTATTGTTACCTTTAAGCTAAATATGAGCAAAGTAATCCAGACCTTTACATTATTGCTCTAGATTCTAGACTATTATAGAGTAGCAGTAGAAAAATTCTAATTTTTTTTATACTTAATGGTAAATTAATTTTGGTCTGAATTTAATAGCCATTTCTATTTATATGTATATTATACGGATTATACCTACTCGTAGAAACGACTTGATTCTTTATTAACAAAAAATTCTTCTATTTAAAATTACTAATAAAAAAATGTAAAATAAAAAAAAAATCTTGCGTAAATTAACTAGTGTAAAAGATTACTAATAGATGGCACTAAAATACATTTCAAAATGTTTATAACAATTTTACCGTAAACATCTTTCCTTATTAATTACAACAAAGAAAGACTAGTCTTACGAATTAATTTTCAAGTTTTTGTTAACTCTTAACACTGAATTTTCTCGTTCACTTCGTTCGATACAAGTAAATTCTTATTCAAATAGATGAATCTCTAATGTTTGTACAAGACTAGTAAATTCCTCGCAATCAGTGGTGTAGTGCGAGATAATTTTAAAGACTTTAAAATTACTTAGTATACTGGAAGTTTAATCGACGAAACGGACATCGATTAAAATTATATCTGGTGACAAAAATGTGCAACTTAAAGTTCGGTAAATTAGGTAACAAAGAGTAGGTTTAATTGAGAATGGAATCCAGCGATGTTTGAAAGTAACAATAGTTACATGTTGTTTTTTTTACTAATTGTAAAGTAAATTACAAGTCTATATAAATAACATGAAAAGCTACTTTGACCACCTACCATAAAAGAATGGCAGTTCTACCATCAGCCATGACCAATACATACCTGTGAACAAAAAAAAAATATGTAAAAAACATATAGGTAACTTATTTCGCCATTCAATAAAAATGAATAACCAGTTTTACCATAAAACGAGATTTATTAAACTGGCAATACTGGCTAAAAATAAAGCGGATTAATGGAATTAGCAATATAATTAAATAATAATGTAATATGTTGTTTTTTATGTTTCGTATAGTGACGGATTAAAAATCTCCTCTTCAGGGTGCTGTAAAAGCCAGCTAAGGGATATTGTACACACAGAATAAAGAGTACATACAATTTAATAACCACACATTTCAACTATATAAAAATATTAATGAATTTTTTTTCCGTTATGATTCAACTGTAGACGAATATTAATATCCTTGTAACGTTAAAATGGCTGAATGTATTTTTTAATGTAACGTTTCTTAAGTATATAAAGTAATAAATATAACTCGTATCCATATCTCAGTACTCATCATCATCATAACATCACGCCTTTTTCCCATGGGGTTAGGCAGAGACTATAGAGCGCCATCTGCTACGATCCAAACATCCTATCCTATCCTATCTCAGTACTATAAAGAATATTGGATCTATTAGGTGGGACAAAACAAGAAATAGTGCATGAAATTTTATAGTGCTAAATAAGTACAAAATATCGAAAATATATTCTCTCTGATGTAAATCAACCCTGTCCATACATTCTGCCAATTTACCCTTAGTTTAGGGACAAAGTTTCATTGCTCCCATCTCTTAGAGAAATTAAAACAAAGAAAATCTAAAACCTGCTCTGACTAATTTGAGTTGCCTAATTGTTAGCTTTTTAATTAACCTTTAATTAAATGAGATATGTCACGTTTTAAGTGAAGCCAATAAAGCGTATTAAAATATAATTTAAAACACGTATAGAACACAGTTCGGTTACCCAACGCCCTCTAATTGGATAACAAAGACTAAAGACTGCTCATAGAGTAGTTTTTCTCTGGTTTGAAACCCGCCAAAGAGTGGTATTTGATTTTCACACGCCAAGGGCAATCGTATTTGGATCAATCGTTTTTATACAGAAGTGGGTCAAATTTTATATGTAAGGTAGGTGTTTAATTTTTATTTTAACAGTTAGTTTATTTAGTCAATGGTATAGTTTAAAAGACAGGTATTCCTTGCCGATGACATACCAGTTCTTAAAGCTACCATTCATGATACACTAGGCATTTGGCTACATAGACTTAATTACATTTTGCTTTAAAAATCACAGATGGATAGTAAATAGGTTGTTTTAAGAGCAATATAATCGTGTTCCACATATGAGAAGAGAATACCTGTCTTATTAGACCATAGCTAATAGTAAAGACTTTTTAACGCTTTTATTAGCTTTATTTGTATCTATCTATCTATTTATCTATAATTAATCAATGTAATAGAATCTTTGAAATCGATTTTCATCTACTTGTGATTGTCACATTGTTCGATAATTTTCTACACATCACCGATTCTAATGCCGTAAATAAACAAATCTTAAGGATTTTCAAATTATCAATGGTATTATTTTAGTATTTTTTTACCAAGCAAATTATTTCTCATCAGGTAATTTTGTGACCAGTGCCGTTCTAAATCTAAAAGTTCAATGTGTTAAGATAGATTTAGTCCTTTAGTTAAATTAACATTCCTCCCCTAATCACTTACGTTAATCATCTTCTCTAATTAACTTCAATGGCATGGAAAATAGGTATTAGTTTTATCTAAATATTTTAATGGCTAAGCCGATGACCTTATAATGGTTTTAGGTTCAATACTCGTTGTCTATAGTAAGGGTTAATAGGCTTATATGAAAGTCCGGAAATAAAATATGGTAGAAATTCTCCAACTCTCAGGATCCCCACTACCTACCACCGCCTACGGCCCACTCGTGATTATGACTAGTCTCAAAAACGCCGTGCTAAAATTTAATACAAAAATTAGCGTCTAAATCTATAATAAGAGATTTTATTTGAATATGATCTGATTATTATATAATCCTAAAATCTAGATCGATCTCTAAATAGAGCAAGACAGAGCAAAAATAGCAGGTGCTACGGGCCTAGCGTTTTTAGGGGTCACCGCTCAGAAAAATTCCTTACCTCAAACTATGCCTCAAACAAGTATCACTAATCTAGCACTGGCCGTTTTTAATACTGATTTAAGAAAAGAATAAAAGTAATAACGAATAATGAGTATACAACTGGTCAATGAACGCTGTTCTAAATAATATTCTTTGGCAATATCGCCTAATTAACCGGTTACACACGCTCATAATTATACGAGTATACCTACTCGAATTAGCTGCTTCAGGAAATATAACAGTTTCCTAGCCTTGTGTGAAGTCCGAATTCCATTGTTTAGAAAAAAAAAATATTTCAGTAACTTAAAAATAACTGTGTTAGGCCTTTCATAGTTTCCATAGTGAAATGAGATGAATCACGATAAAGATTCGGCAGCTTTAGAAATCGCCGTTCAGATGCCGTTACCAAAAAGGTGTCGAATAAGGATACGACCCCGCCTCATAGTAAGTGGTTATCGTGGCCAATGGACGTTTACAAAGTGTGTGAAGCCAGGATACATTAAATTACCTACTGCAATATTGTACAAATATGCACATGTCGACGATTATTTAACTGCAGCACTTAAAAGAGGACGAGATCAAACTATGCTCCATACAAAAATATGGGCATACGATATTGCCTCTAGAGGAACGAATTTTCTCAGAGTATCTGGTTCTTATGTGTCTATGCTTCTATCGCTTTCTTTTTTCAAAACATAATAATAAATATGACCATCTAAAAATCCCGTTCTTTTCGGTTTTCTTTAGACGAACTTACAGCGTCTATAACTCAAATTTGATAAGGTTGTAGGTGAACTATATTGGTCCCTTTCAACGCAGCGGCGGCGGCGCGGCGCTCGGAAATAAGGATAGCAATACCTAAGGCAAATACCTAAATTAGGGCTGTAATCCTCTCTCTAGGTACCGCTATTGTAGAAGTAATCTGGTGGTATTATCATTCTATTAACACCAGGCATTATTTGCATGCCCCTTGAGTGTTAGGCGTATGTATGTACTAATCATCTTGAATGCTGGACTAGTTTAAGTGTAAGATGTCAATGAACAAAATGTGATTAGTCACACATTGGTAAAGCCAGCAAGGCCGCGACCTCAATATGCAACTCTCTCTTCGGCGCGGCTAATTGTACTGCGGCCAAATTGTCTTCGTGCTGTGCTGACCTCTTCCACTATATTGTCATTGTACATTATGATAATGTTTTAATAAAATATGTACACGCAACTTTGAGTTTTAGTCTGCCATTTAAAATATCCGTGTAGATACCCGTTTAAAACTGATGCCAAAAATAAAAAAAGTTGAGAGAAAACCTGTTCAAGTGTAAGATTGATTGTCTTGGTATGGACAAATAATGAGGAAGAATGAAACGAAAAGAGGTGATGAATATGACGAGGGCCGTAAAATGAAAAGGGGACCCAAAGAAAAGAGGGCCTACATCAATATCATCGTATATCATCGCCGACACGTACATATTAACACAGCCAGTAGGCACAGGAAATGAAGAATTAGGGATACTTTTCCTATTTACTCAAAATATACTATTTTAATTCTGATTTACGTGTTTCTATACATAATAGTTACCTATGTTTTTAAAGTTATTTCATTAGTTAATACGCAATAATAGACCGACAAATGAAAAAAATAAAAAATTTGAGAGGTTGTTTCGCCAAGATTTTCTATCGAGAAAACTTTTTTCAATCGCGTTTCTGAGTTCATGCGATCCTAGATCATACATTGAAAAAACATATACTTAAAAATTAGAGCTCTAGCCATTCAATCTAACGAAACAATGAAAACTTCGTACATAGAAAAATGCACGAAGCTATTTTGGTATCCTCTTAACAAACTATATTAAAAGCCTGTAAAAAATGAATACATTCGAGCTAATTATGTGAGAGTAGGTTAAATAAGACAACACTCTTCTAAATATTATTTAAAACAACTTGTTAACATGACTCATGTAATTATTACATATTCTGAACACATACATATAACATCATGTATTCTATTACAATACATAAGAAGCATTGATAGCTTGGCCGTGTGTTGGATAAATATAAAATTTGGGTCAGTGGTCAAATTTATCTCTACATAAAACGCTCAAGAAACATAGTTACTCTTTATTTTCAGTGCAGAAGGACAAATTAATAGTTTAAATAAAAAATCACGCAAAAGAGAAACAAAATTTTAATACAGCAATAAAAAAGTATAGCTACCTCTATTAATATATTTATACTATTATCAAACTTTTTAAGAGGGTACGATACCAAATTATGCTCCATACAAAAGTATGGGTATCGTACTTCCGTTTTTTCTTCGCGAAAGTTAAACCGATTTTAATAGTTTTTGCGTTGTATTATAGGTAAAGAGTATGCTTCTATTACTTTCTTTTTTTCAAAACATAAATAATATTAACTAAAAGAAATATGACGATCCGAAAAACCCACTTTTTTCGGTTTTCTTTAGATAAAGTTGCAGCAGCGTCTATCACACAAATCTGGTAAAGTTTTACCACAAAAGAAAGTGATACAAGCATAGACATACTCTTTATCTATAATATAACGCTAAAACTATTAAAATCGGTTTATCTTTCGCGAAAAGAAAACGGAAGTGCGAAACGTCTTTTTTCAAAGAATTTGTAGGTAAAATCCGCTTCATCTATATTTGTCCCTTTCAGCGCGGCGCTCGGAAATAGGGATAGCAATACCTAAGGCAAATACCTAAATGAGGAGTACAGTACCTTCTTAAGGAAGGTTTTTAAATATTAAACTAACTCTCCATACCTGTAGCCTGTTCATGTCTTTCAGTGTACGACACGTGTGTGTGTTTCAGTGTAAAGACATGAACAGGCTACACCGGCGTTTTTAAGGTTCTAAGATGTACTAAAACGTAAAACAGAACCCTATTACTAAGACATCGCTGTTAGTCTGTCTCTCACCAGGCTGTATCTCTGGAACGGTGGTAGCTAGAGAACTGTAAACACAGTTTGTGTTTATCAGTTGACACTATAACAACAAATACTCTTGATCATTATTCTCCGGCCTTAATCCCATTATTTAGCGTCATATGACGAGTGTATATAACAAGCGTAAAGAACCCTTCGTGTGGCAGACCAACTCGTACTTGACCGATTTTATTAAAGTTATATCAACATACAACAGCCGGTTCAGTCTTGGACATTACAGTCACATAAAACAATGCAAGACTGACTACTTTTCTATAGAAACACGAACAATGGGTATATATAAAAGATAAATGTATGTAATTGTTTGTTAGTCGTATGAGATGACTCTGTTACTCAAACAACGAACAAATTACTTACTTATGAGTTTCATACTATTATTTGTATTGTTTTGACATCTAGGAAGAAAAAGATATTACGTATGATGGCTTGCAAAATACGGGTTATAACATTGTAACTGCAAGACAAGTGGTATTCTTTTTAACCGACTTCCAAAAAAGGAGGAGGTTACGTTGTGTTTGGTTGTTTATTTTTTTCTTCTGTCGGTGCACCGATTACTTCGTTAATTGTGGGCCGATTATCGCTCTTTTTAGACCAAAAATGGTATGATATGGATCTATCCATATCATATCATTTTAGACAGGAGGAAAAGTTTGGACGTTTCTTAAGAGCAATCATTTTGTTTAAAAGTATGCCTAGATAAATGATGCTTCCAAAACCAGCTAAGGGATATTGTACATAGATCACCTTCTCTGTGAGAGACGGAGAATGGGAAAATAAGGCCTGAGCCAACACGCCCGGTCCGCGCGCCACAGTAGACGACAATCCATCCTGAAATGAAGAAAGCCCGTGCCTAACAGTGAGACGGTTAATGGGAAGGAAAAAATCGCGGCATTGCCTTGCCCATCATAGAAAAACTAGACCCTAAAAATTGGGATATTTAACTGCATCTGGCAACACTATCACCAATTTTACCATTATCAGACTAAAACAATGAAGCAAATTATTAAGAACAAAGATAAAATTGCGGGTATTAGATAGTTTAAAATAAATTTCACACTTTTCTAGAGGTCAAGCTACAATATAACGGTGAGTCATGTTTGACCGCAAATTCTGTTTGATAAATTGATAGATTTTACAGTTGCTTGTTAATAAATATTTATGCGTCTACTAAAATCAAATAATATTGCAAACATTTCAATGCTTGTAGCAAGTCTTAGACAATCTTAGAGAATATGGCGATGGAAATGATGGATTAAGAATAGATATAGGTTCCACCATTTTACGTGTGGTGACTTATTAAGAATACATGTGTCACCACCCCATTCCCTTCCATAGAGTGCTGTAACAGCCAGCTAAGGGATATTGCAATGAATATTATCAACTGTGAGAGAGTAAACCCTATGCCAATACGCCTAGTCAACAAAGCATAGCAGACTACAAACTCTTCCGAAGTGGAGTAGGCCAGTGTCTAACAGTGGGACATTGATGGGCTAGAAAAAGAGAGAGAGAAGACTGAGAAGCAAATGCTTATGTTATACAAAAATTCTCATAGGGTTAAACGCTATTCTAATCCAAATTGGCATCACATAATCTTATAAAGTTTTATGTTGCCAGTCGGTGGGTCTGCAAATAAATAATTGAATAAATATATTCATGGGTATTTCACACAACGGCCTCTGGTCCCAAGCTAAGCCTATTTTTATGAAAAAACTTTATGTTTAAATAGGATATAAACTGTTTTCATACCTGTATGTCATAAGTATCGTAACAAAACGCAAGTAAAACTGCGTAACACAGTTAGTTAAAAACAAAAGTATTAAATAGCCACATCATTAGAACTCTCCAAAGAACCACAATTTTGAAATCCAACTGAAAGTGAAAGTATGCTTCAATGTACCGAAATATTTCGTTTCGTGTACTTTTGTTAATTACTCGCGCTATTTCTTATAGAATATAATAAAAATAACTATTTAAAACAAAGCAGATTATAAAATATAGGTTTGAAATAAATAATATTTATTAAAAGAGGCTGACTGATCGACATATACGATACACAGCCGAAACTACTAAAAATATACAAAGTATAAAGTAGTAGGTATTATGTATTATATCCGTATTCTGGTATCCATAAAACAAGCATAATAAGCTTAGCTTGTGACCAGAAGCCGTTGTGTGAAATGTCCATGAATATTTATTTACTTATTTTAATACAAAAATTTGCATGTTGCTTATCTTAAAGTGACGATTTTTGGAAGATGGAACTTTAAGTGGGAGAGGAGGTTTGTATGAAAGTTCCTATACTTATACTTCTAATAAAACTGCTAATGTGACAAGATGCTAATCTGATAAACTACAGTTTGAAAGCAAAAACTTCGTTTTGTGTTAGTCTATCTATCGAGGAAGATTATAGGCTGTTTACCATCACTCTGCGACCAATAGGGGCGGAGTACAATTGAAAATGCTACCCAGAGTCACGATTCCACGCAGATAATGTCACGAGCACAGCGAGATTTTTAATATTGAGTATTGAGCTATAAAAATAGGTGTTTAGCAGCTGACTAAAAAGTAAATGTTGGTATTTCAGTTAGTGGACGCAGTTAGGAGTAGCAGGCTAGGAAAGCACGCTATCTTTGCAAAGATTTTACAATCTGTGTTATGTCAATCAGTATAAAATCTGTAATAGAAATATAGTAAGTGATACAAGGGCTACAGTAACAGCAACATGACCGGTTAGTAGGCCAACATAATATTATACGCGAGATGATAACACAAACCGGTTTATTGTCCACTAATATTGGTTATGTATTTTTACGTAATGGAAAGTCAATGTCAATACTATTTATCAATAAACAGTGTACCTAGGCATATTTATTCGTGGTGACGGATTAAAATTATAAGTGTAACTACCCCTTTTGCTTCCCAGGGTGTTGTTAAAGCCAGTTTAGGTTCTAGGTTTAGGTTCTAGGAAACCTCGAAAAGAAACCCTGTGCAAACATGCCTGTTCAACCCGTTTATCTATACTGATATTATGAAGCTGAATTGTATGTTTGCTTGAACGCACTAATCTCAGGAACTAAGTACCTACTGGTTCGTATCGAAAAATTTGTTTCGTGTTGGATAGTCCATTTATCGAGGAAGGCTGTATGACATCACGCTGCGTTCAATAGGAGAAAAAAAAAATCTTGCAAAAAAAAAAATGGGGAAAGTTTTTAAATTCCACGCGTACGCAGTCGCGGACAACAGCTACTAAAGTTATAAAATTTTTCTACAAGATACTAAACCCTTTAAATCCAGTCTATCTCGAACTTGAGCAGCTACAAGTTTTTACCATCCAGTATTATACTTTATAATCATTGGGCATGTTTTCTTAAAGCTAAGAAGCTTAAGGGCATTCAAGACCACCTAGAAAGATGGAAGACAATAGAATATCTTTCCTTACAAGTATCACGCAGTATGTAAATATTATTTATTCTTAGGATGCACTATAATAGTCTTCGAGGGAGGGCTTATTGTAAATATTCATAGTAAAATCTTGAGCCTGCCAGCAAATAAACCTCATCTTTACTCCGTGTGGTGACGGATTAAGAATACAAGTGTCACCACCCCATCTCCTCCCAGGGGTGCTGTAAAAGTCAGCTAAGGGATATTGCACACACATAACATCTTCTGTGGAGACGGAAAACTCGAAAATAAACCCTGTGCCAACACGCATGGTCAGCGCGGCACAGTAGACCATAATCCCTCTCAAAGTAAAGGAGGCCCGTGCCCAACAGTGGGACGTAAATGGGCTGGAGAAGAGAAGAAGAGGTTATTACATTGTAATTGATTCGCAGCTATGTGACGCACGGCTGTTTGCCGTTACAGTGATACCAATTCTATGTGCACAATTAAACATAACCAAAAAATGAATTATGATAGTGTCGATAGCACAATTCTGCAATGTTAACGGACGTTTCTTGTTATAAATACTGAGTATTATAGACTACAGATTGTAGTTAATATAAAAAACTTTGCTAAGCGATAACATATTATAAAGAAAAGTCATTCACAGTCACTCAAGTCACAGTCTCACCCGTGATCATGGTGACTGCAAAGTCGCCGAAACGTAGGGCTAAAATTTTAAACAAATACACGCCTCAAAATCCGTAAAAAGTAATTTTATTTAAATATATATAGAAATACTAGAAGAAATAGTCATTTTCAGTATGTATTTGATCTTAAAATAACCGATAGATATAACTATTTTATTCTGTTATATTTTATTAAAAAAAATATTAAACTTACGAAGTTAATTGCAAAATATTAAAAAAGATTAATTTTGGTTTTGGTACCTACCATTTATAGTCTGTTTCACTACCTAATTTTTGAACGCAAACTTTTGTTGGTAAACATAAATACGGGTACCCACTAATGTTAAAATATCGCTGTAAAGATCTCGTACTTTGGGCATATTTAGTTTTCAATAAAAACAGTCTTTACTATAATAAGTATGACCGCCGAAATAGCAGAACATAGCTGTTACAAATTGATATTACATTACTAATGCTTAGATTACCTAAAATTTTATTAAAAAGATTTCTACAAAGAAATTTTAATACAAAATTGCTTCACTTTTACGGTACATGTCACTGCAATACATTAGAGAAATTAGTTATAGTCATTTAATTTAGTTAAATGGCTTCTACATCCTTGTTAAACACTTATTTGCTCATTACTGTAATTTTTAGCAAAATAAATCGTTTAGTATTGCACACAGAATTCTTTGAGTTACAACTTATTTTTTTAACACGAATATATATGTTCGGTATGTATCTATCAATATATTAATGTATGAAACGGAATCTTTAAAAGTTATTTTCACCCACTTGCAGTAGTCGGATTGATCTAAAATTTTGCACATCATAATATATCAAGGACCGATGACAAGGCAATAATTTAAAAAAAAAATCCGGATTTTCAAGCGTGTTTTTTAGTTTTTGAACTAAGTAGATTTTAATAACACAGGCTTCAATTTAAATACGCTAATAAATAATCACATTCAAGAAAAAAAAAAAAAAAAAAAAAAAATCATCACACACTTTTTTTTCTTTTTTTTCTTCATTAGGCATCGCCCACGAAGTATAGATACAAGGAGTCCGAACGGTATAGGCTTTTCCATAATATTTCGTGTACACAATAATAAACCCAGATCATAGTTCTATTTTCTGCCACTGGCTGCGCAAGTATTCAGGACGTACCGATGCTATTATAGAATATCAGAATATCTCTTGACCTTCTCTGTATTGTTGGGTTTAAAGCACTCGAAAAATTTCTAAAAATTTCCTAAAACTTATATTTAACTCCACGTTTCTCAGAATATTTTTTCCACAGGTGTCAATAGTTCAAACGAGTACTTCTTGAAAAATGGCGCGCTCTACCGGCAAAAAATCTGTCCCTTAAATTGAGACCATTCGTTCAACATTACGTTCGGACTCCTTGTATCTATACTTCGTGGCATCGCCCATCGGTATTAATCTTTGCCATATTAAAAATAATCGCACACTTTTAAACGTAGAAGTTTTTGAAAATAGTAGAAATATATTTTTTAATATTGAGGTATTATAAAAAACGTCTAAATCCATGAAAAGTGGTTTGATTTGAATAAATAAATCGCGCAAGTGTTAGAGAAAATTAAGTAGGTATAGATAATATCTTCAGCATATAAAATTATGTTAACATATTTTGTGTTTATAGGCTATATTTTACTTTTTATGGTTGAGAGTTTGTCTTAGATGTTTATCACGGTTTTTAAGATGCATCTAATAAGAGGGTAATACAGCTTCACGATTAAAATTAGGTATATGTTAATCACACACTACTTACTGCTTTCAAACTTTTCATATTGTCAAATAAATCTTATAAACTCCTAATTATTCATCATGTAAAGATAAATTTTGCGATAGCATTTCAATTAAATTAAATTAGATAACACTTATTACATTTCGCTAAAAGTTTAACTATTTAAATTAAAAACCAAGAAACGCGCTTAAAAATCCTGCAATTTTTTTGTAATTACTACATTGTCATTGGTCCTTAATATGATCGGTCTTATATATATGTGCAAAATATCAGGGAAAAGATAATGTAGACGGATGACAAAGGCTTAAGTGAACCTGGGACTAACGAAAAACTACGCTTTTAATAGCTAAGCCTGCGACTTCGTACGTGTGGAATTTATAACGCAATAAAAGAATATGGATAATAGCCCCTGTTTTTGCAACATAATGTTCGCCTTTCTCGACAAATTTACTATCCAACGTTGAAAGAATTTTTCAAATGGGACCAGTGCGCAGTGGTTCCTGAAATTTGCGCGTCCAAAGAAAGAAACAAAGTCTTCAGCTTTAAAATAGATTCTTGCTGTCAAAGTTAGACTAATCTATATTTTTCTCCTTACTTGCATACCAATATGCTACTGATGACAACATTCCCTATCTGTAATCGTAGATCGATTAATGAAAATGGCCGCTAATCCGTCACAACATGGACAATTATCTATAACTAGTAATTGCAAGTGTAATAGGCACTTTAAGTAAGAAACACCAGCGATATTACAACGTTAGACAAAAGAAATTGCACTCATTGTATAAGCGGTGCTAATTTGATATGATTCAATTTTCCTTTTAGCAAGTAGAAATATAATTAACTCGACTAACATTAAAAAGCATTGGCTACGAATTTCTTAATAATATACGCCACATTATGTAATGCAGTTCATTATAATGAAGTTCATTTTAATTTGATTGTGTTTTGTACACGTTGCGCGTTCATTACTCTATATGCTTTCAACCACAGAGATACCAGATGGCAGATTTGTTGACGTTGATTTGGTTGACGTTTAAAATTAAGGACAAGTAACTTTAGCCTGGCTAAATCGTACTTCATAGAATAATGACGTTTCATATGTTTGTCCAGAATGAAAATTAGACGAGACCCATACTGTAACTGTGGCGAATTTGGTGATCTCAATCATATATTTTTCTCCTGTGTCCTATATGATAATTGTTCTCTCCTAGATTACTTGATAACTCTAAATATTCCTCTTCCAACAAATATTGATATCCTTCTTCATTCTTTAAATCCCTCTATCTATGTATGCCTATCATCTTATATTGAAAATAACAATATTTCATTGTAAATAGTAATTTATATTTATATTCTTGTATATTTAACTTTAGCTTTTATTTAATTATTTTATTTTTTAGTTATAATAATCCTAGTGTTATATTTATTTATTTAGTTTGAAATTGTGATTATTTTCCAAAACCTCTCCTGAACTGACCCAAATTTTTCCAAATTATCCGATAATATTCTGGTTTATTAATTTCTTTCCCAAATTTTTAATATGGCGAAAGTTAATACCGATGCCAAAAAAAAAGACGTTTCATATGACGTATATCCTGTATCATAGACACACATAGATACATTTTCACGCCCACATAGATATGTAAGTGACTTCAAGCCGGCTGAACGATATAGCCATAGATTATCTGGTATATCTTTGTTCTGCTGTTTTTAAAACAATTAGAATTGTTACTTGTAACATGGGTTCAGAAACACGGATTTCATTGTACTAGGCATTTTGTTAGTTGATCAATATGATAGCTTTTGTCCGTGTGGTGATCAGGATTAAGAATACAAATGCCACCAATCCAATTCTTTCCCAGGGTGCTGTAAAAGCCAGCTAAGGGATGACATTCTAGGTGAGAGATGGAAACCTCGAAAATAAACGCTGCGCCAGCACGTCTGGTCAGCGCAACATAGCAGAATTAGTAGACCAATTAAACTCTCCCAAAGTCTGAGGGATGATATTTAGACACGCCTTAGACACATATTCCTATCAAAAGTAATCATATCTTTATTAATCATCTTCTATTGAAACTTCTTCAAGAAATATGACTATGGCTGAGGTTGTTAAAAAGGGACACAAGATGCAGACTATGAACCGTGATGGCAAGGATAGCGAGGGTTGGACGAGGGTTCATTATAAACGTAACAAGATTCAGAATAGGAGAGGTGCAGCCCAGCCACTTGAACAATTTAACTTCAGGGCGGCTGAAAGGACAGTCCCCTTATATATTTCGCGGGTCCATACGGACACCACCCCTGATGACATTGCAGGATTTATAAAGCATAAAACTGATCTGGATGTGAAAGTACTCAAAATAAATACAGTAGACAACGAATTTAACGCTTTTAAAATTATTGTACCTTCGAAAAATATAAATATTTTTTTGAGCGACAGTGGTGACCAACTTTGGCCGGCAGATATTGTATTTAGAAGATACTGGGAACGCAAAAGAACGAATACCGAAATTGCTAGTAAGCATGTTATTAAAGAAAGAGTGCAAACATAGTCTTATTATGGATAGTTCTACATTCAGACTAGTATCATACAACTGCAGGTCTCTTAAGAGGTCCATTCCAGAAATTCAACAATTATGTAAAGATCATCATATAATAGCCTTACAGGAAACGTGGTTGTTTCCACATGATCTAGGAGTTCTGAATACCATTGATATTCAATTCGCAAGTCATGGTGTTTCTGCAATAAACACAGAGCAAGGAATGGTGCGCGGCAGGCCTTATGGGGGCGTGGCCTTATTGTGGAACAAAAGCGTATTTCCTTGTGCGGAGATAGTTCATTGTAATAATGATCGTATGGTAGCGGTCAAACTTAGGCGCGGCGATCTTACGATGCTCGTATTTAGTGTCTATATGCCTACGGACTGTGAAGATAATTTCCCGGAAATGTCATTATGTATTGCCAATATAAGTGCAGTGATTGAGTGTACTAACATCGAAACAATTTTTGTGCTCGGGGACTTTAATGCGCACCCAGGAACTCGGTTTTGTAATGAATTGTTAGGCTATTGTGACGACGAATCGCTAACATGTTTAGATATTAAGAGGCTCGACGCAAACACACACACGTTTATCAGTGATGCGAGTGGCTCGCAACGCTGGCTCGACCATTGTGTTGTGTCCGTGGCGGCTGAAGCGATAGTAAGTGATGTTTATGTTTTATACGACGCATACCTATCGGACCACTTCCCCCTGGTGACACAGGTAATACTTGATAAAATTAACTGTAATAAAATTTGTGTGGATGGGCTAGTAGATAATTTCAAGCATGTATGGGGTTATAGAACCAATAAACAAATTGAGAATTATTCTAATTTATGTAACAAAAAATTCTGTAAAATGTGTGAAAAGCACGATTTTATTTGTGAAAATAAATCGTGTGATTATAAAAATCATATTCAACTGATTGATAACTTTTACTGTGATATAATCAACACGTTGCAGACATCTGCTGTAGATACATTTTATAAAAGGGATTCTAACAAACGTATAATAGTAGGTTGGAACTATCATGTGCAACCACTTCATGCCCGGGCAAGGCAAAATTTTTTGAGGTGGGCCGAAGTGGGCGGGCCGCGTTCTGGTTATTATTATGACCAAATGACTGCCTCGCGTCGTGAGTTTAAAGCTGCTCTTAAATATGTACAAAATAACGAAGAAAAAATTAAATTGGATATACTGGCTCGTCATAGATCGAGTAAAAATTTTATAAAATTTTGGAAGGAAGTCAAAAAACTGAATTATAAAGCTAGTATACCTGTCAGTGTTGAAGGGGAGACAGATAGCACAATTATAGCAAATAATTTTAGAAAACATTTCAATATAACGTCGGCCTCGCGGCCTGCCCGCAGTCCTGTTCGGGAGTTAAGGGATGACGCGGAGACTTTCCACGTTACTGCGGAGGATGTAGACTTTGTACTCCGAAGTATGAAGCGTGGCAAGTCCCCGGGTCATGACGGGCTGAGTTTGGAACACTTGATATATGCAGGCGAACATGTCTCGGAAGTTTTAGCGTGTTTCTTTAACCTTTGTGCGAGACATTTCTATTTACCAACAGACCTGATTCGTACCCTGGTCGTTCCAATCACCAAAAATAAGACGGGTGACTTGTCAAGTATGTCTAATTACAGACCAATCTCGCTAGCGACAGTCGTGGCTAAGGTACTTGAGCGTCTCTTACACAAGAGATTGGGTTCGTGTCTTGTAATCGCGGATAATCAATTTGGTTTTCGTGCAGATGTGTCAACGGACATGGCTATTTTTTCGCTTAAACAGATTGTTAAACACTATGTCCATCAGAAAACTAGCGTATATGCTTGTTTTCTCGATTTGAGCCGTGCCTTTGATACAATCAGTCATAATATGTTGTGGAACAAGTTACAGCGTGGTAACGTGCCTCCTGGAGTTGTGGGACTGATTAAATATTGGTATTGTAATCAGTCCAATAACGTCAGATGGGGCAATACTATGTCTGACGAGTACAAACTGTCTTGTGGTGTAAGACAGGGGGGGCTCACGTCTCCGGATTTATTTAATCTGTATATGAACGATCTGATCGAGGGGCTGAGCAGAACACCAGTGGGGCTCAGACTGGGTGATCGCTATGTCAATAATCTCAGTTACGCTGATGATATGGTTCTGATCAGCCCCTCGGTCAAGGGATTGAGAAAGCTAATAGGTATGTGTGAGGGATATGCCAAAGAGCACGGCTTGGTCTACAATTCAAAGAAAACGGAAATTGTGGTATTTAAATCAGGCAAGGGGCCACAACACGTTCCTACAGTTTCAGTAGGGGGCCATGATGTTAAGGTGGTGGAGAGGTTCAAGTATCTTGGCCACATATTGACATCCGATTTGAGAGATGATGCTGACATAGATCGGCAACGTCGCTCACTTTCGGTAGTTGGAAACATGATAGCCAGAAAATTTTTTAAAGCCTCGCATGACACTAAATTGCAGCTATTTAAAGCCTACTGCCAAAGTTTTTACACGTGCCAACTTTGGACTAAATATACGAAGAAATCTCTGGATAGTATACGTGTGCAATATAATAACATCTTTAGATATCTTATGGGGCTGTCGCGATTTTGCAGCGCCTCGGGCATGTTCGCAGAGGCTAGGGTGAATACATTTAATGCCATACAACGGAACCGAATTGCTTCATTCATGGCCAGAATTGGTACGTGCAAAAATTTAATAATCATAGAACTCGCATCTAGAGTACATACTACCAAAATGTATAAAAAATGGTTAGAAATTGCTGCATGACTGTAATATTTTTATTTTTGTTGTAATATTTTTTTTTTGTTTTGGAAAGAAATATTATTTTCACTTATTGTTTGATGATAATGAAATGTATAGTATTGATTCTTTTAATTATTTTTAGTATGGTAGTGATATGTAAATGTTTATAAATTTATATGAAATTGACTGAAGTTATGCGACGTATTTTTTTTTTTTAAATTTATATAAATGGAATGACATAATATTTTTTAATTGAATTATTGATTGTGATATCGGGTTGTTACAAGACAAGGTTGTTTTCAATTGTTTCCTTTTTTTTAGTAAATGAATGTTGTTGACACGTAAGTGACGTATATGTTTAATGAAATTAAAATAATGAAATAGGGTTATTGATTGTATATTATTATGGTAAATGCTGAATCAACTTAAATATTAAACATGTAATTTTTACTATGGATCCTTGTGTCTGAAAATAAAGATTTATTATTATTATTATTATTATTAATTTTATTGTATACATGTAACTATAATTGTACCTGTGTTAACACAGCCACGCCTAGCATATCTGTTGACCGGGTTATTGCAAATAATTGCCATTTACTTTTGTGAATTATTTACAAAGATAGCGATAAAATTTTCAACATCAAGGATTTTACTAACTTAGGCCACGAATGTAAGCAGTAAGTATATAAAAAATTTTATTTATTTTTTTATGTAATATACAGATTTTCTATTAAAAAGTTCTGTTATGATTGCCGAATTGAGTTATTGACTATCAGTTTTCATTTTTTAGTTACGTTGAGTTGTGCACGTAGAATCTAAGTATACCATTGCTCTGTTTAAAACCTCGAAATAATTAATATCACAAAACGCTTTATTTTACCACGAACCATTTTTCTTTTTTTAATTGTAAGCACTCTACGAATCTGTATAATTCAATTACCACAAACAATGATTCCGTGTTAAAAAAAAAGAATAGCCTTTATTTCTTTAGAACATCTTATTGTTGTACACAAGTTTGTGTTTTTGCCGTTAGAGATTATCTATTGTGATGTTAATTGGCGAAATTGCCTTCCGATTACTTCAATAGTGGATGTTATACTTTTATCGTACCTAGTTTAAGCCATCAAAACTTGCAAATAATCTTTAACCTATGGCTTATGGCTGTGGCTTATCGATGAAAATCTCGTGAGTGTTTTACTGCGTGAAATGAAGAAACGTGAAAGAACAACGAAAACACCACAGAAGCATATTGGTAACACCAAATTGTAGTTAATCTTAAAACAATTTATATTAGATTTTACTACGTAAAGTAACTACAACCAACGGATATACCTGATGGTGGGTTGACGTTTAAAATTGCGGACAAGCAACTTTAACCCAAGAAGGTTATAAATAGGGAGTAACAACTCGAGCCTTGCTTTCTCTTTTACTCCCGCTTAAAAAGAAAGAGTTAGAAAGGCTACTAAATCATTTATTTTTCTTAATGTGTTCAACTAAAAAAAGCAGCAGGCCGGATTCGTTGTACCGAGTGTTACGTCTAGATCTATATCCTAAGTCTATGCTTTAACCTGTCTAAATCGTACTTCATAGAATAATAACGTTTCATATGACGTAGCCTGCATCATAGACACACATAGATACATTTTCACGCACACAGAGATATATAAGTGGCTTCAAGCCGGCTGAGGGATGTAGCCATAGACACTACATCTGGCATATCAGTGATACAACCTATATTTATATAAAAACCGGTTATTTTCTAAAATTAAGTAGATTTTTACTATACCCAATATTTTAAAAGAGTAAAAAAAGTTAATAAACTAAACAACAGTTATCTAATAAATTAAATTATGGTGGAAAAAGTGATTACCGCAAGCGGGACTTGAACCCACGACCTCAGAATACCGTTCTGTAGCTCTTCCAACTGAGCTTATTGCGGTCGTGCTTTTCAGTAATCAAATTAGGCCACCACATTCGTTACTCGATTGAGTTTATATATTTTTGCGTACAACGCCATCTATCGTGGGTTCTACGTCGTGGGTTCAAGTCCCGCTTGCGGTAATCACTTTTTCCACAATAATTCAATTTATTAAGTAAAAGCATAGCATGTTAATTTCATAATTAATAAATTACTTTAACAGTTAACTAAGTTATATTTGAAGTTGGTTAAAAACCGTTAACCGTCTAAAAATATCACTATTACATCCTGTTACGAACAGTTACTATCATAAATATAAACCGAGGGTTTACTCAGGTGTTCTGTTAGGGGTTAATTCTTGATTGTTTATGTATTAAGAGTTCAAAGTCATGCTATAAATAAAGCCATATGAATTACAAAGAAAACGACGTGTGGTGACGCATTAAGAATACATGACGGTGATAGCGGTATCTCTGAAACAGTAATAGTTAGAGCTGAAAAATTCTCAGTTTATGTATATAACAGTTGATGCTAAAACAACAATTATGTAACCATCATCATCATACTCCTGCCCTTATCCCGTTTTTATAGCTGGGTTCAAATATAGTTAATGATTATAAATAAATAAATATTCATGGACATGTCCCACAACGTTCTTTGGTCCCAAGCTAAGCTTCTATGCTTGTTTTATGGGTACCAGAATACGCATAGAATACATATACTACTTTTTTTTTCTAAATACATACTTATAATACATAGAAACACCCAGACGCAGTACAAACATTTGTATGACAATTAGAAAAATCACACAAATGATTGTCCCGAGCGGGAATCGAACCGCCTTAATAAACTGCCTTTATCTCGTTATTTTTTTTGGTCGAGGTATATTATGATAATGACAGTATTATTGTATTCATTAATCTATGTAACGGAATATTTGAAAAGTGATTTTCAGCCACTTGCAGTAGTCGGGTTGATCTGAAATTTTGCACACCTAACAAGGACCGATGATAATGCAATAATTGAAAAAAATATTCAGGATTTTCAAGAGTGTTTTTTAGTTTTTGTACTAAGTAGATTATTCTTATTTTATTCAACACTTTTAAATCTAAACCTTAACAAATTGTACAAAAAAAAACACCCTTTTGAACCACTCTTTCTATTAAAAAAAACTGCATCAAAATCCATTGTATACTTTTGAAGATATAAGTTCGCATATGGAGATATCTTATATACAAAAAAACCTGTCAAGAGGTCGAGGTAAACTCGCACACTTAGGGTTTCGTACCTAATAGACCGAAAAACATCAAGAGAATAATCAGATAATAAGCTTAAGAGGATATCAAAATTCTTCGTGCATTTTTCTACGTACGAAGTTTTCATTGTTTCTTTAGATTAAATGGCTAGAGCTCTAATTTTTAAGTATATGTTTTTTCAATATATAATCTAGAATCGCATAAACTCAGAAACGCGATTGAAAAAAGTTTTCTCGATAGAAAATCTTAACGAAACAACCTCTCTAATTTTTTATTTTTTTCATTTGTCGGTCTAATATCGCGTATTAAGGGCCTACATCAATATTATAGTATATCATCGCCGACACGTACATATTAACACAGCCAGTAGGCACAGAAAATGAAGAATTAGGGATACTTTTCCTATTTACTCAAAATCTACTAAATATATTTTATTTCTGATTTACGTGTTTCTATATATAATAGTTACTTATGTTTTTAAAGTTATTTCATTAGTTAATACGCGATAATAGACCGACAAATGAAAAAAATAAAAAATTAGAGAGGTTGTTTCGCTAAGATTTTCTATCGAGAAAACTTTTATCAATCGCGTTTCTGAGTTTATGCTATCCTAGATCATATATTGAAAAAACATATACTTAAAAATTAGAGCTCTAGCCATTCAATCTAAAGAAACAATGAAAACTTCGTACGTAGAAAAATGCACGAAGCTATTTTGGTATCCTCTTAACTAATGAAATAACTTTAAAAACATAAGTAACTATTATATATAGAAACACGTAAATCAGAATTAAAATATATTTAGTAGATTTTGAGTAAACAAAAAAAATAGCCCTAATTCTTTATTTTCTATACCTACTAGCTGTGTTAATATGTACATGTCGACGATAATATTGATGTAGGCCCTTAAACCAACTCACTAAATAAAACTACTTTTTACGGATTTAGACGCGTATATTTGTTTTAAATTTTGGCCCGACGTTTCGGAGACTTTGCAGTCACCATGGTCACGGGTGAGACTGATTTTTATTTAAACTGAGTTTTATTTAAACAGATGAGTCGCGCAAGTGTTAGAAAATATTATGCCAACTCACTAACTTAATTTTGTAGTTGAAATATAAGGAATCGCCTACATTTATAACTACCATGTATTATATGCCTACATGTATTAGTTTAATCTTCTAATATATAAAATTCTCGTGTCACAATGTTTGTTCCCATACTCCTCCGAAACGGCTTGACCGATTCTTATGAAATTTTATATGCATATTCAGTAGGTCTATTAGTTTAACCCGATTTTTTTAATGATTATTTTTTATTTGAAAGCTGATGGTTTCCGTTTTGTCCCATTGGCACCAGGTCAGGATCTGATGGTAATCTCCTGAGAAATCGAGGAAAACCCTCAAATTTCACAGGCACATGAAGTCGGTTGAACTTTTCTCTTAAAAATACTCAATTTTATCATCAAATATTTCACCTTGTCGATCTGGTACATCTCGTCAAGATGTTATCAATACCGAACCAGTTACTGATAACAGATAACAGTTACGATATCAGTTTAGTCACGTCTCTTGAGTGACAAGGTATTTGTTTTACTATATCTATGCCATATATTTACAAGTATATTTATCTAATATTACTTGGATATATCTATTAAGATCTTTCTTCCTGAATTTAAGATTTTAATTTACGTCTACTATTTTTTTGAGAGTGGCTAACTAACTCGACGCGCCTCGTGATCTAGTGGTTCATGTAACAGACTGCCGTTCAAGAGGTCACGGGTTCCATTCCCGCTCGAGACAGTCATTTATGTGATATTTATAATTGTAATACAAATATTTGTACTGCGTTTGGGTATTTTCTATGTATTATAAGTATGTATATACAAAAGAAAAGTAGTATATGTATTCTATCCGTATTCTAGTACTCATAGCACAAGCATAAGCTTAGCTTGGGACCAAAAGACTTTGTGTAAAATGCCCATAAATATTTATTACTTATAAAAAAAAAGTATATTTATCTAATATTACTTTCGATAACTATATCTGTTGAAATCTTTCTTCCTGAATTTACACACAACTACTTTATTTTGAGAAGAGCTACCTAACTATTGAATAAAACTATTAGTTAAATTGTTTGCCAATCTTCTAAACTAATATAATAAAGCTGAAGAGTTTGTTTCAAGCCTAACAAACTAACAATTTAAACGGCTGAAGGATTTAAAATTCATGCACGTAGTTATATTCAAACTAATTTAACAATATTCCACGTAATAAGTAAGAATTCGACCAATAGACAAGAGCCTAACTATGTTAGTAGTAATATAAAACACACACATACGAGGATAATATTGGAATTACTTTTTTTAAGAATATTAAGTTCGTCATTCTTGTTAGTCTACGATATATAAAAAACTAACGCTGGCAAATCCTTTGGATGTGCTGGTTGGCTTCCGCCAACCCTTCAGAAAGTAGGAGGAAGAAAATAAAAAACTATTAAACTACGTACGTAATAACACTAATAATGCTAAACGTTTAAATTAAGATTAGTTGACGCTTTACTTTCAATATTTGCATCAACGTACCAACATTTTTTTATTGTATTACTGAACAAATTACAGCAGAATATACGAAACTAACTCGTCACGTTGACTGCACATCAAAAATATAACTCGCTCCGGTAAAACCAACGAAACTCAACCAATGAAAGGACATAAACAAAGCGTATAAATTGCACAACAGACTGGCCAGTCTTTCTAAAAAAATAGACCAAAAATTAAATATGTGAACCTTAACTGAATATAAATAAAGTATGAAATTGTTTGGTTAATACAAATGTTAAAATCGTGTAGATTAGCAAATAAATAGTGAAATTACCTCAAGTTTTTTGGAGAATTCTTCCGTCACGCGTTCCTGCTCCTTTTTCAGCTCTTCGTTCTTTTCAAGGAGAGCTTTCCCCAGCTCGGCTGCGAGAAGTAAGTCGGACTCCTTCTGCTGCAGCTGGGACCAAATATCTTGTTCATGTTCGACATCCATGTTTAATGTGTGCCTTATTGTTGACATCTCCCTAACGTAAGCCTCCAAATCCTCATAAAAGTGTTCGTCAGACAAACTCAAAGGTATTGGAGTAGATCTAGTAGCACTCTTACTACGACTTCTCCTATGTCTGCCTATAGGCGTGGATGCCCTAATATCTCCTCTACCAACAAATTCCGCCTCATCTGTAATAAAATTGGGTGACTTATTCCGGTCGGGTGGTTCTGGTTCTGTATTATTCTGACTATTTCTACAAATGTTTGCACTAAATTCACCGGCCATTTAATCTAACGAGTCTTCTTACACAGAAAGTTAAATTAACTTTGAACTATTTTCGTGTAGTTGTTCTTTTTGAATATTTTCTCAATAGCCTGTTGGAGTTTTGTTGTTTTAGGAAGTTTAATCTTGAAAGTATTTCTGTTAATGTCGAAATCCTTTTTTAATGCCATTATAACTAGTTGGTATATCACAGAGGTAACATTTCCGTAACACTGGCACAAGCACCTCACTGCACTGTACAATATTATGTCGATACACTCGCGGACTGCGGACGGGCAGACAGACAGATGTTGCCTCGACAACGGAGCGAACACAACAGACTGCCTGCAAAACCTTCGAGGTGAAACAGCCCGCGACCGTCAAAGATTATGTAGCCTCATAGATGCAATATAAGTATTGTTTCATAAGTATAATTTTCTACCAAGTTATAGAAACTAAAGAATTAGACAGAATTTTTCTATTTTACGGATGAATAACATTAAACTTTAAACACAAAACTATGACTAATGTAACAATTAAATTAATAACTTTACGGTAACTGAGGCACATGTTTATAATGTGAATCTTCGATCACCGGTGAAAATTTTTAAGACATTGATATAATATTAAAATTACATGCTGATGTAATTTTAAATCATGGTAACTTTATGTCATGGTATTAAAATCAGTCTTTCTTTACATTTACTACTACTACTTTATAAAGTGCAAAGAAAGACAGATTTTTATACCACGACGATAGATAAATAAGTGTATTAAATACTTAATGAGCAAAAAGTAATTAAATTAGCTATCTGCAAGTTTACTTCTGCTTCAACCGTCTAAATTATCTGCCTATATGTCTATTTACCAAAACAGAACACTAAATAAGCTCTGGAGTAATTAGTTTAATGTAAGTAACATAATCCTTCATCATATACATCCCAAAGAGTTAGTAACTTTAGTTTTGACCTAATTTCGAATAAATTCTTACAAAAACGTAAACATACTCTAAAATAACATTATTTGTGTACATTAATTCAACCAAAATCATTGAATGCTACAATCACAGCTTGTTTATTAAAACAACAAACTAAAACAAACATTATATACCTCTGTTAAAATAATCTTTGATGAGAATCAACATGTGCGGGAAAGCGAGAACGCAACAACAGTTAGTGGTAATTCTACAAGAAAGAACGAGATAGATACAGTTTACCAAGGTGATTACGAAGAGAGTGGTCAAACTGAATGTTGTAATGCATTTTTATTGTTGCTAAATTTTAGGAAGTGTTTCTCATCATATACCACCAGTATTTTATAGTAAAGAGTTATTTCAGGACAGTCCAAGATTTCATGGCTTTTTTGGTCACCACTTTTGTCGATTAAAACTCCTTTGTTATCGGGCACGCAGAGGGTTAACTAACAATGCATAATAAAAGCCTAAGAACTAACTAATATTTGATGCGAACGTTATATTTCTTTGTTTTGTACGCTTTTATGCAAAAACTGCTATCATTTTTTATCAAAATTTTGTTTTATACTGTGATTCTAAATTAGATAGATTACCTGCCGGTATAATAATTAAATAACTATGATTTTTTTAATTATTGCATTGTCATCGGTCTTTAATATTTGTGTGCAAAATTTCAGATCAATCTGACTTTGCATTGTGTGAAAATCACTTTCAAAGATTCCGTTACATAGATTAAAACATTGATAGATACATACCGGTCAATAAAAGCGTGTTATAACTACACAAAGGGTAGCAACCATGAACATGATGGCACGTGATAGTTAATTTAATTTCATTAATTTTAATTTAACAACTAAATCATTAGCCTTGTAATATGAAGGTCCCAGCTAACTAATTGAAAACTTATTTAAATTATTTGCTATAACGGCAGTATCGATACGAACTATGTGGTAAGATCACCGTAGAATATAATTCTGGACTTGCTGTTGCCCGCGACGTCGTACGCGTGGTATTTAGAAAATTTTCCAACATTTTTCACAAATGCTTCGCTCATATTGGTTGCAGCGTGATGGTAACAGCCTCTAGCCTTCTTCGATAAATGGACTATCTAACACAAAAAGAATTATTCAAATCAAACCAGTAGTTCCTGAGATTAGCGCGTTCAAACAAACAAACTCTTCAGCTTTATAATATTAAAGTATAGATAGATTGTTCGCAATGGTGTCGCAGTTCTGCCAAGGAATTTTACTAATATTTATACCATTTCATACATTTTATTAATAAATTTTGCATTGTACTAAATATTTAATTTTTTATTTAAATTGATTTGAAATTATTGACTGCTTTTAGCCATTATATTTTATTCATTAACTGTTATTTTATTTGACGATTCTAATTTATTGTAATGAATCGATTAGATAGGTTAGATAATTAAGAAATACCAATTCTGTAAGTCAGCCGGCAGATTTTGGAGAACTTATTTGTATTCTATTTATTTTTTACATCCTTTGTACCCAATTTCACAGTAATAAAGATTATGATTAATTAAAGTCAGCAAAAATTGGATATTAAAATAACAGACAGGCTTACTAGATAGTGGGTATCCGTTCAATCTTGAAGACATTACTTTAGCATAAATATAAATAAATATTCATGGACATTTCACACAACGTCCTTTGGTCCCAAGCTAAGCTTATATGCTTGTGTTATGGGTACCAGAATACGGATATAATACATAAACTACTTTTCTTTTGTAAATACATACATATAATACATAGTAAACACCCAGACGCAGTACAAATATTTGTATGACATTTATGACATAGACTTTAGCATGGCTAAATCGTTCTTCATAGATTATTAATGTTTCATATGACATATAGCCAGTATCAAAGACATATTTAGAGACGTATTTCACGCACACACTAGGTACGAGTATATGATAACGGCAAAATTGCTACGGAGTAAGTGCTAAAGTCACCGTAGCATATTATTCAGTATTATTCGCAATAGCGTAATTAGCTCTGCCAAGGCAAGTCCCCGAAAATGGATATTAGTGGATAGTTTCACCAGTAAATCAAAATTATAAACTGGGTAGCCACAGCCAGTTCTGTGGTAGAACCAGCCCACTAACTACCTCTTTTTCAAAATTTATATTAGTAATAGGCGTTTTCTGAAATTCCCCGCAATTCTTTAACTTATTCACCCCTCATGCTTCTTCAGATATTGATAAAGGCTATGTCTATCTGTGTGGTGACGGATTAAGAATATAAAAGGTAAGAAAGTGCAGAGCCAGCTTGAAGATAATATAAGTAGATAACAGCTTCTTGGGACAAGCGAAACTAGAAACTAAGCCCTATGCCTAACAAGCTTGATTAGCGTGGCATGGAAGACTTAATATCCATCCGGAGGGTATAAAACCATGCCTAACAGTGGAATTTTGTGAACACATATTCGGTTTATATTGCCTCCATAAAACTTCTGGGACTAAGAATAAATGGACATAAAGGTAAAAAATCAATTTAAAACTCGGTTCGTACTTGACGAATCCTTATAATAAATACCTTTAGCATGTATAAGAATGAAAGTTGAGCACAGATTAAGTTTCAACTGGTTTTAACAGATTAACATAACAATAAATATTTAGTATATCCTTACACATACTTACCTTCATAACATCTTTATGACATTCTGTTTTTTTTTATTTGTAGAAGACCCCCGTCAAAAAGGCTAAGAAAATATCCTACTAATATAAAAAATGTGAAAGTTTGTGAGTATGGATGTTTGCTACTTTTTTACAAATAATACATAACACATAGGCTACAATTTATAAAGATATTGTGTGAATTGTTCAAAATGTGACGATAAGTGTCAAGTACGTAGGAATTCTGTTGCCCGCGACTCCGTACCCGTAATAATAAATAAATAATATTCATGGACATTTCACACAACGTCCTCTGGTCCCAAGCTAAGCTTATAATATGCTTGTGTTATGGGTATCAGAATACGGATAGAATACATATAATAGCTCAGTCTCACCCGTGACCATGGTGACTGCAAAGTCTCCGAAACGTCGGGCCAAAATTTAAAACAAATATACGCGTCTGAATCCGTAAAAAGTAGTTTTATTTAAGAGGATACCAAAATAGCTTCGTGCATTTTTCGACGTACGAAGTTTTCATTTTTTCTTTAGATTGAATGGCTAGAGCTCTAATTTTTAAGTATATGTTTTTTCAATATATAATCTAGGATCGCATAAACTCAGAAACGCGATTGGAAAAAGTTTCCTCGATAGAAAATCTTAGCGAAACAACCTCTCTCATTTTTTATTTTTGTCATTTGTCGGTCTATTATCGCGTATTAACTAATGAAATAACTTTCAAAACATAAGTAACTATTATATAAAGAAACACGTAAACCGGCATTAAAATATATTTAGTAGATTTTGAGTAAACAAAAAAAATATCCCTAATTCTTCATTTTCTATACCTACTAGCTGTGTTAATAGGTACATGTCGACGATAATATTGATGTAGGCCCTTAAACAGATGAGTCGCGCAAGTGTTAGAAAATATTACATATACTACTTTTCTTTTGTAAATACATACTTATAATACATAGTAAACACCCAGAAGCAGTACAAACATTTGTATGACAGTTAGAAATATCACACAAATGATTGTCCGAAGCGGGAATCTTGAACGACAGTCAGTTACATAAACCACTAGACCACGAAGCCCGTCAAATATGTGTTAAGAAGGCGGACAAACAAGAAGGGTGAAATGTGTCTTAAACAAATTGTATAAATTCGTTAGCACACAGAATTTTCATTAATATAATTTAAATTAAAAAATATATATATATTTCATTTTAATTAATATTATTCTTATTGTGCAAGTAATTAATGTGTAATTGGTTTATGTGAACCGTGCTAGGCAATTTCATAAATATAAATTAAACACGTTTACGTCTACACAATATATTAAAAAGTGATTATGTAAGTGTATTATAGACAAGGCCATTAGCAACGAATTGCTCTTCGGGGGTGTATAATGCAATTTTTAGGTGGATAAATAATATTTTATTTGGAGTTTTTTCCTTCAAGGTTAAAAATATAATTGTTATTTGGGTTTTAGAATTAACAATATAGTGTTTAATATTCTCTAACTTATTTGACCATTTTGTTAAGAGAGATGGAAGCGTAAAAAGTATCTTAAACTTTAGTTTTGTCCAAATCCATGGTGTCTGAAAAGTTTTTACACGCTTTATATTAGCTTCACTTGTATGTTTGTTTGTATATTTGTTTATATGTTTGTTTGTATGTTTGTATGTTTGTAACCGATTCCTTTGGACGCTATTTTGACCCACTTTAAACGGTCAGATTCTATTCAAATTTTGCACACCTGTCAAAGACCGATGACAATGCAATAATTCGATTAAATAAAGCGTGTTTTTTTAGTTTTTTTAAACTATTATTTTATTTACAATTATTTTGGCTTTGTTGTTAATTCTGTAAGCCCAAAAAGTTTTCCAAATCGTATGCTATTTAGACCAGCCGGCGTATTATGAGCTTTTTAAAATCATTCAAGTTCCAAGCAGGCCGTAAACTGCATGGCTAAATTAGGTATTATGGCAAAGATAAAACTTTTAGTTGAAAATTTTTAGTTAGTACTTTAACTTTTAGTTGTACCTTCTCCTTAAACATATTAATGTATGACTGGTTTAGCGAACTGACTGACTAATAATTTTGTTCATAATACGAATTTGCCAGACAGTTTAATTCACGGCGTAAACTGCCTGTAAATATAAGCTCATAATACGGCCGCTGTAATCATGTCATTAACAATTACCATATTTATGTCCTTTTCTTTATTCACGCCAACATATTTATTTCATAACATACATAGGTAGGTACATATTGTGCCCTGCCTTGTAATCATTTTTCCACGTAATTCTGTCAATATTTCAAACGACCTTCAGTCATAGCGACCGTATCGATCCAACTAAACAGCTGAAGAAACACACTATCATTAGGTATTATTGTGAAATTTTACTAAAGTATTTCAATAAAACCACTTTTTACGGTATATGTATTTTGTTTTGAATTATCCCGACATTTTGGAGACTTACAAGTAAAATGGCAGCACCAAGTGATGATATGGAGATGGAAAAGATAGCTGAAGATGAATTATCAAAATTACAAAGACAGGTAGGTAATTTAAACTTATATAACTAAGTACCATTCATTAGCCAGGAAAATTTGTGAGTTTCTTTTAGCGGCCACGTACTGGACGACGAGGGAGCGTAGGGCAGCCACCAACACGGTGGACTGATGATATCGAGAAATGTGACGATGGCTGCAGATAGCACAGGATCGCGTGTTGTGGTATGGGGGAGGCCTATGTCCAGCAGTGGACGGAGTTAGGCTGGATGGGCATAGTTAATTAAGGATAGATAGATAGATAACTCTTTATTTGCACAAACACCAAATTTATACAGAATTTGAAAAGAAAATAGTCTTAAAAGCTATTTTACAAAGGGCGGCCTTATCACTAATGTGATTTCTTCCAGGCAACCGTATAATGGAAAGAATCTAGAATCGACATCGCGGTGGTTGTTGGTGTCATATATATTAAATATTAAATTGAATATATGAATAAATGCATACCTAAATTTAAACTATACATACTTATACTTAAGTACACTAATAAGTAAAAACTACTATATAACACACTATAAAAATACTAATATTTATATAAACACTACTATATTGATAGATAATAATTCGTTAGTTTTAATTTAAAATTAGAAAGAGATAGGTACAATTTGATAGGTCTATCAAATTATATAAAGGGGAATTGGATGCAAATCATTCAGGTACTCGTACTAGGCTTAGAATCTAGGTAGCGTTGGCGTTCTTCGTTTAGTTAATAGAGCTTAAAAACTAATAATCAATCAATAATAATAATATGGTGTTTTTCAGTTCCGTGTAATGGAAATAGATCGCTCAACTGTGATGACAAGCGTACAACCTACTTTGAGGATGCAAAAGAATATTATAAGAACTCTCAATAGTGACCTTGAGAAGATCATGATGGAGTTGAAGGTGATTACATCACTGCGCTGATATTTTTTTTACATAACAAATATTGTAAACGCTGCCATTCAAGATGCATTTATAGTTTGTTCTATATTTATTGTGCCGGAACTAAATACGGACTGTGCAGAATGCCTTGCTGTTACGGTATTTGTGGAAGACACAGCCTTAGCTTGGAAGCAGGAAACTGCTGCAATGCCTTAAAAATATCAAAAACTGACCATCTTAGATGAAAGAGCAGTGTAATTTTTTTTTCTCTTGCCCAACCATGACCAGAACTACCCTATCTGAAATTTGACTTTAACTAAAATACTCCCCTGGTAGGAGGCCTGTGTCCTAAAGTTGTCAGAAAATGCTAATTGATGAAGTAATTGACTGAGTATACATTACACATCTTTGTCTTTAGTTCACAAAAAGCACTTCCAACCTGCTTGACAATGCCAAAACGAGGGAGAAGCTAATAGTTCTTTTAAAAGAACATGAGAAGTACGCTAATGAAGTAAAAGAACATAGAGGTACTATCAAAGAATTGGATTTCTTGCTTAAGCAGGTACAAAAGGAGATCAAAGCTTTAAGGTCCAAAGGCACCGGCACTGATATGGTAAATAACTTCTGTCTTCTAAGTCCAATAATGTCCCACTGTTGGGCACAGGATTCCTTTACTTCGGTAGGATATTTGGTCTATTTTGTCTACAAGCGTGTGAGAGATGAAAAACTCGCAACGAAACCCTAAGTTTTGCATCTCTCATAAAAGATGTTGTAGTAATGTTATTTTACAGCATCCTTGGTAGGAAAGGAGGTTTGCTGGTAACACTTGTAGATAGAATACCAATTATATAATCAGGTTTAAAAAAATAAGCAAATAACATGCTCAAATATGACGATACGGAAAATCCAAAATTTTTATTAGTGTTTTGTCACTGACCCTTGAAGTCTGCCAAATTTCAAATAAGATAATATTCATATCTTAATATATATATTTCTTGTGTGCGTGTGTATGTGACTGAACTCCTCCTAAACGACTGGACCGATTTTGATGAAATTTGTTGTGTGTATTCAGGGGGGTCTGAGGATGGTTTAGATTCACAATTGGCTGGACCGATTTTGATGAAATTTTTTTTACACAGAATTGTATGGCAAAACAACGTTTGCCGGCGCAGCTAGTATTATTATATAGGGTTAAAAGTGGCGTTTTACGATCCCAAATATCCCTCGCTATCGTAAAAAAATTGGTCAAGTGCGAGTCGGACTCGCGCACGAAGGGTTCCGTACCATTATCTATGCAACATAAGGCACGTTATTAATAAATGAGCAAACAACACACACAATACTTAATTAATCACGTTTGTTGTATGAGAGCAAGAAACGGTAAAAAAATCATGTTTGTTGTATGGGGCTCCCATACAACAAACATGATTTTTTTACCGTTTATAAGTATTGTGTGTGTTGTTTGCTCATTTATTAATAACGTGCCTTATGTTGCATAGATAATGGTACGGAACCCTTCGTGCGCGAGTCCGACTCGCACTTGACCATTTTTATTTATTTTATTATTGCATTGTCATCGGTCCTTAAATGTGTGCAAAATGCGATATTAGAATTTCGCCAACTATTGTTCCTTAGAAAAGAGTGAAATATTAAATAATAGGATTATTACCAAAATGGACTCAATTTCTAAATAAAGGTATTTATGTATTACTTTAAACCAGGTATAAAATTGTGTTTAGAAGGTGTTTGCTACTAATACTTTTACCAAAACAAAATACACAATAGAATTGAATAGAAGGTAATAAATAGAAATTCTAAGGGTTCAAGTGGCTGTCTGAGTTTTGATAACAGTAAATGAAAGATATTGTGAGCATTGAATAAAAGAACAATACAATTATTATTATTGGTAACAATTTTAGCACGAGCACAATTAAACAATTAAAGCTAAAAAATTAATAGTGGGACCAATTCTATATGCACAAGTAAACCTAACTATAATGTGAATTGGTAGTGGCAGCACAGCGTGACAATAACACAATTCGACAGCGCTAGTGCAGGACTTAACGATTTTAATTTTTATTTATATTAATTAAAATTGTTAAGTCAGTTTAGTCGTTAAGTTGTTTAACAAAAAAGCCAATTAATTAAAATATTAATAGCCAAGTTAGGTCAAGTTTTGATGCAGCAATTGGCTACATTGTTAGCTATAGAAGAAGAAGAACTAGCCTAACGCCTTATTTTATTAACAGTGCAAACAACGTTTAGATATATTGCTCTAAGAATCATGGTTGACTGCCAAATGATGTTACCAGTCAACAGTCTTGCAATAAAGAATAAATAGGATTACTTAAAATAATGGTTTTTTTTTAATATTTATTTAAATATTTCCATAAGATTGCTGTTTTTTTTAATAAGTAATCTCATCTTCTCTTTAGCCTATTTCCCAATATTTTACACAGCCCACCTCCATTTTAGGAGGGTATATATATCGTGTACTATGCTTCGATGACCAGACGTGTTGGCAATGGGTTTCTTTACTAGCTTACCTTGTTTCACAAAGGATGTTATCTGCCTAAAATATGTCATTTCTGATGAGGAATTGAGATCGTGATATTTGTATCCGTCACTACACGCATAGCATCGTAGTGATCGTATATTTCAAATTGTTCTAGGGCCTCGCCAACGCTCTCAATAATCAGATGGTAATCAGTCAACTAGAGAATCGTCTGGACACAGCCATGAAGAAGTTTAACACGGTCAACAGTGAGAACTATTCTATGAGACTTGAGATAGATCGATTACTTCGTGACCGGTATACTTACCTATCTCCTTTTTAACACGCTTTTATATAATATTTTCTAACACTTGCGCGACTCATTCGTTTAAACAAATAGACGCGTCTAAATCCGTAAAAAAGGTTTTATTTAAACGCTTTTATATGTTCGATATGTATCTATCTATGTAACGGAATCTTTGAACACGATTTTAACCCACTTGCAATAGTTGGATTGATTTGAAATTTTACATAGGTACCAAGGACAGATGACAATGCCATTATAAAAAAGAATATTTAGGATTTTCAAACAGGTTTTTTAGTTTTAGAACTAAGATATCTTCAACAAGGTAATCTTATATATAAAATTCACGTGTCACAGTGTTAGTTACCGTACTCCTCCGAAACGGCTTGACCGATTCTTCTCAAATTTTGCATACATATTCAGTAGGTCTGAGAATCGGCCAACATCTATTTTTCAAACTTTTTTTTTTAGTATTGCAAAACAACGTTTGCCGGGTCAGCTAGTCTAATATATAAAATTTCCATGTCACAATGTTAGTTACCGTACTCCTCCGAAATGGCTTTACCGATTTTTACCAAATTTAAATGCGTATTCAGTAGGTCTGAGAATCGGCTACTAGGTATCTATTTTTCAAACCCAAGACATTTTGTATGGCAAAACAACGTTTGCCGGGTCAGCTAGTATTATAATATTTTGTATGGTACTTACATAAGATTTCTTTATTTTTGAATTTTGTCATTATTCTCGTACTCTTGCAGCATCTGTCACCACAATTCTCAATTCAAATCATATTTTTTTCTCTTATCAGTCAATTTTTTAACAATATGTGGCGGAATCAACTGAAGCGCCTAATGGATGGGAAGGCAATGATCATAGACTTGTTAGAACAGGCCATCACCACTTACGACCAACGTGAGGAATGGTGCTCTAAACTGGATGCTCTCAAGGAGAAGACTGCAATGGATTATAGAAAACATTGTTTGGTATGTGACCATGACTGTGACCAGAGCTGCCATCTATACCTACTAATATCATAAAGCTGAAGAGTTGTTTGTTTGTTTGAACGCGTTAATCTCAGGAACTACTGGTCCGATTGGAAAAATTCTTTCAGTGTTGGAAAGTACATTTATCGACGAAGGCTATAGGCTATATAACATCACGCTATGACTAATAAGAGCGAAGCATCAGTGTAAAATGTTGCAAAACTGGGAAAATATGTCTAAACACCACTTGTAAGAAGTCGCGGGCAATGGTTAGTCACAAATATGATAATTTCCCGGACGTAACCGAAACTCATGATTACACCAGACTGTAACTCATAAACGGTGATAGTAGATATCTGTTGGTGTCATATCAACAATTAGAAAAATTATCCCAATTTATGAAAAACTAGCTGTTGCCCGCGACTCGAATTTAGAAATTGAGAATTTTCCCCGTTTTTGCAACATTTTTCACTACTGATTCTCTTCTACTGGTCGTAGCGTGATGTTATATAGCTTAAAGCCTTCCTTGATAAATGCCCTATATAACACTGAAAGAATTTTACACATCAGCGCGTTCAAACAACCAAACAAACTTTTCCGCTTTGTAATCTTTATATATATAAATCTTCTGTACGTGTGTTTGTAATTGAACTCCTCCTAAACGGCTGGACCGATTTTGATGAAATTTGTTGTGTGTATTCAAGGGGGTTTGAGGATGGTTTAGATTCACAATTGGCTGGACCGATTTTGATGAAATTTTTTGTTGTTGATTTTTACACAGAATTGTATGGCAAAACAACGTTTGCCGGGACAGCTATTATTAGTATAGATATCATATTCTTTTCCAGGAAGTCCGCGAACTTCAACGTCAATTAGACCACAGTTTAAAGTTAGAAGAGTTCTTACGTACAAAAGGCACTGTACGATTGACCGCAGCTGATGCCAAAGCAGAAGCAAAGAAACTAGAACTGCAGGAAGAAGAAATGAGAGCTTATAACAATCATGTCAATATATTGGATGCTATTCGTGTAAGTTCAAAATCATAGCTAACATATTTTTAACCGAATTCAAAAAAAGAAGTAGGTTCTCAATTCGTGTGCATGTTTTTTATTTCTTTATGTTTGTTACCCACATAACTTATAAATGGGCGAAGCGATTTTAATGATTCTTTTTTTATTTGAAAGCTGATGGTTCCCGTGTAGTCACATTGCCACCAGGTTATCTCAAGAGAAATCGAGGAAAAATTTCAAAGGCACGTGAAGTTGGTTGATCTTTTTCTTTAACAATACTCCTTTACCTTTCCAGCCCATTTACGTCCCAATGTTGGACACGAGCCGCCTACACTTTTGGGAGCGATTATGGTCTACTGTGCCGCGCTGACCAGGCGTGTTGGCACAGGGTTTATTTTCGAGTTTCCGTCTCTCACAGAGGATGTCATCTGTGTGACACTTGTATTCTTTATCCGTCACTACACGGATAGAAGATATACAAATACTCAATTATCAATAATTTAGGAGTTTGCTGGTGAAGAAGATGTAGACAAATTGATCCAAGAGTTCACCCGTCGTGAGGAAGAGAACTATGCGTTATTCAATTATATCAACGAAGTGAACAGTGAACTGAAGAATTTGAGTGATAGCGTCAAGTTACTGCAACTTAATATTGGTAAATTATTGTTTATGCGATACTTTTACGCCTATCAGAGACAGGGCTGCTCCATCCAGATTTCCCCAAAAGTTTTGTTTTAGTTTATGGCAGCCCTGATTTTAGCTAATTCTTTTCGTGGGAGAAATAGAATAGTAATATAAATAAATAAATATTGATGGACAAATATTGAAGGGCCGGGTGGTCGAGTAGTTTATGTAACGGACTGCCGTTCACGAGGTCGCGGGTTCGTTTCCCGCTCGGGACAATCATTTGTATGATATTTATAATAAAATTGTTACACAAATGTTTGTACTGCGTCTGAGTGTTTCTATGTATTTTAAGTATGTATTTACAAAAGAAAAGTAGTATATGTAATATATCCGTATTCTGGTACCCATAACACAAGCATGGAAATATAGCTTATTTTGGGACCAGAGGACGTTGTTGTGAAATGTCCATCAATATTTATTTATTTTTTAGTTAAGTTTAGTCGTGCACCTAGAATCGATACCAATATATAATGATTAACAGATGAAGAGACAGCCAAACATCAAGCCAAGTTATACAAACAACAAGACAGTATTGAGAGTCTGCGCAGTACTCTAGAAGACAAGCGGAAAGCTAACGAGAGCGCTCGCGACACTTGCGAGAGAAGTTCTCAAGTACTGGCGACATTATTACAACATATACATAGCTTGGCTCTGTAAGTATTGATAGTTAAACCCGTCGTTTTGAAGATTTTGTAAAGTAATCGCTAGTACTTGCGCGAAATCACTTTTTTAAGGATTTAGATGCGAATATTTGTTTTAGATTTTGTAAAGTTGTGTCTATATACTACTATCTTTAAGTTGTATCTATATGGTGACGAATAGGAATACAAGTGTTATCACCCTATTTCCTTAGTACGCTGTGAGAGTTAGCTATGATTACATGCTGATAACGTTGACTATGAGACAAGGAAAACTCTAAACTAAACCCTATGCCCACACGCCTGGTCATCTCAACATAGTAGACAACAAATTAGCGCGGGCGGGAGCTAAAGGTGTTCAGTTTGTCCCTGAACCCTTTTGTGGAATACCCAAAAGCCTGGCCAGACTGACTCTGAAGGCAGACTGCATGCGCTCAACAATTCAACTCTGGAGAACAAATCCCGGATTGAGACAGTCCAAGGCTCTCATAAGACCCTTTAACTTAAAGGCTGCTTCTGAAACTCTGGCATTAAGTAGGAACAATCTGCGAATGCTAGTAAGAATACTTACTGGGCATTGCTGCCTAAATAAGCATGCGCAGACAATAGGGCTGATTGACAATGGGACGTGTAGACTGTCATTTGGCGGAGGAAACGCCCATTCACATTCTCAATGATTGCCCTTCAGTGATGCACATGCAATGCTCCTCTCTGGGCAATTACACCATGCACCCAGAAGAGACTAAACTTCTCGGAGCCAAAAAGATCCTGGAGTTCTTTATGGCAACAGGTTTGGACCGAGAACTGTAGAAAGTGGCGATCACAATATATCAATCTGGTCGCAGTGATACTAGGCGTAATATAGCCTGAATAGCCGCTATACAAAAAAGAAGCTAAACCCTATGCCCTCACGCCTGGTCACCTCAACATAGTAGACAACAAACCCGTGTGGGAAATGGAAGAGAAGACCCGTGCCCAACGTTATTCGACTGATTAGAAGAATATATATTGTAAATATTTTTCAGATCAGCGGACTGCGATTCTTTGCCACTTCTAAAGCTGTTAGGTACACCTTGTGATGTGAATGTGATCAACGCACGTCTCTATATCAAGAGTTTGGAGAAGAAAGTTATGGAGATTGTTGACATCATACGATTAGATGATGTGAGTATAACATTATTAAAAATAATTAAAAAAAATAAACACGTACGATCTTCTTCATAATGACTTATCGGAGGTTTAAAAGTTAGCTAAAACAGGTTCGCGAAAATTGTCAAAACTTGTTATTCATAATAGTCTTTTTACGCTAAAACGTTTATTATGTTTCCGATAATATCTCCGTTTAAACCTCCGATAAGTCATTATGAATAAGACCAATAGTCGTTGGGAAAGCACTCCTGAAAAAGATATACTTCGACGTCATCGCTGAGTGAAAGAATTTTAAGGGTTTAACAACTTCTCTGCCTACCCTAATGTACAAATATTACGTTACTGGTGAAAAACACTCATATATTTATCTCTTATTTCCCAGGCACTACAACGCCAGCTAGAAGGCAAGGAACGTACACCACCTTCCACTCGTCGTCGTAGAACTAAACCAGCTCCTTCACCACGACCTCATAGACCTTCAGATGCTGCTCAGATATCAACACAGGCATAGATAAATCTTTACTTATCCAGTAGCGTAACTAGGTAACCAAGAGCCCTGTGGCAAATTAAAAAATGGGGCCCCACTGCTATGTAAATGAATGCTAATAAAAAAGCTAGTTCAGTTCGCTCAAGATTTCTGGTAAGGATTCGAGGGGCCCCTGAGCTTGGGGCCCTCAAGCTCAGGGCACGGCCCTGCCAAGCCCTTTGGTAGCTTACGCCACTGTACTTAACATAAAACAACTAGATGTCGCCTGCAATTTCGTACGCGTGGAATTTAAAAACAAAACCTTAGCAAATTATACAAAAAAATTCACCATTCTCTTGAACCACTCTATCTATTGAAACAAACTGCATCAAAATCCGTTGCATAGTTTTAAAGATATAAGTTCACATATGGACATACATACAAAAATAACTTACTAGCTTATTATAATAAGTAAAGGAGTTATTATTTTTGTATGTATGTCCATATGTGAGCTTATATCTTTAAAACCATGCAGCGCATTTTGATAGGGTTTAATTTATTAGATAGGGTGGTTCAAGGATTTTTTTTGTTTTTCTTAGTAAACCAATGGAACCAATTCTATCTACACAACTAAACTAAAATGAAAATTGTTAGTGTCAATAACAAAATAATATAATGTTAAGAGGATACCAAAATAGCTTCGTGCATTTTTCTACGTACGAAGTTTTCATTGTTTCTTTAGATTGAATGGCTAGAGCTCTAATTTTTAAGTATATGTTTTTTCAATAAATAATCTAGGATCGCATAAACTCAGAAACGCGATTAAAAAAAGTTTTCTCGATAGAAAATCTTAGCGAAACAACCTCTCTTATTTTCTATTTTTTTCATTTGTCGGTCTATTATCGCGTATTAACTAATGAAATAACTTTCGAAACATAAGTAACTATTATATATAGAAACACGTAAACCGGAATTAAAATATATTTAGTAGATTTTGAATAAACAAAAAAAATATCCCTAATTCTTCATTTTCTATACCTACTAGCTGTGTTAATATGTACATGTCGACGATAATATTGATGTAGGCCCTTAACTGAAATTTATTATTAAAAATACTGTGTATTATAGAGTAAATAATCTAATATATAAAATTCACGTGTCACAGTGTTAGTTACCGTACTCCTCCGAAACGGCTTGACCGATTTTTATGAAATTTTACATTTTATTCAGTAGGTCTGAGAATCGGCCAACATCTATTTTTTAAACCTTTTTTTTAGTATGGCAAAACAACGTTTGCCGGGTCAGCTAGTATTTAATAATATTAATAATTTTGTGTAATGATTTTCAATAAGCTAGTGTTTATTATTTAAGTGATGGCTTGTTGGGTATCCGCGACATCACTCAAGGGGCCCATTTGAAAACCAGCGTCAAGTCCTATAGAATTGACATATTATGCTGAAATGTGCACCCATTGCTGCTGTCCCGACACTTTAATAAATAAATAAATATTCATGGACATTTCACACAACGTCCTCTGGTCCCAAGCTAAGCTTATGTGCTTGTGTTATGGGTACCAGAATATGGATATAATACATAAACTACTTTTCTTTTGTAAATACACACTTATAATACATAGAATCACCCAGACGCAGTACAAACATTTGTATGACATTTATAAATATCACACAAATGATTGTCCCGAGCAGGAATCGAACCCGCGACCTCGTGATCGGCAGTCCGTTACATGAACCATTCCACCACAAAGCCCGTCAATTTGAAATTCGATGAAAGAATTGTTCAAAATGTGACGATAAGTGTCAAGTAAGTAGGAATTCTGCGGGTACGGAGTCGCGGGCAACAGCTAGTTATTAATAAATAAATAATTATTCATGGACATTTCACACAACGTCCTCTGTTCCTAAGCTAAGCTTATATGCTTGTGTTATGGGTACCAGAATACGGATAGAATACATATAATAGCTCAGTCTCACCCGTGACCATGGTGACTGTAAAGTCTCCGAAACGTCGGGCTAAAATTTAAAACAAATACATTATTATTTATATTTACGTACTCATATCATGTATATTGTAATTATATATTCTGTTACTGCAGCAATAAACGTTTTCTTTCTGTCTTTTTTTAAAGATTTCAATTAATTTAATTGTGTAAAACGATATTTATTATTTCATATCATTACTTACGATAATTTTTTTTTAACACCCTTGCTCGTAAAGCTGATGTAATTCCACCGGTTTTAAATATGTAAAGCGGGTCATAAAAAACGCGGGTGTTACCAAAGCAAATAGTTAACTATTTGCTTTGGTAACACCCGCGTTTTTTATGAACTGTTATGAAATTTGTATGGACTATAACTTAAGTTATAGTCCATACAAATTTCATAACAGTATTATTTGCCATTTCAAATATGGAACTGATCGCCGCCGCACGACTCGAGCAGCGCGCTGTTGCTATTCAAATTTTGAACTAATCGCCGCGCGGCGCCAGTCAGTAGGCAGCGCTAGCGCACTGTTAAAATGGCGGGAAAGCAACAGTGTGCATTCACAGATTGAGTTTATTTAATGTTTTTTTTTCTGTTTCCTCGCAAATGTGTTAAAAAACGTCGTACGATATACGTGCGTATTGGTTATAACATGCTCGGCTCAATTACGCCCTCGCCTTCGGCTCGGGCTGAAATTCCGCCTCGCATGTTATAACCATCTTAACGCACTAATATCGTAATGTACTATTACTTCATTTATTTAATTCTGCATCAAAATTACATTAAATAAATTAGGTAAAATAGGAAAAACTATAAAAATAGGTAAATGTTTTATTTCAGGCGCCAACGTTAAATACATTTTCATTAATTAGATACTTTTTAAGAATTAGTTGCAAATCATGTTCTCTATAGTCTCTGCCTACCGCCATGGAAAAAAGACGTGGTATTATAATGATATTATAATTCAGTAGTTAAGAGTTTCAAATGGACCTAATCATTAGTAAAGTACATTACTAAGTTGTTGATTGTCTTGCAACTCTTTCACCAACACCGATATGCAAGTTAACTGTAAAAAAAGAAATAACTAAGAATTGGACGCAAAGGGTTCCATACCATTATTATCATAATTAAGTCATATTTCTGCGTCTGGGTGTTTTCTATGTATTCTATCCATATTCTGGTACCCATAACACAAGCACATAAGCTTAGCTTGGGACCAGAGGACGTTGTGTGAAATGTCCATGAATATTTATTTAAAAAAAAAGGATGGTTTAATTAAATTTCATTGAATGAATTTAAATTGTAAGCTTATTTCCATATTTAATAATAAATAAATTTTCACGGACATTTCACACAAAATCCTCTGGTCCCAAGCTAAGCTTATATGCTTGTGTTATGGGTACCAGAATACGGATATAATACATAAACTACTTTCCTTTTGTAAATACATACTTATAATACATAGTAAACACCCAGACGCAGTACAAACATTTGTATGACAGTTAGAAATATCACACAAATGATTGTGCCGAACGGGAATCGAAATCGCGACCGGGTGAACAGCAGTCCATCGAATTAAATAGACTTACCTAAGTAAATTATCATCCAATAATTTTAAATGGCAACCCTCTTGCCACAACACTGCTAGCTATCATTGTGTAGTTAGTAGATCCTCTAGATCTACATATAGCTCGGAGTACATCTCTTTCAGGCACAAACTGCGATTTTTGTTCTACAGAAGTTTCTAGAACAAACAAGATTCATTCTTTAAATTTGGTTTTATGGTAAAAAAAACCGGCTAAGTACGAGTTGGATTCACGTACTAAGGGTATCGCACCATTATTATGATACCTATTACATATATGACATGTTTCCTTTGTTTCTTTCCATGTGGTGACGGATTAAGAATACAAGTGTCACCACCCCATCTCCTCCCAAAAGTGCTGTAAAAGTCAGCTAAAGGATTTTGCACACAGATAACACCCTCTGTGAGAGACGGAAAACTCGAAAATAAACCCTGTGCCAACACGCCTGGTCAGCGCGGCACAGTAGACCATAATCCCTCCCAAAGTGGAGGAGCCAAATAGTGGGACGTAAATAGGCTGGAGAAGAAGAGAAGAAGATATGACATGTTTATCATCATAATGATACCTTTTTCTTCCCACAACTCTTTTTCCTTTCCAGGGTGCTGTAAAAGCCAGAAATAGATAACATTTTCTACGAGAAATGGAAAACTCAAAAATAAACCCCTGTGTCAGCGCGACACAGTAGACCATAATCCCTCCCAAAGTGGAGGAGGCCCGTGCCCAACATTGGGACGTTTATGGACTGGAAAGAGGGCTATCATCGTTTTAAAAAAATACAGCCTGTTGACAAATGGACGGACAGCGAAGTTTCAGTAATACGGTCCAGGTTTATCTTTTGATGTCTGTCGATGGCCATGTTTGTCGATGTAACCGATGGAGCAGACGGGTTCTTAAGTAGAGACGCAAGGTAGGACGACCTTCTGCTAGGTAGATGACTTGAAGAAGGTCGCAGGATGGGACTGGATGTGGAAGGCGGAGCCTATGTCCAGCAGTGGACTGCAGTAGCCTGATTTGATTATCTTTTGATATTGAACCCTAAAAATAAATAACTCACCCAATATCCCCTGACTCCACTTGGCCTTCCCAACACCAGCCCACGGTAAGGTCACGTCAGATGGTACACACAAAGACATCAGTGTACTTATCACTTTATCTACTTCTAAATCTGTCACTTCCCACAGCATACCGACCACTGTTGGACTGGAAATAGAGAATTAATATGTTAAGTTAAAATATAAATAAATAAATTTTCACGGACATTTCACACAACGTCCTCTGATCCCAAGCTAAGCTTATATGCTTGTGTTATGGGTACCAGGATACGGATAGAATACATAAACTACTTTTCTTTTCTAAATACATACTTATAATACATAGAAACACCCAAACGCAGTACAAACATTTGTGTGACATTTATAAATATCACACAAATGATTGTCCCGAGCGGGAATCGAATCTGCGACCTCGTGATCGGCAGTCCGTTACATAAATTACTACCACGAGGCCCGTAAATGGGCTGGAAAGAGAATAATACAACATACCATCCAGCGACATGTAGATGCATATGCGCAGCCTGTGGCGGTGCCCGGGGCTCCATCATGGTCCTCCTGACAGAGCTGCAGCCCGCCAGTACCACGAGCGCTCGTCCCCTACTACCTTCTACACCAGACCCACCACCGGCCGCCAGTTGACAACCATCACCGTGACCACAGTACCTGAAACGTAGCAAGAATTCACCCTCAAAATGGTTTCTCTTTTTTTGACAGCCATCCATCTATCTCCGAATCCGAAGTAGATTATTTGATAAATAGTAAGCTTGATATTATACAGATAATAAAATAATAATAATAATAAAGTTTATTAAACAACAATCGTAAATTTAACAATATTTTTACAAACATTATGTCGTCAGAAACAAGACAAGTAAGTAATCTTCTGTCTCCCAAACTAGAGTGATCTGTATTATGGGAGACAGTGATCGATTGATTGATTTATACTTTAAATGATTCACAGATAGACTGATTGATTGATAGATAGGTTGATTGATTTCATTATCAAGATATGAACGATAGCTTCGTTCATAAAAGCGTATTAAGTCAACAATTTTCCATGTGGTGACGGATTAAGAATACAAGTGTCACCACCCCATCTCCTCCCAAGGGTGCTGTAAAAGTCAGCTAAGGGATATTGCACACAGATAACTTCTTCTGTGAGAGACGGAAAACTCGAAACTAAACCCTGTGCCAACACGCCTGGTCAGTGCGGTACAGTAGACCATAATCCCTCCAAAGTGGAGGAGGCCCGTGCCTAACAGTGGGACGTAAATAAGCTGGAGAAGAAGTCAACAATGACATATTTATCTTTTGAACAAAATACAACTTAGGTTCAAACAAAAACATCCACCTCACAGATATTTTTGATTGATTATTACATTACATTATATCAGGAGTGGCCAACAAGTCAATCGCGATCGACCGATCGATCTCGCGACTAATTTTGGTCGATCACTCACAAGTTCCATGAGGGGACGCATTCAATGCCAAATGTTTCTAGCACTTGATACAGGAATGAACATGTACGCAGCTCATGCTTCGAGTAGGGAGACATTCATCGTGACCACATTTAGTAGTTTTCTACTGTTTTCAAGAGTGCACGGGCGGTATAACAGCACATCGCATAAACGTACCCCTTCTTATCTAAGAAATAGGTCGATCGCGACTCAATTTTAAAATAAAAGTAGATCTTATGTGCACAAAAGTTGGCTACACCTGCATTATATGATTGATAGATACACTGATTGATTTATAAATAGGTTGATTGATACATACATAAAAACAAACGAAGCTAATAAAAGCGTATTAAAAAAATTGGTCAAGTGCGAGTCGGACTCGCGCACGAAGGGTTCCGTACCATTATCTATGCAACATAAGGCAACGTTATTAGTATCGAGCAAGAAACGTTAAAAAAATCATGTTTGTTGTATGGGAGCCCCCCTTAAATATTTATTTTATTTTATTTTTAGTATTTGTTGTTATAGCGGCAATAGAAATACATCATCTGTGAAAATTTCAACTGTCTAGCTATCACCGTTCTTGAGATACAGCCTGGTGTCAGACGGACGGACGGACGGACAGCGAAGTCTCAGTAATAGGGTCCCGTTATTACCCTTTGGGTACGGAACCCTAAAAATCAACAATGACATACCTAATAATATTTATCTTTTGAACAAAATACAATACTTAGGTACAACAACACACCCACCTCACTGATATATTTAAGTGATTGAATAATACATAAAATAATTGATAGATAGACTGATTGATTTATAGATAGGTTGATTGCATTGATACATACATAAAAACAAACGAAGCTAATAAAATCGGGTTAAAATGTATGCATGGCATATTATATTTATATTTTGAATAAAATGCAATACTTACAAGAACACATCCGCCTCACTGATATATTTAACAAAGTCAGTAGGCGGTGGTGGTTCTCCAATATGTCCACTCCATGTTCTACACCAATACTGAACAAATGATGTCATACGTTTCTCCATACGTTCTAGATTCTTCTCTGTAATATATAACTTGTATTAATATCATAATACAGTTAGAGGACACTGTGAAATGATTCTAGTCACACAACGTCTTATGGTCCCAAGCTAAGCTTAAAAGTAAAATACATTCTAATAATACATAGATATTAGTGTATTTAAAAAAAAAAGTTTCGCAACATCGTGTGCCTTTGAAATTTGAGGGCTTTTCTCGATTTCCTAGGATCTGACAGGATCTGGTGCTGTGGTCAGACCACACGAAAACCACCAGCTTTCAAATAAAAAAGAATCATTAAAATCGCTTAAATAAATAAATAATATAACAAATATTCATGAATATGTTTCTCCTGCCCTTATCCCGTCATTTGGGGTCGGAAATATGACGAAATAATAAAAAACACGGAACCCTCCATGTGCAAGTCAAACTCTTACTTGACCGGATTTTTAACATACCTGGATTAATAACATATCTGCCATTATCACATTTAGTAGTGAAGTAGCCATCTTTGATATTGTTTTCATGTATTTTGTAAAGATAGTACAAAAAATGTATATTCTCTATTCTAGAGACCGGATGATGGTTCAGAACTGGCAGAGACTCCCATGGGAATGTATCTAACATCTGTATAAAATACACATATAGTTATAAGCAAGTATAGTTATAAGTTCTCTGTGTGGTGACAGATTAAGACAAGTGTCAACACCCCATCTCCTCCCAAGGGTGTGTAAAAGTCAGCTAAGTGATATATTGCACACAGATAACATCCTCTGTGAGAGATGGAAAACTCGAAAATAAACCCTAAATTAACACGCCTTATCAGCGCGGCACAGTAGACCATAATCCCACCAAAGTGACGTAAATGACCTGGAGAGAGAGAGAGTTATAAGCAAAGCAAGGGTTTGCACATGAGACAAAAAAAAATCCATGGAGTTTCTTGTATATTCTTCTCTATAGGATTCCCTTTTGGAATTTGGAACAGACGCCTAGCTTCTGATTTTTTAAAAGAGCTTGTATATCTTGCCTATCTAATATATAAAATTCACGTGTCACAGTGTTAGTTACCGTACTCCTCCGAAACGGCTTGACCGATTCTTCTCAAATTTTGCATACGTATTCAGTAGGTCTGAGAATCGGCTAACATCTATTTTTAAAACTTTTTTTTTAGTATGGCAAAACAACGTTTGCCGGGACAGCTAGTCTTATATATAAAAATCAATTGCTGTTCGTTAGTCTCGCTATAACTCGAGAACGGCTGGGGCGATATTGGTCTTGAAATATTCGTGAAAGTTCAGGGAAGGTTTAAACGGTGACAAATATATGGGGATCTAAAACTTCACGCATTCGGAGTCGCGGGCATCAGCTAGTTTAAAATAAAAATATTTGACTTTGAGACCCTATTGCTGAGACTTTGCTGTACGTCCGTCCGTCCGTCCGTCCTTCCATCTGTCACCAGGCTATATCTCAGGAATGGCAATAGTTAGAAAGTTTAAATATTCATGTTATTGTTGCTGCTATAACAACAAATACTAAAAAAGTTTTCAGTGTAACTTTAAAAAAAAGAAACACGTCATATGAAAGACATGGACTAAATTAATATAGTGCCATCTATCACGCAATAACTCTAAACTTTTAGTTCAAATATTAAGCGATAGATGGCAGTAAATTATAAAATAATCCTATACAATTTTAAAACAGTTAAATATTAATAAAAATGAGACGGTAAACTCAAACCTAAACCTTGTGCCAACACTCCTTTACGACCAATCTATTCTAATATAATAAAAGTTGAAGATTTTGTTTGTTTGAACGCGCTAATCTCATAAACTACCGGTTCGATTTGAAAAATTCTTTCAGTTTTGGATAGTACATTTATTGAAGAAGATGTGCCTGTGGAATTCTCTTCCTCACACTATTCGTGCTAGCTCATCCTTGCGAATTTTCAAAAGAAGAACTAAAGAATATTTTCTATCACTAGCTTAGTATGTATATGTATGTTTATTATGTAGTATATTGTTATAAGTATTTATGATTACGATATTATAGAATTTAAATATTTGAATGTATGTTGCTCATATAATTATAACATAGTTTTAAGTAAATGTAACTTAAGCTGTTGTACACTGTCATGACCCCTTAAGAGGATACCAAAATAGCTTCGTGCATTTTTCTATGTACGAAGTTTTCATTGTTTCTTTAGATTGAATGGCTAGAGCTCTAATCTTTAAGTATATGTTTTTTCAATATATGATCTAGGATCGCATAAACTCAGAAAGGCGATTGAAAAAAGTTTTCTCGATAGAAAATCTTGGCGAAACAACCTCTCTATTTTTTTATTTTTTTCATTTGTCGGTCTATTATCGCGTATTAACTAATGAAATAACTTTAAAAACATAAGTAACTATTATATATAGAAACACGTAAATCAGAATTAAAATATATTTAGTAGATTTTGAGTAAATAGGAAAAGTATCCCTAATTCTTCATTTTCTGTGCCTACTGGCTGTGTTAATATGTACGTGTCGGCGATGATATACGATAATATTGATGTAGGCCCTTAACATGAAATTTCTATCTCGCCAAGGTTTGCTGGTAGAAATCATCATCTATGAATTAAGCTCGCCTCTGTACATATATTAACCAAAATGTTACTTTCTTATATGTAATTTCTGTGTACAATAAAGAATACAAATAAGATACGTACATAATATCACGCTGCAACATTGAAATGTGGTAAAAAACGAGGAAAATTTACTAAATTCAACAATGGCAACGGCTCTCTCCAGCCCATTTACGTCTCACTGTTGGGCACTGGTCTGGGTTGTTATCTGTGTCTAATATCCCTTAGCTGACTTTTACAGCACTTTTGGGAGGAGATGGGATGGTGACACTTGTATTCTTAATCCGTTACCACACGGAGTGGCAACGGCTATCATTTCATTTCTCTTTCATTTTGGTAGGAATTATGGTCTACCATAATTCCTACCAAAATCAAAGAGTGAGCCTCTTTCTCTTTTACCTAACAGTTTAATACGTTAAAGACCTGGGGAGAGAGAGAGAGAGAGATACTTACATCATCCACAATTAGAATAACAGGATATCTCTTGGCTTTCTTCAAACTATTCCATTCCTCATTATCCTTGACAATATTGATTGCTTGTGAAAACGCACGAATACCATCAACCGAAGTAAAATTATGTATCTTCTCGAAACATTTAGACAAACATTTCAAACACAATTCATTTAAAAATCTAAATTCTTTACTACATTTACCACATTCCGATACAAATACTTGTCTAACATCCTCAATGTTGCCACACTCAGTTAAAATTCTTCTAATGGTAGATTTTATTTGTTGCGTTTGCAACACTGGACTACAATCTACTAAGTTGTATAGTAGGATTTTTTGTTTTTGTGTTAAACGTATGAATCTGAAAAAGAAATAATATATAAATATTCTCTCTGTAGTCTCTGCCTACTTCCATAGGAAAAAGGCGTGAATGTATGATGATGAAAATCAATGTTTAGGCTAAAAAGAAATCGCGGGTATTTAGTTTCTATTAGCTCAAAATTCTACCGCGTCACCAGCTTAACTCAAATGAAAATACGGATTACTTAAATTTTTTTTTAATAGGCTGTTTACATTTATTTTTGTTATTAGAAATTGTTTAGTAAGAAAATCTAGTTTACAGTATCGAGTTTTGTAATGCATGTTTTAATTCAGTTTAGTTGTTAGCCCTAACAAAATGTCCTAACGTTCTGTGTTCATCATGGATATAATTTATCTGAAATAAATATTATTATTAATAGCAAAAATTATTATATAACTCACCCCCAATCAGAGATAGTTGTATCAACCAGTTTAATAATTTTATCTCTTAGCTTAGAATCCACTAACTTTCCAGTGAGCAAACTACACCAACCACCTAACCATTCCTTATCCATAACGTTAATTACACTCTGAAAATATAACAAATGTATATAATGTCTGGGTGTTTCTATGTATTATAATTATGTATTTACAAAAGAAAAGTAGTATATGTATTCTATCCGTATTCTAGTACCGATAACACAAGCATATAAGCTTAGCTTGGAACTAGAGGACATTGTGTGAAATGTCCATGAATATTTATTTATTTAATATATTATTCTGTCTGTTTGCTGACAGATTAAGAATACAAATTTTATCACCCCATTTCTTCCAAAAGGTGCTGTAACAGCCAGCTAAAGGATAAGCAGAGCCAGATAATCAAAATTTTTTTTTTGTAATTCTGTACGCAGCCTTTCAACCGTCGTGTATGTTGAATGTATGTTCAAATCATAGCACATGACATTGTATAGTCTCTGCCTACGCCCATAGGGGGAAAAAGCGTGAAGTTACGGCATACGCCGACCTCCCCCGGTTTGGGAGGGTTTATTCAGGCCCATCTTCTCCACTGAGTACACTGGCCATATGCCCAGGGGCTCTCAATTATTAGGGCCCCCTATAACCCTTTTTTTTTGACGCAGTCGGAAAATGCTTTTTACGCATCCCTTTGACCATAGGTGAGGATGATCAACGGGTATGTAGGACTCGCCCATGCCGTAGGCATAGGAATACCCACTAAAAACCGACTACGTCTTACTTCCCGGTTGTTATGGGGCACCAGAGGATCTCCGTTCCGAACTCTCTCCAGCGACCCCGCGCAGGCCAACGTGGCCACTGTCTAGGGTACGGAAAGGAGTTGGGCGTAGCGACGCCTTCTCCTCCCGGGTCTGCCACGACGGAATTACTCAGTGAGCGTATTTGCCTCACGCTACCTTTCCGCGGCCTCCTTCAATAGCATAACAAATTCGCTGTAGTCAGCTACTGCTTGCCAGCCCCTGTCACTGTCTACCATCGCTTTGACGACTGTAGTCAGTGAAAGGTCCTGGCCAATTTCAGCGACCAGTTCACAGCGCTGTGACTGAAAGGCTGGACATAGTTCCAGTGTATGGCGCTCGGCCTCCCTCTAACCCTACTTCAATACAATTTGCTACTTAAATCTAATAGGTCATAGCAGGGTGTATGTCCTAATATGCCCAAGATCTCTAGTAGGTAAATAACAGCTCTGGCCTGCCTGCCTTGCCAGAGCGGAGTCATATCGTCATAACGTTTAGTTTAGGGTCCTCCGTCTCTCACAGAAGTATTTTTCTCATAACTGGCTCTTTAAACTCCTGTGATGGATATGGGGTAGTTACATTTATATTCTTATTCTTTCAGATCTTAAAATTGCATTATAAAAGTCTCCTAAACAACGATGATCTAACCAATTATAATGTCGACACGCATTTTATTAATATTCTTAATAATGTTATACAACTAATTATAACATTAAATACATTAATAATTAACACTAATAATAATCATTCGTTTTAATAATTATCGTGTCATATTATTTAAAATTTTATTGTCTTTTTTAAATTATAAAAATTGGCTTCATTATGACGGGCCTTGTGGTTCATATACGGGCTGCAGTTCACGAGGTCGCGAGTTCGATTCCCGCTTGGGACAATCATTTGTGTGATATTCATAATTGTCATACAAATGTTTGTACTGCATGTGGGTGTTTCTAAGTATTATAGGTATGTATTTACAAAACAAAAAAGTATAATATGTAGTATATCCGTAGGTATCTGGTACTCATAACACAAGTATAGACATATAGCTTACTTTGGGATCACAGGAAGTTGTATGAAATGTCCAAAAATATTAATATTTATTTATTATACATATACATACATACGTCTCTCATCCATCCTCTCCACACGACCAAACCACCTCAGCATACTTTTCTCCACCTTAGTCACTACATCCTCTTTCAGACCGCAACGTTCTCTTATAACTTCATTTCTTAATCTATCTTTCAAAGTCACACCACACATACTTCTCAAAGAGCGCATCTATTTTTCAAAAGCTATCCAAATAACATTAGTTACATTTCAACATTTCGGAGAGATTTGAAACCCTCTAATAACCCACCCCACAAACTACCAAAGATCTCTGGGAATAGTGTTTCTGATCATCATCTAGTATCATAATCATCATCATAACATCCCGTCTTATTCCCAGACCATAGAGCGCCATCTGCTACGATCCAACGTAGTTTTATTTCACAATACTTGTAATTTTTAGCGATTACGTAAGTATTAGATTTCTCATTAGGATACATAGCCACTGTGCGATAGATAGCAAATCATATGATGATGTCACCAATCCAATGCAAAGAAAGAACGTATTGTTTATACAATGTTCAAACTATACTCTTAGATTTATTTAAACAACTAATTAAAATGTTATTTGGAAGACGAAATGTCCAAGTAGGTAGTCCTACGATCCTAAAATGACTTTTCTAATAAGAAGCTGTATTTTTCCAGACTACTATAGCTTATGGCAATAATTCCAACAGTTAGTACGTAAAAAACTGGAATTTTCCAAACATTCTTTTTTTAATTTAATAGAGAAAGAGCAAAATTTTTAATTTGAGGGCTTTCGCCGCCTTCCTCAGGTTGGCCGCCCCGGGCCATGGCCCTAGGGTAAATACATCTCTGATCAAGGTGGCGAACAATCTCACGTCCCGCCTGATGGTAAGCAGTTACCGTAGCCTATTTTAGCCGTAGCGTCAACGTACCTACATCTGTGTGAACACATCTTTATGTACTCTATGAAGGACAAATTAGTTTAAAAATGTTTGTTTAGTGATACCATCCGACCTCAATCATAATAAACTGCACTTCACAATACGCACTATAGAAAAATATATATTCTCTTTGTATTTGTACAGTAAATATGATAAAAATAATAACTATATTCTCACTAACATTAATTAGGAAAGAATAATATCATTATTTTATTCTCACGGTGTTTAAAACGCGAATAGTTTTGCCTTAACGCTAACAGCCTTAGTGCCGGTCCACACAGCGCGTTGCGTTGTGGTAACGTACATATATAACGAACAGCTGGCCACACGAGCACTGCGCCATCGCAGCATTATTTTGATCGGGTGATGCAGCGACATCACCACCCTTTACCGCGAGTGTACGTTGCGTTAACGCAGCACATTGTGTGGAAGCTATCTATCAAATCAGCCTACTGCAGTCCACTGCTGGACATAGGCCTCTCCCAATTCGCGCCACAATACACTGTCCTCCGCCTTCCGCATCCAGTCCCATCCTGCGACCTTCTTCACGTCATCGGTCCACCTAGCAGGGGGACGTCCTACCTTACGTTTTCCGAGTCACGGTCTCACACATGGCCATGGCCATGGCCAGCCCACTGCCACTTTAATGAGCTAGCCCTGCGAGCTATATCAACCACTTTGGTGTGTTAACGGATAACCTCGTGAAAGCTATGATTTTTAGTAAAAAGGCGCAATAACACCGCTACGTCAGCGCAACGTTGACGCAACTCGCCGTGTGGACTGGACCTAAGTCATGGTTTTCAGAAGGACTTTATTGCAATGGGTGAATAGCACAGGTAAATAAAAACAAGTGGAAATGCTGGGAGAGGACGGCCGAGAAAAATATACTCCGATGTCATCGCCGGTATAGGTACTCCAAAAGGGATAAGTACGTAGCACTTACTACCGTCGCGTCGGTCATGTATGACCAGATGTATGAGTGTGGATGAAGTCAAGGAAGTATGTTTGGATCGTAGCAGATGGCGCTCTATAATCTCTGCCTACCCCCATGGGAAAAAGGCGTGATGTTATGATGAAGTAAAAACATTACAAATAATATTACCTTCATCCTCAAGTCGATGTCCTCTCTTTGATTCCAGTAGTTCTGTACAAGGCGTTTATTATTAAGAAATTGTGCGTTGTCTATGGTTTTATAGTTCTCATCCAATAGCGAGAACAACTCGGCAAACAACGGTATTTCACCTTCTAAAATAATAATTGTAATTGATGTATTTTAGTACAATACAATTAATATCCTTCTAATATTATAAATATGAAAGTTTGTGAGTATGGATGTTTGTTACTCTTTCACGCAAAAACTACTGAATGGATTTTAATAAAATTTTACAATAATGTAGCTTATACATCGGAATAACACATAGGTTACAATTTATAAAGATATTGTGTGAATTGTCTAAAATGTGACGATAAGTGTCAAGTAACTAGGAAAAGATCTACCATCTGCGAGCTATTCTGGCGTGCGCGTCCTGAAAGCACACTTTACCTTTGACACTTTCCATCCATCCATCAACCTTTCTCAGTCCACTGCTGGACATAGGCCTCCCCCATAGAACGCCCCAACGCGCGGTCTTGCGCTAATGGCATCCAGCGGCCCCCGGCGTATTTGACGATATCGTTAGTCCACCTTGTTGGGGGCCGCCCCGCGCTGCGTCGTCAGGTTCGTGATCGCCACTCGAGGACCTTCCGTCCCCAACGGTCATCAGATCGTCGAGCGATGTGGCCTGTCTATTGCCACTTCAGTGTGCTAACTCTTCGTGCTAACTTGACACTTTACTGACTGTCATTTTATCCTTTTTACAGCGGGCAACACCGCGGGGCACAGCTAGTATAAAATATGTCAGTTAAACATTTTTGTAATAAAAATGTGTTAAAGAAAAAAAATCCATGGAGTTTCTTGTCTGTTCTTCGCCATAAAAATCCCTTTTGGAACAGACGTAGACGCCTAGCTTCTGATTTTTTAAAAGAGAATTTTTATCATGCCTATTTAAAATAAAAATATTTGACTTTGATATTGACTTACCTTTAGTAACATTAGCAGGAATATGCACTGTGATAGGATCAACACTCCTATCAATATAATCATTAGTAAAAATACTCAAATATAATGAGTTAACATCTGTTCTATATTCTTTCAATGACAGTAGGTTCTCATTAGCATTGTATGGTACTGTTAATTGTACTATCGTCCATTCTGGAAAAGAAAATGCGTATATTCACTAGTGTCCGACTGAAAGTTCGGTTTCGGATTCGGTTTCGGCCAAAAATCAAGTTTCGGCGGCAGTTTCGGTTTCCAGACAGGATATCAACTGCCTGGCTAAATTTCCTATTATGGCAGATATAACACTATTAGTTCAATATTTTTATGGTCTTATTCATAATGACTTATCGGAGGTTTAAAAGTTCGCTAAAGTCGGTTCGCGAAAATTGTCAAAACTTGTTCTTCATAATAGTCTTTTTACGCTAAAACGATTATTATCTCTCCGATAAAATCTCCTTTTAAACCTCGGATAAGTCATTATGAATAAGACATAAAAATATTGAACTAATAGTGTTATATCTGCCATAATAGGAAATTTAGCCAGGCAGTTGATATCCTGTCTGGAACTTACATGAGTGAGCGAGCATGAGTGTGCGTGAACTGCGACATAAGGTTCGTAAAGTCTGTACTTGAACTTTTAGTTGTACCTTCTCTTTATACATATTCATCTATGACTGGTTTTGCTAACTGACTGGTTGAATTATGTTCATAATACGAATTTGTCACGCAGTTCTATTCACTACGTAAACTGTCTAGAAATAAAATCTAGCATTATGAGCTTTTATTTCCAGGCAGTTTAGTATTAGTCTGTTGCCGGCAATTTTATCTTAATTTCTGTTTTTACGCAGCGCATGTAGCAAAAGACCTCTAATATGGATAATTTACCGTCTTTACATCTTCATTGTTGCTTCGCTCTTATTGATAGCAGCGTGATGTTATATTATATAGCCTTAAGCTTTCCTCGATAAGTGGTCTATCCAACACTGGAAGAGTTTTTCAAATAGGACCCGTGGTTCCCGAGATTAGCGCGTTCAAACAAACTCTTCATCTTTATAGTATTGATTTTTGTATATTGATAGTTTGATACAAACAATAGACAATCATTTATGTAATATGTTTTTGAAACATAGATATACTCTTCATCTATAATATAGCGTAAAAAAAACGGTTTCATTTAAAAAAAAACAGCGGACTAGGAAACGTTCTTCAATGATTTTGTTGGTAAAATCTGTTTGAACTATAGTTGCCCCTTTCGGTGCGGCGGTCGGGAGTCGAGATAGAAATATCTCTACTCCCGAAAGGGACAACTATAGTTCAAAAAGATTTTTTAACCTATAACAATAAACTGTGAATTGGCTGAGTCTGTAGCGGGCTCTCAATAAGCTTCAAAGTCAAGTCAAAGTAAAAAAAAAATTTTTAAGTCGGCATGTCTTACAAGCCCTTTTGAAATGTTGTCTGTCTTTTGAGCTGTTGTCTGAAAATGTCTATATTCCTGAAAATGTCCACAAACCTTTAAAACATCTTTCTTACCTTTAGGCAATTCATTCAGTATCTTTTTAAAATTATCGACATTATTTTCTTTAGTAAATCTGAGATAACTTTTATGTAGAGGTAACGGTTCTTTAATGGCATACTTTTCTAATGTCTTTGTAATATCACCTACACCTTTAGAAAACTTTTCTATTAATTCCGCTTCTTTCTTTGGTCTGAAATAAATAGTAAAGTAAAAAAAAATTGTTTTCTCACACATCTTACTTTCAACATTTATGTAATGCCGAAACTGGCCAAAAGTACCTCTGCCTATTCTAACCTTGGACATTTATGAAATTTTTATGAGCGCCGAACATAAAAATTTCAACAAATTATACAAAAAATCCATCCTGATGTACCTAACTATAATAAAAAATCAAACTAATCTCAGGAACCACTAGGCTTATTTGAAAAATTCTTTCGGTGTTAGATAGGGCATTTATCGAGGAAGGCTTTAGGCTATATAACATCACGCTAAGACCAGTAGAAGCGAAGCAATTTTTTAATTAATTAGAAAATTTTCTAAATTCCACACGGACAGAGTCGCGGGCAACAGCTAGTACAAAAATAATGTCTTTATTTTATAATCAGTAAAGATAAACCATCCTCTTAAACCATTCTATCTACAAAGAAAAAGCCACATCAACATCTGCTGCATAATTTTGAAGATTTAAGCTTACATAGAGACATACACACATACAAAAATAATGACTGCATTTTATAGCTAACTGTTGCCGGTAACTTCGTTCGCGTGGAAATTAAAAACCAAAACTAAATATAAATCTTACAAAAAAGAACCTTCGTCGTGAACCATTTCTATGCATTAAAAAAACCCGCATCAAAATCCGTAACATAATTTTGAAGATATAAGCTCACAAAGGGACATACATACAAAAATAATGACTTTGATATAAAATAAGTAAAGGAAAAGATAAGTGTAAAGATATCTTAAATCTTGAATTACCTTGTACCTGGATCTACTTGTATTGGTTTAATATATTTGGTAATTTTATATAATTTCTCATCTAAAACATAAAATACCAACATTGTATTAATAAAAATGTATGACACATTAGCAGCAGTTTTTGCATGATACTCGTATCACAAACGGATTTATAAAAATAATTGAGGGAGTTTTTTTTAAAAAGTTCAACCGACTTCATGTGCCCTTGAAATGTGAGGGTTTTCTTCAATTTCCCAGAAAATAACCATCTGATCCTGACCTGGTGCCAGTGGGACCACACGGGAACCACCAGCTTTCAAATAAAAAATAATCATTAAAATCGCTTCACCCAGCTAAAAGTTATGACATACCAAACATAAAAATACATACACTACACATACACATACATAGTATACGTTTCCAGCCAGCCCAGCTAAAAGTAAAAAAAAAAAACAAACAGACGAATTGGGAACCTACTGCTTTTATTTTAAGTTGGTTAAAAAATTTACAAATATACAGAATAGAAATATAATCTAAGCTTTTTCATAAACCCACATTACATTTTTGTAATTACTTCAAAATAAAGCCAACCAATACAAATTGAATGCTACGAAATGAAATTTTAAATTAAATAATGAAATAAATTTACATGGATATTTCACACAACGTCCTCTGGTCCCAAGCTAAGCTTTGTGTTATGTATACCAGAATGTACCAAAATTTAATGTGCATCTTATTTTATTAACTTTTTTGTTTTCACTCTGTTTTAGATTATGGATCTTGTCTATTATTTTTCAAAGGTTTTGGAATAACTTGAGTGACCATATCACCCTCATAGGTCTGAATAGTTGTTAGGGCTAGTGTTTGAAAGACCATAGATAACTTACTAGCAATTTTTATTTGTTCCTCTCTATAAACAGCCATAGTCCTTAGTGATGCTGAAGCCGCTTCACTCAGATTAAAAGCGCAACTTAACTCATCATTTTGTGATAAACATTCTTCACCCATTAACTTCCGGCCACCTAAACATAGATTAATAATAATTATGGACTTTTCAATTTTTTTTTATTAATATACATGCAGTAATTATAAAAAAAACTAGTAATAAAAAAATTTTAAAAAATTCTAATTTCACACATCTTTCTCCAGAGAAATACATATTATGTGTGAAATTTGAAAATTTATTAATTTTTTTTACCAGTAACAAAGCAAGCTATATTTCTATGCTTGTGTTATGAGTACCAGAATACAGATATGATCACTTTCTTTTGTAAATACACACTTATTATAATACATACAAAACACTCAAATGCAGTACAAACTTTGTATGATAACTATCACACGGGTAATTGTTTATTGCGGGAATTAAGCCCACAACCTCGTGAACACCAGTATGTTAGATGAACCATTTGTCATTACATTTGTCTAACAGACGATTGTTGTAAATTAACATGAACAATTCTAAGAAACATGCACATTAGAATTAAATTATTCCCCCACTTTGAAATGTAATTTCAATTTGACTTCAGTATTCAACTTTTCTAATTTTTGCAGTGGTTATTATTAAACACGTATCTTAGATTAAAATTTACATCCCATTGCAGTAATATGTAAACAAAATACACATAGGAATACCCAAAAACTCAAAACTTATAGCACAAAGTATAGACTCACTTTTTTGCTATCATTGAGGTAAACATACAAATTGTATTTATAAATATCTTTAACAAATTAATTGTAGTACCTATTTACAAAAACAGACGCAGTAACTGTAAATAATTTAGAAATAAAACTTACTCTGATAATTAGGTCCATTTGGAGTTAAAGGCACATCGTTCACATATTTATTTAATATGTTCCTAAACAAAGGTTTTGTAAAGTTTATTTCATTTGTAAATACATCAAAATCGTCCATTATCATTGTGTAAATAAATTTATTACACTATTCACTAATGAAACAATAGTATTTCTGTTTTTAATTCGAATATAACCGTTTGCAAGGCAACAACAACACACGACAATTTGACAGTTTGTAATATCTGTCACATTGACACTATTGACAGATAAATGCTTAAAGTATTATAAGCAACAGGAGCAGTTACGCCTCTTTTTTTTTTTGTCACCGAACGTGAAAGCGAGAAAACTGTTGTGGAATTGTGGTGTTATTCTCTAAATTTTCGGCCCTTTTTATTGATTGTCTAGTTTCGCAAAGTGATTTTTAGTGTGGTGGTGGTAGTGTATAGTGGTGGTTTGTATATTTTTGTTTAAATTCTTTGGTAATTGTGCTGCTCCGTGTTTGAGGTTATCTCAGGCATGGAGTGTGACGCGATAGTGGCGCCACTGCCGGCGCCGGACCCGCCGGATCCTCCGGAGCCGGACCCTGTACCTATGGATACAGTATCTACTGCTACGAAACGTAGATTTATACCGGAAACCGAAAAAGCCGATAATCCGGCTAAAAAAACAATTACTTCCCCAGAATTGGCGGTTGCGTCAATTCAGACATTATATACCGACCCATCCTACACCATTGGCGCCATTAATGTGTACTCACCGGACGATAAGGGTCCGTTTATTGTTCATGTCTCCCGCGTAACCCCTGATCCTGCGTCAGGCACTACTATCCGTCCTATTAAATTCGGTCAATACCTATCTACACACAAAATCAAAAACGTTATCCCTGATGGAGTAAAAAAGGTAGGAAGGAATAAAGTTTCGGTTGAATTCCGCACGGCAGACGACGCTAACATGTTTACTACCAACCCCATACTCTCCCTTTCACACTACTCAGCTATAATACCAACCTATAATGTTACCAGGATGGGCTTAATTAGGCAGGTACCAACGGATCTATCTATGAACGAGTTTGCTAAAGACTTAGTACTCCCTCCTAATTGTGGAAAAATCTTAAAGGCTCGCAGACTAAATAGAAAAAAGGTAGAAGATGGTAATGTAACTTGGATCCCCACACAGTCGGTAGTTGTTACTTTCCAAGGCCAATTCCTTCCCTCCCGCGTCTTCCTGTATTATACATCCCTCCCCGTCGAGCTCTATTTTTACCCCACCATCCAGTGCCACTCCTGTTGCAGATTTGGCCATACTAAGATCCAATGTAGATCCCAACCCCGGTGCTTCCGTTGTACACAGGAACATACAGGCAACAATTGTGAAGTCACTGAATCCAAGGCCACCTGTATCCACTGCTCGGGTAAGCATTTTGCTACCAGTTCGTGTTGCCCAGAACAAGAACGTCAAAGGTCTATTAAAATTATTATGGCTCAGGAGTGTGTATCATACCAAGAAGCGGCCTTAAAGTTCCCAGCAGTATCCCGTTCCTACTCTGATGTTACACAAGACTCCAATCAACTATCCACCTCCAGAGTCCCATCATCTAGACCTCCACACCTACAACCTCAACCTCCACGCTCCTACACAAAAACCACTTTTTCCTCACCCCGTCCCAGGGCTCCCTTGGGTAAGTCCTATGACAAATCTGTCCATAACGATCTAGTCTCCACCCCCAAGCCATCAATGCCTAATGGCTGTGCTTTGGGACAAGTCTCGGATCCTCAATTAAACCCTAGCACGTTAGAATCTCTTTTGTCTATTTTAATTGATTTTATTTTATGTAACCCCCATAGTTTACCGTCCAACGTTGCCTCCAAATTAACCCAACTCCTTAACTTACCCAACCATAATGGATCCAGTAGTCGTTCTGCAATGGAATAGTCGTAGCATAAGAAATAAAACCCACGAACTATTCCATTTAATTAATAAATTTAGCCCATCGGTTATTGCCGTCTCGGAGACATGGTTGAGGCCTGGGTCCCGCTTCCGAGTCTCAGGCTTCTCCTGTGTTAGGGACGACGGTACCGATGGGTATGCAGGAAGTGCTTTATTAATAAAGCGCCCTATATCTTTCTCCCAAATCTCCTTTCCTCCTCATCCCCCCTCCATTAATATTGTTGGAATTAGGACCCTAAACACTTCTTTTGTATCTATCTATATACCCCACCCAAACTCTACTTTAATTCCTGACCTCCTTCTACTTCTGTCTTCTATACCCCCCCCAGTAGTCCTCATGGGCGATTTTAATGCCCATAATTCAGCGTGGGGTCATTCCCTCACTGACCTCTTTGGTCGATCTTTACTGGATGCTTTTGATGAGGTTAATTTATGCCTTCTTAACGATGGTTCCCCTACACGTAGAGTCCTCCCCTCCCAAAACCCGAAAAGCGCTGTTGACCTTTCTCTTTGCTCTCCTTCTCTCATTTCTAACATTTCTTGGCGAATTCTTCCACTCACCTATGGCAGTGACCACTTCCCTATTGTATTGTCTATCTACATTTCTAATAATGTGACTCCCCACAGTAACCCTTCCCCCTCTTTTAAGTACAGGCTCTCTAGAGCTGATTGGTCAGCCTATTCTTCATCCCTTGACCTTAAATTAGATTCACTCTCTCCCCCACAATCCAGTTCTCCTCTTACTCTCTACAACTCATATGTCGACTGTATTACCTCTTCTGCCGACCTCCACATCCCTCGTAAAAAGGCCTCTAAGGGCTTCAGAGTATCCCCCCCCTGGTGGGATGAAGAATGCTCAGCAGCAGTAGCGGAGCGGAGAGAGGCGGAAAAGGCTTATGGTCGACATATGACTGTAGAGAACTTTTTAAATTACAAACGTCTGACAGCTAAATTTAAAAGATTGACTACAAAAAAGAAACGTCAAGGCTGGATAAACTATTGCGAGAAATTATCTCCCAGAACCCCATCATCTCTTGTTTGGGAACAGATTAGACGTTTCAGAGGTTCCTGTAGTATGAATAACAGCCCCTCCAATGAACTTTCCTCCTGTATAGAAGCTTTTACTGATAAACTTGCCCCCCCTTCTGCTCCTTCTTTTTCTGTACTACCAACCCCTTCTTCTCTTATCCCCTCCGAAAACCGCTTTGATTCTCCTTTTTCATTTGAAGAACTATCTCTTGTACTTAACAGACTGACTGACTCTTCTCCGGGCATTGATGGCATTCCTTACTCTTTTATAACAAAATCGTCTTCCAAATCCAAATCCATGCTCCTGTCTCTTCTTAATTCCTTTTTTAATTTAGGTATTGTTCCTGAGCAGTGGAAATCCCAAATTATCATACCCATCCCTAAACCTGGTAGGGACCCCTCGGATGCTAACAGCTACAGACCTATAGCCTTATCTCCAACAGTGGCAAAGATCATGGAACATTTAATTAAACAGCGCCTTGAGTGGATCATCGAAAACGAATCTGTTCTTCCTAAATCTCAATTTGGTTTTAGAAAAGGAGCAAGCACCATGGATAGTCTAAGCCTTTTGATCACCGATATACAATCAGCCTATCTTGAAAAACAGTATGTGGTGGGGGTATTCTTGGACATAACGGCAGCCTACGATAATGTCCTTCTTCCGATTCTCAGGAGCAAACTCTCCCAGCTGAGAATTCCCGAGAAGATGGTTAGGTTTATACACAACCTGTTAGTAGATAGATCTGTTGTTATCAAGACTAATTCTGGTTTACTCCCTCCTAGGAAAGTCTGGAAAGGTTTACCCCAGGGCTCCGTGCTTAGCCCTCTACTATTTAACGTGTACACCTACGACCTGGAACAATCTGTCTCGTGTTTCTGTGATATCCTACAATACGCTGATGACCTTGTCCTGTATATCTCTTCCCCCTCCTTATCCGAAGCCTGTAGTCGTCTCAACTCTGCCCTTAATTACCTTTCAATATGGCTCAATGACCATGGTTTATCCCTTTGCCCATCCAAAAGCTCAGTAGTCGTCTTCTCTAAAAAAAGAATAATCCCTTCCATCTCTATCTCCGTTAATAACGAAATTATCCCCCAGTCAGATAGTGTCAAATTCTTGGGTGTTACGCTGGACTCCAGGATGTCAGGTACTCCTCACTTCAAAAATTTAGCACAAAAATGTGAAAAACACATAAATATTCTGAGATCACTCTCAGGTGTATGGTGGGGTTCCCACCCATACTCACAAAAACTCCTTTACAATTCCATTATCCGTAGTCATCTAGACTATGGTTCCTTCCTCCTTAACTCCTGTAATAAATCCAACCTTGACATCCTTACCAAAATCCAATCCAAATGTCTTCGAATTATCCTAGGAGCAATGAAATCGTCCCCCGTCAATGCAATGCAGGTTGAGTGTGGTGAGCCCCCGTTAGACATTCGAAGACAATTCCTCTCCGACCGCTTCCTTTTCAAAACTTTTCAAAATTCCAACCACCCCCTAATTACGAAATTAGGCCGTCTTTTTAATTTATTACAAAACCCTGACAAATTTCCCTGCCTTCTGCATAGTTTTAAATCAATTTCTAGTTTACCAAACCCTGTAGCTCAGTATCCAATGAATCCCCTCTTTCTTACCCCATACGAAGCTTTAGTCTTCCTCCCAAACATTATCCTCGATTTTGGTCTCGACAAATCTTTCTCTTCACGTAACATTTTTAATGCCCACTTTAACCAATCATTCCATGGATGGCTCCAAATATACACTGACGCCTCCAAGCTCAGTAGGGAAAGTCCGGTAGGTGTGGCTGTATGGATCCCCTCATCTAAAATCTCCCTTAGTTTTAAATGCCCTTCTTCTGCTTCAGTCTTCACTGGTGAAGCTATAGCAATCCTTGAAGCTATCAAATTTGTATTATCCCACTGTCTTAATAATTGTATTATCTTCTCCGACTCATTGAGCTGCCTCCAATCCATCCTTTCAAACCCTTTCCAATCTGGTTCTCTGTCTCCTGTCATTCTCAAAATTAGGGAAATGCTACTAGAGTGCAAATTCAAAAACATCAACATCGTCATTGCCTGGATTCCAGGCCACTCAGGCATCCCGGGTAACGAAACAGCCGACGCCTGTGCGAAAGCAGCTGCACTTAATGGAACTCTTGAGCACTACAATACATACTCTCATGACTTATGTCTCGTAGCCAAACCCATACTTGAGAAATCATGGAGCGCCCATTGGAATTCCGTGAAACTTAACTCGGCTAAGCATTATTCCTCTATTCAACCGGACATTCCACTGCGTCCATGGTTTTTCAAGTATCGTAAAGCAGACAAAAGAGTATGCTCTACTATCTGCCGTATTAGATTAGGTCACTGCTGTACTCCAGTCTTTCTCGCAAAACTCAGGATCAGGGATACCTCATTATGCGAATGTGGACTAGACGACGGTGACGTCAATCATATCTTCTTTTCTTGCCCTAATATACGCCAATCCCTTTACGATTTCCTTCCACGCTCTATCCCTCGTCCTACCTCCATAAAATGTATCCTCTTTAACACTTTCTCCCCCCATGTAAATTGTATATTGTGTAAATTTGTACAGAAAAATAATATTAAATTGTAAATATATATGTTCTAACAACTAATAACGTTAGGTTTACTCTGGTGTACAGTATACTAACCAACTAACTCTTGTGTTGTCTGTGTTTGTTTTAGACTTATCACTTTGGTTTTGGACTCTCCCAAAATTTTAACCGAGCTACACGTTGGTAGCATAACCGGCCATCACAACCCTTTCAGTTTTTGACACTCACACTAAGGATACTGGCAGAGTCGCGGCTTAAACCCTACATACAAGTCGCTTCCAAAGACGCCATTAAACAAGAACAAGAACAAGGAGCAGTTACGAGTGCACACGCTTTGTACTATAGCAAATATACAGTATATTACCACATTGGCGGGGTACACAGGTTTAATTTTATTATACTCATAATAAAGGCGACAGCGTGCGTACAAAATAAGACTAAGCGCTGCTCTCGTCCCTTTTTCAGCGGATGTCGTATTATAATGTCAAATCCTGTTAAATTAATGCTGTGAGAAGAAAATACTTTGAACCAAGGATGTTGTCTGGATTAAAAATCTAATGGATTAAGAACTCCTTACCATCCGGTTGTAACTAAGACTATATTTTTTAAACAACAACTCGTTTAAAAAATCTCTTTGGCGTGTTGATGAAATTGCATCGTATGTGCACTGCATAAGAACTTGTTGGCGCGCTTGTCGTTATGTGGTCTGCATAAGGTCGTTTTTGGCTCTGGTCTCTGATGAATGACGTCTCACGCGGTGTCTCTTTGTTGAGTTACTTTTAAGGACATTTTAAATAGTTTTTTTTTTGAAAAATACTACGGTTACAAATAGTTACTACACAAATAAGCTCTATAGAACAATACTAAAATACGTCTTTGTTGAGATTATAATAACACTCCCATAGATAAATTAATATCCCTAACTGGCAACACTTTTGTGTAACTGGTATTACTGTGTTGGTTAAGAAAAATGGTGTGTCACGTTTGTTAAAATGTTTTTGTTTAATTGCTCTGCTAATAAAATATGGAGCCCAATGTAGTGTTTTACTTTAATGTTAATAACACTGCATGTTGAGACAAATAATCAATACGCTTCCACTGCGCTGCTGCCAAATAAGTTGAAGAAAAAGTATGACGAGCATTTCATGAACAAAAGAAGAAAACAAGATGGAGTCGATAAAATATAGAATTATTGAACCTTTTTGCGGAAAGGATTTCACAACATGGGCATTCAGGATGAAAAGCATATTAAGAGAAAATGAATGTTTAGCCGCCATACAAAATAAGGAGTTTGAGAAGAGAACTGAAAATTCAAAGGTCGAATCAAGGGCACAAGCCATTTTGATTGCTGGCGTAGCGGACACCCACATCGATTACATGAAAAAAGAAACAGCGTATCTTATGTGGAAAAGCTTGGAAGATAACTTTATGAAAAAGAGCACAGTTGGATCATTGTTTTTACGAAGAAAGTTGGCACAAATAAAGTATGATGAAAAGAAAACTAGTCTCCTCGAACATTTAGTGGAAATAGAAAGAATTTTTAATGAATTGGATGGCGCAGAAGTTAAACTAACAGAAGAAGAAAAGATTAATTACCTATTACTATCGTTACCAGAAAGTTTCAGTTCCATTATTTCAGCGCTTGAAACACAAAGTGAATTAACTTACCCTTTTACAAAGAAAAGATTACTTGCAGAAGATGAGAAGCGTCAAGGACAAAGTTCTAAACCAAATGATCAACCACAAGCAGCATTCAACTGTTACATCTGCGGGAAACCCGGTCATAAAAAGTTCCAATGTCAGAAAAATAGAGGATTTGGACACTATGTAGGAAGAGGACGACAGGACAATATAAAGCAACGAGATACTGCACAAGAAGACACAAGGCATCGAGGAAGAGGAAATTATTGGAGACAAGGATATAGAAGAGGACGTGGATATGGAAACCGAGGAAATAACTGGACTAGAGGACAGAGTGATGCAAACTTAGCAGGTTATGAACACAATGTATTCATGAGTAATGTATTGCAAGGTAACATGTCAAATAATAATAGTACAAAATTAGAATTTTGTATTGATTCAGGATGTACAGACCATTTAATAAACACTAAAGATCATTTTGTAGATTACATAAAATTAAAGATACCAATTAAAATAAATTTAGCTAAAAATGGTGTTAATTTTGAAGCCATAGGAGTAGGCAATATAAAGGTTATAAGCTATGTAGGTAAACAACAACACTATTGTACTATAAGTAATGTATTATATGTACCAGAATTACGAAAGAATTTATTAAGTGTATCAAAATTAGCAAGCGCAGGGTTAAAAGTAGAATTTAATAAAGAAAAGGTAAGAGTATTCAAACATAACTGTGTACTGTTAATAGGAGATAAAATTAAAACATTGTATACTATACACTTAGAAAGTAATGTAAACACTTGTAATTTCACTACTAAAGCAAAACAAGATGAGGCAGAATTATGGCACAGGAGGTTTGGTCACTTGGGCAAGTCAAATTTAAAATTATTAGTTCAGAAAAATATGGTTAATGGTTTATCAGAATTAAAAGATAAAACAATAAGTGATGATCTATGTGAATCATGTGTATTAGGCAAACAATGTAGACAGCCATTTAATAAAATAGGATATAGAGCTAAACAACCTCTAGAACTTGTACACACTGATGTTTGTGGGCCAATCTCACCAAGTACATTTGATAATAATAATTATTTTGTTACATTCATTGATGATTATACACATTTTACAATAGTTTACTTAATGAAAAATAAATCTGAAGTGTTTGATAAATTTAGACATTATTACTATTTAGCAACAAATCATTTTAATACTAATCTTCATAAATTACGATTAGACAATGGGCGAGAGTATCTCTCTAATAACTTTAAAAACTTTTGTGATAAAAGGGGCATAATGATGCAACACACAGTAGCATATAACCCAGAGATGAATGGTGTAGCCGAACGTATGAATAGGACACTGATGGACAAAGCACGAACAATATTAATTGATTCAAAAATGAAAAAGGAATTTTGGGGAGAAGCGGTATTATTCTCAGCTTATGTGACTAACCGAAGCCCAGTTTCAGGAAGAGAGCAGACACCAAGTGAACTATGGGAAAACAGGAAGCCAAATGTTTCAAATTTAAGAATTTTTGGATGTACTGCATACAATCATGTACCTAAGGAATTAAGGAGAAAACTTGATGATAAAGGAAGAAAAATGATAATGATAGGATATGCTATAGGAGGTTACAAACTCTATGACGAAGAAACTGGATCAATTGTAATAGCAAGAAATGTTATCTTTGATGAGAAAAGAAACGAAACAGAGAAGAAAGTATATTTACCTAGATATGATGACGAGGAGGATCATGAAGAAATAGAAAGCTCTGAAATAGAATTGATAGATGAAGAAAATACAGAAGAAACAATAAGTCAAGAAAGTCAGGATGAAAAGAATAGTCAAGAACAACAGCAACATACAACAAGATTAGGAAGAAATGTTCAAAAGCCAAGGAAACTTGAAGACTATGAGGTTTACACAGCATACTGTTTATTAACAGAAGATCCACAAGAATATGAAGATGCTATTAAAGATAAAGATTGGCAAAAGGCTATAAAGAAAGAATTAGATTCACAAAAGGAATTACAAACTTGGGAAGAAACTATATTGCCAAAAGGAAACAAGGCTATAGATACGAAATGGATTTTTAGAACAAAGCAAAATGGAATTAAGAAGGCAAGATTAGTAGCAAAAGGTTTTCAGCAACAGAGCTGTGATAATTATTATGCTCCAGTAGCTAAAATGTCTACCATCAGACTGATGATCAGTATAGCCGTCCAACAAGACTTAACAATACAACAATTTGACGTACCAACAGCATTTTTGAATGGAAAATTGAATAATGATGTTTACATAAAATGTCCTAAAGGTATGAAAATAAAGGAAGGTAAAGTTTTAAAACTAAGAAAAGCTCTATATGGATTAAAAGAAGCACCTAAGTGTTGGAATCAAAGATTTCATGATTTTATGACAGAGAAAGGATTTACACAATCTAAATATGATTCATGTTTATATGGAAAAGCAAAGACTTGGTTACTATTATATGTTGACGACATTTTATATCTTGGATATGACACAGATCTTATACAATCTTTAGAAAAGGAATTCAAAATAAAGAATTTAGGAGAATTGAAGAAATACTCAGGACTGGAAATAATAAGAAAGAAGGATACACTTGAAATAAGACAAACTGAAATGATTAAAAGATTACTAGAAAAGTTTCAAATGCAAGACTGTAAACCCAGCCAGACACCTATGGAAGTAAATTTTAATGCACATATACCAGCACCATCAGATGTGATTGATGTACCCTTTAGAGAATTGATAGTACTCACTAGATTGTTATGATGCTATATTTAAAGTATAAGATTATAAGTATAAGATTTTAAAATATCAAGAAGTTTTTGTTAAAACATTAAGTTAGTTTTGGTTTATGTTAACTAAGTGTGTATAGCTAAGATATAAGCTATTAAACTCATAATTATTGGATTTAGGTTTTAGTGAAACAGGAATAAAAGAACCAGTAATGTTATTTAAAACTTGTAATTGTTTTATAGTCATATGTTGCAGAGGGATGTATTTTCGTGTTGAACTTGTTAATAGATACTGTTTTATGTAAAGTAAACATTTGCTATAATTGTGTTACAATTGTTATTAATGAGAAGTCATCTTTTGTTCTTATTTTAAGCAATTTAAGAATGTTAGTAGTTGATATATCAGTAATTCTAAATTCTGTAAATTGAGGGGCTGTGTTGAGATTATAATAACACTCCCATAGATAAATTAATATCCCTAACTGGCAACACTTTTGTGTAACTGGTATTACTGTGTTGGTTAAGAAAAATGGTGTGTCACGTTTGTTAAAATGTTTTTGTTTAATTGCTCTGCTAATAAAATATGGAGCCCAATGTAGTGTTTTACTTTAATGTTAATAACACTGCATGTTGAGACAAATAATCAATAGTCTTGTATTTTAGTATTGTTCTATAGAGCTTATTTTAAAACAAATACTAAAAATAAAATAAATATTTAAGGGGGGCTCCCATACAACAAACATGATTTTTTTACCGTTTCTTGCTCGATACTAATAACGTTGCCTTATTATGTTGCATAGATAATGGTACGGAACCCTTCGTGCGCGAGTCCGACTCGCACTTGGCCAATTTTTTGTTTATTTTTAGTATTTTGTTTTGATTTGTAATTTTAATGTTTTTGATTTTGTATGATTGCTTTGTGTATAACGCATTAGTTTTATAAACTGTAATGTTGTACATGAAATAAATAAATAAATAAATCTTTATATCCTCCCTCGAATAAATCTGAAGAGAGAATACGTTTTTAAAGTGATAGTAGAAAGAATCTGAAACACATACATTGTCGAATTAAAAGACGTGGTGTGATGAAAATTTAAAGCCTCTCATCGGTTATCTTGGCCAACCACTGACAGTATATTTGTCAAATAATTCTGACTATTTCATAACTTAGGTTAACTGGTTAAATGGTTGTGCACTGCGCTAAAGCGGTACCAACAAATCGGCAAATTTTGAGTCTTGCCTTCAGCTTTAATTTTTCTTTATATTTAGAATTAGGTGAGTTAGTGAAGGTATTTGTGCACTTTCTAATGACTGCACATAACATAGCCGCTTGCAAACACATATGAATAATAATTAGCGGACGCCATTGATATTCTATACTGGCCAGTTACTTACATTACATTATGCAAGCAATACATTTGTTGTGGTACCAACAATCTAAATGCATATTTTATGCGGTATTAAATTTCATATATTTATACAGCACTGTTTCCTACTACGGAAAATATTAAAATGTTTGACATTACAGTAGGTACAAATCTTACCATGATTTAAATTTTCGTGTCGCGGTGTTAGTTGCCAAACTTCTCTGAAACCATAGACACAGTACTAATAAAGATTATCAATTCCCATACTTTGGCATGTTCGCCATAAAATGCACGCTAAATCTAGGTGGCGCTGTTCACTAGCGTAACAACTTGTATAAAACGGACGTTGCAATAAGATACGTTTAGACAGAAAAAAATTAACTTAAATTAAAAGTCTAATACATATTTAATATGTTACATTCAACGAAAAAATACAATAATAATTATTTTCCACTGATTAGTACATGCAAATAACCTCTTACGATAAAATAACCTCTTGCGATAGATGGCAGATGATTCGCTTCAATGATCGCTTTGTTATTTTTAACACAGTTTTTAACTAGATGGCATTTTAATATATTTAAATCATTGATTGGTGTTACAAAAACTATTATTATTATTTTAGGGTATTAAATATTAGTAAGTTTTAAGAACAATAATATATTTATAGTTTTATAAAAAAAACAAAAAAAGGTTGAAAAGATAAAAAGTTACAAACTAAATTATCTCATAAAAATCATCAAATTGGTTTATTAAAAAACAGGTAGTATTTATTTGGGTTCAAGGTCAAGCTTGTTAAAACAAATAGTGATGCGCCACTTGATTTCGACGTTTTTAGGGTTCCGTACCCAAAGGGTAAAAACGGGACCCTATTACTGAGACTTCGCTGTCCGTCCGTCAAACAAATTGGTCAAGTGCGAGTCGGACTCGCGCACGAAGGGTTCCGTACCATTATCTATGCAACATAAGGCAACGTTATTAGTATCGAGCAAGAAACGGTAAAAAAATCATGTTTGTTGTATGGGAGCCCCCCTTAAATATTTATTTTATTTTATTTTTAGTATTTGTTGTTATAGCGGCAATAGAAATACATCATCTGTGAAAATTTCAACTCTCTAGCTATCACCGTTCTTGAGATACAGCCTGGTGACAGACGGACGGACGGACGGACGGACGGACAGCGAAGTCTCAGTAATAGGGTCCCGATTTTACCCTTTGGGTACGGAACCCTAAAAACGATGTTGCTTGTTATGACGTTCAAATAGCGAGTGTATTCTTAGAAATTACATTTGTCGTGTGTGTGTGCGTGTGTGTGTGCGTACGTGCGTGTATGTGTCTGTGTGTGCGTGTGCGCAAATAGTATATTAGCTTTGGGCGATGTATGTATGTAAAAAAATTGGTCAAGTGCGAGTCGGACTCGCGCACGAAGGGTTCCGTACCATTATCTATGCAACATTAGGCACGTTATAGAACCAAATATTCTGTGAATAGTTAAAGCGTCTACCTGTCAACGTTATTATTATTGAGCAAGAAACGGTAAAAAAATCATGTTTGTTGTATGGGAGCCCCCCTTAAATATTTATATTATTTTATTTTTAGTATTTGTTGCTAGAGCGGCAATAGAAATACATCATCTGTGAAAATTTCAACTGTCTAGCTATCACCGTTCTTGAGATACAACCTGGTGACAGACGGAGGACGGACGGACGGACGGACAGCGAAGTCTCAGTAATAGGGTCCCGTTTTTACCCTTTGGGTACGGAACCCTAATGAACTGTCTCTTTCAGCACATCCTCAATGTATAGGTCGTCATCGTACCTACTGAAAATATTTAACAAAGCCTACCGCTTTGTTAAATATTTTCAGTATCATGTAACAAGTAAGCGTAATAATTGAATGAGATATTTTGTTGTGATGAAAAGTAAAAAGGATTATTGACGTCACTCACAATATCAAAAGAAACAAAGTACTTTAATATTTATTAACAGGTTGTTATATTATGATACTAAATTTATTATAAAATAAGTTTTATTCTATTATCAGCTCGGTGAAGGTCGATTTAGGTTCGGATCTTAGACTATAAAGTATGTTGTTATGGTTGATATATGATATCGTCGAGGCCTTGACACAAGCCGCCTTCGCGATGATCGGTGTTTTTGAGAATGTTAACAAACAGAATGAAAGCAACCTTATGCCTCAATAAAGAAAGTATATTTTTAAATGTTGTTGTTCCGTTCGACGTTCATAGCAAAAGCAGCTTTGCGTGTTTTATTGTTTCGTCTTCAATCGTCTTTAAGAGGGTACTGTACTCCTCATTTAGGTATTTGCCTTAGGTATTGCTATCCCTATTTCCGAGCGCCGCGCTGAAAGGGACAAATATAGATGAAGCGGATTTTACCTACAAATTCTTTGAAAAAAGACATTTCGTACTTCCGTTTTTTTTTCGCGAAAGTTAAACCGATTTTAATAGTTTTTGCGTCATATTATAGATAAAGAATATATCTATGCTTCTATCACTTTCTTTTGTGGTAAAACTTTACCAAATTTGTGTGATAGACGCTGCAATTTTATCTAAAGAAAACCGAAAAAAAAGTTTTCCGGATCGTCATATTTCTTTTAGTTATTATGTTTTGAAAAAAAGAAAGTGAAACGTATTTTTAGGTGTGGTACCTTGGGTATATTTAGAAGTAAGAGATATTGCGTGTTCACGTAAACACTGTTTATTCACGACTAAGACCAAACTAAGAGTAACATATATGTCTAATCTTACATTCTGCAGGAAAGGTAACGATCCCGTTATGTTCAAGGGACGCGCTACTTGAAGTTGTCAAACCTATGTCATTAACAGCAATAAATTCTTAACTAATATCGATACAAGTGTGAGAGCGAAATGTTAGGCAAAAACAAAATGTTAAAATGTCTACCATGAGTTGATCTATAAGTGGCTGGGCATACATAAAAATAATATATAATGGTACCAATTCTACATGCACAAGTAAACTAAACTTAACTAAAAAATAAATATTGATTATTTCAATAACACAATTCCGCAATTCGGTACTGTTAACTACACTTTCTTATTATAAAAACGGTGTATTATATAATAACAATTTAAGTTACTGTGAATGTGTATAAGAAAATAGTCAATTAATCAAAATACAGCATAGTTGCTTTTTTATTTTTGGTTAAGTTTAGTTGTGCATATAGAATTGGTACCAATATCTGCTTGACCGAGCGTAACTCTCGATGGATTTTTGTGAAATTATTCTTAATAAGGTAAGTCTCAGTAATAGGGTTCCATTTTACCTTTTGGTACGGTCAAGTACGTGTTGGACATGCACGCGAACGGTTCCGTGCGGTTATTATGATGATATATTCGTGACACCAACCACAAATAACACCATATAGCGGACCCCCAAACAATGGGATAAGCGCAGGATGATGATGATGGTGAGTCTGAGTAGGTATTTGTGGTTGTAGTATCATCTGATCTAAGCAAACTGAAAATTTCAGCTCTCTAGCTAAACAGAAAATTTTCATAGTACGAAAACACCGACAAAAAGAAATTTTATAAGTATACATAAATCCAAAATCCCATTTATTTAAACACAGGTATTTAATATACGTTATACAGATAAAGTAAAATCACGAAACATGTAAAATATTACAAGCCGCATAGGTATGTACGATGTATCGTGCTGTCGCTAGTCGCGATGGCGATACTACAATCAACTACAAATGTAGGTACAAGAACCTCACGATGCGATAGGCTAAGGAATTGAATGAAACACAACGCGGTAACGTAACGCGCAACGTTGCCAGTTTGACAAACTTGGTAGGTAAGTACTTGATAAGAAGCTTAAAAAAATGAAGTTTGTAGTTTGCGAAAGATATAAATGTATTTACTAATTAACTAAGATATAAATCTATATACTGTAGTAACTACATTGCCTTTATTTATGTGTTTAAAAATACAAAAAGTGAAACCGCATTATCAAAAATCCACTTTAATTTGAACGCCAGACCTATTAACGTTCGTGGCCCTGCTATATATATGCTTTACCCGATACGCCACGGCACTCTTAAAAAATCGTTTGAAATTTATATGTGTATTCTAAGCCGCAAAAGCGTATCTTTACTTTTTATGATAAAAAAATTGTAAATTCTATGATAAACATATTAAACTATTCTATGATAAACAAACTTGTGTTCATTTCAATTTTTCAGATTATCTGAGGTAAATTTAAAACTAGTTACGTAATTGATTTATCAAGATTATGAAATAGTGCCATCTGCCATTTTTTTTTAGTACTACCGCTATACAACGTGACGTAGTAAGATTATGAATGATTATTGATTACGATAAATTATGTGATTTGATACGCTTAGTGCCATCTGTAGATTCAGAGTGTAATGATAATTGAGTTTCACAATTTGTTGGGAGGTTATATGTCTTTATTATACTGTGTCTATGCTGAAACGGCTTGACCGATCTTAATGGAATTTTATGTACAATTTCATTTGCATTCTTACTGATGACATGGTATTAAATTAAAGTTCCTATTCGGTAACACCAGACCAGAACTACTAAAATATACATAAAAATAGGCTAAGCCGCTTCAGAGCAGAATGGCGACAAACATCGCGGCAGCAGTTTATAGATAATATTATAAATTGCAATATGCACTTATTAATATATAGCTATATTTTTGGAACCTTCAATGTACTTCTAGTTTTTATACTTATTAATATTGTCAACTCAATCCACCGGGCACCGACCCATTTAAGGCGCTTAGCTGATACCTTACATTTTCATTGGTTGGCGTCATATGATACTTCGTGGAAATTGTTTGCACAGATTAGCTAATATGTACTTAAAGGCCATCTGTTGCATTCTTTCCGTATAGTGAGCAGATCCGGATTATTCAAACGACGAGGATAGGTGTTTAAGTAGATATTGGTACCGATTCTACACGCGCAACTAAACTTAACTAAAAATGAAAACAACTACATATGGCGTATTTTGATTAATTGGCTATTTTATTGTGCACATTTATATTAATTAAAATCTTGTCTATATTAAAAAGATTTTATAACAGGATAGATCAGTTAACATTTGCGAATTGTGTTATCGACACTATAAAAATTGATTTTTAGTTTAATTGTGCGCGTAGAATTGGTACCAATAGTTTAGTTTCGGTTTTCAGATAAAAAAATATTAGAAATAGATGACCGTTGCCAACTATACCTCATCTAATAGATAGTAAAAGAAAAGCTAAGATGTTTTGTGGAAAGATCAGATTGGTTATTGAGTCTAGCAGGAGTCTGCAGCCACAGAAAAGAATAATTTGAACCAACAAGTTCGGAATACCACTCTGCCAACTGACCAATCATGGCACCTGGAAGTGTTAAAAATTTCTGCTCCAAGTAATACTTCTCAATTGAATCTACTTCGCATCAACATACAAAAATCGGTAAACACTTTCGGGAACTATGATAACCTCGTTTTTACGGATTTAGACGCACGTAAATATTTTGGTTTGCAAAGCAGGGTCCATGGTCACGGGGATCGTTAGTTGCTATAGCATGTGTGCATCCAGAGGGATAAAAGAATCCATGTGGTGACGGATTAACATGTGATCACCCCATTTAATTCAAAGAGCTGTAAGACTTGTAAGAGTGCGCGTTTATTTAATAAATATTAATAATTGAGAATTTTAAAAAAAAGTTTAACCATCTTCAAGTGCCTTTGAAATTTAAGGATTTTCCTCGATTTCTTAGGAGATAACCATTAGATCCTCATCTGGTTCCAATAAGACCACACGGGAAATACCAGCTTTCAATAAAAACTTAAAAATAATACAGACATGTTTTTTTTAAATTGAGAATCTCCTTCTTTTTTGAAGTCTGTTAAAAATAGGTAGGAAATACTAGACTAGTTATTAACTTATTACATAGTGCTCAGTTTCATATGAACTTTAGAAACCTGGTCATTGGTCAAGTCGCGTGATAGTTACCAATTTTTCGAAAATTTATGCAACAAAAAAGTTTCATGCATGTTAAATCTATAGAGATTTAGCACATAAAACCTAAGTCCTAGGTAGATTTTATATATAAAAATTAAAATCTGTTCGAGGCTGTTTTACTGGCGTTCTTACTGGAACATAGTTTTTGGGAGGTTGAAATGGGGTAGGCCCACAGAATTGCAACAGCGCCACCTAGCGGCGTCGAGCGGTAGTCTCTTCTAGTCTAGTAGCATCTTCATACAATTTTGGGCTCACTCCAAAGAGTAAAATAATATAGATATAACGCTCACTCTCAGTTATTTATCGAAACAACTCACAAAGTCCACATTATCACGGCGACTCGGTGCTTGGGCGTGTCTGATGTCTTGGCCCTAATAACGTCAGCTTTCAGGTTATATATTTTAGCTGCTTTTTCTTAGCGACGACGCCCGGCATCTTTATCTATCCTTTAATCTTAAAAAAGGTAAACAAAAATATAACCTCATTAACAATAATTAAAATTCGACGGTTACAGACTATTAAACTCAGATTATTTAAATTGTATGCATATTTTAATTGTAGTTATTGCTGCCTTTATCAAATTTATTGCTCTGTGAGAAGGAAAATACCAGATTTTCCCACTTATTTTTGCGCAAAAGGTAGTTAGGGCTACGTACCAATTAATAAAACCATAGATATTTTACAACTTTTTATTCATAATAAACGTAAACAATGCGCAAATTAGTTAACCGACAATTTGCCACATTACAATATTACTGACTTTCTCGTCGTAAGCAATTATGATCTTGGTAAGTAGGGTAAAATAAAAGTTTCTAAAGATTTTTAAAATATAACTGTATGTGGTTACGCTTATATTGACTAACAAAATGCTCCTTACAAATAGTAAAAAAAAATAGTGGCACTGATATACATTCTACAAAAAACCATAGACAGTAGAACACATTTTTTTTATTTTGTAAATTGTGCAAGTGAATAAGGTGTTTAAAAAAAGAATAGTTCATGTTCATAGCAGCTACTTGCAGTGCCAAAAATTCCATCAATACTTAGCAAATTGTTTTATATGACTTGAGTATATTATTATTAATATAATAACAGTAAATAGCTAGTTTATTTACTAAAAAAAAGTTAGTACATATTTTATTAAACAGAGTATACAATACTGATTAAAATAATACGTAAATTGTTAGCAGCGCAATTACAAACAAATCCAGTCATATTTACAGGTGTTAAAAAAATAGTGTCAATTCTGTTGCACTAAAAACTATTGCCACTCAATATTTTATGTTTCAGTTCAGTTTAGATTGTGCAAGCAGTATCGGAAATAATGTTTACATTATTAAGCGGATAATTTAAGTGACTGAAAGCTGCGGCCTGTGGCTGAAAGTATATTTTTCTCTGTTGTTTATCTAAAACCTAAAAAACATTTACTTTTTAACACAGTTCCTATAATCTGAGGAGTCGTATTTCAACGAAATAATAATCTAAGGCACATTATTGATAAAAATGTAAGAACCTACAAAATCAACAATAAATATAGCAATCCAAAATGAGTTATCTAGAAAAAAGTTTTAACCTGGTGAATTTTTCTATTAGCACAGATACCAGATAGTGAGTACACGGTCAATCTTGAAGAAAACACGTAAAACCTTGTCTAAATCAGGCCTGTATCAGAGACAGACACATATACATCTTTTGCGCACACATTATAATATAAATTTATGTGGCTTCAAGGCAAGTGAGTAATGTAGCCATGGATACACAATCTGGTTAGTCTGAGACTATTAGTATTAGTACGGGATCCGTAGTACGACGCCCAATAATTATCTATTCCAAAATCTCGATTGTGGTAGCTAACAGAGGTAACAAGGATAAAATATCGTACTATTACTGGAAGAAAGCAGTAAGTGATTTTTTTGATAAATTTGTTTGAAATTTTTGACGAAAGTTCACTTGAGTCTTTTTTTACGGGTAGTACGATATTTTATCCTTGCTATCTCTTATAGCTACCACAATCGAAATTTGGAATAGAAAATTATTGGGCGTCTAGTCATAATAAAGCTACTCACGGAAAATCAGCTTGATAGTAATCAAGTGAAAAAAATGTACTACGGATCCCGTACTATATATTTAACGATTCTATTCAATAACACATATTTGTAAAAATATCACAAGAATGATTTATAATTCAGTAAGACATGTTATTGAGCTGTTAGCTTAGAGCATTAATCCGACAGGAGATGACATTGTAAGGCGATTCTCCGTGAAAAGGATGAACATTGATCAGACTCATTGTGTACGGACGCTGTCGTGTGACGCTGTGTGCGTGAGGCCATTTTGGGCGGGGCGTGTGGAGCGACCTATGAAATTACGGCATAGACTTAGTATGCGTTAACATCGTGTGTAGTTACTCCCTTTGGTTTAATACTCTAAGACTGTCAGTTACAATTTGAGAGTAATTTATTGCGTTCTAACGACATAACATATTACGGATAGGTAGGCATTCCCCGTGAAATTAGAGCCTAAAAACCACAGTTCTTCAAACAATGAATAAGTATTTATAGATGTGCCCACAGATTATCCATATGTAATAAAATTAGTAATTACCATAGATAGATAGGTTAGAAACAAAATATCGCTCGTGTACCTACCGATATATTTTCGTTTCAAATTAATAAATAACGCACTCGGCGTTATTTAAGTAAAATTAGCTTATTTATTAGCTATTAATTCATTTTAGGTTTTTAGTAATCTAATGAAAAAATTTTTGTGATAAAATATTGAGGGTACTTAAATTCATTTAATTTAACAAATTCATTTATTACATTTTTTAAAACGTGTAACAACTGCTATTTCATTTAAATTAAGCATATTTCATTTAAACAAAATTTTTATTAGCATAATGATTTATTTTTGCAAAAACTAATAATATTTTTAATTTATTAATAAATAATGCGCTAATAACTTATAAGGAATTGATTATTATTATAAATAAGACATTTTAATCTTTATTTATTATGACAAAGTCATTATTTTCTGTCTTCATGTCAAATTGTGAACAATCTTCGAAACTACGCAAAGGATTTTGACGAGTTTTTTTTTATTACATAGAGTGGTTCAAGAAAAAAAATTAATTTTTATAATTTGTTAAGTTCTGAATTCTACGCTTACGAAGTCACAGGCCACATCTAGACAGGTATAATTTATATTAATATAATAAAATAATACCGTTTTATGTTATGTCATTGTTACTAGGTACTTTTTACTCTCTGAAAACAGTCAATTTAAATTCACATATTTTTACTTCATAATCATCATTTTACTAACAAAAAATACACATATAATAAGCCATTAATAAAGTTTACAATGATCCTAAACCTACATGTCAATGGACTCATGTAGATAATTTCATAAAAATCGAAAATTTTATATTATGCTTTCAAAATTTTATTATGCACTTTGTATGTTCATATTTTAAAAATAATAGGTTAGTAGTAGGTAGGCGCTTTAATTTCAAACCAAACTCGATCCAGTAAGATCAATTTTATTTTGAATAGTTAAATGAATCGCGTAAGTGTTAGACAATACTGTTTACATCTCAAAACGGATTTTTATTCAACCAGTTTTTTTTTTATTAATAAGGTACACGGAAAAGTTTACAACAATAAGCTAAAAGCAGTTAAAATATCACTTAAGTCTTTAACACATTTCCACTTAATAATAACACAATAATAAACTATTCGAAAGAATTTAACATGTTTAGAAATATTTTTGTCAACATGATTGATACATTCTGAGAACCATGCACCTATACATTGTATAACTATCTTTATAATATAAATACCAGTAGGAATATTTATTAAAATCTTGTATACCTACTAAAAGTGATACATTAAATTTCATCTAAATCTCGTGATACACAATTTCTACTAAATATGTATAAAAAACCTACTCGATATAAATATTAATTGATAACGAAGGCATTCGTCGGATATGACTCGAAGGCACAATTTCTTAAAAACAATACGTTATATAACCTTGACGGTTATCCATAACAAATACGTTAATCTGCATATAACTACGTAGAAACGCAATCTACAGTTTGTATCTATATTATCTACGTGAAATACTAACTTCGTCAAGCACCATCTAAAAATCTCTCTCATTAAATCTAAACCCTATACCAAATATTAATATTTTAAAAAGTGATTAATAAATCTACTAATACATCTAATTGTCTATATAAATATTAAAAAAATCTTTATTGTATACACCTATTATTGCCCTTTTTAATATAGGTTTAGTTAACACACTACTATTATTAGCGTATTTAAATAAATAAATAGGTATATACACGACTTATTAAAGATAACGGGAAAAACGCTCGATCATAATCATGATTTCAAAACTTGGAAAAGATTACACATGCTTATCAAAACTTATCTTATTTACACTGATGAGAAGATCGAGATGAAAAAGGCCTTGAATTCTATCACATTATAGTTTGGGATACTTAATAGGCAATAGCCAACGTAAAATAAATAACTATAAAACTTTAAACAGTGAATACTGTCGTTTATAAAAGGAATTAAGTAGCAGTTCTATTATGCGAATTACAGTTGCATTTATTCGAGTGTACGCGCTCGTCTCCGCTCAAATGAGCATAATTGCGTGGGCGTTCATACTCTTAGCAATGCGCGACCTTAGAACATACTTAATTTATTCTATCTCGCACAAACACACCGCTATCATATCCCTGTGAAACTAGTTCATTATAATGAGTGATCTAATAGACGGCGATCCCAACCAACGCAACTTTAAACATAAAAAAATACATAATCACGCACAAACAGTTTGGAAACTTAAACTGTGGCACTCCGAAAAATGGAAGTACAATATTGTGTGTGTCATCAAGACATGTTATTAATACCTACCCTTTTGCTCAACGGAGATGCATCCAGGATCCTTTCATTTGCTTTATCCTCTTCCCTAAAATGAATACGTGTGATCACAATATCGCCCGTGCTAAGAGTTTGTGAGCCTACTTCTAATTTTTTTTTTTCATTGAGATCATTGCACTTATCATCCAAAGAATTATGGCATTTGCAGCAACAATTTTTCCTGTCTGGTTCCCCTAAGTTCAAAATTTGGCTTAGATTGGACCAGTCCTTATTTTTGAGCAGTGGCAGTGTTTGTTCCATTGTTTGTGAAAACTTATCTTCCAATTCACCACTAAGAGGAGCTACAGCTGACAGAATTGCTTCAAGCCTATTAATCTTTTCCACTTTGTCCATATTTGCATCTGACAATATTTCATCCATCATTTGCATGGATTCTGTCAGACTTGGAGGTTGAGTGGAGTGTGGGGATGAAATAGGATCTGATGGGTTTGATTCTAAGCTAGCCATCTCATTTTCTCTCTCATCATCCTCTGAATCTGAGTCTTTATCATGTCCAATAGCTTCCAATTTTTCAAGTTTTTTAGATATCTTGTGACAGCCCTTCAATTTCTCTTTTTCTTCTTCAGTTAGTTCAATGTATCTTAGTAACCTTATTTCTCTGTTACTGAGCACAATATTCTTAGTTGTTTCTGCCAATTTCTGTTTCAATTCCCCAACCTCTGTATTAATTTTTCTTTGCCTTTTTCTTAATTTCACTTCTGTTGGTTGTATGTGCATAAATACTTGTTCATTGCTCAATTCCTCAAAGAGCTGTTGGTTGTCCGGTTTAATATTACTAGACATGTAGGCATAAATAGCAGGGTTCACTAATGACAACACATCTGAAGCGGCATATATGATCATGTCCTTAGTTAAAGGCCTCCGGGCCCAATAACGTTGATCCCTTCTGTAAACATTTTTCAGTTGCTCTTTCATAGGATTCATGGGAGCATTGTACAGTTCACAGAGAGCATTAAGACTTAGATTCTTGACTTTGTACACAGGCACTCCCTGTTGCTGTAACTGTAGAACAGCATGGGCTGCCTGTGTGTCAAACACATTCTTCAAAACAATCTCAAATTGATTATGTAAATTAACAGAATCATTTCTACAATCATGTATTATCTTCACAACATTTTCACTCTCCAGTAAATCCTTAATTTTACCTTCAATAAGCATGCCTGGACATGCCATTATGTCTAGAATATACACTTCACCATTCATGGTAGCAATTTGACATAATGTTAGAACTCCTTTCAGGCCGAGGTTAATTCCTTCACAGTCAAACGACACAATACTTTTTGAGTTACGTTTAGCTACCATTATGCTATCAATCAAAGTGGCACATTCTCTTACGTTAGCTATAACTGTTGTACATTGAATAACTTTCTGTCGCCACGCCTCACCCATCAGATTATTCCTTAAACTAGGAGTTCCATTTGTTTCTTCAGAACTTCGAGCATTCAAGTGATTATTAACTCTATCACGAACCATATTCTCTGCCAAATTTTTTATCACAATAGAATTTATTCTTTGCTTTAAAGTCTGGTTTGCAATATTTGCTTGAGGGCCTCTTGGAGATTCAGTAGGACTGAGTATTCTGTTTGCTGGGCTCTTCTTACCATCTGATGGAGTTGGACTTGTAACTATGGGGGGAACAGGGGATAAAGGTTTTTCTTCCACAACCACAGGCTTTGGTGTTTCAGTCTTCACTTTTGATTTTGCATTTAAATACATAACAGGTATTTTTGGTTTACTAATAAGTGTGACCAGGTTCGCCTGAACATGGAAAGAATCTGAGAATATCTTTAAAAATGCACTTAAATCTGCTGGTGACTTGAACATTTGGTACCAGTATTCTTGAGGGAAACGTGACACAATCAAGTGGAATAGTTGATCAACCATAACTGGCCCCTTGGCTTCAATGCACTGTGCCACATAGTCTAACAACTGTTGAGCTGTGTCTGTGTTTATATTGGCTACTGGTAAATTGTGGAATTGTTCAGAGTTTGTGTGTGCGTTACCTCTCCTGTGATTCTCACTGACTAGAACAACATTGTCATCGATGATTTGGAACGAGTCAGGATGCTTCATGAGGAACTCCTTGAACTCTTTGATCCTCTGACCGGAGATGTGACGCACCTGCGGGGAGGCCTGACTTCTGTGGCCGAGGAGGCTTTTTATTGGCACTTCGGTGCCTTCGCCGTACTGGATCATCTTACTCGCGAAGTACTCCTTCGCTTCTTCGATGTAGTCATTGTTGGACGAGGCACCAGCCCCGCTCGGATGCTTCTGGAACGTGTTGATATCAACATAGTCCCCGTCTATGCTGAACAACGCCGGGTATTGAGCCAGGAACTTTTTCAAGCCCGACTGCGACCCGCCAGCGATTTGTCGCATCTCCTTGGTGAATCCTTTGGCACCAAACTGGCAGGAAAGATCGTGCAACGTGCGCGGCTCGCCTTTGTCGAGCAGGCGTTCCACAAAGAACAACAGAGTAAGGTTCCTAGCGAGCTCATATTCCATTGATTCCATTTTCCTGCAGTTGGTGCCAATGTGACTTAAACTAAATTTTTTCTACGTATATGTGTCACCCACAACACCATGAAATTTTTCTTTTCTATCCGAACCTGAACCATAGAGTATAGATAGATTGAAGTGAAGTGATGTGCAACCAAAACAAGCTAGAAAAAAGCATGACGTCGTAATATCTACGTTTGTATCAGGTTACTGTTACCCACCTGTTACCTGATAAAATAGTCATACTTTTACAAAATAATATGATTCGCTTAGAGCGACCCGCTTTTATAATATCATATAGTTATTGAAATCAAGATTTATAATATCAAATATATATTTATTATTTCCAAATAGTCAAAGTTAAATTACTTTGAAATAAAAAATTATGAGATTGTTCATTAAAAACATTACGCAGACAAGTAGTCAATTATAAGATAATAAGTGGGTTTGTCAGCTATACTAGCTTCTAGATTGCTATTAAGAATAAAACGTAGGTAATAAAAATAAATTTGTTTCCATCATAGACAATTTTATTATAATTTTTGTAACGGTATTACTATTATGAGTGTGTGTGTTAGTTTTTAATAACAATAATAAATACACTTGTTATATTTTAACACTTGATTCAGAAGTAACTATACCAAATTATTATTTACACTCATATTAGCACTTAATAAAACGATTCCAGAACATAAAATAATTATAATAGTTAAGTACTGGGAAAATGGATTCTGGCTGTAGCATGGACCATTAAAATATAGTATGTAAAACCGTATTTTACCCGCAACACAGATATACCGTGATAATTACGAACTAGGGTAATTACGTTAGTTTACAGTTTTACACTTTACTCCACTGCTGGATATATTATGTCTATTTAAAAAAGTGAAGATATAAATCTCTTTATAAATTTTACACAAAAACTTAATGGAAGTTATTTGTTTTAAATAATGTAGTCACATAGGGCAGAAACTCATTACAAAAAGTACAATGGCAAGCAATAAACTGTAAATATATATAATTATATGATTTGAAAGCGAATGGCCCAATGACTTGGAGCCTACTCCAGAGAAATACTATAGGTACACGTAAATAATGTGTGTGAAACGAAAAACACGCAGTAATAGATCTGTAATTACAATTACAACCTTTTAGAATTTATACTTAGACTTGAATTGCAAGAAGTATCATTTATTTCTAATAATTTTAAGAGCCTGTTCATTTTTTTCAAGTAAACAAATAAATCAATGTATTGTAGCGGACTCGACTATGGCACGACCAGTACCCGGAGCCGACTTTTGTCTAACTAGTGACACGGGCCTTTACAGGTACAAGTACCTCGCTGGTTGACCCGTATCCCACGCACCCCTAAATGCGTAAAGAGGAAACTTTCACACTTGCTTCAATGAAAGACCAAGCCTTAATTAGAAGAGGTGGCAGTCTTCTGTGATCAATCTTTATTTCTGCGACTTTTTATCCCTTTTGTTCTTATCCTTTCTTGTTCGATTGTGTTCGTATCGAGTTCATTCCAGTTCGCAATTAATCAAAGCAAGAGCCCTGCTTAGGTGGCTCGGCCCTTTACCTTTACCTTTACTTTTTTGTCTTTCAATTTTCACTTGATCGATCTCTTAAGACTCCTTCTCTCTCTTTTATTATTATAAATATTCTTATACATCTTATGTTGTTAGATACGTCTTACCTTACTATATTATGTAATATAACAATAACCCTTATTAGTCTGGAATATAAAAACTTTCTAGTACATTAACATAGAAAAATATTGTAAAAATCACAAAGAACAAACTTAAAACTATCATAGTTTCATTAATACTAAGTCAATCTACATAATTTAAACGTTATTTCCATCTCTAAACCCTACCCATCACCATGAAACCCAAAGGGTGAGCATTTATGTAATAATAAGGGACCACATCTTCATAATTCAAAATTTACATAGTACAAATTCTTATTTCTAAATTACTAAGTAAAACCTTATAAATTAACACTTATTACAGCCCTGCCACACAATACTTCTTACCACACATAATGTTTCATAATCAATACTCAATTTTAACAAATATAACAAATCAAATAGGTAAGTTTTCGTGGCGCATAACTGCGTCGCCGACATGTATAAATATTCATGAACATTTCACATAACGTCCTCTGGTCCCAAGCTAAGCTTGAATGCTTGTGTTATGAGTACCAGAAATATGGATAGAATGCATATACTACTTTTCGTTTGTAAATACATAATTATAATACATAGAAACAGCCAGTATCTGTTTTTAATGTTATTTTAGAGGTACTTTAAGCTAAACTGCGCCAAGCATAAAAGAAAGTTTAATATTGCAATAGTACGAGTAGAAGATCAATTTATCTCCTAAAATCAAATAGAATTGCATGACACCTGCGCACACAACCGACGAGAGTTGGCGTCAGGCCGTAAAATCAGCAAAATCCCACTGTAATATGAGCAAAACGTTTCGCTGCGCCAACCCTGAATAACGGGATAAGGGGAGGAGCATGATGGTGATGTAATAGGCATAATATTATTATTGAGATCAATATTAATACTTTTGATTATTCGTGTATTAGTTTTATTTATTGTAGATTCATTATAATAATTTCGTATAAAAATTAAGTACCTGATAAAACGAATAATAGTTTTTTTTTAAGATTTGTATCTATATCGGTTTTTAGATAAGTTTTGTAGTTCGTCACTTCACTATAGGAATGCCATGTCATAAAAATGTCAAATTGTCTATGATTACTGTCATTACTGTCAGTGTCATTCTTAGAAATGTCATTGATAATGACCGACGAGCTAAATAAGTTTCCAATTTGTGTTTAAATAAAATCGTGTGTTAAATAATAATACAGCAAATACTAAGCAGAAGAGCTAGTTTGTTATAATATTAAATAAACATATTTCGAACTATTTCTCTAATAAATAAGCACCATGGTAAGAAACGGTAATTCAGTGAAATTCGTGTAGCACCACCCACTTCCTACAAAATAGTGAAAATTGAGTTCCTATTACTGTTGTTAAGCTTTATGCTTGTTTATATTTTGTATATTCCTTTAATATTTTAGTTATAAATTATATTTATTTTACTAAATCATCATTGGGTGAGAAATAAATACAAAAAGTTTGTAAGTTAAGGCATGATACAAAGCTCGAGTTGTTTCTACATTTTGTTTCTTAACTATTGATGCTTGGGGTTTTTATCGGCTATTCTTCTATTTTGATTTTCCAGTTCTCTTTCTTTTTAGGGTTCCGTACGCAAAGGGTAAAAACGGGACCCTATTACTGAGACTTCGCTGTCCGTCCGTCCGTCCGTCTGTCACCAGGCTGTATCTCAAGAACTGTCATAGCTAGAGAGTTGAAATTTTCACAGATGATGTATTTCTAATGCCGCTATAACAGCAAATACTAAAAATAAAATAAAATAAATATTTAAGGGGGGCTCCCATACAACAAACATGATTTTTTTACCGTTTCTTGCTCGATACTAATAACGTTGCCTTATGTTGCATAGATAATGGTACGGAACCCTTCGTGCGCGAGTCCGACTCGCACTTGACCAGTTTTTTCTAAAATCTTTTATTTATAGTTAGAAAAATAGTAATCTTACTTGAAACTCCATTCTTTTAGGTAGTAGACATCTAATTGGGTAAAACTAAATTCTAATACTTGACCTGTCTTTACCGTTAAACTCTAATATGTAGGGTAAAATCCAGACTTATTTCTCTAACTACTTCAGAAAAATAACTTTGTACCCTCTAGACATGCTTTTCACAACATAATGTTTATCCCCTTCTAAATGTTAGAATTATCTGAAATTTAAAATCACGCCGTTTTCCCATGGGGGTTGGCAGAGACTATAGAGCATCTGCTACGAACCAAACATACTTCCACACTTATACCTATATCTGGTCAAATTTAACACACTTATGAAATACCACTAAGTACAATGGCATTATTAAAAAATAAAAATATTTTTGAGGACAAATTTTTTTGTTTTTTCGTCATCTTCAAACTGTCACGCCTATTCCCCTGAGAATAGGCAGACACTATGGAGTGCCATCTGCTACTTCTTGGTTAATTTAAATTCTCATACATCTAGTCATACGTGCATAACTGTTGTATGATTTCTTACTTCATAAATTGTCATTTCCAGCTAGTGTTAGTACTTGGTGACCTCCACATTCCACACCGCTGCAGCAGCTTGCCACCCAAGTTCAAGAAACTGTTATTGCCTGGCAGGATCCAGCATATACTATGTACGGGCAATCTTTGTACAAAAGAATCCTATGATTATTTAAAGACTTTAGCCAGTGATGTACATGTTGTTAGAGGTGATTTTGATGAGGTTATTATCATATCCTACTAATATTATTAACAAGAGGCATATTTACCCTAAGGGCTGTGACCCAGTGCGACAGCCTGTTGGGCAAAAGCCATTACTGTTGTTTGTTGGTCCCAGTTAATTGGACTTTAATTGACCCGGGACGTTAATTTCGTAATAATAAAAAATTCGCCACTTTTTTTTACGCAAATAAAAATAAAACACATCTGCCCATAGTCAGAAGACTGATCCCATGATATATATATATTAAAAAAAAGTTTTTTAAACGTAAAAGTTTGTAAGCTTGGGACCACAGATTGTTGTGTAAAATGTCCATGAATATTAATTTATTCATTATTTATAGCTCTTTCATGTAATATTGTAGTTATATTAATAAAACTAGCTGTGCCCACGACTCTGTCCGCTGTAACGTTGCACTCCTCCTTCAAGAGAAGGAGGCAAGTCACAATTGTTAAAAAGTAAGGTACCTATTAGGACCCTAAAAGTAACAATGAAAATACAAGTATTAAAGAAATATTTAGAAATTTAAAAATGTGTAAAAGAAACACAAAGAAAGGTAATAAAATACATAAGACATACTTAAATTATACTACAGAATCTATATACAAAATTTCAAGGAAAAGTAGAAAATACAATAAGTATAACATTACACCGCGTATATCGCTTTTTTTTTAATTGACCCAATAAAATTTTTGATTCTTTTCTTTAGCCTCTAGATAGCTAGTATTATGTAAATATCTCTTGATTGAGTGGACCGATTGCGATGAAACAAAGACTAAGTAATACCTTGAGTTGCATACAATTTTTACTTAAAACATTTTTATTAATAAGTGTTGTATATTTTACGTGATGCGTGCACAGAAAAACAACAAAAATGTCAAAAATGCTGGTAATGGGTTCTATTAGTTGTCCTTTAACCATCTGACAATTTTTTGTTGAAAATATGTATATTCAAAAAACAACAAAAAAAATTTCTACAGATATATTATATTTATAGATATATGATTATGAGTTAAACTTATATAAAGTTTATAATATATTCTTGTATCAAATTAGTAAAAAAATAATGCTTACCATGAGCGAATCTTAAACCTCCGATTTCGGAATACCTTTCCGTTGCTCTGCCAACTGAGCTATTATGGTGCCAGTACATCAAACGGTATTCAACTTCCGCTCATGGTAATAATTATTTCCACTATTTTGAATTATTAAGTTAAAGCATAGCAAGTGAACTGAGGAATATATCATTTAGTGTTTGTTAAACCTAATATTTTTCAGAACTCCACATATCCAGAGCAAAAAGTGATCACCGTTGGTCAATTCCGTATTGGTTTGATTCACGGACACCAAGTGGTTCCATGGGGTGATGAAGAGTCCCTAGCATTAGTACAAAGGCAGTTAGATGTTGATATATTGATATCAGGACACACACATCAGTTTGAAGCTTACGAGCACGAGAATAAGTTTTATATAAATCCTGGATCAGCAACTGGTGCTTACAGTGCTTTATACAGGTACAAATAATTGAGTGTTTTTAAGAGGGCACTATACCAAATTATGTTCCATACAAAAATATGGGTATCGTACTTCCCTTTTTTCTTCGCAAAAGTTAAACCGATTTTAATTGTTTTTACGCTATATTATAGATGAAGAGTATATCTATGCTTCTGTCACTTTCTTTTTTTTCAATACATAATAACTAAAAGAAATATGACCATCCGAAAATCCCGTTTTTTTTTCGGTTTTCTTTAGGTAAAGTTGCAGCGTCTATCACACATATTTGGTAACGATTTACCAAAAAAGAAAGTGATACAACCATAGATATACTCTTCATCTATGTTCTCTTAAAAAAAAGTGCAACCGACATGTGTCTTTGAAATTTGAGGGTATTCCTTGATTTCTCAGGAGATAAACCATCAAATCCTGACCTGGTGCCAACGGTACCACACGGGAACCACCAGCCTTCAAATAAAAAAGAACCATTAAAATCTCTTCGCCCAGTTAAAAGTTATGAGGTAACAAACATATAAAAAAACATACAGACGAATTGAGAACCTCCTCCTTTTTTGAAGTTGGTTAAAAATATTGGTTACTAGCCTATTGCCCTCCAAACACGCAATTTTCGAAAAATGCTATAAATTGCAATAAATGCTTTAGGACGTTAAGTCTGCTTCTGTATGTTTGCCAACACGTCGGGTCATCGCGGCACAGTAGGTCATAATCCCTCCCAAAGTGGGCCGTGCCCAACAGTGAGACTTTAATGGACTGAATAGAGAGAGGAAGTGTATGTATTTAATGGGTCTCGTGGTCTAATGGTTCTCGTAATGGACTGCCGTTTACGAAGTCACAGGTTCGAAACAATCATGTGTGATAACTATAATAAATGTCATATAAATGTTTGTACTGCGTCTTTGAGTTCACTATGTGTTATAGATATGTATTTTCAAAGAAAAGTAGATTATGTAGTATACATATACATAATAGCCATTATGTTATGTCTATTATGTATAATATGTATACTACATAATCTACTTTTCTTTGAAAATACATACCTGTAACTAGATGTAGGAGTGTGGATGAAGCCAAGGAAGTATGTTTGGATCGTAGCAGATAGCGCTCTATAGTCTCTGCCTACCCCCATGGGAAAAAAGCGTGATGTTATGATGATGATGATGACATATACATATTCTGGTACCCATAACACAAGCATATAAGCTTAGCTTTCCACTAGAAGATGTTGTGTTAAATGTCCATGAATATTTATGTAGGTATTGTAATTGCATGAAGTTTAAAAATAAATAACCTGCTTATCCCAATGGGAAAATGCATGAATGTATAATTATTTTTATTGTTACAGAAACGCAACACCATCTTTTGTGCTAATGGATATCCAAAGTTCAACAGTTGTGACATACGTGTACAAACTACTTGGTGATGAAGTCAAGGTGGAACGGATAGAATATAAGAAGGCATAAACATATTAACAACATATTCTAATAATAAGTGATAGCATTTATAATGTTTATATATTATTATGTTAAAGAATTTCAATATTTTCAACACAATACTTTTTTGAGATTTGTTTTGTCTATTGATTAATATTACCAGGTGATAGTTGAACCCCTTAATTACCTTAATTTTTGTTTTCTCAATGACAGCTCCTTATGTATGCATCATTGGTCATACCAGAGTCGGAGAAACCTATAGGGATGGGGTAAATAATAAATAAATGGATAATAGTTATCATAAAGAAATTGATATAATATATTGATAGTTATACATCTTAACTCATGATGGTTTATACCCCTTAACTAATGATAGCTATACCCCTTCAATGTTAATAGTTAGACCCCTTAATTATTGATAGTAAGACCCCTTAACTATCCACCGGTAAAATATGTATTTACTGAGATCGCGACAATTATATTTATTCTTATTATAAAAAAGTTGTTATTTTTGTATGTATGTTCCTATGTGAGCTTATATCTTCAAAACTACGAAATGGAGTTTGATGTGGTTTATTTTAATAGATGGAGTAGTTCAAGTGGATGGCTTTTTCTTATAATTTGTCAGGGTTTCTAAATTCCTCGCTTACGAAGTTGGAGGCAACAACTGCATAGTAGGTATACCCTTTTTTTGGTGATAGATAGATCCACAACAAAAAGAAAGACATTTTTATATTTTAACCCCCTAGAAGGCACGTATTTTATGTAATAAATCTGCATAGTATTAAAACTAAAAAACACGCTGTAAAGTCCAGAATATTTTGTTAAATTATTGCATTGTCATTGGTCCTTAATATGTGTGAAAAATTTCAGATCAATCAGACTACTGCAAGTGAGTGAAAATCGCGTCCAAAGATTCCGTTACATAAATTAAATAGATATTAATACATTGATAGATACATACCGAACATATAAAAGCGTGTTAAAAAGAACGATGCGTTTGACGGGCTTCGTGGTGGAGTGGTTTAATGGACTGCCGATGACGAGGTCGCGGGTTCGATTCCCGGTTGGGACAATCATTTGTGATATCCATAAATGTCATACAAATGTTTGTACTGCGTCTGGGTGTTTCTATGTATTATAAGTATGTATTTACAAAAGAACAGTAGTATATGTATTATATCCGTATCTGGTTCCCATAACACAAGCATAGAAATATAGCTTACTTTGGGACCAGAGGACTTTGTGTGAAATGTCCTGATTATATTTATAAAAAAAGAAAACTATATAATGAAGTTATAAGAGAACGTTGTGGTCTGAAAGAGGATGTAGTGACTAAGGTGGAGAAAAGTATGCTTAGGTGGTTTGGTCATGTGGAGAGGATGGATGAGAGACGCTTAACGAAAGGCATATACACGGCGAAAGTAAGTGGAAATGCTGGGAGAGGACGCCCGAGAAAAATATACTCCGATGTCATCGCTGGGATACTCCAAAAGGGGCAAGTGCGTAGCACTTACAACCGTCGGGCATGTATGACCAGATGTATGAGTGTGGATGAAGCCAAGGAAGTGTGCTTCGATCGTGGCAGATGGCGCTCTATAGTCTCTGCCTACCCCGATGGGAAAAAGGCGTGATGTTATGATGATGACTATATAATGCTCTCTTACTACATTTCTTTTCTCGTACCCATAGTATCTAAATTAGGAGCAGATTATCTTGTTTAAAAACCCCGTAAAAGTGGTCTTTAGGTTCCAATCTCTTGCAAAAGTAATTGTAATATTGCCATCATCTATAGATACAATGTAGTTTGGCAATTTTATTGTACAATTGTATTTCTTTTTTGTATTACAACTTACAACAAAAAATTATGAGTGTAAACGAAGCCAAGGAATAATTTATAGATTGTAGCAGATGGTGCTCTATACTCCCTGCTTACCACCATGGGTAACAGCGTGACAGTAGGTTGAGTACAAAAAATGACCGATATCTGTTTCAAGTACTCTTTGTAAACTGTAGTTAAATGTCCTATTTGCATAAAAATGTATTTAATGTATTTCTGTCTATCTTCCTGGCGATAAAGAAGCGTTATGTTATGTAAAATAAGTAAAATACAGTCACTTGATGTAAATATCATATTCAATATAAAAATTTAGATATTGTTTTTTGTTGTTTTATTTCTCAACCAGTTAACGCCCGCGAATTCACCATATTTGTCTGTATACATACATATTTATTTATGTCTATAACTCACAAGTGATTGTTTTAACATTCATGTTTCTATTATTTCATCATCCTAAATAATAGCCAGAAATAATAATGAATTATAGCTGTGATTATAGCTAGAAAATTTAATATTCTTTCAAAAAATATGCATAATATTTATATTTGCTTAAAAAAAGGAATAGGAAATATCGGGCTTTTTCGAGCAAAGGTACCGCAGCTGCTATGCGTTGCAAAAAGTGTCTGTCACGTGAGGGGTAGGTGTTTCCTTCGGCGTATCCGTCCGTGCATGATAGCATTCACTGCTGAGAAATTTGCGAATTTATAGGTACCCAATGCTAACAAAAGTTGCATTAGCCCAGTGCGGTAAACGCTTATGTGCGTCCAGAAAATTTTTCGCGTGGTGCTATAAGCCACACAAATTGATAATGCGCCCGGCGGCCATGTTGGTGACGTCAGTACCGTTAGCAACGTTGATTAGATTATAATATTATATTATTATTTATTTATATTATTTATTTATTCATCATCTTATTAATTACATTTTTAAAAGATTACTATAAAAACACATTCACGCATAAGAAAAACTAAACTAAAAACAAATACTTAACACAACTAAATAATTCAAAATAAATAAAATAACATAAATAACATCCACACAATAATCTTTTAAAAATACAAAAAACAGAGCTCCACTGGCATCGGGAACAAGGTCCAAGCTACCGGTGGTTAGGGCTCCAGAGACAGGAACCTCCTCACAATACGTGCCGTGTCAAGAAGAACTGCCTTCTGCATCAGACCCTTGATCCAGCTACCTAACGCGAGCTTTTCTAGGTGCTTGTCTAGGCTCTTTGCTATAAGACCGTTGACTGATACAACTATCGGCACGACGATCGCCGAGTCCACATCCCACATATCGACAATCTCGCGAGCTAAGTCCAAGTATTTAACTTGTTTTTCCTTTTCAGCTTTCACGAGATTCTCGTCATGTGGGATGGTGACATCGACAATCGTCACGCGGCGCGCTGATCGATCTATCACCACAATGTCAGGCTTATTGGCAACAATAGTCCTGTCAGTGATGATAGATCGATCCCAATACAATGTGACATGGCCATTATGAAGAACTGGTTCTGGAACATACCTGTAGTACGGGACAGCAAAGTCTACAAGACCATTTAGCACAGCAAGTTGCTGATGGATTATCCTGGCTACTAGGTTGTGTCTATGCAAATACTCTCCGTTGGCAAGACGAGAACAACCCGAAATAATATGCCTGAGGGATTCACCAGGTCGATGGCAGGCTCTGCATATATCTGCAGTGCCATCCCTCAGGATATACTTCCGATAGTTGTTCGTCTTGACAACTTCATCAGCAATTGCACAGACAAAACCCTCGGTTTCTCCAAAGAGATTACCGAAACGTAGCCAGGCCACGGAAGCAAGTAGGTCTACATCTGGCCCGTGGAGGGCTTTGTAGAACCTACCGTGAAGCTCCTTGCTCTGCCAAATGTCCCTGCGCTCGGCCGTACCGAGTACTACAGGTCTGTGCCAGTTCCTTTTTGCCAGAGATAAGGGGGTAAATCCCGAGTCCACAGTAACCACATCACAATGCATACCCACACTACTATGGAGAAAATATTCCCTGAGACTGCACACCTCACGGTTGTGTAGGGCTTTGGCATTTAGAAAACCACGCCCCCCACACTTCCGTGGGATGTACAATCTCATCACTGATGAGCGCGGGTGATGCATTCGTGATGCAGTCAGAAGTGTCCTAACTCTACGGTCCAGGGCGTCTAGCTCAGTCTGCGTCCACTTGAGTATGCCGAAAGAGTACATCAGGAGTGGCATGACCCAACCATTGCAGGCGCGGACCTTATTGCCGCCCGACAAAAGACTATTAAGTACTTTCTTCAGGCGACCAAAAAACCGCTCCCGCAATGATTGTTTCACATCCGCATCGTTGATGCCTAACCCCTGCGACATACCCAAGTATTTATACGTATCAGTTGCAAGGAGTGAACGAAGTTGAGTGGAATCCGAAAGCTGTGTTGATTCAGACTCCACTATCCCACCCTGCTTAACATGCATGACCGCACACTTATCTACGCCGAACCCCATCCCGATGGAATTACTAAAGGATTCTGTTACCTTTAGCAATTCCATCAGCTTCTGCTGGTTAGGCGCAAACAGTTTCAGGTCATCCATGTAAAGCAGATGGGATATCACCTGGCCACCCCTACGCAACTTATAGCCTAGCCCTGAACTCTCCAACAACGTGCTGAGAGGGTTCAGTGCCAGACAAAACCACAGCGGGCTGAGACTATCGCCCTGAAATATTCCCCGTCTGATCGGGATTGGGTCACCGTAACGCTGGGTCTGCCGACGCCCCGGATAGCAAAGAACCGTTCTCCATTGCCCCATACACGACTCTAAAAAGGTACGTAGAGTTGTATTTACTTTATACAACTCAAGCACCCTAATAAGCCATGTATGTGGCACAGAATCGAACGCCTTCTTATAGTCTATCCAACACGTCGACAGACTTTTACGTTTGCGGCGGACCTGCTGGCAAATGGCCATGTCAATGAGGAGAAGCTCTTTTGTACCACGGCCGCCATTCCTACACCCATTTTGAGAATGAGAAATAATGCAAAAGTTGTTAATATGATCAGAAATTTTGGTTTTCAAAATGGATGTAAGAATTTTGTAGACTGATGGTAAACAAGTAATAGGCCTATAGTTACCTGGCTCTATGGTACTTCCTGCCTTGTGAAGCAGGTGAGTGATTCCCGTGGTCATAAAAACTGGTAACAAACCAGATTCCACGGCTGACTGGAACTGGGATGCTAAATAGGCATGTGAACTACGAAACCATTTGTACCAGAAATTCTGCAGTCCATCCGGTCCAGGCGATTTCCAATTTGACATCAGACGGACTGCATTAGCCACATCTTGAGGCTCAATATTTATACAATCCATTTCTGTCACTTTGCTACATGCCTTTTCAACATCCCGCATCCAGTCGCCTTCAGTGTGGTAAACAGGTACGGACCAGATGTCTCGCCAGAAGCTGTTTGTGACGTTGTCATTCGGTAGCTGTATATCACCCACACTGTTTTCTGGCTGTTCCCAGCTTCTATAAACCCATCTTTGGTTGTTCTGAAACGAACGATTCAGATTATATCGATCCATGCGTTTCTTAAATCTACGTAATCGGTTTGCCCATGCATAAACTTTCTGTTTAAAGAAGTCGATGCGCTCCGTGACCCGAGACAAATAGTCCTGGCGAATAACACCAGTCTCTGTAAAGGCTCGGGTCACATAGCGCATCACTCTTGGACGTACGTTGCCTCCCTTAAAGGAAATTAGTTTACCAATAAGCACTCTTGTTTCCTTAATTTTTTTCTCAATCCTGCGCTGCCATGCCGGTATTAAAGGTTTTGGTTTTGATTGCATATTGTTTGACGGGAGTCGAACTTTTGCTACCCGACAGACCGCAGCAGCAGTGCAGTACAAAATTGAGTGAGTATCTGTTAAATCTTTACTACTACTCAAATAAAAGGATAGTGACTTATCAAAAGTACTCACTAGCACCATGTTTCTTTTATGCATGGGCAATCGAGGCAAACGTGGTCTACTCTCTTGAGGCATGGATCGATATTCCCGCAGTGCCCACTCCATAGCTTCTTTTACCTCCTCATTATATTGTGTACCCACAGTGGTAATCGCATCTTCCCTATCTACGTGCTCGGTACTTTCTACATGTATACTTACGATGTTTGAGCTTGGTGTATGTTCTAAGACAGGGACAATACGAGTAGCCCGTGAGTATTCCTCACGCAACCGACCAAGCACGGACTCATCCAACATTTGACAACGTTGGATAGCCCGCACCTGATCCGACAGTCGTTGTATCGTCACGTTAATTTCTGGTTCAAGGGCCTGAAACAGAAGATGCATTCGACCTCGATACGCAGTAAGGTTAGTTCCCCCCTCTGTTGCCTCAAAATATGCACGCATGACGTTTTGGTTAACATTAGACGTCCATTTCATGCGTTGCACTTTACCACCGGTAGCGGGGATCCTATTCGTAGCCAGCTGGCCACGGGATTCCAAGCATGCCGGAGGCCGGCCTCTTCCTCGCCGACGTACAGGTGATGGCGATGCCGACGGGGAGAAATATTCACTGCTACTGGAACTCGACGCTACTACCGGGGACGGGGCCCTCTGTGATAGGCCCGATTGTGGCGAGGCGGAGCATTGCAGAGAATCCGGGGATGTTATTTGCGCTTCTGTGAGATGCTTGGCCTTTGCCCTTGTTAACATTGTGTATATATCTTCCAAAATTTGTTAATATTTCCTTTATGTAATATGATATGACATTTCCGTGTCACTGACTTTTCACATTGCATATATTTTTTGCTTTTGTGGATGATTAAAATCATGTTTGCAAGATTATTTTTAAGTTATATACTAATTAGAATAGTTTGAAATAGATTGTACTAATTATATTATTATTATTACAGAAAATACTTTGTCTCTCTCTTTTTGAGAGGTAGATTACACACCACACGGGTATATTAAACCAAGCGTGGTATGCTAAATGGTGTAAGTGGATGAAATAGACGATGACGTTAGAAATTTACGAGTGATGCGGCATGTATTTAAGATGGTAGCTTTTTGTAATAGTTGTAATGAATGTGTAGGCATGTGAAGGATGTCAAGACTATCAGTAAGTGTTTTTGGTATTATACCAGTTGATGACAATACTATAGGGACTATGTGTACAGTGTGTGCTTTCCATTGAGTTTTGAGTTCTATAGCGAGATCTTGATATTTTGCAAGTTTTTCAGAGATAGTCGATTGAAGATTGTGGGTGTTAGGGATAGCTATGTCTATAATGTAGATGGTATTATTTAGTTTGTCATGTACAGTTATATCAGGCCTATTAAAATGTATAGTTTTATCTGTTATAATTGTACGATCCCAATATATTTTACAGCTTCTACTTTCTAGTATTGTGTCTGGTTTGTATTTGTAATATGGAGATTTCTTTGTAATGAATTTATGTTGGTGAGCTAAGTGTTGATGTACAATTGCTGCCACTTGATCGTGTCGATGTTTATAATCAGTCTGAACTAAGGATCTGCAAGCGCTTGTAATGTGTTGTATTGTTTCGGATGCTGAATTACAGTGTCTACATAAATCTGATGTTTGGTTGGGATCTTTAATGATAAATTTTTTTGTAGTTTCGGGTGAGTATAATTTGGTCCTGTATTGCTAGTATAAAGCCTTCAGTCTCTGGAAACAGTTCCCCTTTTTTAAGCCATTCGTTCGACTTTTCCTTGTCGACGTATCTTTGGTTTAGGTCGGTTCGGTGTCTTCCATGAAGAGACTTACTACTCCATTTTCCAATTTTTTGTTCTGTGGTGGTCAGCGATTCGTTATTTTGTGTAGATCTGTCTTGTAAGTTAAGTGGTGTAAGCTTGCGATCTATGTCTGTAACTTGTTTGTGCAATGGTGAGTGTTCAGATTTAGTGTGAAAATAGTGTCTTAGTGTAGTTATTTGTTTATTGTGTAAATTTTGAATGTCAATTAGACCTCTGCCGCCTTCACGACGTGATAGTGTTAATCTCTCTATGCATGATTTAGGATGATGTTTTCTGTGTTTAGTCATTTGTGTGTTTATTATTCGTTGCAGGGCTTTTAACTCTGTTTGTGACCAGCTAATGATTCCAAACGAGTAGGTGAGTATGGGTATGGCATAAGTATTAACAGCTTTGATTATGTTTTTGGAGTTAAGGTGTGTTTTTAGAATAAGATTAAGGCGGTGTTTAAATTTTTTTGTGAGTTCTATTTTAGTATATTTTTGCTGAATTTTTCGAGATTGCTCGAATCCTAGGTATTTATATGTGCTGTGGTCATCCATTGGCTCAATATTCTCTCCTGTTTCTAGCACGTACGTGTTGTTCAGTAATTGTCCTTTGCTGACGCAAAGAGTTTTGCACTTATCTACACCAAACTCCATACAAATATCCTTAGAAAACTGCTGTGTGATATCTGCTAAATAAAATAGTTCTTCGGTGTTGTTAGCAAAAAGTTTTATATCGTCCATGTAAAGTAAATGAGTAAGATAATAGTTTTCGTTTATTGTTGTTAGGTTATATCCGAGTTGACTGGTATTAAGAAGTTTTGAGAGTGGATTGAGAGCTAAACAGAACCAGAGTGGGCTTAGAGCATCGCCCTGATAGATGCCACGCTGAATATTGATAGGTTCAGTAGTTATAGACGAGTTATGGTGTTTAAGTTTCAGTATAGTTTTCCAGTTTTGCATGGAGGTTTTCAAGAATTCAATAATGGTGGGATTTATTTTATATAATTGTAGTGTGTGTAACAGCCAGCTATGTGGGACAGAGTCGAAAGCCTTTCGGTAATCTATGAACATTGTACAGATATCTGTTTGATTTTTGAATGCGTTATTTATTGTTACTGAATCTATGGTGAGTTGTTCTTTGCATCCTTGGCTGTCTTTTCGGCAGCCTTTCTGTTGTTCTGCAAGTATATCGTGTTCGGACAAGTGAGTATAGATTGTTTGACTTAAGCAAGAAGTTAAAATTTTGTATATGGTTTGTAAACAAGTTATAGGGCGGTATTTAGATGGGTCTTCAGTGTTGCTATCTTTTGGTAGCATATAAGTTACGCCGTGTGTGATGTATGTTGGCATTGTGTGAGGTGATTGTATAAATGTGTTTAAATGGTTAACTAAAAAGGGATGAATGCAGGTGAATTTTTTGTACCAGTAGTTGTGGATATTATCGGTTCCAGGCGATTTCCAGTTATGCGTGTGTTTGATAACGTTAGTCATTGTATCAAAAGAAATTTCTTCGAATTCCATAAGGGGGATGTTATTGGTTGTTTCGTTAATAGTTTCTATCCATTTGGCGTTTGTATTGTGTTGAATTGGGTTCGTCCAGATATTGGACCAAAATCGGTGCAAAGTTTCAGTAGTTGGTAACATGTTGGTAGGTGTATACGAATTCGATTCTGTAGTTGATAAACTTCTGTAAAATTCTTTTTCTGTGTTTATGAACCTTTTGTTTTGAGTTTTCCGGGCTGTACATTCGAGATATCTTTTTAGTCTACTAGCTGCTGTATTTAACTTTTGCTTTAGTGTGTCCATGAAATGCTCTAATTGTGTGTTATCTCTTTCGTATTGTGCATGTATTTTGTATTTCTTTTTAATTAATTCTACGGCTTTACTTATTTTATGGCTTCTGTTACCTTTCATGTATTCTATTAATCTTGCTATTTCACGTCGGAAGTTGTCTATTTTGTATTCGAGTCTTCTTTGCCATGACGGTTTAAATATTCGTGGTTGTGTTTCAGTAGAACTAATTTTGTATCCATTACATACCACTGCTGCATAGGCGGCTGAATATATAACAGTTTGGAACGATTTAAAATCTTGATCTGCATTTAAATAATTAGGTAGTATATTTCTATTAATGTCTTCAACAATGAGAGCTAACTTTTTTGAAGTTTTTTGTCGGGGTAGATATGGTCTTGACGTTGGTTCGGTGTTAACAAATGTTTCTAGTGCGTAGCAAAACTGTTGATTTATTTCATCGTGGTCTATCGTGGTGATATTCGCATTGTTATTATCGTTGGTTGCGGCTTCTGCGGTATTTGAGGAGACTGAATTAAAAGCTATTTCTCTGTGATTATCCATTGGTGGTGGGGACACGACATTTTCTTGCACTAGATTATTCTCTTCCCGAGATAAATTCAAAAGAATACTGACTTCATTTTTAATTTGTTCTATTCTGCTTTCTGTAACCATTTTATTATTGACAATCACCCTTCTTTGGTCGGAGATTCTCTGTTCAGATAAGTGTGATAGATGAGGATAAATTTGAATGAATTTTTGATATAATTTTTTTCGGTGTGCTGTGATATTGGTTTCTAACTCTGTAATTTCGTAGTAAATGCGTAGTATAGTTTCGTTTATTTCGTCGGACCATCTCATTCTTGCTGATGACTGTGTAAGTGTAAGTAATGGTTCATGATTCTGTTCTAAGTGAATAGCTACTTCGGATTTTATTGTATCAAGTGTGTCTGTGGATAGTAATTTATTATTAACGATAGCACGCCGTTGGTCACCTATATTTTGTTTAGATGCATTCATGTCAGGAAATTTTTCAGTGAAAGATTTGTGTAATGAATCTAGATAGCCTCGAGTTTGAGTCTCTAGCTTGGTTGTAATAAGGTAAGTGCGCCATATGAACATATTCATATCAATGGTCCATTTTCTTCTAGCGCGTGACTTAGCAGTAGTGGGTTCAGAAATTGAGGAATTTACCTCCTGAACAACATCTACTGTCGGTGAAGATATTGATTCTGATGAATGTTTAATGAGGCCGGCATCTTGTTGCCATGAGTATGGGGATGATGCGGGCGATGAAAAAAGAGAGCTCTGCGGTGACAAATCGGTTAATGAATGAGCGTGATTATTTGTGCTGGTTGATGATGAATGTTGATGATGGTGATGATGATGTTCTGCAACAGTTTCAAGCTGGGCAGAAGCTACAATTTGCGATTCGTTGTCCCCCCCAGAATACATGGGACAGCCTGAGCGAGGTCGCTCGGGACGGGATTCTCCATCGTGATTAACTCCGGTACCCGCCTGGGGTAACTTACATCCGCTTCTTAACCGCATCGCATTTTGTTTTACTATAGCTCTGTTAGTCTTTAGTAAGTATATGGCTCAAGAGCCGCTAAAGTCCGCCCCCCACGTGGCCACAGATGTTCGGACCGGACGTAGAGTTAGATTTGTGAGGGGCTTATTATTACTATTATTTATATTATTATTACAATTTTCAGAGAATAAGATCGAATCTTTAACTTTAGAGGCTATCAATCAATGGCAATCAATCACTCCTGAAGATTGGAAAAAGGAGGTAGATCATGTGAACAGGCTGGAAGAAGAATACTGGCGAAAAGATAGATTGGTCGACGAGTTATATGTTATTAACACGGGAAATGATACTGATTCTGATTCAGACTCGGATACCAATTCTGAGTCTGATGTAGATTATATGAGTGGTGTTGAAGAGTTAAGTTAAGATTTTCAAAAATGTGATGAATAATGATGATGATGATTAAAAGTTAAACATTATAACAAATATTTTATTATTTGACGGGCTTCGTGGTGGAGTGGTTTATGTAATGGACTGCCGATCACGAGGTCTCGGGTTCGATTCCCGGTCAGGACAATCATTTGTGTGATATCCATAAATGTCATACAAATTCTTGTACTGCGTCTGGGTGTTTACTATGTATTATAATAAGTATGTATTTACAAAAGAAAAGTAGTTTATGTATTATATCCGTATTCTGGTACCCATAACACAAGCATATAAGCTTAGCTTGGGACCAGAGGACGTTGTGTGAAAAGTCCATGAATATAAAAAAAAATAGTTTTAATTAAAAAAAACATCAAATTACCTTTATAAACTTTTATTAATAGATGAGAATATTACATTTTGTTAGCTGTACTTTTTCTTTGCTGATGACGTCACAAGGGCGTTAATTTGACAAGGTTCCAGCGCATTACCAATTTGCGTGGCTTATATGGACGCGTATGTGCGTTCATAGAAAACTCAGCTGGACGCAATAACGCGTTGTCTTTTACCTTATTAAAGTGCAGTCGACGCTTATGTGCATTCGGCAACACTTTCGAGTTTTATGACTGTCATATAACAATTACGGGTCATATAAAGGTGTTGGATGGATAAAGGTGTTTCCGCACTAGTTGTTTATTTAAAAGAGATTTTGTGATGTTTACGCCATAATATATCTTCGTTCAGTTATTGTTAAAATAGTAAGTATTAATCTAAATAAAAACAGTAATAGTACAGGACCTGTACTCGGGAGATGGTACCTGTACGATAGGTACCATCTCCCGAAAGCCCTTTTATTCTTAATTTTTTTTATTTACGAATTTCCGCCCGCTTCATAATATGCACCTTTTATACATAAACAAACTACCTATTACTTTAGTTAAAAGAGTGAGTCATGATGAAAATATCTCAATAATCCTTTACAATTTTATTCCATATTTTACGCCGTCTTCGAAACAATAGACACCCAGAATACAGGTTATAAACGTACACGCGTGGCGCACCGCAATCGTCAAAAGATTTTTTTTGTATGGACGTATATACCTACGCGTCGGCCCACATTTGGTGAAGATCAGAAAAACGCGCATAAGTCTTAGCAGCACTGAAAGTATTAACGGCTGTTTTTAATAATTTATCTATCCTCGACATTTGCCATTAATATTACACTAATCTAAACTTGTGTGTACTTGCATCGATAGGCTACTGATAATAGCAATAAATTTGACGGGAGATAGAAATATATAATTGATAAACGAGGATAACAATCTATCCGTAATTGTGTATTGGTTATTGAAAGTGGCTGTACGAATGACGCTGCGGAATTGGCGTTTCTTGTGGGTTTGTTACTTTGTCTACCACTTTACTCAGGCTAAAGCCCGGTTTCCACTGCGAAAGGGTAATGTGCGGAAAATGGTTAGGCGGAACGGACTCCTTTTTAATTAAATAGATTTGAGTTTCCACCAACGAAGAGTTGGTGCTCCCTAGAACTGAGCGAGCTCATTTCTACTCTTTCTACACGCTCGGCTCTTTCCGTCCGACTATTTGTTGGTGGAAATACAAGTATGCAGTTTGCGTTTGCGAGTTTAACGAAGTCATTAATGGGTCCGTTCCGCTCGCGGTGGAAACCGGGCTTAAAGCCCGGTTTCCACTGCGAAAGGGTAATGTGCGGAAAATGGTTAAGCGGAACGGACTCCTTTTTAATTAAATAGGTTTGAGTTTCCACCAACGAAGAGTTGGTGCTCCCTAGAACTGAGCGAGCTCATTTCTACTCTTTCTACACGCTCGGCTCTTTCCGTCCGACTATTTGTTGGTGGAAATACAAGTATGCAGTTTGCGTTTGCGAGTTTAACGAAGTCATTAATGGGTCCGTTCCGCTCGCAGTGGAAACCGGGCTTTACGCTCAGTCCGCAGCGTGTGCGGAAAAGGATAGGAATGATTTTTGTCTAGGCCCGCTGGCCTGTTTTAGTAGAGGATAAGGCCGGTGCTGATAGGCGTACGATATCTGTCGTGTGTACATGGTGTGTACTGTCTTGTCGCCGCTTGTCGGCTACTAGCTACTAATGTAATTACGGAGAATTAGCCGACGATAAGTTCTCCGTATTTACATTGGGCAAGTAGGTACAACTCCTCCTCAGTATTATTGAAAATACAGATGAATTGAAATAAATGATTTTTGAAGTCGATTAAAAACTTTAACTATTGGGAATCCATTAGAAGCAGCACAGCCGCAAATAACCATATCTTCTAAACCTCTAATAATTACCTACTTCATTAATATTCAAGCCTATTAGAAACGTAAATAAAAACAACACTGTTATCTCCATTTTCACCTGTCTTATTTAGAAGTTAAAGTTCTGAGTCCCTTGTAGGTTATGTTTATACTATTAGCGTAGCGTGTAATAGAACAACATGATTAAATAGCAAACAGAAGTATGACTTTATTCATCCACGTTACATTATTACCTACCTACTGTAGAGGCGTATTTTGACAATTACATTAGTTAATACGCGATAATAGACCGACAAATGAAAAAAATAAAAAATTAGAGAGGTTGTTTCGCTAAGATTTTCTATCGAGAAAACTTTTTTCAACCGCGTTTCTGAGTTTATGCGATCCTAGATCATATATTGAAAAAACATATATTTAAAAATTAGAGCTCTAGCCATTCAATCTAAAGAAACAATGAAAACTTCGTACGTAGAAAAATGCACGAAGCTATTTTGGTATCCTCTTAAGAGAGAGCAAAATTTTAAACTTGAGGGCTTTCGCCGCCTTCCTCAGACTGGCCGCCTCGGGCGTGAACGTCAGGTTGTCTGGACCAACATAGAAATCCAGTATTTGGTATATACTAAAATTTAGTCCTTAATTACCTCGATAGATTTCGAGAAAATGCGAAAAAACAGTGGTCCAGACAACCTGACGTTCACGGCTCGGGCCATTGCCCCTATGGCTCTAGAGTAAATAGGCCACTGACCTAGCGTATTTATTATTCTCTCTTATACATAAAGTGTGCCAAAGACTATAGTGCCGAAAACTCAAAAGAAATTGTGTTTACAGAATATAATGAAAAACTCGGACACGTTAATAAATAATTCCATTAAAAGGGCACGATACCAAACTATGCTCCATACACAAATATGGGCATCGTAGTCCGCTGTTTTCTTCGTGGATATTTTGCATCCAGAGCAACGAATTTAGTAACGAATTTAGTTTTCCAGTATCTAGGTCTTATATGTTTATGCTTCTATTACTTTCTTCTTTCAAAACATAATAGAACTAAAAGAAATATGACCATCCAAAAATTCCGTTTTTTTTCGGTTTTCTTTAGATGAACTTGCAGATCAGTCCAGCTACTGTGGGTGAAAATCACTTTCTAAGATTCTGTTACATAGATTAATACATTAATAGATACGTACCGAGCTAAAATAAAAGCGTGTTGCTGAGCCTGCCTCACCAAAATAGGTATAAACTTCTCTCCTTAGAAGTTACGTCTCTGCATTCTTTATTCATGTATTGGAAGCAAGGCCTATAGATCGTTGACACATTATTACGTAAGGTTCCAGTCAAAATAGATGCAATACATGTTATCGCCCTTCTCATATCTGAGGTTACGTAAGTTAATAACGCAATGACAGATTGTTGTGATGTTACTATGAAGATTGTTCTTGAAATGATAGACAGGTGCTTGAGAATAGAGCTACTAACTATGTTGTTGACTAAACTTTGTGCCGTATGCTACGTAACTTTATGTAGCCTAAAATACATTTGAATGTTTCTTTTACGGTCCATCCATCCGTCTATGACCAGGTTTGTATTTCATCTATTTTGGTTTTATGGTTATGGTGATAGCTAGAAATAGGGGCGTAGCTACCGCTGTATCAACTATATGGGGAAGAAGAGTAGGAAGAAGAATAGACCAGGTGCTCAAGTCCACTATTTTGGAACAATTGTCATACCGGCACAATACCGGCACGATACCGTTGCAATTGAAGTCAAATATCCGTAGTCTGCTATATGCCGTCATAACGGTCTTTCAATGGTAATAGAATTGTCGGTCTCTTTTATCTATGGATTGTGTTAGAATGGTATGTATGTGTTGCCGTTTTTAAAAAATGCGTTAGTTGAAGTGATTTTCGAAAAACTACTAATAAATTTAAACATTTAATCATGCTAGACTTCGTTTAAATATATTTGTACATACTATTTATTAGTATAAAAAGCAATGTGAAGTTTAGGAGATTAGTAAATTGCAATAAATTACAAAGAACAATTTCTAATATTTCTATCTATCTATTTTTTATTTATGGCAATCTGTCGACACAGGACAATTTAAAAATATTACTGTCAAATTCAAAATAGCAGACTACCGAAACATTTCAGTCATTGAATTGCAATTGTGAAGCAGTTGTGTACGAGACTAGCAATTTATGTCACTTTGACAATTGTAAGACAATGATGAAGTCGTTATGACGACACATTAATAGTAGACTACCAAAAACTTTACTATTGCACCATAATGGTACAATAATGGTACAGTTGTGACACCGTTGAAATACCCGACTCAGGGCCCAGAACCCACGATTTCGTGCAGTGCAGTGCCTCGATACGGGATAGCCCTCGAGCATGAATGAATTATATACCCTCGAGATTTGTCTGTTTCATTAATATAAATATCTGGCTACTTAGGATATTTAAATGCCAAAACCTGTGGCCGAAACCCTATTTTTCCGTTAAATATTTCCCTCATTCGTATCCGTATATATTTATATTGTTCCGATAATTTTAGTCATTAACATTAAGCTGAACAGAACACAACACAGATCTGAGTAGGAATAATTAGAACATAAACACAAATAAATAATTTTGTAGACTTGACCCAGAATTACTTTTTTGGGCGATAAACACAAAATTATTGTCTTTATAATTTCAACTTACTAAAAAGATATAATATTGCGGAGTGTTATATAATTTTAAGTATTTGTTTCCTATTATTTTCGCGCCCAAACAGCAGCTCTATTACGCATGTCTAATTCAAAACAAAAACGTAAACAAATAAATAAAAAAGTAACCCTAAACAACATCGAGAATTTTATTATCATTGTTAGACATATAGACAAGGGCTACATGTGTTCTGTCACGTCCGCACTTTAATTAAAACTAACTGCACCCCCCTGTGTTACCTGCACTATATTATTTTACTCTTTGGTTACCTGCGGTAATATTATTATGGTTGGGAAAAAAAACTAAAAAAGGGCGGAATTGGGAATGAATGTCCCAAGGCATTTTACCAAATTTTATGGTGAATCATTTACTGTTAAAGCTGTGCTTTTGTTACAGGCTTCTGTGGAATAATTTACCGTTCAAAATCAGGCAGGCACAGTCTATTCATAGCTTTAAAAGTAGATTATGTGAATACTATTTATCGAAACAATAGTTTACCTATAATTATATGTGTATTGATTTCTATGTATGTGTATTAGTATTATACATAAACATATTATATATATATAATATGTTTATGTATTTAACTTCTTTTTAATTTCTTTATAATAGAGTTGTAATAGTAACACCTAACTACCTCATCAGCAGAGGCGTATTTTGACGCCCCATGCCAAATTTAATAGCCGCCCTAAAAACAGTAAAGATATAGCTAAACAATTTCTAATATTTCTATCTATCTATTTTTTATTTATGGCAATCTGTCGACACAGGACAATTTCAAAATATTACTGTCAAATTCAAAATAGCAGACTACCGAAACATTTCAGTCATTGAATGGCAATTGTGAAGCAGTTGTGTACGAGACTAGCAATTTATGTCACTTTGACAATTGTAAGTCAATGATGAAGTCGTTATGACAAGACAATAATAGTAGACTATAGACTACCAAAAACTTTACAATTGCACCATAATGGTACAATTGTGACACCATTGAAATACCCGACTCAGGGCCCTGAAAAGGTGCATTGATCAGTGGTGGATTTACACTAGGGGCAGTCGGGGCTAGTGCCCAGGGCGGCATATTTTCTAGGGCGGCTATATATATATGCTATATATATTATAATTTGGAAAGTGTAACTAATTCTTTTAAATAAACATTTTATCTTTCAAGAAATATAATTCAAGTATTAAATACCTATCAAATTAAAATTTTTCTTATTACAATATAGGAAATTTAAGTAAAAACTATTCAAATAGTTTAATTAATTTATTTACATAAAGGTTTGAAAAAATTAAAGTTGATATTTTTATTTTCTGGAATTGATACATTTATGTAGTTTTTTGAAGAATTAACAATATTTTCAAATTGTCTTTTTGATAACAGAAACTTTTATTGGTTAATGAGTTTTTCTAAAATTGGAGAATTATCCAATAGCACTAATTAATTTTAATTTAAAGGAACAATTTTATATTTTGGAAAAAATAAGATACTTATCAAAACTATTAAAATAAAATTTAAGTCATATTTAAGGCATTTTCTTCAGTGCCCCAGGGCGGCACAAATTTAAATCCGGCCCTGGCATTGATTTATCTTTTAATGGATAAACAAACTAAAAGTTTTGACTGCAGTTTATATTTTTTCCATCTAACTTACTGGAGTTAACCCTTCCATATAACAAGATTAACAAATAAATTATGTATACTAGCTAACCCGGCAAACGTTGTTTTGCCATACAAATGTCAGGGATGGACAACCCTTATCACTTAGGGGTATGAAAATATAGATAGTAGTCAATTCTCAGACCTAATGAATATGCTTAAATTTCATAACAATCGGTCAAGCCGTTTCGGAGGAGTAGGTATGGGAACGAACATTGTGACACGAGAATTTTATATATCCTTACTTAAATATACTTAAAGTGAAAGTGAGTTTGTTTGTTTGTTTGTTTGTGACGCTTTCACACAAAATCTACCGCATGGAATTGCACGAAAATTGGTATAGAGATAACTTATAGTCCTGGAAATAAGTACTCTGTACGAGACAATAAACGCAAATGTTTGTGAAATATGGTATAAAATAATAGTTCAGCAATATTGTTTATTTTACAGTTGTCATAGCAACGCATAGAATCCGTCGACTTAAAGGTATATTTTATTTTATGTGGCCATGTAGGTTTTAATCCCAGACTGACACTTGTGATGACATGACAGATCTATTCCATTAGGTACTCTCGTCCTACCTTCCCTAAATTACAGTTATTCATAAATGTTTTATTATTGTAAATAAATAAACGCTTTCTAAAACCTTAAACCGTTATAATATAACTAACTAAGGCAGGAAACCCTAAACACAATGGTTATACCCCTCCCTCTTTCACCTCTGTAGGGTACAGACCGGTATAAAACCGAACGCGCGTTAAAAATTCGATTCATTCGAATTGAAGTTATCTTTAAGTGCATCGCGTTCGGCGGGAACTCAGTAAACTTCTTTTTATTTTATGGCTTTGAGCTCCGTAAACTGAAATAACGATAAAGTTTTAAAAAAAGAAAGCTTGTTTAAAAGTGATTGTTTTTTTTATTGTTGGACAAAATGGCGTCTATTGTGAGATTGGGATTCCGATCTGTGATTAATTTCGAAAGAAATGCAGTTGTTATGCCTGTGATGAGTGTTAATAAACAATTTAAAGTAAGTGCATACAATTAATATTTATACTTACACCACAGAATATACTTTATTCTGTGACTTACACTTAAATAAATAACTAAGTAGTTAATAGTTACCAATTGCATTTAAATTATGAAAAGAAAATTATCTATGCGGTAGACGACTTGATTAAGATAGGTTACATATAGATTTTTACAGTAAGATTATGAAGGAGTTAGCATGAAGTTTATTCAGTTTAAAGCAATGAGCTTGAAATGGTGACCCGTTGAATATTCGTAAAAGGATCCTTCCAAACCCGTTACACGTGTCGTAAGCCACAGATCGAGCTCATTGTAGTCAATAGAATCTAGAAGTTATCGTAGTAACTATGGTAGTAACGTTGTCCAGCATTACATGGTCTTTGGATTGATGACTGCTCTGGCTGTGGATACAGGTGATTTCTATGAAGTTTGCGATATATATTTTTGAAACATTTGCTACTCTAACATTATTATGAAATGCAATTTAAACTATTAAAAAAAAGAAAAGATAATTCAGATACTATGGTAATTGAAAATATAAGTATTTAGAACTTAAAGGAGGTCCGGTGCATTTGTGTCATACGAAGCGTTACGAACGATAGATGCATTATCTGGTATAAAGAATTTATTTAAGTAATCCGCTTTCAGATAAGAGGATAGTTGTGTTGTAGCTTGACTTTTAAAAAGATTTGTTTACTTATATATTTTCTCAATATCTCGGGCAGAGACCGCATGTCATTTTATAGTTACTTTTAACGTGTCCCTAAGTTAACATTTATTGACTGTAACTAAACGGATGCATCTACTTAATTGCTTTTATATAATTTATCAATGTGTTAGTTATTGGTCTCAATTCTTAGAGTATCATCACAACTAAACATAACTAAAAAATTAAAATTGATAGTATCAATAACACAATTAGGCAATGTTAACAGAACATTTTTATTAGAAAATCTGTACATTATAGATTAACAATTTTAATTAATGAAAATCTGCACAACGTAATAGCCAATTATTCATAATAGCTGTGGCCCGCGGTGTTACCCGCGGTAAAAAGGATAAATAATAAGTTCGTTTTCTATTCCATTTTCCATTGGAAAGTTTCATGAAAATCCATCCAGTAGTCTTTACGTGAAAGTACAATAAACATCCTTACCTAACCAAACATTGAAGTATAGATAGAAGACCGAGGAAACGTTCGCGTTGCTCAGCCAACAGTTTAAGTATTTTATTTTATAGCGCGTAATTCTTTTTTCGTCATATCTCATAAGGGCCTACATCAATATTATCGTATATCATCGCCGACACGTACATATTAACACAGCCAGTAGGCACAGAAAATGAAGAATTAGGGATACTTTTCCTATTTACTCAAAATCTACTAAATATATTTTAATTCTGATCCACGTGTTTCTATACATAATAGTTACCTATGTTTTTAAAGTTATTTCATTAGATAATACGCGATAATAGACCGACAAATGAAAAAAATAAAAAATTTGAGAGGTTGTTTCGCCAAGATTTTCTATCGAGAAACCTTTTTTCAATCGCGTTTCTGAGTTCATGCGATCCTAGATCATATATTGAAAAAACATATACTTAAAAATTAGAGCTCTAGCCATTCAATCTAAAGAAACAATGAAAACTTCGTACGTAGAAAAATGCACGAAGAATTTTGGTATCCTTTTAAGATATTCATTTAAATTGCGTGCTGTAAATAGCAGGTATAATCTATATTAAACGTGTAAGCTAACTAAGGTATTTAATTTGATAAAAAATATTACTATATACACATAAATAGCTTTTGATAACACCCTATTGAATTAGATAATTTTTTTGACATTATTATGGGTACAGCGGGTTTCCCTTAAAATATAGACATATTATGCCCTCGCGGACTTTTTTGAAGAACTATAGGTAACAAACAATTCCTCCATAAATTAGTTTGTTGTACTTTACATAGATATACAGTAAACCTCAATAAATTGTGCAAAAAAAGCCACCCTCTTAAACCATTCTATCTATTAAAAAAAACCGCATCAAGATCCGTTGCGTATTTTTGAAGATATAAGCTCACATAGGGACATACAATACAAAAATTACGACTTTGTTTTATTATAAGAAGAAGAAGAAGAAGATTGGCACTACATATTACCTATCTGTCTTTCAAATTGACCACTTTCATTCTAACACGCTTTTAATAGGTATTAATTAAGAGGTTAATAGATTAGATTGAATGGCTAGAGCTCTAATTTTTAAGTATGTATATGTTTTTTCAATATATAATCCAGGATCGCATAAACTCAGAAACGCAATTGAAAAAAGTTTTCTCGATAGAAAATCTTAGCGAAACAACCTCTCAAATTTTTTATTTTTTTCAATTGTCGGTCTATTATCGTGTATTAACTAATGAAATAACTTTAAAAACATAAGTAACTATTATACTTATATAGAAACACGTAAATCAGAATTAAAATATATTTAGTAGATTTTGAGTAAACAAAAAAAATATCCCTAATTCTTCATTTTCTATACCTACTAGCTGTGTTAATATGTACATGTCGACGATAATATTGATGTAGGCCCTTAAAATACACTTTATGATCAAAACAATAAGTAGGTAACATTAGTTCAGTGACTTGAAGCAAGACTCAAGTCACTTTTTTATCACAGGATGTTTTAGGTACCTATAATAATAGGTACCTAAAACATCCTGTACTAGGTACAAAAATAATTAAAATGTTTTATAAAACATTTTTAATTATTATAATTTTATAAATAATTAAAAATTAACTAATGTACTTATTTACTTCATGCTAGACTATTTTCTATTTCATTTAATTTAATATGTATGGTTTGGAAATTTGTTATAAGTAAATTATATGTACCTATTCATAATATCGCCGCTGGAAAGGCAATAATTGGTCAAGTGCGAGTCGGACTCGCGCACGAAGGGTTCCGTACCATTATCTATGCAACATTAGGCAACGTTATTAGTATCGAGCAAGAAACGGTAAAAAAATCATGTTTGTTGTATGGGAGCCCCCCTTAAATATTTATTTTATTTTATTTTTAGTATTTGTTGTTATAGCGGCAATAGAAATACATCATCTGTGAAAATTTCAACTGTCTAGCTATCACCGTTCTTGAGATACTGCGTACGGAACCCTAAAAATCATGTTTGTTGTATGGGAGCCCCCCTTAAATATTTATTTTATTTAATATTTAGTATTTGTTGTTATAGCGGCAATAGAAATACATCATCTGTGAAAATTTCAACTGTCTAGCTATCACCGTTCTTGAGATACTGGGTACGGAACCCTAAAAATCATGTTTGTTGTATGGGAGCCCCCCTTAAATATTTATTTTATTTTATTTTTAGTATTTGTTGTTATAGCGGCAATAGAAATACATCATCTGTGAAAATTTCAACTCTCTAGCTATCACCGTTCTTGAGATACAGCCTGGTGACAGACGGACGGACGGACGGACGGACGGACGGACGGACGGACGGACGGACGGACAGCGAAGTCTCAGTAATAGGGTCCCGTTTTTACCCTTTGGGTACGGAACCCTAAAAATTACCAAGCGCCATTTTGGGCGATATTGAGTTATATAGTCAAAGTCAAATTTTTTTATTTCAAGTTGGCATGTTTTACAAGCTCTTTTGAAACGTCAGAAACTAGGTGTCTGTTCCAAACACGAATCCTATGGAGAAGAACGGACAAGAAACTCCATGGATTTTTTTTTTTCATTTCAGTAAATTTTTTTTTTTTCAATAATATTATACATAGTTGTATCAGGGGTGTGAGAATGATGCCGATCAGTACTATCACGACTAACTAAAACTAACTTAATAATAAAAATAAAAAGCCTTGTTGGAGCAAATCGACCAGTCCCCGTAGAAGACACCCGTTCACGAGTATAACGCACACATCAGTCCCGCACAGCTCGACCATTTTGTAGGGAACCGTGCGACCCGACGTGCAACGCTACCAACTTCGAGACATTTGAGTGAGCATGAGAAGTCGCTCCGTGGCACAGTACACAAAGCAAATTAAAAACAATAAGAAATATACAAAAGAATACACTAGGTTCGGCATAATGCTCACACTTTTACAATCTCATTAATAACTAATTACAATATAGATATTTATAAAGATAAAGTTTCTGACAATATACACAATCATTTAGTCAAACAATACTTCAAATCATAATACTGATAATTAACAGAAGTTATCTGAGGTCAACAAAGCGAGAAAATGCTAATACAATTAAGCAGACAATAATTTCCGTATTAATAAAATTATTTATTTCATTGCCAGAGGGCCGCTGCGAAGTGAAGACCAAGCGTGTTTATTCTTCCATATAATGTTTGGTACTATAGTATGCTTTAGAAATCAATGTGTTCTTATCAACCTGTTTGAATTTATTGTCTGGTAATTCAGTGACATTGGGTGGAATTTTGTTAAAGAACCTAATACTGTTAATCATAAAACTTTTGCTAGTTTTGCTAAGCCTAAATCTAGGAACCATAAGTTTTTCTTTATTGCGAGTATTAAGGCTGTGGACGTCACTATTCTTTTCTTAATGAAGAGCGAGATGTTTTTACGAACGTACAATGATGTTTGAGAGAATATACAGAGATGGCAGTGTAAGTATATTTATCTCTTTAAACAAATCCCGTAGCGGCTCACGACTGCCTTTTTTTGCTCTGCTCTTTTATGCAAAATTAAAAATAGTTTGGACGTCTGCTGCAGACCCCCACAGTAAGATGCCATAAGACATAATGCTATGAAAGTAAACAAAATACACGAGCTGTAGGAATATATCATTGAAATCAGAAAAAAAATCTGCGTCGATTGATGACTTTGGTTGTCGCTTCGTAATTAAAAAAAAAGTCACATATTCAGTGATTTCGGCGACTAAGTAACAGAAATTTTACCAATTTATAAATATCTTTCACTTGGTAGGGTATACGAATGTAACTTTTTACACTTAGTAATTTCTGTTTTGACTTAAATTAACGTGTTTATACATTAAGTATTTTTTAGCTTCTACTGTCTACGCAGCTACGCTATGAATATTACTTATGAAGTTTTACCTGGTTATTTTTATTATTATTCACCATTAAAGACTTTTTACCTTACCGTAATCACAGATAATATAATAAAGACGTAATTATGTAATTATTTTCATTTAGTATTTTGTTTGTCCTGTCTAAAATGAATATAATTTTGTCGTTTAGTAATATTTTACCTGTCGTTTTTTACTCTAAATTGTGGGAACTTGGTCCTAATTCTAATTTCATTGTTTTATAATAAGTATACTGTAAGTATGTTGTTTTGTTTTTTTTTATCATTTTATAAGTAATTATGTGTTTTATGGTTATAATGTTCCTTGGAAAGAGTTTTTGGAAAAAACTATTATTAGTTTGTAGTTCTGTTTTGAATTCATAGAGACAATATTATTATAAGACTGTTATAGAAGGCTGATTTCAAAAATTTTTGAAATAAATATCTTTAATAATTAAAATGCATATTTTATTTTACTTCATAATTATTTACACTTTACAAATTAAGCTATCGTAAATAAATTATCTATACGACTTGAAAGATCAATAAAGATCAAGACAAAGATTAAAGTCGTTGATTTTGTGAACTGAGACCTAAGTTCATTGTTACTTGGTCAAAAAAATCCTAAATGAACTGTATTTAATTTGTAATATAACTAAAATTGCCTGGCATAATTTTTAATATACAATTAAATATCAAAATTTATCTGTTATTGCACAATTTATTTTGTAGACGATATCCTGTGGCCTCGCCATATTGCCCTACAAAATATTCAGTCATACATCATACAGTATGTTGTGCTTATGATTATGAATATACAATATGAATTGTTATGCTTATGAATTCCCACAATCAATTCCAATACAGTCAATTAAATAAAAATGTTGTATATTATGTTAAAGGCGAAAGATTTATACGTTTTGAAGGGAAACCAGAGATACCAGTTCTCTCCGTGTGGTGACGGATTAAGAATACATGTGTCATCACTCCATCCTCCTCCCAAGGGTGCTGTAAGACTCAGCTAAGGGATATTGCACACAGATAACATCCTCTATGAGAGACGGAAAACTCGGAAATAAACCCTGTACCAACACGCCTGGTTAGCGCGGCACATTAGACCGTGCCCGTGCCCAATAGTGGGACGTAAATGGGCTGGAGAGAGAGATATTATGTTATACGTTAGTTGTGTATATTAAGTTACAATATGTTTCTGCTGCATTGCCTTTGAGTTAAAGGCTATCAATTTTATCCTATTTTAACTAAATGAAAACAACCATGGTGTATTATTATTAATGGACCAATTCGGTGAACCCGTTTGTATTAATTAAAATTGTTAGTTATATCATGTTACTAGCTGGCCCGGCAAACGTTGTTTTGCCACACCAAAAAAAAGTTACAAAAAAAATTTAAAAATAAAATTGGTCAAGTGCGAGTCGGACTCGCGCACGAAGGGTTCCGTACCATTATCTATGCAACATAAGGCACATAGTTAAAGCGTCTACCTGTCAACGTTATGAGTATCGAGCAAGAAACGGTAAAAAAATCATGTTTGTTGTATGGGAGCCCCCCTTAAATATTTATTTTATTTTATTTTTAGTATTTGTTGTTATAGCGGCAATAGAAATACATCATCTGTGAAAATTTCAACTCTCTAGCTATCACCGTTCTTGAGATACAGCCTGGTGACAGACGGACGGACGGACGGACGGACAGCGAAGTCTCAGTAATAGGGTCCCGTTTTTACCCTTTGGGTACGGAACCCTAAAAATGAACTATAAACCTCACGGAGCCCGAGACCTTTCCAACGAATGCAAAACCGTGGAAATCGGTTCGTGCGTTCTGGAGTTATAGCGTCAGGAAGGAAAACCCGACTTATTTTTATATAGTAGATATACAGTTTTCAGTTATAGAAAGTTCAGTTAACATTGCCGAGTTGTTGTATTATTTACACTTTCAATTAAAATTTTTAAGCTATTGCATGGCTTCTATCGCGGGCCTTGAGCGTGGAGACTAAATGCACAAAATTCGAAATTTAAATTCCGTAACAAAGATAGCGTAACTAAAAAAATACTACACGGCGCTACGCAGTAACGCCGTTTCGCTGTTCGCGCTGGTGACTCATGTCAATTTTGGCGTTAGTTTTTATTTTATTGACATTTGATTGACAATCGCTATTTTATCATAATTACCATAAACAATGGACAGATGTAAGCATCAGTAAGTAAGCATTATTAATCTTATTTTAGTTTATGGTATTTAGATTCTTGCGTAAATAAAATAAATAAATAATTATAATTGCATAAGTTGATAAAAAATACTATGCAATAGCTTTACCGCGGCAATCCCCGAGTGACACACGTCTTTTTAGTTAAGTTTACTTGTGCACATAGAATTGGTACCATTGATAATTGTTACAGAAAGTTTGTAATAACTTTTTGCGCTACATGGAATTTTATTCTAAAACCTCAATAATTTTATCACAACACTACGCTAATCTTTGCGTTCATAATTTTCAAATAATATGTAACACCTTACTATAAAAATGTATGTGCCCTTTTACACGTACACAAATATGACCTCGATGTCTCTATTTATAACTAAATATAATGAGTAGTTATTACACAAGTACGATAGTTGTGTTCCTCGCCCACGAATGTATAGTTCGATGACCCTTTGTACCTTATAAGTATGTACTTTAATATAGCCCTACAAAAGACCTGTCCATGTGCTGAATCTATAGTTGTGTGAAATGTCCATGAATATTATTTTATTTATTTATTTATACTAATATTAAAAAGCTGAAGAGATTGTTTGTTTGAACGCGCTAATGCCTAGGACCACACGTGCGATTTAAAAAAATCCTTTGAGTGTTGGATAGTACATTTATTGAGCAAGGCTATAGGCCAGGAGTGGCCAACAAGTCGACCAATTTTGGTCGATCACTCGCAAGTTCGCTTTATATTTTATTGTATTATAAGTATGTATTTACAAAAGAAAAGTAGTATAAGTATTATATCCGTATTCTGGTACCCATAACACAAGCATAATAAGCTTAGCTTGGGACCAGAGGACGTTGTGTGAAATGTCCATGAATATTTATTATTTATTATTATTTATTATATCTACTATTCATTACTGGTATTAATGTTACACACAGGTGTGATATAATATATATTAAAGCCCTTATAATTATAATAATGGCAGAAACTAATTACTATTAAAATCAATGGTTTTTAAAATAAGCGTGTAAAAACAAACTTCGTTAAAATTATCTATTGTTTTCGGTCATTCATTCTGATTTCGACGGAGGCATCGCGTCGCTTGTGAGAGCTTTATATTTTATTCTTATTTAAGAAACTTCACAGATATAAATATGAGTCAAACATAAGATTAACATTATACGCTATCTACTATGCTACCACTAATACCACGTACGACACCGTAGAAGCTGGTAAACGGTTTGGCAAACCTTCGACGTATAATAAATACTTAGTCCGATTATTATGTATTCATAAAAAAAATAGCTGCCCCGCAAACATTGTTTTTCCATACAAATGTCAGGAGTATGAAAAATAGATAGTAGCCGATTCTCAGACCTACTGAATTAAATAAAAAAATCATTAATATCGGTCAAGCCGTTTCGGAGGAGTGTGGAAACGAACATTGTGACACGAGAATTTTATTTCATAGACTAGCCGACCTGGCAAACATTGTTTTGCCATACAAATGTCAGTTGTTTGAAAAGTAGATGTTGTCCGATTCTCAGACCTACTGAATATGCATGTAAAATTTCATAAAAATCGGTTAAGCCGTTTCGGAGTAGTACGGTAACTAACACTGTGACACGTGAATTTTATATATTAGAGATAAACATACATACAACGACATAATACACATAAACAGAGTGGGCCTGATCACAAGATTGGATTTAAGTAGTGCTGACAGACTCTACGCTTGAAGAGTTCCATAGTCTAACCGCATGTAGGTATTGTAAAAGAATATGAAAAATGTTCTTTATAAGAGTGCGAAGCATCGACCTTGCGTCCTGAGGGTGAGCAAAAGAGAAACGTTCTCGTAAATATGAGGGAGAGGCAGGGTTGTGAAGTATATTAAATAGGGTACATAATACACGAGTGTCCCTACGAAGACGTATTGGCAGCCACTTGAGTTCTTTACGGTATCGAGATACGTGATCGTACTTCTTAAGATTATAAAAAAAACGTATCCCCAAGTTTTGCAACCTCTCCAGTTTATGCAAAAGTTCCTCGTTGGCGTCTAGGTAATAGGCGTCGGCGTAATCGATAGTAGGTTGGATAATAATCCATTTTACCACGGAAGTGCTTACTGCCCATGATCATGACCTGCGATTTGTTAGGGTTTATGTGGAAACCGTAACCTGTAGCCCAATCGCTTAAGCAATTCAGATCATTATTCATGTTTTCTATAGCAGCGTTGATATCTGCCTCAGGTGAGTGTAAGCACAGCTGCAGATCGTCAGCATAGAGATGAAGCTTGGAGGAGATATGTGATGTTACCGAGTTGATGAAGATAGTAAAGAGAAGAGGTGAAAGAATACTGCCCTGAGGTACACCTGCGTTCAGATCATGCCATTCAGAACAGACCTCGTCGAGGCAGGTTCGCTGTGATCGACCTCGCAGGTAGGAGTCAAACCAGGATAAAGAAGAGGAGAAATTTAGACTTTTGAGTAAGTTCAGCAAGATGTCGAAATCTACAGAGTTGAAGGCACTGCTGAAGTCTAGTAATACCAGTATAGAAAGTTGCTTGTTGTCCATAGCCCAGTGACTTATATTCAGTAAGATACATACCTTCTCTTCTAAGCTTTTAATTTTCTGTCATAAGTAGGCATACAGTGTATATTTTGATCGGTGAGTCAAAACACAAGGGCTGATCGTGGCGGCCATCAACCCGCCCGAATATGGGATATTAAACTACAGTCATCGCCTAATTTAAAAGGGACATTTAGATCCATAAGCATATTCGGCTTGCTTAATTCTAATAATTAAAAGAACTCCACTTCATATGATTCATTACACGCTTTATATTAGCTTCACTTGTATGTTTGTTTGTATGTTTGTTTGTATGTTTGTAACCGACTCCTTTGGACGCTATTTTGACCCACTTTAAACGGTCAGATTCTATTCAAATTTTGCACACCTGTCAAAGACCGATGACAATGCAATAATTCGATTAAATAAAGCGTGTTTTTTAGTTTTTTTAAACTATTTTTTATTTTTACACTACACTCGTAAAATGTGTGGTAATTTTCATCTGATAAGAAAAGTCACTAGGCCTTAAAGCTTTTATAAGCCATACTAGCTGTTGCCACTGTCTTCGTACCCCTGAAATTTAGAAAATTTTCTCCGTTTTGAACATTTTTCACTAATTCTTTTGATGAATGTACTATTCAACACAAAAATAATTTTTCTATTCGGACCAGTAGTTCCTGAGATTAGAGCGTTCAGACAAACAGACTCTTCAGCTTTATAACAGATAAGTATATTCATGTAGTATTTAGGATTGGTTAAATAACAAAATTAACAGAATTGGGCTCTGGTAACTTGACATTTATCTCGTAATCTCAGTAGACAGACTGGACGTTTGGTTTCCAAGCCAATCATCGCAATAAGTCAATAAACTCTATATAAAATCTGACACTATCGTACTCAAATGTGTTCAGCTTGTTTACAAAGAGAGTCCAGTTATCATTTAATGATAGGGTCACAGACAGGTCGTTCTGATCAATGTCATGAACTAATTCGCAAATTGTCGAGTAAGGCTACAGGATGAGCTGAATGGGACATCGATTATCTTGTAAATTCGGTTATAGTTTATGATATAAATAAATAAATATTCATGGACATTTCATATAACGTCTTCTTGTCCCAGGCTATGGTTATGCTTATGTATATATTATGTATATGCTTGTGTTATGTGTATCAGAATACTGTCTGGATCATCCCTTAATTTTACACACACAAAATATACCACCTATAACAGGTGGCAGTGGCGTGCGCTCTATACAAGCAGATAAGCACTGCTTTACTTGGCATTCACAGATATTTTAATAAAACGTTCGTATGTTTTAGATGACTTTTATTCATTTATTTACTATTAATTAAACAAAATATTATAACTTAAAAACGCCTACCTAATAATTCATAAATAGCACCAATATGTGCTTGCAAATTGTTTTTTGCCAGGCGTTTGGCGAAGGAATAATATTAGCGTAGCTAGCAAGCTCCACGCTGCCCGCCTGCCATGAGTTCATATGTGTGTAGAAATTTTGGTGTCCATGCACAGTTCGCAAACGCACACAGGCTTGCATATTGAAGACGCCTTGAACCGGAACTCCTGCCGTATGCTTTCGCGATCGGATATTTTCGCGAGTATTCGGCGTTCGTTCGTTACCTATTATAATCCGAATAAATATAATAGTCGGAAGTCTAATAAATCACGTATGCATTTTTGTTTAGTAAGGTTTTATTTATTTAAATAGCAGAAATATTTTGGTTCGACGGAGGCCATTTTATTTTTTCGTGTGATTCATTGAACTGTTTAATATTGAGTTTCTTTAATTTAATAATTGTATGGATTTTCGTTTGTTGATTTTAAAATGTTATTTGATTGTGAAATGTGTGTTGATAGTGTGTGTTTGTTAAAAATTAAAAATAACAAGTTCAACAACTAATCCAGCAAAAAGGTAGGTAATGGTGCCTATTCTATGTGCAGAACTAAACTTAACCATTCACACGTTCAAGGATACTTTGATATTCAAAAAAAAGGGCAATTTACGTCCAAGGTTACTTTTATATCCATAGCGACATATTTTATAAAACCGACATCTATGTACAAATTGCGTTATTTTTTGCGTCTATAAGTTGTGTAATAGATAGCTGATGAATTACTTCACAATCCATAATCACTAGATGGCAGTTTTTATCTTCAGTCCACTTTACGCTTTGTGTTTAGTAAACAAGTGGTTTTGAAGTTCCAGCGGATTGTCGTAAGTAGTTTAGTTTTATTTATGAGTTCATAGATTATTAATATTATTATACATCAAGATAAACTAGATGATTTGTGCTTTATAATTAAGTATACATATAGCATACATATCACAGTTTTAAGAGTAAAATCGAGTTATATTTTGAATTGTTATGTTTTCTCCTCTGTCCTCTTCTGTTCTCATTTTTAATACTTTAAAATAAATTTTCAGATCTTAAAAAATAGATAGATTTCATCTGTAGTCTTCTAGTAATTTTTCGTAGTATTTGTCTTCACTCTAGGTATTATAGATAAGAAGCTATAAAGGTTTTTTGTTACAACATGCGAGCGCGGTACCGATCGAATCAGCGCCACGCGTAGCTGGACGGACAACGGTATAATAGGTATTTAGGTCGGGACGTGGGAATGGTTATCTTAACTAAAAAATGAAAACAGCTATTGCTGTATCTTAAATGTTTCGCTATTTTTTTGCACACATTTATATGTTAAAATGTATGAAATGTTAAAAGTTATGAAACGTATGTACATACGTACATGTACGTATGTATGTACGTACGTAGTTATTGTTTAGTAATTCTAGTACAGTGTGGACTGATTCGGGATATTCAGATTTAAATTTGTTCTGTTGGCATGGCTTCCGACTTAGAGATCCGTCGCGTGGCTATGCTAAAAAACTATAAAAGAAAAAGTTTTTGTGACTGCCTACCCTACGTTAAATACCAGTGCACGCCGCTGACAGGTGGTATTTGTTGTGGTGGTATCTTACATATATAGTGAATCAAATCAGCCTTATCTTCTATTGACTTGCCCAATATATTATCAATAGTTTATTTATAAATATTGTGTAAACACAGACGATAAACAGGAAAATGTTTTTGTGCTACATTTATATTGATAGATAATAAATTTGTAAATAATATTTGAACAGTAGTAAATACAAGACCTCGAAAATTACGGAGATCGGAAACCGGAATGTGCAGTTACAATGTAAGTAGTATGTTCAAATTCAAATTTTCTTTATTTGTTAAGAACATGGGTTATAAAACAGGTATAAAATATTGGTGATGAAAAAAATTAATATTGAGCTCCAACATGTTTGGCCATTACAGGCGTACAAAAGATTATGTTTATAAAAAAACAGGTCATAGAATTATTAGAATATATGTAATATTATACCATATCGAACTTAAATACAATGTCTGGATTTAATATGGTTTAATAAAAAAATAAAAAATTATGTCAAATTAATTAGTAAAAGAAAAATAATCAACAAAAACAAATCAAAAACATAATGTCAAAATTAAGCAACTATATAAATAAAAAGACTAGTCATGTAAAAAGTCAGAAACTCTATAATAGCATTTCTCAACTAGCATTTTTCTTAATTGAGCTTTAAAGGAATTAATATTAGAGTTTTTAATTTTGTCAGGTATTTTGTTATATATAATGGGAGCCATACAAAAAATGCTCTTGGTCATGAATGTAGTTTTAGCAGGCCGCACTCGTAACCTAGTGGTGTCCCGTTGACTACGGGTGGCACCCTCTGCTAACCGCGTGAATAAATGTTGGTTACATTTTACAAACAGTGCTGTTTCGTATATAGTGACGGAAGTGTTAGAATTCTGTGTTTTATAAAATAAGATCTACAACTATCTGTTGTTTTCAAACCAAACATTGCTCTTATGCACCGCTTTTGAGTTTTAAAAATAATATCTTTATTTGTGGAGTTTCCCCAGAAAATAACACCATAACGCAATATCGAAGCAACAAGTCCGTGGTAGGCGACAAGTAATGTATCAGTACTAACAATTGAAGAGAGTCTGTACAAGCCGTAAGCGGCACTACTGACCCTCTTACAGACGTTCTCTATGTGTATGTAAATTTGAAATAATAGAGTCGTAAAATCTTACCTCCATTGAATCATAGCTAGACAAGAAGCATTATAAAGCTCTTAGGAATCTTTACGAGTATGTTTTAAAGAAAAATCATACAAATTTTTAGGCAAGTATAAAATATATTTCTATTACGGCGTGATCATTTATAATTTATCGACTGTAGGTAATGGTAATCCACATTCTTTAAAATAGCCCAGCCCCACGAGTTTTTCTTGTCTAGCTATGATTCAAGAGATTTTACGACTCTATTGTCTTTAATTAAAATCTATTGTTATGTCTTATCGGCGACTCCGGTTGGCTAGACACAGAGCACCTGGTAAATCTAATAATTTAAAATCCGACAGTATAACTTTGAAACTTTTTTTATGCTAGATTTTGATGGCTTAATATCTCATAAACAGTCCTAATAAACATTTAGAAGTCCAACTCATCTTTTTTAAACGTTAACTTTTTCGAGTATCGGCTCCTCCACTATAGTGTGGAGGACTGGGAATAAACGACACCTTTCCCTCCACACCCTTTTTATTCCCATTCGTCCACACTATTCCCATTCCTCCACACTGTGGACGACGGGATGTGGATGAATGGGAATGACCCCTTGCGCTGTCCATTCGTCCCTCTGTTACCGTTATGTTATTAGCTTTAAAAGCTTTTTTTAGCTAGAAACATGGCGCTTTTATTTTATACTCAACGTATCAAAAGATGGCTGCCTTAGGAATGTTCCCAATTTGCAGTTTGTATTGTCGATGTAGCTATACCAATAGGTAGATATGTAGTTAGGTAGTTAATTTGCAATGAAACGCATGTCCTTGCAATATTTATAAACTAAATATGTGTGCGTTATATCTGTGTAAGGTATTGGTTGCGTGTATTAATTGTAAATGCAATTTTTTTTCCATGTGTTAGTAATCGCAGTAAATGCTCACTGACACATGTTTTGATATGTTAAATACGGACCCCTAAAAATCAAATGACATGTCTAATTTCTAAAACCCATAGATGGATAAGCAGGATAAGTATAAGTGTATAACATACATGGAGTCTAGTTATTAAGTACTTATTTCTTTCTCATCTCAGCCCATAAATGTCGCACTATGCAGTACAGGGCTTCTCCCCTTCGGGAGACCACTAACAAACAGTTCGGCAAAATGATTTTCGAAGTTTTCATCACTTAAAAAGATTTTATAGGGCGATATAGTCGCAAAGCGACCAAGCCTTTTAAATAAAATTAAAAAAAAAAAAGATTTTATCTGCTTATACCCTTAACTCTCTTTTATAGAACCCTGGGGAGCGTGGTGGTGACACATGTATATCTACTTAATCCGTCATCATTGTCACCAAAAGCCTTATCCAAAGAAGTACCAGATAGTGGGTTGACGTTTAAAATTGAGGACAAGTAACTTTAGCCTGACTAAGGTGCCAATTCTACGTGCACAACTAAACTTAACTAAAATCGAAATTAAACTTAACTTAAACATAATCAGAATACACCCATAGTTGATAAAACAACTATGGGTGTATTCTGATTATTTGGCTATTTTGTTGTGCGCATTTATATTAAATAAGATATTTCGTCTGTAATTAACAGTTTTTTTAACAAGAAAGTTCAGTAAACATTGCCGAAATGTGTTATCGACACTATCAAAATTCATTTTTTAGTTAAGTTTAGTATAGTTGTGCGCGTACAATTGGTACCTAAATCGTAAAATAATAAAATTTCATATGATGTATACGTATAGCCTGTATCATAGACACACATAGATACATTTTCACGCACACATAGCTATGTAAGTGGCTTCAAGCCGATTGAGTGATATAGCCATAGCATTACATATGGCATATCTGTGGCCTTATACATATTAATTTCACAAAGAAGCCACCTCGGAAAGTTACAGCGTGATTTTATAGCCTAAGCAATTAATTGTCATAAAGGTAGCAACTAACATCCATAGTTAAAAACAAATTCACCACATAGCTACAAATAAGTGCTTGCTGTATTAGGCCTATTTTCCTATATATTGCTTTAATTTCAAGAATGATACTATCTTAACTTAATCATGTAGGTATATTTAGTATTTAGAAACATTAATACTTAGTAAAATCAATGTTTGTGCCAAATGTCATAAGTAGGTAGTTCAGTAGGTAAATGTCATAATTACTGCGTTCGTGCAGTTGCATTGCCTACCCACACACGTACAGAGAGCTGCTTATTGCGGTCATCGCACCCAACTCGATAGCATTCTGTACTTTATTATTATGTTAAGTTAAATTATATCAAGTTTCTTTGTTACTAGGCTTAAACAGTAGGTACTTTCAATGACTTTATATACTTACATAAAAATAACTTAGTCACGTTCTTACAAATTTAGGTAATTTAAAATACCGTAAAACAATAACAAGTGCTGTTTTTATTTTTGTAGATAAAAATATGAGTCCTAGGATAATTTCGATGTTTTAAACAGCTTTGGACACCCTAAATCTACCCCTCAGGCTACTCCCCGAAAGGCGGTACAAACATTTGTGTAACGATTATCACACAATCGGGAATTGAACCCGCAACGTCGCATCGTAAAGAGCAGTTCAATTTAGAAAGAAAACCTAACCACTGCACCACAGAGCCCGTCGAGTTTATAACTATTTTTATAAATAGTCTGTGCTTGTAATTATAACATACCACAATATTATTCGAATAGGCCTCTATACTTGGCAACCCTGAGGGCTATAGTTGTTATTTATGTTTGTTCCAGTTAATTCATACAAAGTCGGCATGCGTGTGCTACTTAGGTACAAAGCGAGAAATGGAGACATGTGAGCGAAGGTCAGCTCTAAGTCGCAGTTACAGCAACCGTCATGGCCATCCAGAAGAGAACAGGCGGAATCGTGAAAATCCAGATTCTGATTCGGAATCCGATACTGAGTGTAAAGGATTCGAAAGGGTAAGATTTCCAAATCATAATACAAGTGCTAACATGGCTTCTCCAGGGAGCTGTTATAAACTGTTAAATATACAGACAAGATCCTCTATGAAAAACGGGCAACTCGAAAACAAACCCTATGCCAACACGTCTGGTCAGCGCGGCTTAGTAATATAATGCCTTCTCGATGTATTAGCCCAATAGTGGCACATCCATTAACGTCTTTATAGTAGGGGAGCCCAAGAGGGGATTTCGGGATTTACTAAAGCGCGACAGATTAATATACAGGAGGATACCTTGTACCCGGTTAAGTACCTCAACCAAACTCGAGCCTCCTATATAAGGCCGCCCGTGAAGTATACAAGATCAGATTAGTAAAAAAAAATTTGACCATCAGAAATTCTCGAGCAGGTCAGATTAAGGTAAGGTGAGTTAATTATGTCCTAAAAAGCGTATATTCCACTAATCTGACAATTTGAGAGTGACGTAAAGAAAGGGGAGGGCAGCAAAGTTGTAAAAAAAAACCTCATTCCGATATTCTCGAGCGTAGCAAATTTTTTTTTTATTTTGAAGGAAATAATTCAAGGATAACGAAAAATATATAATCTGACGATTTCCGCAAGCCGAAATAATAAAAATTCGTCGATATAGTTAAATACGTGCAGCTGCGTGATGCCTATATTTCTTTCGCAGCGTTTCTATTCCTCTCTCACACTTTCTCTATCTATTACTCCAATGATGAAGATGATAATTAATTTATCAATTACATAATTATAAAATATTAAATTTTTAAAACATTTTTTTTAAATTATTTTTTATAAATACAAGTATTTTACTTAAAAAGCATAAACTTATTTATTTGCATGCGATTTCCTGAGCTTTTCAATTAATTAGGTTCAATTATTTAAAAAAAAAATTTTTTTTTAAAATAAAACTACTTTTTACTGATTTAGTCACGTATATTTGTTTTAAATTTTAGCCCGACATTTCGGAGACTTTGCAGTCACCATGGTCACGATCACGACCTCACCCGTGTTGTCTCACCCGTGACCATGGTGACTGCAGACTGCACTGCAGCAAGTGCTAGAAAATTTTTTTTTTGTCAGATTAGGCGAATCCCTCTAGATAATCGTCAGATTATGAGACGGCACGTTTAGAACATAAAGATGAACCATAAATATCTTAATCTGACGCGCTTGAGTATTTTAAAATGGTGAAATTTTTTTGCATATTATAAAAATGGCCGTGAGTTTGCGTCATATCGAAATCGTCAGATTAGTGAATGGAAGCTTTTTTTTTGGTGTACTTAACACTCCCTTAGAAAATCTGACGCGCTCGATATTTTTTTTTATTTTTTTCATTTTCAACCCTTATATGCAACTACCCGCACCCTGCAAACGATCAGATTAACATACGTACATTATTAAAAATACGTACGGCATTGATGCTATCAATATCTGACGCGCTCGAGAATGTCCAATGCACAGTATTTTTTTACATATTTAAAAATCTATAGCCGCTTTCCCCACCGATAAAAGTGAAAAATCACATAACATTTTTTTCTTCTTATCATCAAAGCTTTGCAGCTCAATAGGTCTCTATGACTCTCGAGTAAATCCCCATTTAGCATCGTGGGCTCCCCTACCATTATTGGGCAAGGCCATTTCATAGGAGAGGTGTTTGGCTCCACTATAGCACGCTGAATAATACACTATTTGTCTGTAAAGGCTTTTGTTTCGAGATTATCTTGTCTTATATAACATCTTTCTGTTTATTTTGCATAAAGATCCTGTTTATTTAACATTACTTCGTTGACTCTTATAGCAATCACAGGAGGAAATGGTAGGTAGAAACTTGTCCACCCTTAATTAATAATACTTACTGATAGAAATTAAAATGAAATACTGATGTAATCTGTATATTTCAGTCAGAATTCTGGCGTCGCAAGATGCGTACAGTCCACAACATTCTGGATGTAGACAAGGATGGTCTGATCACGTTCAGTGACTTTCAACTGTTCGCGGATAGATTCAAGGCATTAGGACACCTCGATGAGCAACAAGCTCACGAGTTCACCAGAATTATTACGGTAAAACTCTTAAGAAAAATCTCTTTAATATGATATTTTCTAACACTTGCGCGACTCATCTGTTTAAATAAAACTACTTTTTACGGATTTAGACGCGTATATTTGTTTTAAATTTTGGCCCGACGTTTCGGAGACTTTGCAGTCACCATGGTCACGGGCTAAAATTTAAAACAAATATACGCGTCTAAATCCGTAAAAAGTAGTCTCTTTAATATGATTAAATAAATGTAATTATTAAAATGGATAAAACATTTGAGTTTGTCAGGTTTTCAACACAAACAGCTCCATTTATTATTGATTCAATTTTAATTTATCCGGGAGTCTATACCTGCATTCATTTATTTTAAAATAAAAAATGATGGATACAAGTGTGTTTTCAAAGAATGTTCAAAATTCGTCGGACCGAGCAGAATTATAAATACATACCTAGTCTTCTGGCATATATTCTCTGTCTGACCCAGCCTTCCGCTGGCGTTAATAAACACATGTTAGGCACTATTTTCTTAGTATTCATAACCACTCATTATATGCACAATTATTTAACATAAAATAACTAATTTCTAGGAAATACTTACCTACTCAAAATAATTATATCAAAATGCAGGTATTTACGTTCCACTCAACCGAAATTCTGTTCATAATGCAGCGAAATTCATACTAGAAGGAATTCCAGTAGATTTTCTACCCAAGTCAAGGACTAGGTCTTTCCATGATGCTTCGATAGCTCACTCGCTCCATTTAGCCAAAACTACCATACAAGAGATCCCAAAAACACTAAAATATTGTAAAACTTCCAGAAAACTTGGGAGACTCAATGGGGCGCAATAGATCCATATAATTTTGTCACTCAAGAGCAATATTTGGAAGATTTGCATCATGTGCTCAATGATTGCACGCTTAAGAAGAAAGCGTTCAGCTGGCTGCCATATTTGTTCAAGGTACGACTTAGTTAAAATATTATCTAGCGTCAGAGAATGAGATTCTTTGAAAGGGTATTTTAACTGTGAACATAAGTTAAACACGTGCAATAGGCAGTTGCATATTTTTTTAGAATTGCTTTTACTTTTTGACGTTCCTCGTGGTTCAACAGACTGCGATTCATGAGTTCACGGGTTCGATCCCAATCTCTCTCTCTCTCCAGCCCATTTACGTCCCACTGTTGGGCACGGGCCTCCTCCACTATAGGAGGGATTATGGTCTACTGTGCCGCGCTGACCAGGCGTGTTGGCACAGGGTTTATTTTCGAGATTTCCGTGTCTCACAGAGGGTGTTATCTGTGTGCAATATCCCTTAGCTGACTTTAACAGCACCCTTGGGAAGAGATGGGGTGGTGACACTTGTATTCTTAATCCGTGACAACACGGAGAGATCCCAATAATTTGTGTGATATTTATAATTGTCATAAGTACAAATATTTGTACTGCGTTTGGGTGTTTTCTATGCATTATTATGTAGTTATTTACACCAAACAAGAACGTAAATCCGTACCCGTTGGGCCGTTAAACATAACACAAGCATAGAAATATAGTTTATTTTGGGACCAGAGGACGTTTTGTGAATGTCGATAATTTTTAATTAAATTTAATTTTTTAATTTTTTTTTTTTTGTTATTTTACTTCTGCTATTACCGATACTTTCTGGGGCCCAAGTCTGCTATTACAATACATTGTAAAATCCGCCATTATGCAAGCTACAGCTTGCATAATGGCGGATTTTATCCAGTTTGGTAGTCTATTCTTTTAACTTTTTTGTCACAAATGACACGATTACGGCGCCATAATGGCGTCAATGTCTGATCATTGTGACAACATTGTAATACCAGACAGACATGGACCTCTGGTTGAAGAACATTTAAGGCTGATTCACTATCCCATTTCCTACAGACTTCTGTAAGAGCATGCTAAAGAAAAATTTCACACAAGCATCATTTGTGAAAGTCACCAACATGTTTGGTCAGCGTGGTATATACACCAAATACCCTTCCGATGCGGAACAGTCCTGTGACCAACAGTGGGACATTTATGCACAAAATTTAACTTCATTTATAATAATACTAGCTGACCCGGCAAACGTTGTTTAGCAATACTAAAAAAAAGTTTGAAAAATAGATGTTGGCCGATTCTCAGACCTACTGAATATGCATGTAAAATTTCATAATAATCGGTCTAGCCGTTTCGGAGGAGTACGGTAACTAACACTGTGACACGTGAATTTTATATATTAGATAATAATTTTTATTAAATATACATGGACATTTCACACAACGTCCTCTGGTCCCAAGCTAAGCTTAAACGCTTGTGTTATGGGTACCAGAATACGGATAGAATACATAAACTACTTTTCTTTTGTAAATACATACTTTTATAATACATAGAAACACCCAGACGCAGTACAAACATTTGTTTGACATTTTATAAATATCACATAAATGATTGTCCCGAGCGGGAATCGAATCATTAAACGTTTTTATTTTATTTACAGGCTATAGATAAAGATAAATCAGGTTTCATATCAGTAGTTGAGTTCAAATTGTTCTATAAATGTCTGGGAGTAGACAACGAACATGCTGCGGTAGCTTTCGCCGTCATCGACACTAACGGGGTAAGTAGAACTGTATTATAGTATATAGATTTTAAGAAAACGGCAGATTTCTGGTGATAAAATAAAATATAAAATATAAAGTGAAATACCGTTTGGCAAAACCACTAAAGCTTTTCCTTTTAACCTACCAAGAAAATCACTTTCATCTTTATTTATTTTACAACAAAATCGTTATTTTTGTATATAATATGTCCCTATGTGAGCTTAAATCTTTCAAACTAGGCAACGGATTTTGATGCGGTTTTTTTTAATAGATAGAGGGGTTCAAGAGAATGGCTTTTTCGTATACAAAATTTGTTATTGTATGGTTTCTAAATACCACGCGAACGAAATCACGGGCAACAGCTAGATTACCTACTGTGCGGGACAACAATAGTGCTAATAGTGATAACAAATTGATAGTAAAGCCTTAGCATTAGACATTTGTATAATATACATTAGATAATATCCTGTATGAGTTAATTGTTGTAAGCCGTGGTATTTGATAAAATACCACGAAATAATAACAGTTTATGTCTAGAGAACAATCGCTACGGTAAAAGATCGAGTCAGGTAGGTGCGGGCACAAAAGCTGCTCGCTCCTGATTGGTCGACGCTTTATTGGGGCGCTCGGTAGAGGTAGAGGAACACAACCTGCGCTTAAAAACGGGCGCTTTTCGTCCTTCCAACACAGTCCCACGGCCTTATCGAATATTATTGGTGGAATATATTGGTCGTAGTGTCATTTTAGTATTGTGCGTACGTGACATTTCTATTTCTATTTTTTCTAGCCAATCAGGGAGCTGGTTAATCATAAAATGGTGAGCCAATCGGCATAAAACAATAGTAGAACGCATGTATCGATAATCTAAAGTGTCGGTATATTAATATCGGTTTCGTCTAATTTTAACAAACTGACAGAAATATTGTTGCACATGGTTTATTTTTTACAGTTAGTGGTATTAACTTAAATTACTGATCGTCAGAACATGGCCTGGGGCAACCTGCCGCATAATTATGTCACAATAAGTCACATTAACAGCAACAGCTTTTGTAAAAATGTGATTTTTGTATTATGACTTATTTTATCCGTATCTGTTCAAATTATTCGCTAATTAGATTGAGAAATCTACACGTACATATATGTAAATTGCTCTTTTTAGGGTTCCGTAACCAAAGGGTAAAAACGGAAACCCTATTACTGAGACTTCGCTGTCCGTCCGTCCGTCCGTCTGTCACTAGGCTGTATCTCAAGAACGGTGATAGCTAGAGAGTTGAAATTTTCACAGATGATGTATTTCTATTGCCGCTATAACAACAAATACTAAAAGTAAAATAAAATAAATATTTAAGGGGGGCTCCCATACAACAAACTGATTTTTTTTACCGTTTCTTGCTCGCTACTAATAACGTTGCCTTATGTTGCATAGATAATGGTACGGAACCCTTCGTGCGCGAGTCCCACTCGCACTTGACCAATTTTTTTATATTTATTCTATCTATTCTGATCGGACTTTTCGTTTAATATCACGGTCTGATTAAATAGTAAAAAGATGATTTGCTATTTAATCAGACCGAATCAATAATTTTACCTGTATCTTCCAGAAAAATATATTAATGAACACAGCTAATGAAATCAGTTTAATAAAATTTTGTAATAATTTAAAAATATTCAACTTGTAGATATTAATTTAAGTTGCTATATTCTCTCGTCTTTTGTGTGTAAATGTATTTGAAGGCATATGCCATTTACAATAAAAATAAAGCAATTTCTTGCAATTTGTGGTTTTATTTATTATTATTTATGAATACCGAATAAATCTATGTGGGTGGGTACTACTGGGTACCCAGTACCTACTAGGACCACTGAGTAATAAGTAATTATTTATTTTAAAACAATTTACCTATTAGTCTATGAACAAGAACTGTCATACTCGCTTAGTAGTACTTATGATGATGTTGGTATACGGTTCAAATGGGATGTTCCCCAGTTACTTATCAGGGCTTTACTTGTTCTAAAATTCCTTAAAAAACACAAAATAATTAAATATGTATTTATTTTTATTTCTAGCATTAAGCTTCATTTGGGAACAGAGGACGATGCGTGGATATTTATTGTATTTATTATTTTTTCAGGATGGCAAATTATCTGAAAAAGAATTCGTAAAATTGGGAAAAGAATTCTTTTTCATCGAAGACGAGAAACGAGTGTCCAAAATGTTCTGGGGGCCTCTGATTGACTAAGTTATTGTAAAATAAGCTATAGTTATATAAAATCAAGAGCCACATTTGACTGTCTTAGTTTAAGCTAGATTTAATTTTTTTTTATTAGTTAGTATAAAGTTGAAGAGCTATTAAAAATTACAGAGTAAGTATTTGGTACATTTCCAAAATGTGACTTTATTTACTTAGATATTTCGCACAAACAAAATTTGTACAATGGACTTAATGGCGCAGGCATTCTCTGCCAGTCAACCATTTCGTAATCTCTAAGTAAATAAGACGGGTTGTTTGGCCTAAGGTAATACAAACAGCCTGACGCCAGGTCACTTCGTCTTAACTTAACGCGTTTTAACACGCTTTTACAAGTTATGTATCTATCAATGTATTAATCTATGTAACGGAATCTTTGAAAGTAATTTTCACCCACTTGCAGTAATCAGATTGATCTGAAATTTTGCACACATATTAAGGACCGATGACAATGCTTGATGACAAAATGAATAATATAAAAATATATTCAGGATGTTGCTAGCGTGTTTTTTAGTTTTTGAACTAAACATATTTTATTTGCTGTATATTGAGGTATTAAATATTAAAAGCTAGGTATCAAATTGTACCAAAAATATACTGGACTTTAGTATTACAATATTTATGTTATTACTATGTCTGGGCTATATTTATCTTTAGCATGCTATAATATCCCACTGCTGGGAACTTCCACTTTTGGAGAGCATTTAGTCCACTTTTATTAAACTGACCAAGCGTGTTGACGTCGTTTTTAGTTTAGTGTCTTGCGTCGCTCATATAAGATCGCATCTGCTTATAATATCTATATGAACTTAGCTGGGCTTTCAACAAGCATCCTGGAGAGGAAATGGGGGGGCGACACTTGTGTTCCTAATATTTTACCGTATTACACATATTTACGCATTAATTTACTTAGACTGCAATTTTAAATTGCAGAGTTATAACATGTATTTTTAAACAATGTCTCAAATACTACTCTGAATTGTTTCATAGCTCTTATTCTAAATAAAAGCTGAGGAATTACTATTAATATTTTTTTACTTAGTAAGTTATACCTAACGGTAAAAATTATATACTTATGTAGATAATATGTCACTAATAGTACATATTTTGTATCGAAAAACTTAAAAAAGTAAGTTATTTAGTTCATTTTGCCACTTGCTATCATTGCAATAATCGGATTGATCTGAAATTTTGTACACATATTAAGGATAAAAAATGCAATAATTTAAAATAATATTCAGATTTTTCAGGAAGCCAATTATGTATAATATTGCAGCTATTTAACATCTATTAATTAAATATATGTACAACAAGACATTCCTATTATTAAAGACAACAGTTATTTGTTATAAATGAATAAATAAATAGTAATTAGAATCTCAGCAAATAAATTTTAATACAATATAATTCGTTTTATTTCTATTTCATCTATTAATATTAAAAAGCTGAAGAGTTTGTTTGTTTGAACACACTTATCTCAGGAACCACTGGTCCGATTCGAAGAATTCTTTCAGTGTTGGATAATAAATTTACCGAGGAAAGCTTTAGGCTATATAACATCACGCTGCAACCTATACGAGCGTAGTATCAGTGAAAAACGTAGCAAAAACGGGGAATTTTGTGTGATTTATGTATTTTTGGTTTTTTACTGATTAGTAGACCGATTTTGATGACCAGATCTAATCTGGTAGGTGGCGCTGCAGTCAATGACTTATATACTTAGGGCGAAATGAAATCCGCGGTCATGGCTAGTCTTCTATAAATAATATAATAAATATGTAGAAAAAAATAATAAATTTTTGTACTTTGAATTTATTTTAAAAAAATAACTAATATGGTCAGTTGGACAAGGACAAGGACAACCAACAGAACAGAATTTCTAGCGTTTGTGAAATTTTTGTCTGTTTAGATGTTTGTCTGTGCACGCATTACGTAAAATGTACAACACTTATAAAATATGTTTACATATTTTATAAGTGTTATACTATTTGTATGTATAACATAAATGTTACTATTTGTATGTATAACATTTATGTTATACATACAAATTGTACACAACTCAAGGTATTACCTAGTCTTTGTTTCATCGCAATCGGTTCACTCAATCAAGAGATATTTACATAATACGAAATTTCTCAATTTGGTTACTTGCAACGTCATCTAGCGGCTAAAAAAATTATCAACAAATTGATTGGGATGATCGAAAAAAATCGATCCACGCGGACGGAGTCGTGGGCGCAGCTAGTTTATAATAAAATAACTACTATTTAATAACTATTTTATTTCACAACAATCAACAGTCAAATTCACATTAAACTAGAACACAAATTACAATAATACTTAAGTAGGTAGAATTATTTATTACTATTACTATTTTGGAGTAAAAAAAAGGGTCAAATACGTAGCACTTACAACCGCCAGGCATGTATGACCAGATGTATGAGTGTGGATGAAGCCAAGGAAGTATGTTTGGATCGTAGCAGATGGCGCTCTATAGTCTCTGCCTACCCTCATGGGAAAAAGGCGTGAGGTTATGATGATGATATTATTATTTATTATATAATTAATACAAGTGTTACGACAAAAAAAGCGGTTTAAAGTTCCAAGTAAAGGTCAGTTATACAATACTCAATTGATCTTTCAGTAATTTCGTTTCTTCAATCAGGTTTGAGATTTGGCTTGTTCTGAAAAAGAAAAAAAAACAATAATAAATAATAAATATTCATGGACATTTCACACAACGTCCTCTGGTCCCAAGCTAAGCTTATATGCTTGTGTTATGGGTACCAGAATACGGATAGAATACATATACTACTTTTTTTTTGTAAATACATACTTATAATACATAGAAACACCCAGACGCAGTACAAACATTTGTATGACAATTAGAAAAATCACACAAATAATTGTCCCGAGCGGGAATCGAACCCGCGACCTCTTGATCGGCAGTCCGTTACCAGAACCACTACACCACGAGGCCCGTCAATACTTAATAAATTTATACTGATGTTTAATAAATAAAATTATGGTGGAAAAAGTGATTACCGCAAGCGGGACTTGAACTCACGACCTCGGAATACCGTTCCGTAGCTCTGCCGACTGAGCTTATGGCGGTCGCGCTTTCAGTAATCAAATTAGGCCACCATAATCGTCACTCGATTGAGTTTATATCGTATTTTTATCGGTAATCACTTTTCCACCATAATTTAATTTATTAAGTAAAAGCATAGCACGTCAATTGCAAAATTAATAAATTACTTTATACTGATGTTATTAAAGAAATCACGCTCAAACTCGCGCTGACCAGGCGTATTGGCACAGGGTTTTTTTTCGAGTTTTCCGTCTCTCACAAAAGATGTCATCTGTGTAAAATATCCCTTAGCTGACTTTTACAGCACCCTTGGGAGGAGATGGGATGGTGACACTTGTATTCTTAGTCCGTCACCACACGGACAGATCCAGAATCCATCATTATACAGCGAAAATTAAAATTAGACTTACTGTTGTTGTAATATAGATGAGATTGTATCGCTGTGAGATTTGCCCAATGCTATATCTTTCTTCTTGTATTCTTCTTGCCATCTTGACATCTGGAAAAAAAAATAAAAACTTTTAAATGTTCTACATTTACATAGCCATTATAAAATGTTCTGGGTGAATGTAGAGTCGCTGCAAGAAATTTTTATTTGGGCACAAATGTGTATGGATTGTAGGTATGCATGAATAGGTACCTTTATTTTAGTACATGGGATACAACACCAGTAGTCGCTAGTGAGCTGTCAAATGACTTTCGGGCGACACGAATTTCGACGACTGGGCTCTCCTTTTTAAGGGCCTACATCAATATTATCGTATATCATCGCCGACACGTACATATTAACACAGCCAGTAGGCACAGAAAATGAAGAATTAGGGATACTTTTCCTATTTACTCAAAATCTACTAAATATATTTTAATTCTGATTTACGTGTTTCTATATATAATAGTTACTTATGTTTTTAAAGTTATTTCATTAGTTAATACGCGATAATAGATCAACAAATGAAAAAAATTTGAGAGGTTGTTTCGCCAAGATTTTCTATCGAGAAAACTTTTTTCAATCGTGTTTCTGAGTTGATGCGATCCTAGATCATATATTGAAAAAACATATACTTAAAAATTAGAGCTCTAGCCATTCAATCTAAAGAAACAATGAAAACTTCGTACATAGAAAAATGCACGAAGCTATTTTGGTATCGTCTTAAGTAGGTATATCATTATACTCTTTGACCCATGCGCAGTAGCGCCGATAATGTAAGGTTTTTTCCATTACGTTATTTTCGTTACGGAATTTCTGGATTCGGTCTCCACGCTCAAGGCCCGCGTGAGAAGCTATGCAATAGCTTAAAAATTAAATTACCAATGGAAATGATGGCAGAGGAGAGTATGTTTGGATCGTAGTAGATGGCGCTCTATAGCCTCTGCCTACCCCCATGGGAAAAAGGCATGATGTTATGATATACTTTTGGAAACATAAATAAATATTCACAGACATTCTACATGTCCTTTGGGCCTCAAGTCTGCTATTCAATGTTCAGTGAAAGTTCAATTTAATGGTATCATTTGTAACAAAAAATTAACAATAGACTACCAAACTTGCTAAAGTTCGCTATTATACAATCAAAAAATGCAATAACTGATTGATTAGTATACACCAGTAGTCACCATGGTCACGGGTGAGACTCACCCGTGACCATGGTGACTGCAAAGTCTCCGAAACGTCGGGCTAAAATTATACGCGTCTAAATCCGTAAAAAGTAGTTTTATTTATGCAAATGAGTAGCGCAAGTGTTAGAAAATATTATGATTGATTAGTGGCAAAACTTTATCAATTTTCGTAGTCTATTGTTAATTTTTGTGGTTATACTGGTGTCATTGAGACACAATTCATTAGCGGACTTGGGGCCCTGATCCCATGCCAACCTATTATAATATGCTTGTGTTATTGGTTACAGAATACATAAAGTACTTTTCTTTTGTAAATACATACTTATAATACATAGCAACACCCAGACGCAGTACAAACATTTGTATGACAATTATTAAATACTATACAAGTGATAGTATCGAATCCGCAACTTCGTGGACTGCAGCCCGTTAAATGAACCACTAGACTACGAAGGCTGTTATTTAAAAAAGATTCGATAGTACACATAAACGAATGCGCTTTTTAACACGCTTATAGAAGTTCGATATGTATCTATCAATGTATTAATCTATGAAACGGAATCTTTGAACGCGATTTTCACCAACTTGCAATAGTCGGATTGATTTGAAATTTTGCATACATATCAAGGATCGATGAAAATGCAATAATTTAAAAATATACTCAGGATTTTCAAGTGTTTTTATAGTTTTTGAATTAAGAAAATTATTACAAGAACATTTAACCCGATTACCGATTAGGTATCTGGGAATACACTTTTCACTTTCACTTTTTACTTTTCACTTTTGACGAGACTCGTGGTCGAGTGGTTCACGTAGTGGACTGCCGTTCACGTGGTCGCGGGTTCGATTCCCGCTCGGGACAATCATTTGTATGATATTTATAATTGCCATTCAAATGTTTGTACTGCGTCTGGGTGTTTCTATGTATTATAAGTATGTATTTACAAAAGAAAAGTAGTATATGTATTCTATCCGTATTCTGGTACCCATAACACAAGCATATAAGCTTAGCTTGGGACCAGAGGACGTTGTGTGAAATGTCCGTGAATATTTATTTATTTACTAGCTGTTGGCCGCACCCTCGTACGCGTGTAATTTCGAAATTAAACCTTAAAAAACAGAAGTTTACTCTGATAGTCGATAGATGACGTTGTACCTTTTTTTAAATCGCGCTATAGATTCGACACATTAACACTTACTCAAAACATCTATAGTGTCATCAGCTCATTTTCACATTTATAAATTAGTTAGAATTACATGAATGAAAGTCGTTGTTAAACCAGCTCTTAAGAGGGTACTGTAATCCTAATTTAGGTATTTGCCTTAAGTATTGCTATCCCTATTCCCGAGCACCGCGCTGAAAGGGACAAATATAGCTGAAGCAGATTATACTTTAAATCCTTTGAAAAAAAGACGTTTCGTACTCCCCTTTTTTCTTCGCGAAAGTTAAACCGATTTTAATTGTTTTTACGCTTTATTATAGATGAAGAGTATCGGTAAAATCTCACCAAATATATGTGATAGACGCTGCAACTTTACCTAGAGAAAACCGAAAAAAAAAGTAATAGAAGCATATATACTCTTCATCTATAATATAGCGTAAAAACAATTAAAATTGGTTTAACTTTCTCAAAGAAAAAAGGGGACTACGACGCCCATATTTTTGTATGGACCATAATTTGGTATCGTCCCCTCTTAGCCTACACAATATTAAAGCCATACCTCGTCACTTTTCTTCTGTGCGTATTCTTTGAGTGCTAATATCTTGGACGAGAGATCATCTCCAGTGCGTCTGTATTGCTCCAGCTCATACAGCAGTTCTCTTTCAGCTGGAGTCGCTGGTAACGAAGCACGGAGATTTCGGATTATGGCTGAACATCTGTTAAACAAACAATAATCTAATATATAAAATTCTCGTGTCACAATGTTCGTTCCCATACTCCTCCGAAACGGCTTGACCGATTCTTATGAAATTTTTTAAGCATATTCAGTAGGTCTGAGAATCGGCTATATAATATGGCAAATCATCGTTTGCCGGGTCTGCTAGTAAATAAATAAATATTCATAGACTTTTCACAAAACGTCCTCTGGTCACAAAGTAAGCTATATTTCTATGCTTGTATCATAGGTACCTGATACGCATAAACTAATTATATACTTGTTTTGTAAATATATACTTATAATACATAGTAAACACCCAAACAAACATTTGTAGGACATTTATAACTATCACACAAATAATTGTACCGTGCGGGAATCGAAAGCAAGGCCTAGTGAACGGCAGTCCGTTGCATAAACCACTAGACCACGTGGCCAAAAAAAACATTTTTAAACCATATAATGGTTTAAAAATGCCTATTTCTATTAAAAAATAATAAATTAAATTTCTATAAATTAAAAGACTGGTATGCGAATCCGTAAAAAATTGAATGAACCTACAGAAGCAAATCTTAAAGACTGCCATACATAAGTCTTCATAACTTGCCATACATAAAGAAGTCTTCACAATTTAGCACAAATAAATAAGTCTTTACGACTCATAGGCTCATGGTGATAATTTTTTCCACTACAATTTGATTTATTAAGTAAAAGCAGAGCAAGTCAATTGCAAAAATTAATCTTTACGACTTGTCATACATACAAAAGTTTTCATTTAAATCATCTAATATATAAAATTCACGTGTCACAGTGTTAGTTACCGTACTCCTCCAAAACGGCTTGACCGATTCTTCTCAAATTTTACATACATATTCAGTAGGTCTGAGAATCGGCCAACATCTATTTTTCAAACTTTTTTTTTGTATGGCAAAACAACGTTTGGCGGGTCAGCTAGTATAATTATAAAAACAAATATTCGCGGCTTGTCTAATATATAAAATTCTCGTGACACAACGTTCGTTCCCATACTCCTCCGAAACGGCTTGACCGATTCATATAAAATTTTTTATGCATATTCAGTAAGTCTGAGAGTCGGCTACTATCAAATTCAAACCTCTAAGTGATAAGAGTTGTTCACCCTTGGCATTTGTATGGCAAAACAACGGTTGCCGGGTCAGCTAGTCATATATAAATAAATCTTGACGTTTTGCCATACACAAATAAGTCTACAAGGATTGCCATACATAACTAAGTCTTTATTTAAATTTAAATTAAACTTACCTATATTTAAGATCATCTTGATGTTTCTCAGCTAACAAACATTTCTCAGCGAGTACTGTAGATACAAGTTGTACGTCCGCTATTTCACTCTGAAAAATCAAATGTATTTCATTAATAAATCTGTAGAAAAATATATTAATAAATGCTATTTATTAATCTAATTAAAATAATATCATTTCTTTTATAATTACAGTATTGCAGTATTAGAGCTTTTTTTTGAGTGTATAAATATCTTTTTATATATAAATTTAATCTTCTGTACGTGTGTTTGTAATTGAACTCCTCCTAAACGACTGGACCGATTTTGATGAAAATTTTTGTTTTTGATTTTTACACAGAATTGTATGGCAAAAACAACGTTTGCCGGGACAGCTAGTAAGTTTATAATTGTGTTGTGCTGTGGTTGCTTGTAACTTAATGAACACAAGGTAAGTTTCTAATCTATAATTTAAAGAAAGAATGATTTCTTTCTTTCTGTCTATAATTTTTAATGTGATAATTTGACAAATACGTTGTTATAACCGGACGTCATACAAAGCATTTTGTGAAATAAGAAACCTTTTTATGTAAATATGTATGTATAATATGTAAACATACATGTTAAATCAAAATTGCACGTAATCAGCACATTATAACACATACAACGTATTTTTTACTGTAAGTAATCTGTAATTTATGTCTGTATTTTTACAAAACAAAAACGAGCCACATGCCGAACGTCGTCGGGAATCAACGAACATTACCGGGAGGTGTAAATGGTAAATAGGTGTGTTTGCACTTTTTTATAAAGAATTTTATATGAAAACCAAACTTCATAGTGTAATTACGTCATAACAACCGGTTGGTCAATATAGGCGGAGTCATAATAAACGGATTCTACTGTAAAAATATAAACTTACATGAAGTTCCTTCAACCATTCACCATGTTGTAAACTGAGTGATTGTAACGCTTTCAGTTTACGAGTTACAGCATCTTTACCACGTTCCTGTCTAGACATGTATTCTGTACGGAGTTTCATTGTGGCTTGAGTCAAAAACTGAAATATTTATATATAATACGAAATTTATTTATTTATTTATATCATTATGCACTTTTATAATGTACAATGGCGGACTTAATGCCATCGGCATTCTCTACCAGTCAACTAATGATGGTGCAGAGATAATAAGGCGGGTGCTCTTTTAAAAAGATAAAAAAAAAGAAGTCTTTAACTTACATTCTCATCTAACAATATACTTAAAATAAATAAATATTCAGAACATTTCACACAACGTCCTCTGGTCCCAAAGTAAGCTATATTTCTATGCTTGTGTTATGGGTACCAGATACGGATAGACTACATATACTACTTTTCTTTTGTAAATACATACTTATAATACATAGAAACACCCAGACGCAGTACAAATATTTGGATGACATTTATGGATGACACAAATGACTGTCCCAAGCGGGATTCGAACCTGCAACCTCGTGATCGGCAGTCCATTACATAAACCACTCCACCACGAGCCCGTCAAATGAACAGATACATAATTATATATAAGATACACAAAAGAATCAAACATATTTACATATACCTACATGATTCATGATTACATAAACCTTACATAAATACATAACAAAAACAGTAAAGGGGAATTTAGATATTTACTTCAGCCAATAATCTTCTAAAGTGTAGTCGTACTTTAGCTTTAAATGTTTCACGGGTTTTTGCCATCCTGATCTCGAGAGGAAGTGCATTCCAGAGAAGAATCGCGATAAATATTTATAAAGTAGAAATGTCGTGAAAAAAAAAACGTTGAGTGGTGAAAAAAGTGGCGTAAATAATGAAAAAAGACTGAAATAAAGGCCGTTAACATAAATCCATCCCAGAATTCGAAATGTTATTTGACAGTTACTAATGTCAAACATGAAAATAATGCTGCCACATTTTTGGCATGCGGCAACATAAAGTAAAATAAACATGTCTTCAAAAACAAACAAGGTTAAAAATTATCCATTTTACGGTTGCTCATTATTTGACTATCATTTCATTTCATTTATTCTTTATTGTACACTCATCACCCAAGGAAGTAGTTCGATAGCTTATTGCGGTCTACTTGCAACATCTCAAATTAACCACCATACTTGTCAAGTTTCAAGTCCCGCTTGCGGCATTTCACTTTCTCCACCATAATTTGATTTATTAAGTAAAAGCATAGCATGTCAAATGCAAAATTCACGAAGTATAGATAGAAGGAGTCCGAACGGTATAGGCTTTTCCATAATATTTCGTGTACACAATAATAAACCCAGATCATAGTTCTATTTTCTGCCACTGGCTGCGCAAGTGTTCAGGGCGTACCGATGCTATTATTATTATTACATGTAAACACGCGCTGGCTCGTGAATGTTGAATTTAATTTAATTAAATACATTTAATTAAATACATAATATTATTTATAAATAAATAATAATATTATTTATAAATATAATAGAATTCAAACGAGTACTCCTTGAAAAATGGCGCGCTCTACCGGCAAAAAATCTGTCCCTTAAATTGAGACCATTCGTTCAACATTACGTTCGGACTCCTTCTATCTATACTTCGTGGCAAAATTAATAAATTACTTTAGTAATGAACGTCACGTCATTATTTCAACCCATTCGTATTCTGGAAAGAATACTCAAGTGTTGGTCGAGATGGTGCAAAGCAATCTTGATAGATGGCGCTGTACGTAAAAATATATAAACTCATTCGAGTGACAAGTATGGTGGTTAATTTGAGATGTTGCAAGTGGACCGCAATAAGCTCAGTTGGAAGAGCTTCGGAACGGTATTCCGAGGTCGTGGGTTCAGAATTATATAAATCTACTAAAGATTTACGTATAGTTTTTTGTTTAATAACGGTTGGAGGACATACCTATTTTAAAAGTGTAATTACCTAGCAACACATTAAACGTCAGATAACATTTGGAACTCTGGGATAAGCTATAGTGACTTCTAACTTGATGCCAACGCCATCTAGGTTTTCATCCATTAAACTAATAGGGATGTTGACTCATGTTACAAATTCATGTAAAGTTATGTTTAATAGATTGAAGACAGTATTTTGATACATAAAATATTATCCATCTATCATCAACCTCTTCATTTATAACTAGCTGTTGCCCGCGACTCGGTCCGCGTGGAATTTAGAAAATTTTTCGCGTTTTTGCAACATTTTTCACTCCTGTTTTGTTTCTATTGGTCTATTTTTATTATCCTAAAGCCTTCCTCGATAAATGCCCTATCTAACTCTGAAAGAATTTTTCAAATCGGCTCAGTGGTTCCTGAGATTAGAGCGTTCAAACAAACAAACAAACTCTTCAGCTTTATAATATTATAGTATAGACTAGCTGAGCCCACGACTCCGTCCGCGTAGATCGATTTTTTTTGTATCGACCCAATAAATTTTTTGATTCTTTTTTAGCCGCTAGATGGCGTTGCAAGTAAAGCAATTTCGTATTATGTAAATATCTCTTGATTGAGTGGACCGATTGCGATGAAACAAAGACTAAGTAATACCTTGAGTTATATACAATTTTTACGTATAACATTTATATATATAACTGTTGTACATTATACGTGATGCGTGCACAGACAAACATCTAAACAGACAAACAGACAAAAATTTCAAAAATGTTGGAATTGGGTTCTGTTGGTTGTCCTTTAACCATCTGACTATTTTTTTTTTAAATATTACCATTGTACAAAAATTTTTTTTCTACAGAGTTATTATATGTATAGATGTAGCGTAAAAACAATTAATATCTGTTTAACTTTCACGAAGACAAAAGGGGACTACGATTTTTGTATGGAGCATAAATTTAGTATCGTCCCCTCTTAAACAGCAGGTCAAAACCTATATTATTTTAAATCTCTCCCTCTCCAGCCCATTTACGTCCCACTGTTGGGCTCTGGCCTCCTGCACTTTGAGAGGGATTATGGTCTACTGTGCCGCGCTGACCAGGCGTGTTGACACAGGGTTTATTTTCGAGTTTTCCGTCTCTCACAGAGGATGTTATCTGTGTGCAATATCCCTTAGCTGACTTTTACAGCACCCTTGGGAGGAAATGGGGTGGTGACATTTGTATTCTTAATCCGTCACCAATAATGATAAATATTATTTTAAATAATTACCTCCAAACACTCCTTAGGGCTGGGTTCATCTTTCTTAGTAATATTAAGAATTGGTTGTGATATATCCCTTTTTAATATCTCTTGAATTATAGATGTAAACGATAACTTTTGTCTCTGGAAAAAAAAAACATCATCATCATAACATAACGCCTTTTTCCCATGAGGGTAGGCAGAGACTATAGAGTGCCATCTGTTACGATCCAAAAATACTTGCTTAGTTTAAATTATACACACAAAAGATTATAATAACTAAATATTCATGGACATTTCACACAACGTCCTCTGGTCCCAAGCTAAGCTTATGTGCTTGTGTTATGGGTACCAGAATACGGATAGAATACATAAAGTACTTTTCTTTTGTAAATACATACTTATAATACATAGAAACACCCAGATGCAGTACAAACATTTGTATGACAATTAGAAAAATCACACAAATGATTTTCCAGAGCGGTAATCGAACCCGCGACCCCTTGATCGGCAGTCCGTTACATAAACCACTCAATCACGAGGCTCGTAAAAATTATATATATTTTTTATTATTTATTATCTTTTAATATTTAAATTTTTATTATATATATATTTTTAAAGTCATCGGTGGGCACGGTTACTTATAATAAAACAAAGTCGTTATTTTTTATGTATGTCCTTATGTAAGCTTATATCTTCAAAACTACGCAACGAATTTTGGTGCGGTTTTCTTCAAATAAGAGAGTGGTTCACGACAATCATTTTAAACACACTTTTACAAGTTTGGTATGTAACTATCAATGTATTAATCTGTGTAACGGAATCTTTGAAAGCGATTTTCTTTGAAAGCGATTTTCAGCCACTTGCAGTAGACGGATTGATCTGAAATTTTGCACACCTATGGACCGATGACAATGCAATAATTCAAAAGAATAATCCCCATTCCTCGATCAGAATTACTAGAATAGCATGTTGAAGTATCACTATAACCACACTTGTATTTTTAATTATACACGTAATAGTTTAATTGTCATCGGAGTATATTTTTTCTCGGGCGTCCTCTCCCAGCATTTCCACTTAACTCCGCCGTGTATATGCCTTTCGTTAAGCGTCTCTCATCCATCCTCTCCACATGACCAAACCACCTAAGCATATTTTCTCCACCTTAGTCTCTACATCCTCTTTCAGACCGCAACGTTCTCTTATAACTTCATTTCTTAATCTATCTTTCAAAGTCACACCACACATACTTCTCAAAGAGCGCATCTCTACAGCATTTATTCTACTTTTGTGCTTCTTCTGCCACACCCAACATTCGCTTCCATACATAAGCGTAGGTAACAACACGCCATTGTGGATCGCCATTGTGGCAGTGGCGTGGCAAATGGCGCTCTATAGTCTCTGCCTACCCCCATGGGAAAAAGGCGTGATGTTATGATGATGATGATAGTTTAATTGTATATGAGTAGACTCACCAAGATTATTGTGTTTCTACGTATGCCTTTCATATACAATCAGATAATTTCACATAAAAACGCTTTGTTTAAAGAATCAGGTAAAAATATCATAATTGTTTACTTGTGTTTACTACGATTTTGACAACATGTGACAACAGAAACTTATGTCTCTGACAATGGTACCAATTCTACGAGACCAACTAAACTTAACTTAACTAAAAAATGAAAATTGATAGTGTCAATAACACAATTCCGTAATGTTAACTGAACTTTTTTGTTATAAAATCTGTTTATTATAGAGTAACGATTTTAAATAATATAAAAGTGCACAACGAAATAGCGAAATAATCAAGATACGAAAGTAGTTGTTTTCATTTTTTAGTTAAGTTAAGTTTAGTTGTGCACGTAGAATCGGCACCAATATAAACTGTCAACGTTTTGTAAGTAGATAGCATAGAGTTGAGTATTGATGACAATGAAATCATTTAAAAAATATTCAGGATATTTAAGCGTGTTTTTTAGTTATTAAATTAAGTAGTTTATTTTTTGTTAAATTTGTTATGGCTTTTTAGGGTTCCGTACCCAAAGGGTAAAAACGGGACCCTATTACTGAGACTTCGCTGTCCGTCCGTCTGTCACCAGGCTGTATCTCAAGAACGGTGATAGCTAGACAGTTGAAATTTTCACAGATGATGTATTTCTATTGCCGCTATAACAACAAATACTAAAAATAAAATAAAATAAATATTTAAGGGGGGCTCCCATACAACAAACATGATTTTTTTACCGTTTCTTGCTCGATACTAATAACGTTGCCTTATGTTGCATAGATAATGGTACGGAACCCTTCGTGCGCGAGTCCGACTCGCACTTGACCAATTTTTTTTTATAAATCCCACGCGTACAAGGAGTGCGGGCAGATATTTACCTCTTTCAAAAGATTGCTAATATCATCTTGTTCTAAGGCCGGGTTTTTCAACTGTAATTCTTTGTAAATCAATTCTTCTAAACCAAATGGCTCCAATGTCCTAGAAAAAAAGAAAGTTTTTTATTTAGGTTTACTTTGCCATTTCAGCTTTTGTAGTTTTGTAAAGATCATGTTCCCAGTTCGGTTCCCGTGTAGAGCAATAATATTGCAATCTTTCTATTTGAAAAATTATGTTAATATGTTAATGGTAGCTATTTTAAGCCATATATGTTTTCTTAGCCCATAAACGTTCCACTGTTGGGCACGAGCCCACATTTTGGAAGGGTTTTGGTCTACAATGCTACACCGACCAAATAGGTTGTACAGTAGTTTCGAGTTTTCCGTCTCTTACGAAGGATATTAACTGCTAACAATATCCCTCAGCTGACTCTTACAGGTCTAGAGTCAGGTCTTATTTCTTTAAAATATACGATGCATGCAGATCATGTACAATTGACGGGCCTCGTGGTGTAGTGGTTATGGTAACGGACTGCAGATCAAGAGGTCGCGGGTTCGATTCCCGCTCAAGACAATCATTTGTGTTATTTTTCTAATTGTCATACAAATGTTTTTTATTAATTTTTTTTTATTTTTTTTATTTTTATAAATATTCATGGACATTTCACACAACGTCCTCTGGTCCCAAGCTAAGCTTATATGCTTGTGTTATGGGTACCAGAATACGGATAAAATACATATACTACTTTTTTTTTTGTAAATAAATACTTATAATACATAGAAACACCCAGACGCAGTACAAACATTCGTATAACAATTAGAAAAATCACACAAATGATTGTCCCGAGCGGGAATCGAACCAGCGACCTCTTGATCGGCAGTCCGTTACATGAACCACTAGACCACGAGGACCGTCTTGATGAAATGTTTGTACTGCGTCTGGGTGTTTCTATGTATTATAAGTATGTATTTACAAAAAAAAAGTAGTATATGTATTCTATCCGTATTCTGGTACCCATAACACAAGCATATAAGCTTAACTTGGGACCAGAGGACGTTATGTGAAATTTCCATGAATATTTAAAAAAAAAAAAAATTAGTAATTTTAAGATGTATTAAATTTTTTTTTAAATTATTAGTAGATATTGAATGTTTTTAATGTTATTTGGTAATTTATTATATATTTGCACCCCTTCGAACATAAAATTATTTTTGCCATAATTAATTTAGTAACTTTTGCATTTGACATGCTATGCCTTTTACTTACTGTCCCACTTGCGGCACATTCACTTTTTCCACCACAATTTGATTTATTTTTGCCATAATTAGTACGAGGTTTCCTGAGACATATGTATATTATTTGCGTGTCTGTTTATTCGTTTAAGAATCTGTCCTTTTTTAGTAAAAGTTATTTTAGAGTGTACATTTTTATTTAGTATCTTGTGGATCAAAATAAAAAAAAAAACAATTTGAAAAATTCTTTCAGTGTTGGATAGCACATTTATCGAGGAAGGCTACATAACATCACGCTGTGACCAATAGGAGTAAAGCATTACTTAAAAATGTGAACTGAACTGAACTGAAAATGAACTGGAAAACAGCTAGTAGTATATATTTACCTTGTAAGTAACTTCCCATCATCACACAACACCAACAAGTTAGGTAACGCTTGTGCGGTGAGAGCGAGTCCGGCCGGGGGGCGTAGTGCACCTCGTACTGGCGCTGTGCTCACCAAGTGACGAGCCTCACTGCGGGAACTGCATAGAGCTGATAATACCGCCTCCGTCTCACCTAAATATTAATAATTAATTTCAAATTAATTGTTTATTTTTTTGCAATTGACTTGCTTTGCTTTTACTTAATAAATCAAATTATAGTCTAGACGAGTCTCGTGGTTCAAATAGCAGACTGCCGATCAAGGGGTCGCGGGTTCGATTCCCGCTCGGGACAATCATTTGTGTGATTTTTCTAATTGTCATACAAATGTTTGTACTGCGTCTGGGTGTTTCTATGTATTATAAGTATTCATTTACAAAAGAAAAGTAGTATATGTATTCTATCCGTATTCTGGTACCCATAACACAAGCATATAGGCTTAGCTTGGGACCAGAGGACATTGTGTAAAATGTCCATGAATATTTATTTATTATAGTGGAAAAAATGATCACCACGAGCGGGACTTGAACCCACGACCTCGGTATACCGTTCCGTTGCTCTCTGCTGAGCTACCATGGGATTTTGTTTTTCTTATTTCATTATAATCTAATTTAATTAAGATGTAATAAGGAAAACGTTTATCCATCCTTGGAAGGACCTTTCCTTCCAAGGATGCTGTTAACATTTATATGGGTGGTGACATTTGTATTATATTGTACTGTGTATTTAAATAATTAACAGATTCTTACCTTCATCAGCAACAGCAAAGTCAACAAGATGTCCCAGCATAGGTAATGTGATAGCATGCACGCCGCCCGCATGCATGCACGCATACGTATTGTTCGTGCACGGGTACAACAGTACCGGGTAAGAATGTTGCAAGTCCTCGTCAGGGTTCAGTACTATACTCAATTCTACTGCTTCTACTACATAGAGGGCGTGACTGTCACTGTCTTCTCGATCAGATAACTGCAATAAAAAAGAATTTAGCGTCAGCATTGAAGAGCTCTCCGTGTGGTGACAGATTAAGAATACAAGTGTCACCACCCCATCTCCTCCCCAAGGTGCTGTAAAGTCAGCTAAGGGATATTGCACACAGATAACACCCTCTGTGAGAGACGGAAAACTCTAAAATAAAGCGTGTGCCAATACGCCTGGTCAGCGCGGCACAGTAGACCATAATCCCTCCCAAAGTGGAGGAGGCCCGTGCCCAACAGTGGAACGTAAATGGACTGGAGAGAGAGAGAGATTTAAGAGCGGATTATAGAGCCAATAATTAAGAATGGTGTTTTAGGTATTGCTATCCCTATTCCAGAGCGCCGCCGAGCCGAAAGGGAAAACTATAATTCTGTCAGATTTTACCTACAAAATATTTGAAAAAAAAACGGCGACGTGACGTTTTCCGCTGTTTTCTTCGTAAAAATAAGCAGATATAAAAAAAAGCCACATTTTATATGAAAAGTATATTTCGTTTTTCTGGAAAAATCTTAAACGACAAAAATAAACCCAATGCCAAAAGTCCTGGTTAACACGCTATAGTAGACCAAAAATACCACTACCCATTGGCCGTTGCCCAAAGATAGGACGATAATAGGTTGTGACAAGATATATTTAAAATATAATTAACCGATTTCAAAAAAAGGAGGAGAATTTCAATTCGTCTGCATGTTTTATTTTTAATGTTTGTTACCTCGTAACCTTCAACTGGGTGAAGCAATTAATTGATTCTTTTTCATTTGAAAGCTGGTGGTTCCCTTTGGTCACCAGATGAGGATCTAATTGTTATATCCTGAGAAATCGTGGAAAACCCTCAAATTTCGAAGGCACATGAAGACGGTTGAACTTTTTGTTTAACTTCGTTGAAATCACTCACAGTTAATCTATCTATACTTATAGTTAAATAATCTATACTTACATTAGGCAGTAACATACAATGATACAGTTGTGCTGAACAAGTGGCCACAACCACCACAGCGGGAGTATCACCACCACCCAGAGCTGTGATAGAACATGACTCTGAACCATAGTTATCATCAGCTGGCGGATACATCGCTAATGGGCCACATAGTTTAGTTTGTACTGGCCTGTAAATATTTAAAAGAGAATTATTAAAATTGGGTAAGCAGAGACTGTCCGTGTAGTTACAAATTAAGATTAATATTGTACTTAGATAACATATTCTGCGAGAGATAGGAAACTCGATAACAAACGATATACTAACACGCGTGGAGAGCCCATAGGTTTAGTTATTGAGCTCCCCTCATCCAATATATACGACACATTAACAAATTATAGAAGAAAACCATCCTCATGAAACACTCCTAACAAGAACCGCTTTAAAATCCGATGCTTAGTTTTGAAGATATAACCTCACATAGGGACATACATACAAAAATAACGACTTTGGTTTATAATAAGTAAACATTTCTACAACTGCTACAACTATTTATGAATTGGCTTTTTTCAAAAATCATATCAATCGGTCCAGCATCTCATAAGTATTCTCATCAAGTACTTTTATTAATATGAATAGTATTGTCCAGTTGCTAATAATTCCGAAAATAAGTTTGAGTGAGCCTGGTAGAAATCGCTATTAGTGATAAGGCCGCCCATTGTACTGTGTTAATTTAAGAAATGTCTATTGTCTAGTTAATTAAGTTTATGGTGTACAATAAAGTGTAAATAAATATAAATAAATAAAATAATTTATTAATATTTTGCGATTGACTCGCTAGTCGCTATGCTTTTTACTAAACAAACTAAATTATAATGGAAAAAATGATAACCATAAGCGGGACTTGAACCCGCGATCTCGGAATGCCGTTCCGTCGCTCTCCCAACTGAGCTATTATGGTTCACGCAAATATTTACCAAATTTTCCACTACAATCATCTCAATGCGAGTTTTAACATCGTGCGATGTTTTTTCGTACAACGCCATCTATTGAGCGGTTTGCACCAACGCAACTCCATCAATCGATCAGTTAGCGTTTTTTACAGAACACAATTGAACCGAAGTAATGGCTGTACATGTATTTCTACATTAATTTATTAATATTTTGCGATTGACTCGCTATGCTTTTTACTAAACAAACTAAATTATAATGGAAAATTATAATGGAGAGCGACGGAACGGCATTCCGAGGTCGCGGGTTTAAGTCCCGCTTATGGTTATCATTTTTTCCATTATAATTTTGTTTGTTTAGTAAATAAAATAAGTTTGAGTGCTTTACAAACGATATGAAACTCCTTTCTATTAACTGGAATCCTAAAAATTATGTTAAATATATTAACGAATAGATATATATGAGGTCGTCTGAAAGTCGCTCGCTGTCGGCAAAGTTAGAAAGTGCGCGTTTTGTACGACACGATGTGTTATGTTAACAATAAATATTACTTTGATAAAATCGTTCGGTATTTTAGCTTTGGAACAAAGTTTGTGCAAAGCGTTTTATGAAGAAAGCTATGTTAAGTATATTTATATCAGATATATCTAATATAAAATACAAGCTGTTGTTGAATGTGTAGTTTAAAGATTTTTATCTATCGACTTAGTGCATTAAACTATTGATTGTATTTAGTAACATACATACCCCTTGCTATCCAATTCACACTGCATCATGTAAACATCACCATTGCCCCTCAGAATCAACAGGGTATCAGTTTTAGGTACCGCCGTGAAGTCCACAGCCGTATCACCCAAACTGTCAAGTATAGTTTTACCAGCCAACAGACCTGAAGGTTTTGGCCCTATAGGTATGATCTTAATTAATTTAGGTCCTTTCTTGAGAGCTATATTATAGAGCCTGTAAAAATAAATTCTGATTAGTGAAAGGAAACCTAAGGAGTTCGTGTGCGTTCCGTGTGGTGACGGATTCAGAATACAAGTGTTACTACCCTATTTCTTTCCCAGGGTGCTGTAAGAGCCAGCAAATATATAATATAAGCAGTTAACGTCTACTGTCAGAGACGGAAAACACGAAACTGAACTCTTTGCCAACACGCCTGGTCAGCGCGGAACAGTAGACCATAATACCTCTCAAAGTGATGGAAGCCTGTGCCCAACAGTGGGACGTTAATGGGCTGGAATAGAAACCTAAGGATATGGATTAGCAACAGTGAGGTAGCTTGCCTTAAGGTGGCCTTTCTGTAATGGGATTTTCGCAACGTGTGATCCAAGCCAAGAATATAATAGGATTCCGTATGAAAAGGTAAAACGGAAAGCTATTTTTAATACTTCGCTGACGAACGGACCGTCTGTCACCAAGCTGTATCTTTAAGAAAGAGAAAATGAATAGGTATGACCAACTAATGTGTTTTACCTGATGCTATTATCGGAGCCAAGTACAAGGAGATGAGACAAAGATGTAGGATGCCAGTGTACTCGACGAACTTCACCTGGTGAATACAGGAACCTTTCATCCAGCGAGTAGCTTCTGTGGAAACATGGAAATTTTCACTTTAACACTTTACATACCTAGTTATCCATCTCCTTCTTTTGAAGTCGATTAAAATAACGAAGCAATTTTAATATCGCAAAATATAGCAGTGTCCGTGTGGTGAAGGATTAAGAATACAAATGTCACCACGACATTTTCTACCATGGTTTACCAATTAACATATTTTTTGAGAGACAGAACACTTGAAACTATACCCTATGCCAATAAGGTCTGGTCAGCGTGGCATAAGTAGTTTAATTACTCTAAATACCCTCCAGAAGCGGAAGAGGTACATGCCTAACAATGGGACTGTTACGATTAGTGAATGTTAAACCTAAGGAGTTCGTGTGCGTTCTCTGTGGTAACGGATTAAGAATACAAGTGTCGCCACTCCATTTCTTTCCCAGGGTGCTGAAAAGAAGGCTGAGGAAAAGAAGAAGACGTCTACATCCTATTTTCTCCCATGATACACCTAAACTTTGTTCCTGAATAGCTTTACGTCCTTCATCAGTTTTTAAGCTTATTACAGACAAAGCAGGTTAATTGATTTATATCAAAACTAGCTGATGCCCGCTACTCCGTACGCGTGACATTTTAGATCCCCATATATTTTGTCACCGTTTAAACCTTCCCTGGATATTCAGGAATATTTCAAGACCAAAATCACAAATATCGGCCCTGCCTTTCTCGAGTTATAGCGAGACTAACGAACAACTATTGATTTTTATATATAAGAAGAAGAAGATGTGTAGTTTAATTCGTTATTACAATAATTATTTAACGTAAAACAAAAGCTGCAACTTTTAACACTTCTAAATTAATTTGATAACTACGCCATATTGTTTTTTATTTTTCTCTTTTTGCGCGGGAACCATTGCTGGCTGGATTAATCGTGCGTATAGACCGCTTTCTTGTGAAGGTTTTACTCTTTAATATTAATATGGGCTCCTGTGATTTCAAACCAAAGGTACGGCAAAGGTAAGGCAGAACATAAAAATGTACCACATTATGTGGCTGAGATAATTTATTAAAGAACATTTTTGAGGTTTCTGAAATGTTAATGAAGGTAGTTTTTATTTAAAGTTCCTTTCAAACCCTTTTATTAGCTTAATTCAATTCTGTCTAGTATCTATGTATGTATTTATGTATATCTCGGTATCACTTGTAATTGTCGAATTGATTTGAAATTTTGCGCACAAATAGAAGACAACGCAAAAATTACAAAAACCATTCAGTATTTTTAAGCGTGTATTTTAGTTTTTAAACTAAGCAAATTGTTGTATTGATGTCTCTACTAGAGGATAATTATTATTTAATGTAAATATACTTATGTTAAAAGCAAAATAATAAGGCTTAAAGAAAACTCTGTGTCAAGTGAAAAGAATATTAATCACCTAATTTTTAGATATCAAAGAAAAGGGTGCACATTAGGCGACCAACTAAAAAATATACATACAGTGAAATGTAAAAATTACAAATGGGACGACATTAGAACAAACGGGGGTTCCGACCCAGTCCGAAATGTCTCCGGAACAAAAACCGATAAAAAACGACGAAAAGGATCCGATCCGGTAAAAAATAAGAATCAGACAAAGCGGCCGGACGGCCGGTAACCTCTATACGTGTCCAGTTTTTTTTACGAGCACCCCGCAGCCCTTTTGTCCTTCCGGGAGGCCTTTTTTTAAATAGATCAGGGGCTGGCAAGTAAAGACCGCGGCCGACGTCCACCCTGAAATATTATTGTGGATTTTTCTGCTTGGCATTCATAAATATTTCCCAGGGAGTGCACCCCCCCTCTCCATCCCCCCGCTGTAGGGGATTTACTCGAATCGGCGTAGAATTATAAATTCGGTTAATAAAATATGATACGATAAAGCCGCTTTTTTCTCTGGCGGACCTCTATTATATTTTGTTTAATTTAAATATGAATAATTAAATTTAAAAAGGAAATCTCGGGGCTAATGAAATTTTTGTTTTCGAGATAATGAATTGAAAACACTGAGTGTCGCTTCGTTCACTGCTGTGTTATTCTTTTCTCGCTCATTCGAATTCAACCTTCGTAGTGTAAAAACGCCTGGAAAATATATTTTTTAAATAAATTAATTATGAATATGAATTATACTTTTTTCCCATTTTTATCTGACCCTTTATACTATTTGAGGACCTACACGCGAGTTGTATTTTTATAAGCTTACAGCGAAATTAGGATTAATTAATTTTTTTATTAGCCGCGCAAAAACATTCTGCTGCTTATACGGGCCTAGTTAATATCACGCCGGGAAACAAAACATTCAAAGCGTCGAAGTTAAAACAAGGCGTAATTATACCTTTCCATTCCATTTTGTTTCATATTATCGAATACAAACAAAAAGTATAAAAAGAAAACGCGGTCGAGACATGGGTCGCAAAAACCTCAAACAACGCCTTTAATCAACACAAACGCACCCGGCGATCAAACGGCCGAGAAATAAAATAAAAGCATCGATCCAGTCTGCTTGAACCACAAGGGATTAAAATCGTAACGAAGGTATAAAAATATTCAAATACAATACTAACAAATTGATACAAACACTCATTAGGTGCGGATCGCGGAAGGATCCCCCTGCGGGCGGAGGAGACCACCGCGCCGGCCGATCTACCGACATTACAATCCACATCCAACGTACAAATATTATCTAAAATTCCTTCTCATTTATAATCCTTTTGTGTCCTCAGCGCGATGTCCTCCGTCAAATACCCCACTCCCCACAGGGGTCGGGTGGGGGTATTTTTATATTTTTAATCGCGTTGGGCATTATCCAAATGGACATTGGCGGGCGCGCCGACTGCTGGTGCCGTCTAGATGATAAATTCTCCTTTCGTTCGACACCGTCCGCTATGTTTTGTTTTGTCCCTTCAGTAATGTCTCCTTTATTGGTATCAGAGTGAAAAAAAAAAATACCCTCATAGTCATTAATTACAGTAGATTTGTCTGTTCGTGACTGTTCGTTCTTGGCGACTATTAAAAATGATTCGCCATCTATACATTCTCCTTGGTTGATTTTTTCGACGTCTGCAAATGAGGATTGATAGTTACTATCGTTTGATGCAGATTCTTATTGAATACGAAGACGTCTCGCGACTGTGATCGATGATTCCTTCTTTGTTAATACAATTAAGCTAATATTTATAAAAGAGAATAAAAATTTCAAAGCCATTTTACAAATTAGGGCTGTGAAGTTATTGAATATTACATTAGAAACTCTTAATTCATAATTATTATAATATGGTTACAGTTTTGTTCTTCAGTTATTAGAAAATCTATACCTAGCATAAAATTATATTAGAAAGACAGAATTCTAGGATCCATCTTATTAAAAATCGTTTCAGAAAATTCATGGTCACACTCGTTATGGACATTATTTGGTTAAAAGAAAAATACTTTCTAAGGATCACAAAAACATAATGAATTATCTCCAAAAGTATCGTATCAGCAAAAACCGCTGGAAATCGTGAACGTACATAAATTTCGTGAGTGTATAACATTCTCAGGACACGGCCGAGCCGGTCCAAAGTTTCACACCATTAAATGTTGCGACCACTGAATCCATTGCACTTTTTAAAATAAAAAGATCGCTTTTCTATATGCAAAACAGGGTCCCTTGCTTACACCACCGCAATAATAGGATCATCTATACGATATCAATTTGGTAAAATATATTGGGGTATTTTTATGTTTTATTGGACGCCAGGATTTCGGTTCCATTAAACTTTTTTTTTTTCGAATTTTATGTTACGGAAGATATTGTTCTTCTTGTTAGGAGCTTTTAAAATTGGGGTTTTGTTTAATGTATTGTTTTTTGAGTAATGTGTTCGGTATGGATGGGAAAGTAATCCCTATATTTATTTAGTAAGTATGTATACTTTGTTTTATAATGCTTAGAGCTTTTGTTGATCTGATTTTAAAGAATATTTAATTTTAAAATGGCAAAACTTTTTAAATTAAGTTTGTCAACAGATCTTGCTGAATAGTCAGTCATATTACAGTAAAATTTTCACATAATTCGGGACGGCCATTAGTTAAACATTGACAATATGAAACATAACATTATGTTTACAGATATGTTAAATCGATCAGCAATGACTGATTATTATACTGTTATTAATGTTCAATATTTGTCAATTATTTTTTGGATCTACCATGTAACTGCATGTGTAATATTGAGCAATCAGCCCTATTTCTATCGCTGTCGTTCTTGTCGCCAGTTCTGAGTACTTCTCAATATGCCAATTTGTTAAATTTTATTAGTTTCATTATTAAGAGTACGTTGTCGAGGCCAAGCTTAAAAAAAAATAAGTAAATATTATTCTTGCTATGGGCGAATGTGAGTCCACGTCGAGATCATGCATTTCTTACCAAACCCTATTTGGTCTTTCATAAGATTTTCAAAGGTGAAAATATTAAAGTAAAATAGCTAACAAAGAGAACATGTTTTATGAAAATCAACACGTCCCAATCGTGCTATATTATCGTGGTGTAACAACGATCACTTCGTCGTGCGGGCCAACGCTTCACAATTTTTATTCCTACTCCTTTTTTCTGGCACAAACCTCCTTTATCCCCCGCAACCGCGGCCGCGGCCACACTGTTTAATGATTTGAAAAACGTGTTCTATCAGCCTTTACTCGGAAACAACCGAAAAAAGCCGACAACAAAGGGTTCAGAGTGCAAATATAGACTCATCGGCGATTATTTTGCGGTTATTTTAGCATTTAGGCAACGTATTTTCTTCTTTATATACTTTTAAATACAGTCGACGTTAGATTTTGTTGTATGTTTATCAATATTTGTTGAAGTGTTCGCACAGATCTCATCGGCAATTTATTATATTTTGTCCGTTGGTGAATTTACGATTATTTGAACAGTGTGTGCGCACGATTGGCCGAATTCTAACACCGATAAATGAATGCTTTGGCGATATATAGACCTGTAATGAACAAAAGAATCGAGTGTTTGATATGGTAATAAAGGCTGATTCATAATTGTATTGAAAATGTATGAAAATAATGCTGTATTTTTATTTGTTTGTCGACAGATTTATGGTTTTACTAATTGTCGATTTATTTTATATTTATCATTGTTTTCGTCGAAGCTATCAAACAATGCATCAATATTTGCATATTAAATGACCAATTAGTTAAGATGGATCAGGTGTGTGTATTGGTTTTAAAGAAATCGAAGTGTAAAAGATTGAAAGAAAAGTTTACTATTAGTAAAAGTCGTCAAGAACTGACCGGACAGTAACAAATTCGATATAAGGGCATTAGATTGTAATAAGTACCCTGCATAAACTACGCATTTGCCCAGTTTTAGTTCATACTTCACCCATAGAACATCAGGACACACGGTATTTCGCCGCCACAGTGCGCCGCCTGCATCGTCGCTCTACCGCCAACGCTGCGTAGCCCGGTATGTGGTCCCTACTCTAGAACTTTCCTTCCCCAATGGTCATCAGTTCTTCGAGCACTGTGGCCTGCTTATTGCCACTTCATCGTGCCAATCCTTCGGGCTATGTCGGATACACTCATGGTTCTCCTAAGGATCTCCGTATTTCGGATTCTATCCCGTAGCGTTTAGTTAGTGAATACTTTATTAATTATCATGTTACATTTCTTCTAGCGTGATAGAGTAACAGAAATATATTAAGATAACCAAATAAATATATATATTAAGATAAAAATAGAAGTGTATTAAGATAACCAACCACAAAACATGTTAACAAATATAATAAAATATCCAATAAGGTTAAAGGTCAATATAACTCATACAATTTACGATATATTTACATATGTGATAAAAAAATCGTGTCGTACATCGGGGTCGCCGGTTCAATTCCCGTGCTCGTTTTAATTAAACAAACCGAATATAATATACGGTGGCAATTTTATGCGTGTGGCGGCCTCTAACGGCACTTTATAGATGAGTTGTGGACACCTACCATTTGTCGTCATATATTAATTTATTGTTGTTCAAATTTATACGACAGGTAAGGAATATTTATGGAATAAAATAAATTGCTCTTGTTTTTGCGCTTCAGAATGAAATAGGTGACCCTTTGAAAGAGACGGCCAGTAGCATACGTCATATTTATATTTAAGACTAGCTGTTTCCCGCGATTTCATCCTGGTGGATTTCAGTTTCCACGGTAAGAATATAGACTCATTCCTGTCCTTGTCTTTATAAATTATAGCCTATGTGTTATTCTTATGTATAAGCTACATCATTGTAAAGTTTCATTAAAATCCATTCAGTAGTTTTTGCGTGAAAGGGTAACAAACAACCATACTCACAAACTTTCATATTTATAATAATCAACCATACTCACAAACTTTCATATTTATAATAATACATAGTAGGATATTTTGAAGACAGTTCCTAGTATTAAGGGAGTTGACAGGGCGAAATTAAATCTAGTTTAGATTTGCAAGGGCAGAGAAGGAAGAAAGTCACAAACTCTAGTATAAAGAAATTCCCTCTCTCTCTCTCTCTCCAGCCCATTAACGTCCCACTGTTGGGCACGAGCCTCCTCCACTTTGGGAGGGATTATGGTCTACTGTGCCGCGCTGACAAGGCGTAATGGCACAGGGTTTATTTTCGAGTTTCCCGTCTCTCACAGAGGATGTTATCTGTGTAATATCCCTTAACTGGCTTTTAAAGCACTCTGGGAAGGAAAAGGGGTGGTGATGCTTGTGTTCTCATACAGTCACCACACGGACTGTCTTTTCTTCGTGTCATAGTAATTCAAAACCTCACAGAAATATCACCCAGGTGAAATTTACTCACAAACGCGATTACCTATCGAGTTTTCGTAGTACCAATAACAATTAATAAATAGGGGAGAATAGAAAAATAGGAATAATAATGTATAATATTTTGGTGCGTGTTGATTAATATGCATACAATAACTCTCGACTCCATGATTGTAACAGAGGATTTATAATATTTATACGTGCTTTATACAAGGGATTATGTGTCATGGCAGCTTTACGATATTTTTATAAATTATTGATGAGATGTTATGTAATTTATATAAAACACGATGCCCGCGACTTCGTATGCGTGAGATTTAGAAAATTACCCCGTTTTTGCAACATTTTTTACTGATGCTTCGCTCCTATTGGTCGCAGCGTAATGTTATGTAGCCTTCCTCGATAAATAACTCGTACGTGCCCATCTTCCTCAAATAACGCAATTATATGGTTTGCTGGAAGAAAATTCAATAATGAATTAAGCTCGCCTGTGTACATTGAATTTTCTTGATTTCGAATATTGCAATTTGCAAGTGTATTTTATGTGCACATTATAGAATAAGAATACCTTCCTCCAAAACAATGATTCCTGAGATTAGCGCGTTTAAACAAACTCTTCAGCTTTATAGTATCATTATATAATTATAGATTTAAATAGGTATCTGTGTGGTGGTGAACAGAACAGGAAGAATACAAATGTCACCACTCCATTTCTTTCTCAAAGTGTTTTAAGATACAGCTAAGAGATATTATAAGCAGTTAACATCTGTGAGAGACGGAAGACTGGAAACTAAGTCAAAACGTCTGGTCTCAAAAGCCCTCCCCTAAGTGGAGGAGACCCGTGCACAGGAATGGGACGTTAATGGACTGGAGAGAGAAGAGATTTAAATAGTTAGATATTGATCATATTTAGTACTTTCAACTTATTACCGTGTGGTGGCGAATTAAGATAGAAATGTTACCACTCCATTTCCTGCACAGGGTATTTATTATAAGAGCTAGTTAAATTTCAAAAATGTAGCTCCTTTTATTCTGGGGTACTCTAATGAAGTGTATCTATAAGACTAGTTCACTGCCCAGGACTTGCGCGGTTACATTTATTTACGAATAAAAAAAAATATAGCGTATGTTCACCGAAAGTAGTGTTAAAGAATTTTTTAAATCAGTCAACCTTCGGTGCCTATTCGTAGTACTTTTAAGACTTATTTGATCCAAACATTCAAATCTTCCCTCCTTAAGAGGATACCAAAATAGCTTCGTGCATTTTTCTACGTACGAAGTTTTCATTTTTTCTTGAGATTGAATTTTCTTGAAATTTTTAAGTATATGTTTTTTCATTATATAATCTAGGATCGCATAAACTCAGAAACGCGATTGAAAAAAGTTTTCTCGATTACCAGTATAGTATTCGATATCGAATCTTAGCGAAACAACCTCTCTCATTTATTATTTTTTCCTCTTTCGGTCTATTATCGCGTATTAACTAATGAAATAACTTTCAAAACATATGTAACTAATATATATAGAAACACGTAAACCGGAATTAAAATATATTTAGTAGATTTTGAGTAAACAAAAAAAATATCCCTAATTTTTCATTTTCTATACCTACTAGCTGTGTTAATAGGTACATGTCGACGATAATATTGATGTAGGCCCTTAAAATATTGGTATATATGAGATTACGTCCGTAGTGCGTGAGAGTGAAGTATAGCGTCTTAGCTCTTGGAAATTCTGTACAAATTCTCCAAATAAAATGAATAAATTACAATACATTTTGAACACTTATTGAGCCAAAAAATAAATTAAAAAAAAAAACAAACTCAAAGTAAGTAGCCCACGTGTAAATAATAAACGTACCGAAAGGAATGATCACAATAAAATATTTGGGGCGAAAATGGCTTTCGCCATTCGCCAAACTCCGACTTTTCACCTTCTGACGGAAACAACAACATTTTTCGCGGGGTGAATAACACGGATATAATGACAATGGATAAGACTAGAAAAGAACATCCTAATAATATTATAAATGTGATAGTTTGTGAGTATGGATGATTATTACTCTCTCACAGAAAAAATACTGAATGGATTTTAATGAAACTTTACAATAATGTAACTTTTTATCCCGAAAAAATACAGTGTTCCGGTGGGATAACAAAAACAGGACAGATTTTTTTTCCTTTTTACCGCGGATAACACCGCGGGACACAGCTAGTAAATAAATAAATGGACAGAAGCAATTTATACAAAAGGCATTTGTTCAATTTGTGCGTAGAAATTATTTACAGAATATTCTCTATGTACTTACACAGAAATAAAAAAAAATTGACGACTCTAATTTGTTCTAGATTTAGGTCGATGTTTCGTTGTTCACTGCCCGTTTTTATACCATCAAATGCATTTAAATTATTAGAACAAATTAAACTATTCAACTAACTTTTAAAGAGTTGTGCATAAAATAAGGCAGTAAGACTCATAAGTACTTTCAAACTTAAATTATACAATATACAGCGCGGGAGCGTTACCAAAGCCTTACTTTTCCTACGCACAATTTTAGTTTGGTTCTTAAACTCCTGAAACGAGAAATTTATCTGAAATTTCACCAAGTATAAATGAGGTTTTTTGACTTATTTTCTTATTAGCATATTTTTTTTAATTTAAATATTTTTTTACTATAACGAAAATGATGAAAATCTGGTACACTTGCTATTTGAGCTTACAACACTTATGATGTAATAGAAATTTAACGAAGACAATTTTCACGAAAAATATTGTGGTCATTTCCAGTAACCAGATATCTTTGTATACCTTTTAATAATTAAATGTATACCGATGTGGGCATCCTGTGTTCCACGTAAATCGTCGATCCGGGATAATATTGATCAATATTAACGATCGCCGCGTGGGAAGCGAACACAAATTGAATTAGTTATGTTCACAGAATTGTATTGCGCTTTATTTCGGAGTTATTGCGTGTTCGCCAATATCATACGTTTTTAATGGTTTCGGTAACGATTGTATTATCCCGTATGACTGTAGATTAATACTATAAATACTTCTGAGTTTATCAGTGCCCCATTGTTGGGCACAGGCGTCCTCCACTTAGGATTTAGTAGGGTATTTGGTCTACTATGCTAAGCTATTAGTATAGTATTTAGTTTAGAGATTTCCGTCTTTCACAGAGATGTTTTCTGTTTATATTATGCCTGAGCTGGCCTTAGAAATAAGGTGGAGACATTCCTATTCCTAATCCGTCACTACACGGTTGAGTAATTCATATTTTATGGCTAATATACAAATGGCAATGGACATACCTACATCATGTATGAAAATGTTAACTATCTTCCTATCACTGTTCATTAGATGAAGCCTTGTGATGGAAGGACTGACAGACATAATGGTCGGACAGCGAAGTCTCAATAATAGAGCCCCGTTTTACTTTTTGGAAACCAAAAACATACTTCAGATTTCCAATACCTGCTTCAATAATGCTTAAATATTCATCTAGCTTCTCTGTTCAGTTCTACTAATCACCCATTTATCCATTAGCCTTCCGTCCACTACTGGACACAGGCCTACCCCATAAAACAGCAGAACACGCGGTCCTGCGCTAACTGCATCCAGAGGCTCCCGGCATATTTGACGATATCGTCAGTCACCTTGTTGAGGGCCGCCCCACGCTGCGTCATACAGTGCACTTACTACTCGTATCTATTTATCTTATAATCTTCTAATATATAAAATCCACGTGTCACAGTGTTAGTTACCGTACTCCTCCGAAACGACTTGACCGATATTTATGAAATTTTACATGCATAATCAGTAGGTCTGAGAATCGGACAACATCTATTTTTTAAACCCCTCCTCCCCCCACTGACATTTGTATAGCAAAACAACGTTTGCCGGGACAGCTAGTAATATATAAAAATCAAGTGCTGTTCGTTAGTCTCGCTAAAACTCGAGAACGAGTAAAATATTCGTGAAAGTCCAGGGAAGGTTTAAACGGTGACAAAATATATGAGGATCTAAAATTCCACGCGTACGGAGTAGCGGGCATTATATACTATAATAAATTGATTTTAATTGTCATTAGAATGTAGAATATAAGGCGAGTTTATATAGCAAAATATGCAAAATGTACTGCACACAGTGCAAAATGAAATGCACGATCCGAAATATTTTACCGACAGAAATTGTGGTGGCAATAACACTACCCCCCCATTCCCACACGGCTATGCAATGCCTTCAGAATAATTTTCAGCGTACGTTAGTTATATCTATAGAACATTAGTATTTATTGGCGTATATGATGAAACATAATGTTTTAGAGTTATATTTGACTAGCTGTTTGCCCTCAACTTTGTACGTATGGAATTTACACCCGTATTCACAAACGTTACTGTGAGGTCTCATAGTAGGCATGGACGCACAGGGGTAGCAAAATCATTTCACAAACAATACTTAAGTGGTGAAGCGCACTATGCGTTTGTTAAACTGAACGCATAGCTAAGTTTTGTCTATGAATACAAAGGCTCGATGAACAGAACGCACTAAGAAGTGTTACCCTTTGCACAGTGCATCAACACTTAAGTACTTACTTAAGTAAATATTGTTTGTGAATACGGGTGTTAGACAATTTTCCCAGATTTTTACTAATACTTCGCATATTATATTTTATATTGGTCGCAACGTGATGTTATATAGCTTATAGCCTTCCCCGACAATTGGACAATCGAACACAAAAAAAAAATCCATTCGAACCGGTAGTTCCTGAGATAAGCGCGTTCAAACAAACTTTTCAGATTATCTATTATATAAAATTCACGTGTCACAGTGTTAGTTACCGTACTCCTCCGAAACGGCTCGACCGATTTTCATGAAATTTTGTGTACATATCCTCTAGGTCTGAGAATCGGCCAACATCTATTTTTCAAACCTTTTTTCTTTGCTATGGCAAAACTACGTTTGCCGGGACAGCTAGTATATATATAAAAGGCACGCTTTCTTCTTAGCACAGTACTGTTAATTCTATATCGGAGAGGTTTCTAGCTGCGCGTGTTACCAATTCGAGTTATCACATCTCTCTCAGATGGTTACAGCTGGTCAGTTGGTTGATGAAACCTATGTGAACTTAGCTCAGTGGACTCGTATTTCTTTTGTAAACTATAGGTTCCAATACCCGGTCGAATAAAGATTTCTTGAGATTTCTAATGATTTATTAGTAGTAGTTAAGAGTCTGGCAGTATGGCTAGTATACTTTTTAGGTTTCCGTATCAAAAGGTAAAACGGAATCTTATAATTAAGACTCCGCAGTCCGCCCGTTCATCTGTCTGTTGCCAGGCCTTTATCTGATTCTAATAATTGGTGATAGTGAGATAATTGAAATCTTCAGGGGTAAAATAGTTTTACCCTTGGGGTAAAGGGACTACCATACAACAAACGTTTTCTGTTTAACCTGGAGTATACGCTTAGATATATGACGGTAATATATTATGATGATGAGTATATTATGGCGATAATGATTCAAAACCTTTCATGCGCTATCCAATTCGTGCTTAGCCAATTTAAAAATAACAAATAAGCAAAATAATAGAAGACCCACATTCTTATCCAAGATCTAAAATAATGATCAACAAAACAATAAAGATCACAATGGCATACTAAAGACCAAACCACATAAGAACACTCGCTAGGAATGGGGCGAAAATGTCCAAGCGATTTTAATGCCAAAAGGGGTCAACTATCTGCCTTTTTGAATTCACCCTAAATAGTGTTCATACGAAAGGAGAGCTTAAAACTAATACATCTGGGTGGCGTGTGACTGTACGAAGAGGGGGGAGGATATAGGGGTGGAATGGGGGTTGTAAAAGGTGGGGGGTTTGGTCGGTGTTAATTATTCACATTTTAATTTACGAAGCCAGGCTTCGCTGCCCAGTGCGGAGGAAAAATGTCTTGCGATCATTCGACAGATCTACAGGATATATGAGTGCTTTCAAAGGTATACGTGGCAATTTTTGTTTGATGCGGAACTTAAAATAATTTTTTTTTTATTTTTTTTTTTTAATCTTTTTTTTTTGGTACTTTTACCCTTTGGGTATGACAGTCCCATCGTACCCTAATCTTTGTTTACAGAATATATATAAAAAAAATCACAACATGAAAATTCTGTATACCATGATAGCCCCTACACTCTCAGGTTCACTGAGAATGGCCTGATACAGTCCCATATTATATCTATTGAGTTGTAATTTAGAAAATAATTCCTCTCTTTTATCTTCGTACTTTACACATTCCCACAACAAATGTTGGACATCATCAATCACGTTACATTGGTCGCAATTAGGCGAATCAGTCTTTTTCATTAGATGTCCAAATTTTCTTGTGGGAAAGTGTCCAGTACGAAGCCTGTGTGCTATTACTATACAATACCTATTTAACTTGACATTAATGAACCAAGGCACACGAGGAGGCTCACATTGAATGGTTTTTACATTCGAGCTATCTAAATAATAATCCTAGTTTGGCATGTCTTAAGATAAGCACTCTGCAGATATATTCCACTAAAATAAGTATATCAAACGACGTTAAATACACTGGATCAAATTGAATTGAAAAAAAATACCAGAAAATCCAGCTTATGTCTCAAGTAATTCCAAAGATCTCAGTCAAAACAATTTAAAAACAAATAGCAACAGGGCATAAATAGCTAATACCTATTGCATCCCATGCCGGGTCATGGCGAGGCTCAAAGCAGGGATGAAAGCGGCAGAAAAGAAATAGTACCTATTGCATAACATGTTGTTAATTTCGCTAGTTTTTAAGAATTAGGATACCTCAATGAACAGCGATTCCTAAAATATTCTCACTTGTGGTATTACAAAATTGTGGATAAGTCCATTAATCAGACAACCAAAACAGAACAGTTACCAGCTTTTGTGGTAAGGCTGCCTTTACGGTTAGGACATATATAACGGATATTCCCTCAAAAGATTCGCCTTTCAGACAATTCATAGTACATTTAGAAAGCACACAAGGCCGGATGTACAGACGACTTAATCCCTTTGCTTTGTTACTGTAGTGAGTGATTGGACGGTTTTATTCTTTAGTGGTACATGTGAGACCATTGAAACAAGAAAGATAGTAGATATATCATACCTCATCCTTACATCAGAGTAAAATAAATATCGAATACAAAAGAATTTAAAATTCCATAGTTTCTTGTCTGTTCCTAAACATAGAAACATAAAACACTTGGTATGACTTGACTTATGTGGACGGAACAATAGAGAAATGTAATCATACACATTTCCTAAGCTAATTACGATATTATAATATTTATTTCACAGTTAATATAAAAACAGTCAATTTAAATAAATAAATATTTATGGACATACACACAAAGTCCTATGGTCTCAAGCTAAGCTTATTATGCTTGTGTTATGGGTACCAGAATACGGATAGACTACATAAACTACTTTTCTTTTGTAAATACATACTTATAATACATAGTTAACACCCAGACGCAGGACAAACATTTGTATGACAAATATCAACATTACACAAAATGATTGTCCTGAACGGGAATCGAACCCGCAACCTCGTGATCGGCAGGCCGTTACATGAACCACTCCACAACGAAGCCCGTCGAAATAATTTGTTCTTTTTTTTACGATACAAATTAAATAATTTTAAGTAAAAATTAAGTAATTTTTTTAAAAATATTGCATTGTCTTCGGACCTTGCTTTTCGGGCCAAATTTCACATCAATCCGACTACTGCAAGTGGGTGAAAATCACTTTCAAAGATTCCGTTACATAGATTCGATACATTGATCAGATACGTTCCGAACTAATATAAGCGTGTTAAAAACTATTTCAACGAATGATTAGTGCCTAGTTTGATTACATTATTGCAAGTAAAAACAAAAGGTTGCAAAGATTTTACCCATTATGACAAGTCGACTAATGGACCAGTAACAAAAGGAATAAACAAATTATTTATTAGTAGTTTTGATGAAAGAAAATTCTAAAAAATTGTAGGAATTTAAAAAGTTTATGTTTTTTAAATTAGCAAAGTCATGCGAATTTATAAGTGAATTTGGTGGGAGAAGAAATTCTCCCAGGACTTCAGCCTCAGGTAGGTGCATTATTCAAACCAGGAATTCAAACGCCAACTCAACCCCAAACATATTAGACATCACTTTCATGACACATGCTATGAATAAACGAAACAAAAACCCGCCCCACCTATCATATACCCAACCTTGTCTAACTCTATTGTTGTAAGGGAGACAAAAATAGTGCTCCTATTCGATACCGATGAGAAAAACGATCAGAATACGGACCCACGATTGCTATCTAAATAATTCAAGCGTGTATTCAGTCTCTATGGTACTTTGCAAATATAACTCTACTATAATTCAAATATCTTCAAAACTTTATTACGTATGATATAAGAATGAAAATCGCCAGAAATTTAGTCCAGTGATGATGGAGAAAACTTGGTTGAAACGTATGGAGTTTTTACAAGCTCTTATACGAAAATGTCGAACTGAATCGGTGTACTCATAATCAAAAGAAATGTAGAGTTTGTTTTGTTTAAAAAATGTATTAAAAAGAGGGAAAATGAGAAAGAAGATGATTTGCGAAAAGTTAATCTGAAATAAATTAGACAACGCATATATTAGACACGGGTTTTAAATTGGGAGCTTATCTTTGGATTATTCTTACTAGAACTATAAGAAATGGGTTCCTCCTCACGTTCAATCTGATCGAGTGGTAATTTTACTATAAATATAATTTCGTTTACATGTTGAAAGTCGTAATCCAATTGCTGAATCATTTTTCAGTCATGTTTCTTACGGATTTCGAAGTATACATATTTATTTCTACTTTAATTATAATGATTAACTCTTCCCATTATAATAATATTAATAATTAACATAACAAACAAAATAAAAATTATTCTTACATGGGTGATACTATAATCAACTAAAATATAATGTAAGCAAATATTATCGACATTGACAAGAAACGGAAAATTATAAATTAAACCAACACGCCTGGTAAGATTGATACGGACCTATAGACTCCCATTGTGTAGGAGCCCGGTGTCTAACCGACTAGATATGGAAATATCATTGCGCAATTTTATTTTTTTTAAATCCCGGATAAAAAGAGTTTCTGCTACTGCATATTCCTTACCCAATGGCTGAGTACACTCTCAAAAACAATGAGCGAATCGTAAAAACCGTACGACACGATGCGGTGCGATAACTCGGAGCCTAATAACCCGTCACTCGCATCAAACTGGTAATGTTGCCATCTGTGTGCGGTATCCACGTAGGTACTGTCGATCATTGTACCACCGCGATTTGTAATGTAGATGTGTTCCGTTCCACCTAGTTTATGACTCCTTTCGTTTATTACACGCCAATGGTGTATAGGGTTATGAATATGGAATGTTTTGTTTGGTTTTTACTCTATAATATTTACACATCATGATAAGACGTATTTTTTGCAAAGAATGTGTATGTGGGTTTTTATTTCTGTCTAAGACAATTAATTGTCATCAACATGGAAAGTTGTAAAAATATTTTTCTAGGTAATGACAATAATGGCAGGCTTAACAAGAATTACTCCTCAATTACCAATAATCTTTTTCTCCGTAGAGATCAATTTATGGACATGGAACATAGCCACCTACAACTTCATAAAATTCACAGAATTTCAGCTTATACCTATTTAAATTTGATAGATGCAGATGATTTATTACCTACGGATGTAAACAACATTAGCACGTCTCTTTAGTCAAAAATACTTTAGTTAGAAGGACTTAATCAATTTTACTCGCATAGCCGACTCGAAGCTAACATTAACATATTTTTGCGATGTTGTTCAAAGGGTGTGAATTTCAAAAATACGACTCGAGCACACATTCTCATTAACTTTGGAACACGTAAGGAGTGTAGATGAATACTAATTGAGCGCCAAGAGTGATGAAAACAGATCAGACAGATGGATAATTGGTAAATAATTTGCACACACACGAAAAGGTTGAATATGATTGTGTCTGATTGGTTAGGCAGACGGATTTGAAAGTAATTACAAAGATTTCCTTTGTTGCGGGTTGGCGGTTGGTGATCAAGTTTTATGAAACGGCTTTTCGCTTGGACAAAGTTTAGTAATAAGTATCGACAAAAATAATATACTAGGTACTTTATATTGATATTGTATATTATTAGTATCTACTCGTACAGCCAGTGCTGTAAGAGTAGATACTCTGTTATAAAGTAATCAAAGCAGTAAACATCTGCAAGTTTTCCACAAAAAAATAAAAGAACACAATCACATTCAAATTCACAATTCATTCACAATTCTAATGCTCCTGCCTACCTTCTCGAACGCTTTGAATACCTAATACCAAGAGATAAGCCTTGTCGGACCGCTACTTCTCTCCTACTTAAGACTCCCTCTCATACTTCAAGCCGATATGGTAGCTCTTTTACCGTATCTGCTATTCGCCTGTGGAATTCTCTTCCTCACACTATTCGTGCTAGCTCATCCTTGCAAATTTTCAAAAGAAGAACTAAAGAATATTTCCTATCACTAGCTTAGTATGTATATGTATGTTTATGTAGTATATTGTTATAAGTATTTATGATTAGGATATTATAGAATTTAAATATTTGAATGTATGTTGCTCATATAATTATAACATAGTTTTAAGTAAATGTAACTTAAGCTTTTGTTGTACTCTGTCATGACCCCTTAACATGAAATTTCTATCTCGCCAAGGTTTGCTGGTAGAAAATTCATCTATGAATTAAGCTCGCCTCTGTACATATAATAACCAAAATGTAACTTTCTTATATGTAATTTCTGTGTGCAATAAAGAATACAAAAAAAAAAAGAACATTGTGAGAAAAAAGATTATGAAATTGTTTGGAACAACCTATAACCATTGTAGTACATGTATGACCAAAGAGATGAGAGTAAATAAAGCCAAGGAAATGTGGTTAGATCGAAAGAGGTGCAGTTCTATATAGGCTTCTTACTTCTGCGGAACCGTTTTTGCAACATTTTTCACCGATGCTTCGCACCTATTAGTCACAGCGTGATGTTATATAGCCTAAAGCCTTCATTGATAAATGTACTACCTAAAAATGAAAGAATTTTTCAAATCTAACCAGTATTTCCAAAGATTAGCGCGTTCAAACAAACAAACTCTTCAGCTTATAATATTAGAATAGACTGGGTTGAGACAGACCGTATAAAGACTGCTAACAAGAAAAGTATGTAATTGTCGAGTTAATTTTAATAAAACCATGTGTCGTATCTGTTAGCTAGTCTACACCTGTAATGAAGGCTCTCGTGGGGAGAGCGTCGTCGGGGTGATGCGTTGGTGTTAATTATACGATTTTCTTTGAAATAAGTTAATAAATATTGGATAAGGCCCACCCTCGCTGCCCTTTTAATGAAGCCCGGCGTACTGCGGCGATGATGACGCATCATTTGTGATGAATTATGGATTGGTAAAGGTATATATGAATTGCAGAATACGTTATACGTAATAGGGTATTTGTCAATATTAAAGTACATGCACGAAACCTTAACAAACTATAAAGCCATTTTCTTTAACCACTCTAGGTATCTATTAAAAATGCCGTATCAAAATCCGTTGCGTAGTTTTAAAGATTTAAGCTTACATATGGACATTTATACAAAAATAATGACTTTGTTTTATAATAAGTAAAGATGAGGAAACGAGGTCAATGTGGTGATTCTGTTTATTTTTATACATATATCAATTTAAACATCTTAATAAAAAAACGTGGTGACGGATTAAGAATACAAGTGTCACCACCCCATCTCCTCCCAAGGGTGCTGTAAAAGTCAGCTAAGGGATATTGCACACAGATAACATCTTCTGTGAGAGACGGAAAACTCGAAAATAAACCCTGTGCCAAAACGTCTGGTCAGCGCGGCACAGTAGACCATAATCCCTCTCAAAGTGGAGGAGGCCCGTGCCCAAAAGTGGGACGTAAATGGGCTGGAGAAGAAGAAGAATAAAAAATTGGTCAAGTGCGAGTCGGACTCGCGCACGAAGGGTTCCGTACCATTATCTATGCAACATAAGGCACGTTATTAATAAATGAGCAAACAACACACACAATACTTAATTAATCACGTTTGTTGTATGAGAGCAAGAAACGGTAAAAAAATCATGTTTATTGTATGGGAGCCCCTCTTAAATATTTATTTTATTTTATTTTTAGTATTTGTTGTTATAGCGACAATAGAAATACATCATCTGTGAAAATTTCAACTCTCTAGCTATTACCGTTCTTGAGATACGGCCTGGTGGACGGACGGACGGACGGACAGCGAAGTCCCGTTTTTACCCTTTGGGTACGGAACCCTAAAAAAGACGGTCATTATTTCTGTATGTCGGATGTAATCCTCAATTTCAAAAGCATGCAACGGATTTTAAAGAATGATCAGAAAAGCAAGTTTTTGTCCTTATCTCGTTAATTTCATAATATCTTCTTTCACACATTACATCTATCGTATCTTTGGTGTCTTCTCTCTAAGTTTAGTGCCTTCCACATTCATTCTTAGAACAGTCCTAATTTATTAAGTTTACTTATTACAAAACAAAGACGTTATTTTTGTATGTATGTCGCTATGTGAGCTTATATCTTCAAAACTACACAACGGATTTTGATGCAGATTTTTTAATAGACAAAATGGTTAAAGATGATGGCTTTTTTAAATAATTTGTTAAAGTTTGGTTACTAAATTCCACGCAAACGAACTTGCGGGCACAAGCAAGTTAATTAAAACCTTCCTCTCCTTACATGACTATACCATTTCTCATTGTTAGTTTACCGCAACTAGAAGGTCAAACTAAAGCCTAATCCACAAACAAACCAGTATACATCAGAACCAAACATAAGCGATGCACCCCATTGCACCGCAGAACAACAAACAATATATAGTAAGTTGAAAGGGTACAAGATTGCGCCACATCAATACACCCCACCTTCCCTTTGATACACCCAACATCGATAACTAACTGGATTATTTAACGAGTTCTCACCCAATTCTGTTAATTGGCAAGTAATCCGGTGGCTAAAAGACAGGTACAGTTGTTTTATATGCACATGAATCTATATGAATCTTAAAACAAACTCGGTATTTTTGTATTTATGTCTATATGTGAGCTTATATCTTTAAAACTACGCAACGGCTTTTAATGTTTTTAGGGTTCCGTACCCAAAGGGTAAAAACGGGACCCTATTACTGAGACTTCGCTGTCCGTCCGTCCGTCCGTCCGTCCGTCCGTCCGTCCGTCCGTCTGTCACCAGGCTGTATCTCAAGAACGGTGATAGCTAGAGAGTTGAAATTTTCACAGATGATGTATTTCTATTGCCGCTATAACAACAAATACTAAAAATAAAATAAAATAAATATTTAAGGGGGGCTCCCATACAACAAACATGATTTTTAGGGTTCCGTACGCAGTATCTCAAGAACGGTAATAGCTAGACAGTTGAAATTTTCACAGATGATGTATTTCTATTGCCACTATAACAACAAATACTAAAAATAAAATAAAATAAATATTTAAGGGGGGCTCCCATACAACAAACATGATTTTTAGGGTTCGGTACGCAGTATCTCAAGAACGGTGATAGCTAGACAGTTGAAATTTTCACAGATGATGTATTTCTATTGCCGCTATAACAACAAATACTAAAAATAAAATAAAATAAATATTTAAGGGGGGCTCCCATACAACAAACATGATTTTTTTACCGTTTCTTGCTCGATACTAATAACGTTGCCTTATGTTGCATAGATAATGGTACGGAACCCTTCGTGCGCGAGTCTGACTCGCACTTGACCAATTATTTTTTTTTATAATAGCTCTCTATTATAAAAAAAATCATTAAAAGCCGTTGCGTAGTTTTAAAGATATAAGCTCACATAGTGGTTCAAGAGGATGACTTTTTGTATAATTTATTAAGGTTCCCGAGATTAGCGTGTTCAAACAAACATACTGTTCAGCTTTATAATCTTATTAGTAGAGATTTAAACAATTAATATTTCACGCAATTTTATTAAAACTATCGGACTTTCACAAGGCACATCTTTGATACTTTTGATAAATATTTAGCTATACTTACTTTTAAATATTTCATACTAGCTGTTGCCCGCGACTTCGTAAGCGTGAAATTTATCAAATCAAATCAAATCAATGTACAGTTTATTAAATCGCGCTATGGTTTCGTTACACACATTAACACTTAAGCTCGTCAAAATTTTCATTGTGTCATCCACTTGTTTTCACATTTATAAATTAGTAAGGATGATTTAAAAGCGTAAATCAGAATGATTCCGGTTTTTTACAATTCAGACATTCTCTAGCTTAGAAACAAAAAGTTTAATGATGGAACATGTTAAAATAGGCTCCAAACGTTCAAAATAACACGCAACAATTACTATCATACCGAAGTATAGTGTTTTAGTTGGTGTGACGTCACTTGCCTCAAGCAGACTTAGGCATACAGGCTTGTGTATTGTATACACCACAACTGCGTAAATACTGCGAGGACGTACGATTGCAGCAAAAGGTTATTGCTGCAAGGTATTGTGGGTTTGTGGTGTGTCTGGCGTGACACTAGAGACAGGAAGGCTTGTTAGCAACATACATACTTCTTACGATATTTAGACAATACTAAATTATGCTTGTGTCTTACAGTGTAAATAATATTGTTAAATAAATAAATGAATCTTTACAAATATTATAAAGCTGAAGAGTTGGTTTGTTTGAACGCGCTAATCTCAGGAGCCGCTGGTCCGATTTGAAAAATTCTTTCGGTGTTGGATAGCACATTTATCGAGGGAGGCTTTAGGTTGTATAACATCACGCTGCCACCAATAGGCACGAAGCATCAGTGAAAAATGTTACGAAACATAGCTTTATTTCAAAACAGCAATTTATGAAAAATCATTATAAAAAAGAATTGTTTATTTACAAAAAAAACGGTATATTGAGAGTTGGACTTGCACACGTTGTGTTCCATACTGATGAGTATATCTTGTTATAGCATCAACTGATACTCATATACTGTCAAAATTTCAGCACTCTAGCTATCACCGTTCCAGAGATACAGCCTGGTGACAGACGGATAGCGAAATCTCAGTAAAAAGCTCTCCTTTTAGCATTTGGTACGGAACCCGAAAAAAGAAATGTATAATTATGCAAAACGTAAAGAAATTTATTAAAATTCCTATATTTATATATTACGTTATGTCAGTGGTTAAGTAAATGATTTTCCCGATGTTTTTTTACAACTGTCTTTTTTATCCGGTTATTCTAGAGTTTTGCCGGACAAGATAATTTTCCATCTACTAACTTTAGCTCCAACTGTAAGCACAATAGTATTTCCTTCCTCCAAAAAACTAACAGATATATTCGGAACGTAAGAAGCGAACCGAAAGCTAACGAAATAACACTAAATCTAGTCCAACTTTCCGCGCATGTTGCTCGTATATTTGAACAAGTTTCTTTACAGAAACAGGTATCAGTCGTTACTAAGAGGCCCAAGGTTTAGACTCAAGATAGATTGGGTTCATACACGAAGAAACGGCTTTCGGAATTTGTGACTAAACTTTTTCAAGATACCTGCAAGTAAATAGTCTACTAAATCCATTTGCGGGTTGCTTGGACGGCTGAAATTAGCCCTAAAAGCTCTTCTTTTCTTTATAAGCGACACAGTTATTTAACAAACATTATACAGCTGTGACTGAGGTAATATTATTAAAAGGTACCTTAGTCTAAAGGCAATCCGAGTTTAACTTAACTTTAGTATCAATATATTTCGCCGAATTTTTATTTACCCCAAACATGACGACAAGTTTATGACCCGCCTGATGGTCAGGTTACTATAGCCTATCGACGTCTGTAATGCCAGAGGCGCTAGGTGACCCTCAATAACTAGATATATGAGTACGTATGCTTCATGACTTGGAATGTCAAATTTATAACTTGCGAACAAAATTTTAAGATTATAATGAAATCTTATACCAACATACTTAATAACTCGATTAGATATTATTATATAATAGATAATCCATAAGTAAGACTCATGCTCAATAGTATATTGGAAAGCCTCAGCCCACCATCCACAGATTAAATAAAATGCAAGCCCTACAACGTTCAAACTTGGTAATGTTAACCCCAATCCTATCAGATTTCCTCCCTTAAACCGATCAAACATCACAAAGTATACAATAAAAGAAAAGCTCTTTCTCACGTCTAAGTGTAAGTAGCTTAATCGTCCCCTATTGTGTACCGATTTGCGGGTAGATAACAAAAAGAATCCCTTTTTTATCCCTTCAGGGAGCCCCTTGGATCGCTGGACCGTGTTACCGGTATCGATAACAAATTGGGGATGATCCTTAAAGGGTTAAGTTTGGAAGTTCCTTACAAGAAGGGTTATTGAATCTCTTGTCATGTTTGTGGATAAACGGACGTGTGGGACCTGTTGCTTTGGGGATTCAGGATTCCATAACCGAAATATTTGAGTCGTAATTCTTGCGGTCTGTTAGATATACGTAAGGAACGTCACAAATCTATACAAATATTAAAAAACAGAAGAGTTTGTATGTTTGAACGCGCTAATCTCAGAAACTACGGGTCCGATTTGAAAAATTCTTTTAGTATTTAATAGTACTTTTATCGAGGAAGGCTTTAGATTATATAACATCACGTTGCGACCAATAGAAGCAAAGCATCAGTGAAAAATGTTGTGAAAATGGGAAATTTTTCCTAAACGCGTACGAAGTCGAGGGCAACAGCTAGTATTTGATAGTTTTGAATGTCAATACAATTTTGGGGCTTATAAAGTTTGCAATAATAAATATTCATGGACGCTTTACGCAACGTAATCAAGTCAACCTAAAAGAAAGTTACTATGCAAAAGGACAAAATTATTGACACACTAGGTAGGTACTTATATTATTTTGGTCTTATTCATAATGACTTATCGGAGGTTTAAAAGTTCGCTAAAATCGGTTCGCGAAAATTGTAAATACTTGTTATTCATGATAGTCTTTTTAAACTAAAACGTTTACTATTTCTCCGATAAAATCTCCGTTTAAACCTCTGATAAGTCATCATGATTAAGACCATTTGTCTACACGGGACCAATAAATATTTATGTAGACTGAGCTAATTTACAAGTGAAGAATCATTTTAATCTCTCTTCTTTAGGTATGACAAAAACTCAAACTTATTTTGTAATCGCTTAAAAAGAAAAAGACGAGGTTAATACTGATGAAGAAATGATCTACATGTGTGCTTCACTGGATTGGTGGATTCTGGGGTACAAAATACCACCCAATAAACCACCTGAAGGTTCGTATATAGCAATTAACGGGTTGCAATCCAACAGTTTAATTCCGAACAGTATACCGCAATAAACGTTGGCCTGCCGTGGTCACCCACCGTAATGGAATGCGATGAAAAAGGCACGATGTCCACACACACTTGAAGCAAATTACATACAGCGGTCGCCACTGACTGCCCGTAATATCATTCCGTACGAGTCTTGAAAACGAAATTAAATTTTGCATGAAATGATACAATATACAAAGAAAGTGGGCGGTCAAAGGCTGAGTGGCTTCGCTGGTGCCCATTGCTCGGATAACGCCCCGCGGTTGGTTCGCGCGCTGGACTTATCGCGGTCGCCTACGTAATTTGTTTCTAATCATATTAACATTTTTGTTTCGCGTGTTCCTTTATGAAACAATTCACTAGCTTAGATTTAATTTTTATCTTTTTTATTGTTTTTGTACTTTGTTGTGATATTTAAATATTGCGGTCTAATGTTTATAGTCCGTATTAGTATATTCGAAAGGCCACGTACCGTACCGCTTTACGAATCTATTTGTGTAAGAACACGTAGGTTCAATTTTAAATCAATTTATACAAGTGTATTTCCAAACGAAATAGGTAATATATAATATATACCTACCCGATATCTAGAACTTGAAGTACGCATTAAGGTCTTTGCGCGTACTTTACACGTTGCTATATTAAGCGTTTAATTCGAAAACAATATACAGCATTGAATCAGGTACCTCACCTCATCAATGATAATTTAAATAAACAATATAACTAAAATATGGAGATCACATTTGCATACGCGATGGGCACATTTTTGAGCGAATCCAAAGCTAAGAGAACTTATACATCATAGCTTTAGTCAATAATTAATGAGACCCCAATTCGGCCGGTTAATTAGGGCCCTTCATAATGTACAAACGGTTACAGAATACCTCTAGAAAATTTACGTACTCATAAATACAGCCAGTCTGGCACCCCGTGATCTCAGCAATTTTCAGTTTTCGGCAAGAGCGTTAATAATTCAACGTGTAGGCGCGGCCGTAGCAAAAATGAATTCTCTAATGTGAATGGAACTTAGAGTGGCGGGCGGGCAACGGCAAAATAATTAAAGCATAGCATTAAAAATTCTTCCAGAGAGTCTACCTCGGTCCGGATATGTGATAATATTAATACAGCAACGGGCTCGGCTTTTTGCCCATTCGGACCGGTCTTAGTCTCTCCACTCGTGATTATTACAATTATAAATGTGAATTATTTATTGCGCAGACACGTGTGAATTCATTTAACGCTTGGATCTGAAATTGGGTTTGAATCTTATTCAAACGAAATTATTTACATAGACGCTTAGATTTGATGCGGTGGACCTAACATAAACCATTGACTTCATCCATTGAAATTGTACATTTAAATAAACCATGTCGTATCACACAGATAGGTGCAAGGTATCTGTGACTACATCGAAGTTCCTATACAGCAAATTTTTATTATTTATATTGCGTTAGACATAACATTGTCGAATTTTATTATTGACGTTATCAATTAGAATTTTTTTGTTAATTTTATTATTCCCCGTAGAACTGGTACCAATATCTAAGCTGAAACAGAACTTTAATTTTACTCGTCGGTCTTAAATTATAATGCTTTACCTATCAATTGTAGGTGTCCAAATAATATTTCAATGTGCGAATTCGTTTTGAACTCGTATGGTATGACAATTCTTACGAAAAATTTGCAATATTAATAAAAAACCGTTTCTGATTTTAAGTAATGTAAATTTACCTATGATAATACCTAATCCTAAAACATGATTTAATCAGCCAGAAACTATATTGGACACAAACTGACCGTCTTAAACAAACTTTATTAACGACATAATCTAGTAGCCACCTCAATAAACATGTAAGAGGCCGATATGCAAATACACGTCTAGTACAGTTTGTTTGGGATGTTTGCGGTCAGAGTGGACATAAATAGACAGAGGTAAACATGGAGAATATTGAAGCAATATCTTGTATTCAATATCTAATTTAATATTATCTTAATAAATCAAAAATTATGGAGGAAAAAATGATCGATCATTTCGATTTATATAGTAATAAGAATAACATAGTAAGTCAATTGCAAAAATTGATAAATTACTTTGTTACCTCGTAGTTTAAGAATATTCCAATTTTTTTCTTAATTTTTTTAATATTCGTCCGTTCTTGATATGTATGTAAAAAGATTACTAAGATACATTGGTACATAAGAACATACCTATTAAACATTTTTAATATGGGAATTAGTTATTACATTGGATGGCGAGAGATTTTAGAAATCCATTAATATAATTGGTAATTTTCAATAATGTTAAAACGCCAAGGAAATGTTTAGTTTAATACTAGTTTATGAATATCTTATTATAAATATAATAAAAAAGAAGTTGTATTTAAATGTTGGCAATATCGTCACTATTGGTTTGTCAAATATTTTGAAAGACACCTTAAAATAGTCTGTAATGTTAAATTCTTAAATGCTAATGAACAATAAAACGTATCTAAAACAAAAGAATAAGAAGGTAGCGAGGGTCGGAGGCGTCCGTACGTGCACACTGTGGCTTAACCGGCAAATTGGTTTAAGCCAAAAGCTCGGATCCCGCGGCGGGAGAATCAATCCCAATCGGTTGAGACGTGACGATATATAGCATGGAAGAGGATTTCCTAATCACATTAATTTTAGACAGGAACACAGTAACACGTAATTGGTAAATACAGATATTTCAAATGAGTTCTTCGTTAAATAAAAGACATGAATATGCAATAATATGCATGGATATTTAACATGGTGACTCGTGCACTTTTTGTGATTTTTGTACATACTAGAGATCAAATTGTGACCTTGCACTTTCATAAATGCAATGAGTCCAATGAGTAGAATAAGGAAGTTATGACATACGGTGGAGCAGAGTATACTCGTAGTTAAATAGGACTTATATTAGGAAACAATATGTTATCAAGTGATCTAGTTATTTGAGAGTTCTTAAATAGAAAGTATAGATAAGTACACAATGTTAAACTATATTTATTACTCATTATATTTTTTTAATTTGACGGGCTTCGTGTTCTAGTGGTTCATGTAACGGACTGCCAATCAAGAGGTCTGGGTTTCGATTCCCGCACTGTGCAATAATTTGTGCGATATTTATAAATGTCATACAAATGTTTGTACTGCGTCTGGGTGTTTTCTATGTATTATAAGTATGTATTTACAAAATAATTGGTCAAGTGCGAGTCGGACTCGCGCACGAAGGGTTCCGTACCATTATCTATGCAACATAAGGCAACGTTATTAGTATCGAGCAAGAAACGGTAAAAAAATCATGTTTGTTGTATGGGAGCCCCCCTTAAATATTTATTTTATTTTATTTTTAGTATTTGTTGTTATAGCGGCAATAGAAATACATCATCTGTGAAAATTTCAACTGTCTAGCTATCACCGTTCTTGAGATACTGGGTACGGAACCCTAAAAATCATGTTTATTGTATGGGAGCCCCCCTTAAATATTTATTTTATTTTATTTTTAGTATTTGTTGTTATAGCGGCAATAGAAATACATCATCTGTGAAAATTTCAACTCTCTAGCTATCACCGTTCTTGAGATACAGCCTGGTGACAGACGGACGGACGGACGGACGGACGGACGGACGGACGGACGGACAGCGAAGTCTCAGTAATAGGGTCCCGTTTTTACCCTTTGGGTACGGAACCCTAAAAAAGTAGTATATGTATTATATCCGTATCGTAATATAGCTTACTTTGGGACCAGAGGACGTTGTGTGAAATGTCCTGAATATTTATAAAACAATGTAAATTTTTTTGTTGGTACATAGAATTTACATATTTTGATATTTTCTTTAATTGGCTAACCTAACTGGGACTGTTTTTTTCACATAATACAAGTTGATGTTTGGCTGGAATGTAGTCACCTGGTAGTAAAAAGTAATTTAGATTTGCATGGTGAACTTACAAAAATAACGTTAGTAGCCTTATACGGTGAAAGCACAAAATATTTCCTATAAAACCTGTCTCCTTACTTATCTAACAAGATTTCGATTCCAATAGATTCTAATAAGATTACTGTTGTCACACGGGCGTTAGATAAAATAGTTTGTGGCCTATAATTGAGGTTCACATTGGGACGACCGATGTCAAACATCGTACAACCAAATACACACCTTGCTCCCTTCTACCAAAGGGTAAATATGGTGTGAAGTCATTATCCATGGTCATCACTCGCATGACTAGACAATATCGACTCGGAAGGTGATCTTTACAAACGTATTAGTTAAACTGTAGTTTATTTGAAGGTCGTCATGGTTGATATTGGGTTGTATATTTGGAGGGTAGTTTTCTCCGATCGAGTCCTGTTTACAAATTGGATCGGTCGTCGGGTAATCAGGGTTACCCAGTAATTGAGACTTACAGGATCGTTCGGTTTGCGGGTAGCTCGACGCGTTTGTGGGATTACCTTGAGTATCGCTATCTATTGATCTTGGGCTAGTTAATGTTTAGGATTTGTTGTCTTTTATGATGGTACTGTTGGATATCGGATTGCTCACATATTGAGGGTAGTTTAAGACTGCTCATTTGCAGCCATCTGTGTCTACATATACGCAATATACATTTTAAAATATAATAAGTTAGCAGTTTCAGGGGCATTTAAACATTTTAACCTGTCATTCGCGTTTTTGTCTCGTCTGTGACCGTAGAGCAATGAAATAGGGCAATACATCGACGTTCAAAATTCGGAAACTTACCTCAAGAACATAAGTAATTACGAGTAAAAATTAGGCCAAATATTACTCCTCCACTTCAAATAAATTTCACAAAATTTCCTATTAATTTTACTAGTAGATCAGATGTATACTTCATCATCAAACTACTGCACCTACACCGTTAGCTGTGTTAGCGATATTTTTTAAACTCTCCCCTTTTAAGTGTATTCCTAAATCAAAAGGTAGGTACACGACTGACTGACGACAAAAGGAACTGATGCGGAAACAAGTAAAAATGTAGCTAAACTCATCATGAACAAACATTAAGGTTTACATCCGTATAAGCATGGCTATCTGGAAAACTTTATATCCCTGATGTCCATTATTGGCACAGACAGCCGTCAAACATTCGATCCTATTTAAATAAACGACAAGTAAATCTCACACGGGAATACTCCTTCAAAGGAACTTTGTTAACAATGAAATACACAATTGATCCTGTTAAACGACTTATAAAATAGAAAGTTTTCAATTACTCAGATTGTAAATTTCCAACAATGTGTTGACTTACTTATAAAATTAACTATTAAAAAGAGAAAACGTTGTACATTTGTAACAAACAAACTCAAAAACTACTTGATGGATTCCGATAGAGTTCTTTCAATGTTAGAAATAAGTTTTCAAAATTAAAAAAAAAAATGCTTTGAAAAGTACTTTCACCCGTGCGAAACCGGGACGAGGAGCTAGTTTGTGAATATACTTAGGTATTCCTCGCAGTTGTAAATACGTGACTACTATAGTGGTATTTCGATATACTTCCAATTTTATTTTTATTTTCTTTCATCTATATTCATGGAAATCGTAGATACTCTTTTCATAAATATAGTCGCGTAAAAATTTATGGTCTTATTCATAATGACTTATCGAAGGTTTAAACGGAGATTTTATCGGAGAGATAATAAACGTTTTAGCGTAAAAAGACTATTATTAAGAACAAGTTTTGACAAATTTTCGCGAACCGATTTTAGAGAACTTTTAAACCTATGATAAGTCATTATGAATAAGACCATTAGTCTTAACATAAATGCACAACTAATAATACAAAAAGTTATACACACAAAGTTAAAACTGAAATCCTGGTGGCAGACATGGCGGGAACTGCGCGGAACATCTTAGCATAATTAGCTGAAGGGGGTCGTTTATTGCTAATATTAGTAGTACGGATTATTACAAGGGAGTTTGCTGTTCACGGCTATTATCATAACTCCTTGAACCGGCTTCATATTTTGTCGCTACTTTTTATTGCAAAATTTTCTTAAGATTTCGTGAATTGGACATACCTACTATTGTTGTGAAATAAGCTCTATCTCTCTATCTCTCACTGTTTAGCACCAAAACTCGGGTCCGAATTAAAATGATTTTGGCCTTTGTAGGCTTATATTCTAGACCAGATCAGATTCCAGCCATGCCATGTGTGCTGTTGCTATTTGCTAATATTTCATTTCTTTACCTTAATTTAAAAACCCCATATTTAAATTGGTTAAAAGTACAACAGTCAGCCCTTGTTAATAAAAATTCAAGCGAATTATCCTCTAACCTACTTATCATAAACTTGGAAAACTCAATCGAAACTTAATTGAAACCCATCGACTCGTATAATACTCTCTCCTATTCGTCTCAGGCCACAATAAGTATCGGTATGTATAAATTCTAATGCAGAAATCCAAAAACATTACGAAAGCCACCCCCTTGATACCCCTAGTCTGGATGGTGGATGCGGGCAAATCTTCGAATTAATTTTACTGCCAAAATATGCAAATTACGAGATATAGCCGCCTAATAACATGTACAAAAGAGTGGTGACTCGGGTTCGCGAAACACTAAGACTATGAAGTGGAAACAGATGCGATAGTATTCTGCCTACAAGAATTGTTCCTCTAAGATGAATTGACCATTTGACATGACATTTTAAAGTAAATAATTTAAGAGCGAATTAACTTTGTTTCTGATACGATGGTATCAAACCTTCTCCAGGTTAATAATATAAGCATTCTAACGATTTACAGCTAGTTAAATTGTATAATTGCAAAACATAAATAATATCCGCAAATTAATTAAATTTCAAAACTAATAGAATTAGTTAATATTTAGTTTTATATTTTTCTATCACTTATTTGCGCCGTTTTTTAAAGTAATACATACATAATAGTTCTAAATGTAAGTACAAAAATCTAAGAAACCTTATAAAATTTCTTAGGTTTTATGAAGGTCAACCATACAATTTATTGGTCAAAACAATTTAGTTAAAAAATTATCAGTAAATCTAAAAATAGAAATAAAATCCTTTGTCAAATATGAAAACCAAATAATGAAAATAACTTACAATAAAATAACAGAATGATCTCAAAACAGAGACAAGGCGCATCTTATAAAATCGTCATATAAACATTAATCTGTGACTTAATCGTTACCTCAGGCTAACATTATAGCCGCTTCGAGGAGCTTAATAGGTTACAAAATTTACCGTGATAGTAGAAAATACACGATGCTTACGTGCCAGCATTCTCAAGAACTTATCAGGCTTTATTAGATTTGAGGTGTTTAGTTTCTTCACTAGACGAGGTTAGAGCCTTCATTTTATAGTTAAAATTTGTTGCAATATATTCGCCTTTGTTTACGTAGTTAGGTACATACCAACGATGTTTGCGTTTTGGATTTGTTATTAAGTTTTATGGCCAGACGAAGGTTTTATGGCGCAGATAGCTGGTGAATTTATTATCATTGATACCTGGAACGAGGCTTGCAGTTCCTAATCTTTGGAATGCCAGGAATATCAAAAAGATAGTTTCTATAGAATTTGAAGAAAAAAATTATTATTCTTAATATTAATTGATCATGGATATTTGTTTTAGGGTCACTGATTTTGAATACATTTTGAGTTTATTTATGTATAGTAGCAGTGATTATTGAACTAACGCTAAAAACTTACTTGCACAAAACGGTTTGGCTTCCTGAATCGAAGAAACCTGCTCTTCCCCAACGGGATGGCAACTCAGCGAATGTAACTCCTCGAGATCCCCACACACAGATTCTACTGCCACAGCTGCTGCTCATGATACGCTCCACCGCGAACGATGGAGGTGACAGGAAGTGTAGTTTCTGAAACAATCATAAACATGCAACTTAAAAGAAGTTATTGGATTAATGTTTGTAAGATATATGATTTTCGCAACTAGCGACCGATACAGGAAAAAACAAAGCAGAAAATTATTAACTGAATCTTCGCATATCCGATAACCTAACTATCTCTCCCAAGGCGATGGAGAAATATGATTAGGAAAGTTTTTTAATCAATAAAAGGAACAAAAAATAAAGTAGGAAGCTTTCTCGCTTCCTGGCTGCTGGATTTTTTCGCCTTATTTCTCATTACACCGGCGCCTCGGCTCGTTTCCTCGACGTCATAGTTATAATCATTTATCGTTTGACGGCCGCCCGCGGTCCGCTCCGCTCCTATTTCTAAAGGAAATTGAAAAAGTTGCCTTGATCGTGGACTGTGAAATAGAATCGGGATCGAGTCTTAGCACTTCGCTTGTATAAGCGTCTCGTTGAATTATTGTTTTACGTATATTTACTCTTCAGCTGATTATATTTAATTGCATCACGTCTATTATGTATTAGGCAAATATCTAACAAAAATTATGAAAAAATAAAAATATTCCAGAATTCAGGATACCAGAAATTATTTATGAGGTGATGAATAAGTATCAAATAAGTCACCACCGCAACTCCAGTTTCAAGACATTTATGGACTGAAGAGAGACATATTTTACCTGTTGTACAGCATTTTTCCATCCACTATTATATGAAGACCCTCTCCAAAGAAAGTCCCAACATTCGGCTTATAAGTTTTTAAAATGAATAGAAATACGTTTAACTCAAATTACTTCTGTCAACATATAATATTATCTACGACTAAACGTAAACACCATTCTTCATCTACCAAAACAAAACACAATAGAAGTTTACCCTCTTCAGCCATTATTTAAAACATTGAAAAACCCAAACGGCCACAGTGCATTAGCGGGTGATTATCGAAAAGAATCAAAGTGGGTTAACCCTACCGAACGGTATCCGGAACGTTTTGACCCACGCGGTGCGTCTGTGTGGGGTGTCACTGCTAGCGGGTTTACAGAAACACAATTTATTGGCTTTATTATAAATACTGGTTTTGACCAATTGGTCAAAAGCAGTATTTATTTTCCAGACAGCCCTTGCTGCATAGAAGTCTTCATAAGTGATGTTTAAGTTTTTAGGTATGTATGCCACAACTTACTCCTTTGAACGACATTAACAATGATGTCAGAAAATATTTGTTTCGGCATTATCAAATTCATTGTCCAAAAAATAATAAAGCCTAAAATTAAAAAAATCTAAAATCTTTACGGGAGAGTCATCAAAACTCAACAGCGTTGTTGGAAATCAAGCGAGGGATAGGTTTCTTTAAGTGCTACTGAGGTTGAAAAGGCCTAAAAATTTTTAATATAAGGTGTCAAGGGATACTGCAAAATTACATTTTCTTAAGACCAGTTTTTGAATATTTACAAATGCGCTGGATCTGTTAAATAGATAAAAATATCGACAGACCCCAAGCAACGGAATAAGAAGAAAATCCGCATAAACTGACACCGAACCTTTACGCCCAACTCACATGCTGCGGTTACAGCGGGGTAGGCATAAATTCAGACGACGAAACCTCCGACAGTTCCGAACGGCGGCCTCCACGACGCGATAATGGCTTCGAATTTCACACCTAAAATATGGGAGTTTACTTCGGAAAAAAGGATTTTATAGCGGATTCAAAAAGAAAAGTTTGATATATTCAACAATTTTTTAAGGTTTTGTTTGGGAAATAACGAAAACGTATTTACTACATCCAGGATGGGCTGCAAGAGATAAAGTAACTAGTTTATTGGAATATTTATAGCAGACTATTTACGCAATATGAATATGATCATGTAACTATTACTTCTTCTTAGTTCAATAATGTCTCACAGTTGGGCTTTTTCTACTTCGGGAGGGGTATTCAGTCTACTTATGAACTAAACAGGCGTTTTGGCATAGGGTTAAGTTACGAGTTTTCTGTCTCTCACAGAGGACTTTATCTTGTTGTCATATTGTTTTGTTGGTTCTTACAGCACCCTGGGGAGGAAACGCAATGGTGAAACTTGTAATCTGAATCCGTTATTATACGGACCTTACCTAAAAGGGCTTCAATTAGCTACAAAGAAGTATTGAACAACATCGAATTAAATGAATATAAAAAAAAATAAGAGCAGGGGATTACAGTGGTTTCATATTAAAATTCCTGATACATGTAAGCTAAATACAATTAAAACGAAGGTAGGCGCGTGTCTAAGGGGACCCCTTACACAACATCACAGGGTTACATCGCAATATTTAATAAAATAATAATATTGTTTTAATTTTTTCTAAAATATTCCAGCCGCGTACTGACGTGTATCGCGATCGGTGTCCGGGACAGATATGTATAATATTTTTTTTCATCATTTTGTTTTACGTGACCAGAGAGGCTAGCAAAGATTGCCACGGTGCATGTATTCAAATAATTGTTTGTGTTTTTTCGTTTTAATTCTTCCACGGGTGGAATTTTAATGATGCGTTTGTACAAAAGATTTGAACGTTTGTTTTGGGAATAGCTCCGTTTGTAAAATCATCTAGAATTTTAGTAGATGTTGTAAATATTTTATAAGCGAAAATATACAAACGTTATTTGCACACGCTTTACATACAATTGCGTTTAAGTTAGTTTGAGATTTTTCATTTAAATTAGATTCTTATTTTAACCGTAATTTTATTGCATTTATCTAATTAAACATGATTAAACAGAGCAAGGAAAGACGGTAGCAACCTAGAGAGGCTAATCGTTACTGGCAAAGTAGACGGGAAGAGGCCGCGTGGACGCAGCCCAATACGGTGGTCCGACCAGATACGCACAGCTCTGAACTCGACAGTTCACAACGCCTTACACGACGCTCGAGATAGGAACATGTGACGGAATATTATAAGAGCAAAGGTATTGCTAAAGGGCGGTTACGACCCTCAATCATGAGGAATCCGACGCGAGAAGAAAAAGAAATAGAGCAAGCTCTACGATAAACATTGAGATAAAAGAAAATCGATGCTACTTCGAAAAATTTTAACGTTATTAATGCCCTGAACTTATTCCTTTATTTGGGGTTGGCGCAACATGCCTTTTTCTTCCATACTTTTCTATCATATCCTTTTTTACAGAATCCGAAAAATAACTTATCTAAATATTTCTTAAAAAATCACTCTGGCATGAGGCACCTAAATTGCCTTATTTCCTTCCTTACTCCCACTGTTGGGCTGTTGTAGGAAACCCCTGTTTCCTACATAATATCAAGATATTATTATATTGAACACAACAGTTTAAGAGTTTCGATTAGAGTTCCACTTTGATGCATTTTGAGAAAGAAAACGTATATCTTTTATAGCTGTTGCCCGCGACTCCGTACGCGTGGAATTTAGAAAATTTTCCCCGTTTTTGCAACATTTTTAACTACGGCTTCGCTTCTAATGATCGTAGCGTGATGTTATATAGCCTGAAGCCTTCCTCGATAAATGCCCTATCTAACACTGAAAGAATTTTTCAAATCGGCTCAGTGGTTCCTGAGATTAGCGCGTTCAAACCAACAAACAAACTCTTTAGCTTTATAATATTAGAATAGATGGCAGATGAATAAACGATTGAGTTTTTACTAGCAGTTTTTACTAGTACATGTAGTACTAGCAACAAAGAACACAATAACAAAGTGTCTTTGCAATAATAGAGAAGTAAGATAGGTGTTAATGGACACATTCTTGAACAAACTCTATTTAGTAATTTAAGTTAGATTAAAATTCATTATTAGACTTATAGAGATAGAGATAGAGATATTATAATCTGCTGCTAAGGCAGCACATTATAATATTGTGGACAAACAAAAAAAAAGTCATTACCGTATTTTTTGTATGCTATCCTAAAAGAACAAAACTTAAGAGACAGATACAAAATCCTGTTACAACAACTAGTTGAAACAGAAAAGTCATTACATTTAGAAGTCTAAAAACAACCAAAACTGTTATAAATAAATTTAGTAAGAGTATGTGCAATAATTTACTAAAACTTAACATCTTAGTTAACACATAAACCGATCCAAACAGGCAAAGCGCTAGTTATTATGAATTAAATAAGTGTAAGTCGACACGTTATTAAGTTTGGTGATGCTACTCGCCACTAGATGGCGTTAACAGTACATAAATGAAACTAACTTTTTAAAGCCGGGATGCAGTTTTGAAATATATTTTAATTGTGTTATGAGATAAATTACATAACAACACTATTAAAATATAAACTATTAAGTATTTATGTCAGTTAGTAACTAACATAAATACATTTTCATACTTTATCAGTACCTACGTAGCACTTCTACGAAATGTCGTAGCAGTTTCGTAGAAGTTGTTTTGAATTGATTTGACCTACAGTTTGATAATATTATGTATTCTTAACAAGTACTTATTACAAAACAAAGTCGTTATTTTTGTATGTATGTCCTTATCTGAGCTTATATGTTCAAAACTACGCAACGGCTTCTGATCCGTTTTTTTAATAGATAAAGTGGTTTAAGAGGAAGAATTTTGTATATAATTTATTAGGATTTGGTCTTTTAATTACACGCGTAGAAAGTCGCGAGTCTCTGAGCCCGTGTAATGACAGACTAAGAAGTGTCATCACCCTATTTTATACCCTGGGACTGCTAAGAGCCAGGCTAAAATTGGCTAATAATTTGCTTAATTCAAAAACTAAAAAAAACACACACTTGAAAATCATCATTATATAAATTACCGAATAGTAATCGGTCTTTAATAAGTATGCAAAACTTCAGATCAATCCTAATACTGCAAGTGTGTGAAAATCACTTTCAAAGATTCAGTTAAATGGATTAATACTTTGATAGATACATACTAAACTAATACGAGTATAAGCGCGTTAATAAAAAATATAGGCATTTTTGTGCGGCAATCGTGAAAATATCACAAACTTCCCACCGACTTCAGCCCTAAAAATATGAATGCAAAAATGTCTGTAAAAAACTTTTGAAATAGTCAAATGCCCTGATACGCAAGCAATACCGAACCGAACGGTAGCGGCAAAGTTTGTAACTTTTAATCTCAAAGTAGCCGTGCAAGAAAAATGTTCACGTTAAGGAAATCACCAGCGCCACCTATTATCAACTCCGATTTTGATAAAGGTGCGTTCCATTTTTTTTTTCTAAATCTCTTTTTTTGTATTCTCTCTCCTCTCTTATTATTATTTATTTGCTAAAACCACACAAAATATACTGCTGTTCGTTAGTCTCGTTAAACTCAAGAACGGCTGGGTGGATTTTGGTGATTTTAGTTTTGTAATGATGGTCGTAGCCTAAAAAAGATTGAAGATTGAATATTACTCTTGAAAAACTATAAAAAAATTGCAACAATAACAATTTCATGTTCCAAAACAAACTAAGATAACGCAAGTGAAACTAGGCGACACAGCTAGTTACAAATATTTGTAGTTTGCACAATTATAGCGTAACTTTTAAGCTAAAGTGTAAACACGGCTTAATCCTCGCACTTACCGATATACCATCTATTTTAAAATCTACCATATTTTAAGATGGTAAAGTATATTTTCGGTTAAAAGTATTCGGGTGGTTATATCTCGCGATATGAGACGAATTGTTCGCGAAGAGTCATAAAAACTAAGATATTAATGTATCACGGGAGGCGTTAGACGGTCCAAGGATCGATTCCTATGCATAAAAAATGCTAATGGCCCAGAAGAGAGTACGTTATGGCAGAGTTGGCTGATTTATGTGAGGAGTTTTCTAACTATTCGTGGTTCGATGTCTTACTGAGGACAGGTGGACCAAAGAAAGTTAAATGGTGGACGGTTATATTTTAATGCAGGAAGTGTAAAGCCAAGGTGAGAATATTTTACGCTCGATGTTTTTAATTACAACTGTTTATTATCGAAGTTCTAAGGTTCTAAAGTACAAAACGAGATATTATGTTTAGGATTATGTAGCTTTATAAGATCATGTTTGTGTCTGTCTATATTTTGGTCTAATCGGGAATCCGTAAAGTTATCATGGATCTTATAATTAGCTGAAGCTACTCCGGTGAAACGTGCTTAGACCTGAAAGTCCCTTTAAGAAACACTTAAACATAGTCTTCCCTTTAACTTACTGATACACACATGCAGCTTAGCGGTTAAAATAACACTTCTTGTGTTACGAGTTAAATCAGCAACGTAAACAAAATACAATATTACTATAGATTAGATCGACATAATATTAAAGCTATATTTCCCACACAACGTTAGTACGTAGCAAGCTGGCTTCAAGCCAGCCGCCCGCACCGTTATCGGCCGCTACGTCGCTGAATATTATGACCAATACTTTAGCTTGGATTAAAAACTTATTTAGATATTCTAATAGCAAACACTTGGTATTTTCGCCACTTAATTTGCAATTTTGAGGCAAAATACTAATAATATAGAACATTTTTTTATATTTTCTCACACGATTTGTCTCTCTCCAGCCCATTAACGTTCCACTGTTGGGAACGGGCCTCCTTCGCTTTAGGAGCTATTATGGTCTACTGTGCTGCGCTAACCAGGTGTATTCATCGCAAATTATCTTTTTAAGTAAAAAAGTTTTTAAGTAGGTACTCACAGGAATTTTTACAGCTCAGTCATATCAAAACGTTTTCGAAACGTTGGGATGAAACTAAATTAAATGAGTTATATTTTCTCGTACAAAGTCGCTGTAAATATGGGGCATATTTCGAACACAGGTGATTCCAAATTCCAAATGTACCAGGTCCCTGATCAGCTAGTTATAAAATTATAATTTGTAATATTATTTTTAAAACAAAACAATCTTAATATATCAAAGTATCTAGCGGAGATTTAGAGAAAAACGGTTTCCCATAGCGTATACCGAGAAAAATTACATACAACAAACTGAAAAGGGCACAACAGGCACATAGTATATAGCAACTTATGACGTTACTCTTCTAAGATGCGTAACCGAGCGGCCATAATGGCTCGCTTTGACTTACTAGATGGAATTTTTAATGCAATAATTTCGATAATTTATCGCTAGATAGCGCTCCTTTGTGGTTGTAGGGCGGGAACACAAATTGGTTTTCTTTTTATCAGTAAACATTAGAGTGGCGGACTCGATTGACCTCCGGCTGTTTTGTGATATACTGACAAGAAAAATGTGAAGCTAGTTTTCACAATAAATCATCATATTACTACTCTACAGAGGTAGAGTAAAGAGTACTAAAAGAATCCTTCTACTATAAACATTCAAATGAACAATAATTTGCTTAGTTAAACTAAAAAACACGCTTGTAAATCCTAAATATTTTTAGTAAATTTTTGCATTGTCATCGCACTACTGCAAGTGGTTAAAAATCAGTTTCAAAGATTCTGTTACATAGATGTAACATTGATAGATACTGCGTGTTAAAAAAGTCTATTTTAGTAAAGAAAATACAGAGTTTAAATACCGTTTCTCTTGTCGCGTTTGCGAAGAAATCATGATTTCTATCTATGGAGATCACATCGGGAGACTATTTCACAGGATTCTCAGTGCATGCTTGTAAATAAATAGAAGTTCCACATTTAATCAGGAACGTTGGCTAGTGGAGTGGACCTACCGTTGTTTAAATTATTTTATCTATCCTTTGGCTGTCAAAGTCACGACTAATACAAACTTTGGTCCTTACTTGCATACGTACAGCATTTTATTTATATAAAAAATATGACAAAAGTTAGAAAGTGATATGTGTTCAAACTATACCTTAATGCTCATAAAACTATACAACAATGTGTACATTAGCGTTAGCTTTCAATTCTAAAGTGACACTTTTGAGGTACCGTAGACTTCGTAATTAAATACGTGACGTCATTTAGCTATGGCCTCTCCGGTAATTTGCGGTAATGGAAAGATGGCCGAAACGATTTCGCGAACGGTTCCACATTTATTTTTTTTGATATTTAAAAATAATATTTTTCGTGTTCAAGTAAGCGGAAAATTACGTATAATGTAGTGTATTGTTTAGCTTTGAAGATTCGTTTGTTTTTTCGTGTTTAAAAGCTTTATAAAATGATTTTTATGATGCCTCAAAATGATAGTTCTAAACATCTCCTTCTCCAGCCCAGCTCTCTCACAGATTATGTTGTCTGTGTGCAATATCCCTTAGCTGACTTTTACAGCACTCTAGGGAGGAGATGGGGTGGTGACACTTGTATTCTTAATCCGTCACCACACGGAGTTCTAAACATGTATAACGTAATTTTGACTGGCAATTATAGACATTTCTATAAGTCTTTAGTTGTTCCACAGTCCTCTTTTAGGGGTAGACCAGTTGTCTAACCTCTTTTGATGCTTTTAGCTATAATTAAACAACAAGTAACACAAACCTTATGAGTAGAATGCGCGAAATAATTCTATCAATTTCCCTAGGATCTTGTCAACAGATTCGAAGTTGACAACCATTGGACCACTATGCATATACCTACATTTTTAAACCAAAAAACATTCTTAATCATCTCAGACATATTCAAGAAATCGGGGTTAAACGTTACAAGATTGCGATAAATACCTTTCGTTTTTAACACGCTTTTATTAGTTCAATACGTATCTATCAATCTATGTAACGGAATCTTTAAATGGAAATTTTCATCTATTTGCAGTAGTCGGATTGATCTGAAATTTTGCACACATGAAGGACCAATGACAATGCAATATTCAAGATTATTAAGCGTGTTTTTTTTGTTTTTGAACTAAGCTCTATTATTTGTAGTTATTTAATAGAACAGAACAAAACTGCACCAGTACTTTAATATTGATAAATAAATGTTGCAAGGCGGCTATCCAATTTCCCCGTACAACGTCATTCCGGTTAATTTTCATATTAACTAAGGTGTCTAGCTTGTCTGCGAAGGAAAACGCGATACGACTGCTCTGGTTATAATAAGCTATTACTTATTAAAGTTTTAGCTGGTTGTATTACTAATTTCAAAGTAGTTAGGATATAATTGGATCTTATAAGTGCTAAGAATATATGAAACTTTACCATTTAGGTGCTTGAAATACTTAGGGATAGTAATAAGGAAAAAAAGCCGGTCAAGTACGAGTAGGTATCGCACCCGAAGGTTTCCGTACCTTCTACAAAGGGTACAGCCGAAAATTTATGGTAATTATGGGTGTATGGTCTGTGTAGTGACGGATAAAGAATACAAGTGTCACCACCTCATTTCTTTCCCAGGGTAGGTGCCAGCTAAGGAACAATATAAGCAGTTAACGTCTACTGTGAGCCGAAAACTCGAAACTAAATCCTGTGCCAACACGCCTCTGGTCAGCGCGGCACGGTAGACCATAATCCCAAAGTGGCGGAGGCCCGTGCCCAACAGTGGGACGTTAATGGGCTGGAGAGAGGAGATCCTCTCGGGTGTAATCTTTTAATAAGTTATTTCCAAATTTTATTCTCCTGCCTACTCAAAGATTTGTTTTCTTGCCTATGCTCTCTGCTCTGCTCTCTGCTCCAGCCCATTTACGTCCCACTGTTGGGCACGGGCTTCCGCCACTTCGGGAAGAATTATGATCTACCGTGCCGCGCTGACCATGCGTGTTGACACAGGGTTTATTTTCGAGTTTTCCGTCTCTCACAGAAGATGTTATCTGTGTGCAATATCCCTTAGCTGACTTTTACCGCACTCTTGGGAGGAGATGGGGTGGTGACACTTGTATTCTTAATCCGTCACCGCACGGAAAATGCTCTATGTAGCAGCGGCGTGCACTGATATTTAACTTAGGGTAGGAAGTCACAAAAACTTTTTCTTTTATAGATTTTTAGCATAGCCACGCGACGGATCTCTAAGTCGGAAACCATGCCAACAGAACAAATTTAAATCTGAATATCCCGAATCAGTCCACACTGTACTAGAATTACTAAACAATAACTACGTACGTACATACATACGTACATGTACGTATGTACATACGTTTCATAACTTTTAACATGAAATTTTCGAGGTACTCGTACAATACCTTTTAGCTGGCTTAGTTGTCGTAACTCGGGTACACAGAATCTTTTTACTGAAAGACATTTGTGAGAACTTGTTATTTTTAATTTTTAACAAACACACACTATCAACACACATTTCACAATCAAATAACATTTTAAAATCAACAAACGAAAATCCATACAATTATTAAATTATAGAAACTCGTTATTAAACAGTTCAATGAATCACACGAAAAAATAAAATGGCCTCCGTCGAACCAAAATATTTCTGCTATTTAAATAAATAAAACCTTACTAAACAAAAATGCATACGTGATTTATTAGACTTCCGACTATTATATTTATTCGGATTATAAGTAACGAACGAACATTGCCGAATACTCGCGATAACATCCGATCGCCAAAGCAGGCCGCAGGATTTTCAGTGTAAATTGTCTTGGATATGTAAGCCTGTGTGCGTTTGCGAACTGTGCACGGACACCAAAATTTCTACACACATATGAACTCATGGCAGGCGGGCGGCGTCGAGCTTGCTAGCTACGCTAATATTATTCCTTCGCCAAACGCCTGGCAAAAAGCAATTTGCAAGCACATATTGGTGCTTTTTATGAATTATTAGGCGTTTTTAAGTTATAATATTTTGTTTAATTAATAGTAAATAAATGAATAAAGTCATCTAAAACATACGAACGTTTTATTAAAATATCTGTGAATGGCAAGTAAAGCAGTGCCTTTCTGCTTATATAGAGCGCCCGCCCATGCTATGTAGTCTTAATATTTGTAAAAAATTTCAGATCCATCCGACTATTGGATATGAGTAAAAATACCTTGCTACTACACGAACGTTGCTAATAAAACTTCTTAATAATTTTCACCTGTATAATTTCCCACCAATTTTGTCCGAATAACCTCAATTTTAAGTCAATGAGGTAGTAAGAAAACGTACAGGAGAGGCGAGAGCAAACAATTTAATTTAATACACGAACGCCGGAAGTATCTCAACAGCTGGATGATGTACTCCGATATTGCAGGACTTGTTAATAAAAATTTTACACGAGCCATTGCCTGGTGTGAAGCGAATACAAAAAAAACAGATGTAAATAAAATATGTTCATATTACTTTCCTGTAGAATATTTCTAGCAGATTATGTTGATTAAATAAACTAAGTGCACTACAAAAGATGTTAAATCTATACTTCCATACTAATATTATAGAGCTTAAGAGTTTGTTTGTTTGAACGCGCTAATCTCAGGAACTGCTGGTCCGGTTTGAAAAATTCTTTTAGTGTTGCATAGTACTTTTATCGAGGAAGAAACCATTAGGAGCTAAGCGCAAGTGAAAAATGTTGCAAAAACGGCGAAAATTTTCTTAATTCCACGCATACGGAGTCTCGGGGAACAGTTAGTGCTTTTAATATACGTTAGCTGGTTTTTACAGCATCCTTGGAAAGTAATCAGCAAGTAGCACATCTATTTTTACAGCGATTTTCAATAATCAATCACGAGTATGTATAGATTGCAATTGTTTTTCAGTATGATATTTCTATCTATTTTCAGTAGAGAATGTTGTCATCAGTAGGTAGCTTATTGAAATACATGTAAGAACAAAAATTTGAATTATTCTGTTTTTTTAACCGACTTCAAAAAAAGGAGGGGGTTCTCAATTCGTCTGTATGTTTTTTAATTTTTTTTTAATGATTTTTACCTCATAACTTTTAAATGGGCGAAGCGATATTGATGATTGTTTTTTTATTTGAAAGCTAGTGGTTTCCGTTTGGTCCCATTGGCACCAGGTCAGGATCTGATGGTTATCTCCTGAGAAATCGAGGAAAACCCTCAAATTTAAAAGGCACATGAAGTCGGTTGAACTTTTTTTTTAAATAGTCGATTATGTTGCAACATCTGGGGATAGATACAATATTGGAAATGGTATGTATGTACCTATGTGAGCTTTTATCTTCAAAACTACTCAACGGATTTTGATGCGATTTTTTTTAAATGATAGAATGGTTCAAGATAATGTCTGTTTTGTTAGGGTTTGGATTCTAAATTCGGCGCATACGAAGTTACTGGCAAAAGTTAGTATTTTAATAAGACTGTGAGCTACCGCCGAGAATATTTTAAAGTGTTGTGCTTAGTACAAATAATGAAATTATGCGAGGGGATGGCGGGAAGAAGCGGCCATCTTACGATTTTTCCTTCCTTTTGTTTGTTTATTCGTAATTTATCGGTAGATCGAGGAGCGTTATAGATTAACATCAAAGGCATTTCACGGCGCATACGATCTCGTTAAAATTGAATGGGACCCCTTAATGAGGGGGAACTGGTGTTCGGTTCAGGTATATTTCGTATTTTTTAATAAACTTGTAAGTCGTAAATGTAGAAGAAGATTGTTGTTAGGAAATTCTGCTGCCAAAATATATGTTTACTATGTTATCGGTATAAAATGTTTTGTCATTAGTATTGTAAAAGTCTGTTGACTAATTAGTAGGTTATACTTAGCGGCAGTCTAATGTTGATTAATTAAATTGGCTAAATAAAGGCCATATATAAAAACCATTCACAATTTTTGAGATTTAAATAATATCTATCTGACTGACTAGTTAACTAGTTGGTTTGACATCTGAATATTCTTTCACTGATTTATAGATTCGATTTCAACTGAGAACGACATCAAAGCCATGTGTATTTGCTCGTTTTTATTTCTTTTTTAACACGCTTATATATATTCAGTATGCATCTATCAATGCATTAATCTATGTAACGGAATCTTTGAAAGTGATTTTACCCCCTTGCAGTAGTCGCATTGATTTGAAATTTTGCACATATATCAAGGACCGATGACAATGTAATAATTTAAAAAAATATTCAGGATTTTCAAGCGTGTTTTTTTATCAAAGTAGATTATTTATTTTATTACAAAAGAAAACTCTACGGAATGTTATACGCTCGAAATAATCATATGCTACTAGTATCAGCTGCTTAAAATAGAGGTAAAATTTGTTTAATCGAACATCAAACAAAAACTATATCTACACTCAGTTAAAAATAAATGTAATATTAACATAAAAAAGTAGCGTAGGGAGCCAAGTGCTAATATTCTCTCATCAACTTTATGACGCCGCATAACAAATTGACCATTCTGAAAACAAATCGAATCTAAAAAACGAGCTTTTCAATTATTCAAGAATTCGGAACGAGGCCCTGTCCACAGCAGATCTTTATTCAAATCGGCTAGAGGGCGCCATTTTCTTCGCACGTTTGCATCACAAATCGGTAAGAGTTTTTCCGATTTAAAATTCGTACCAATTCACCCTAGAATTGCCAGTTTGATTGCTATTTTAATGCCTCCCGTTCCTTTGCAAAATTATCTTTCAAATTTTTGGGATAATAAGCGCGATGGACGCCGTCAAAAATATTTTTTTCGGATAGACAGCTGACGCGTCTTTCTGTGTTGTGTTGTTAATGAATAGGGAAATGAATTTTAAATATTTTGTTGATTATGTATTTTATAAAAAAAATACATTAGGTGATACATTACAGACGATAAAAATCTTATATTAATTTAAGATTTTTATTATTTGATCTTAAACTGTTCTGACTCCTTAGCTTTCAATGCCCTTTTACTCTAGTTACCAATCTATTTGCGTAACATTTTTAAATAACAAATAGAACATTCAATTAATCTGTGTTTTACGAATAAAACAACTCCAAATTTAACTACACTAACCACAGAATCAAAAACTGTTCAAATATCGTGACGTATCAAATTTTTAAGCAGAAGAACACATACCATTATCAACTTGTTCTATAACATCGCCATCTAGTACGTTAGTCATGTGAAAAGGTAGATTTCTTCTCCAGCCCAATAGCTCCCCACTGTTGGGCACGGCATACACTTTGGGAGGGATTATGGTGTACTGTGTCACGCTGTCCAGGCGTATTGGAACAGGGTTTAGTGTTGAGTTTTCCGTCTCTCACAGTGGACTAATATTGTTCCTTAGCTGGCTCTTACAGCACCCTAGGAAAGAAATGGAGTGGTGCCACTTGTATTCTTAATCCGTCACCACACGGAGTAGATGGTAGATTTAGTAATCTGTAATAGATTTGCCACTAGATAAAGGAATTTATGAGTGTTCCTTCCTTGACGATTAAATTGCTAAGGTATAAAAGGGCAAAGCATGGAAAAATATTCTTTTCTTGTAATAATATAACAAAATGATGAATGTATAAGCGATTATTATTCCAGTTTGATCTTGATTAATTAGTGATTGTAAACAGAATGCGATATTACGAACCGTGATGGAGAGTGATTACTCGCTCAAATTACTTGAACAATATTAACATAAATAATAGTAGACTAAAGACGGTTAACTTGATGAAAAAAAAGAGTCCCTTGAAAGCAGGCGTCCTGAAGACAGGATATTGGGTCAACTATAGCTTGCAGACTAAGCGTATTAATATAGATAGGTTCTGAGTTCCCATTCTCTAGTAGATAAGTTCTGGTAAGATTGGTAGCAGTATTTTTCAGCACCCAGGACCAACAGGAAGCAATAGGATAGTGACATAACTAGCCCTTTATCACACAGAATGCTTACATAACCGAAGTCATAAATATCAAAAGACAACGTACCTACGAATATTTTAATAGATTCTAGTTTCTGGATTAATCTGAAATTTTCAGCGAAACATATTAGAAGCACTCATAATGTGTAATTTTATCACCTCACAATCGATTTAAGACAGCCGTCACGGACATAATCGTCCGACGGTCTTTAAGACGATCTCCACGAAAAGGGAGGGCTGGGTGATGATAGCATTTTTTTTTAAAGTCGTCAGATAGATTGGATGACACTCGATCTCCCCAAGAGGGCGAAATTAAAACGGCGGCGATGAGCCAAGCACGAACGTCCGGGGAATTATTTTCCGTTGAGTGATTCTTGGCCATAAAATTTCTGATTGATCAATTCATCCGGTGTTTCCATTTCGTCGTAATGAAGAGCACGTTGGCTGGTCGACATTTTTTTTCTCGAGCCTTCCCCCGACTCTATTTTTCCGCCTGTTTTCGCTTTAGTGGGTGTTTTATTAATTTTCTCTGCGTGTTTTTTCGGTCGTTGTCTCTTGAATTTGCATTTGTTTTCTTAATAGTCAAAAAAAGATTTAGGGACAATGGTCCCGATTCTTTTGATGGCGGCTTATTAATTGTTTTGCAGTTAGCAAATACAAATCTGATCTGCAAACATTGCTGATGTTAAGCAAAGCACTCATTAAACTCATTTTATCATGGTGTTATATATTAGATGTCAGCTCTATTCCAAATCGGATCGATGATGTCGGTTAGATAATACTAGTTTTTATATCCTTACCCATAAAGGAAGTAGATATTAAGGAATTTCTGGCTGTATTTGCAATAAATATAAGTTCTTTAAAACTTTAAACTAATATTTGTTTGATTTTATTTGACTTGTGTATTCCATGTAACCAAAACAAAGTAGGCACAAACATCATTTAAAATAGCAACAAACAAAACCCAATCAAGAGTCGAATGTGACCATAAAACGCATCACAAACTTTATCTGTCCCATTCTAAAGTTGTCACACGATCAGTTCTAAGCAACGTCCGAAACATAGCGAAGCAAATTTTATTGCCGGTCCTTCACGATATTAAGAGGGAAAAGGGGGATAATGGGTACCGATCCGACGGACAATGCTTCGACGGCCATCATTTCGGTCACATTTCATTAAAAACAACAATAAGCACGATAACGACTGTTCGGGTGGTCTGGCGGAATTTGATCGCGTTTTCTTACTTATGTTTGTATTTATATTTATGTTTGGGACACAAATTTTATGTCGTGAGTAATTGTATTAGTTGTATATTGGTACATACTGGTGTCTGTTTTTATCTTTATTTGTTTCAGTCGCTTTTGGGAATACGTTTTTTGTTTAAAGAGTTGACGTTTGACCTTATATTATCAAACTTAGGGACATTCGATCGATTAGATTCTTCTGTTATGAAATAAAATGAATCAACCCACATAAGTTTAAATAGGTCATCAAAAACTAGAGTTTATGAAAGTATCATTAAAGAATAGGTATCAGATATCAGTAGTTTCATCTAAATAATATCATCTAAGGAACATCATCTAAGACATGTTTACAAAAAAGCAATTCACAGCAACCAGCTGTGTATCACCATAAACAAGTTGCAATCTTAAAAAATATAATAGCTATTAAAATCACCCCATGATCAAGGTTTACAGGGACTCGAACGATCAGCCCCGAAGCTATCTTCATTAATGAAAACCATAAAAGTGGGGTTCCGTAGCTGTAAGGACCATCGCGAGTAGGGTTACCATATTGTTAGGAAAAACCCGGATAAGTACTGAGACTTCGCTGTCCGCCCGTCCGTCTGTCATCAGGTTATATGTCTGGAACAGTGATAGGTAGAGAGTCGATTCACAGTTTATGTATGCGTTTATCCTTCGTGAGGTGACGGATTAAGAATACAAGTGTCATCATCATCACATCATGTCACTAAACTGTATCTCTGGAACGGATAGAAGAAGATATCCTGTATTAAGTGTAGATGATGACATATATAATAAATATTTCATCAATTTCTTTGTTTTATGTTAGAAGATTAATACCATAAAGTGAAATGACTTGGTCACCCCAACTGAGTAAAAAGTCGCGTCAAACGGCCGACGCCTTATTAAGCCCGCGAGGGATACAGGTTGGGGGGGTTTGAAAAAATTATAGTATTTAACGATATTAAGTTATTGAAGTTAGATTGGTAGCGTAATTGGTTTCTAGAGATTAATAGGGCAATTTTATATAAGAATTGCCTTGTTTTAATATATAGATAACTTTGTCTTTGTACACCATTACAGAAAAGTACTTTCCGTGTGATGACGGATTAAGAATACAAGTGTCACCACCCTTTTTCTTTCCTGGGGTACTGTAAAAGCCAGCATAGGGATATTGTACACAGAAAACATCCAATGTGAGAAAAGGAAAACTTGATAAAAAAGCCCTGTGCAAACACGCCTGGTCAGTGCGGCACAGTAGACAGAAACTGGAGGAGACCTGTGCCCAACAGTGGGACGGTAATAGGCTGGAGAAAGAGAAAAAGAGAAATATAGATAAATAGTTTACTCCTTATTTGTACACCATTATAAAAAGAAAAGAATTAGCCATTTGCCCTAATCAAAATTGTACAAATACCTAAAAATATTTGAACTACAAAATAGTGATACTTATAAATATTTGATAGTTAACTATAAACATATTATAAGTACCTAAAATGTACAATTTTTCGAAATATTAACTGTATTTTATATACAGTTTTGTAAATAGTATTCAGGCAGTGAAAGTAACAAGTAAAAGGCTAGCGTCAACTATTTTTTATCAAAGAAAAATTTTTCTTCTTCTTTACTTATTATAAACAAAGTCGTTATTTTTGTATGTGAGCTTATATCTTTAAAACTACGCAACGGATTTTGATGCGGTTTTAATTAATGGATAGAGTGGTTCAAGAGGATGGCTTTTTTGTACAATTTACTGAGGTTTGGCTTCTCAATTCCACGCATACGAAGTTAAACAACAGTTAGTGGTCAATAAAATAATCTTTTAAAACCTCTTACCGGCACTGTTTGTCTGAGCGAAATTTAATACAAGAATTAATCGCGTTAAATTAAACATTAATAGATAATAAGCTATCCAGAAAATAGATTTTCTAACAATCCTTTGATAGTTCAATCGTTATTACAAGTTGAAGTGAACGCCTAAGGTTGTAAACGGTAGTGACTCGAAATAGCCAGTCAATTAGCGACCTCTTTGATCATCTGTTGGATGCGATGACATGGGTCGAGGTCTGTGTGTGATACCACTAGGTCAAATACACTATAATACATTTAAGACTTAAGTTACATTGAATAAGATTAATTAAAATGAATTTATTTGATACAGATTACCAAATTCTTTACAGACTTGAAAAAAATGGAGGAGGTTCTCAATTCGTCTGTAGGTATGTTTATTTTTTTATGTTTGTCACCTCATTCATAACTTTTAATTGGCCGAAGCGATTTTAATGATTCTTTTTTTTATTTGAAAGCTGGTGGTTTCCGTGTAGTCCCATTGGCACCAGGTCATAATCTGATGGTTATCTCCTGAGAAATCGAGGAAAGCCCTCCAATTTCAAAGGCACATGAAATCGGTTGAACTTTAAAAAACAAAGCTTAAGTATTAATACTATACTTATCTAACTAAAAGGTTTTCACGTTTTTAAGTCCTTGTTTGAAGTCGAATAAAAATAATAATAATAAGTTATTTAAATAGAGAAATAACTTAATTTCCTTCTCTCTAAAGCCCATTAACATTCCACTGTTGTTAGAGACGGGCGTCCTACTATTTGAGAGCGATTATGGACTACTGTGTCGATCTGACCAGGCGTGTTGGCACAAGGTTTATTTCATTTATTTGTTTGCAAATATGAGTTTTACATGTTGTACAGTTCTCTTTCTTAGTCTCACCACATTTCACCATTAGGTATGCAAATTACAATAAATACTTATTCTTAATTAAACATTTTATACTATGACATGCAAATTAATCATTATTTCTCAGTTCATTAGCTGATAATATAATAATAAATTATTTTCGAGTTTTTTATCTCTTACAGAACCCTGGGATGGAAAAGGGGTGGTGACACTTAATCCGTGGACATACGGATAATTATTATCCTTATCCACTCTTAATTAGCAGGTAATGCATACCAATAATTGGAAATGCCTATGTACTTCAGTGTAGGTATAAATAAAATTACGTATTAAATAATGTGATAGAGATGTATTAAGAGGATACCAAAATAGCTTCGTGCATTTTTCTACGTACGAAGTTTTCATTGTTTCTTTAGATTGAATGGCTAGAGCTCTAATTTTTAAGTATATGTTTTTTCAATATATGATCTAGGATCGCATAAACTCAGAAACGCGATTGAAAACAGTTTTCTCGATAGAAAATCTTAGCGAAACAACCTCTCTCATTTTTTATTTTTTTCATTTGTAGGTCTATTATCGCGTATTAACTAATGAAATAACTTTAAAAACATAAGTAACTATTATATATAGAAACACTTGAATCAGAATTAAAATATATTTAGTAGATTTTGAGTAAACAAAAAAATATCCCTAATTCTTCATTTTCTATACCTACTAGCTGTGTTAATATGTACATGTCGACGATAATATTGATGTAGGCCCTTAATAAAGTTGCTTGTAGCATATTTCAAATAAGTAATAGTGCTCCAGGTATAAGAATACACAAACATTTTAGTTGATGAAAGAATATTATATATAGAAAAAAAGACCCAAGGCAAAATTCGTCAAAAGATGCCTCTATTCAGTAATCACTTTACATTTCAGACCATTTTTTTTCAGTCTCGCAACATTAACTGTTCACAAACAGCGAGAAACGGAATACGAACTCACCTTTTTCAAGATACCGGGAAGCCTGTGTCAGTAGCAAGCGTACCAATACATCATTCAAGTTTGTGCCACCGTTTTTTATTCCGTCATTATCAAAATTGTGGAGCTGTACTACGCCCACCGTGTCTCACCTTAATGAGCGTCCCCCTAATGTCTCCCGATTTTACAACTGCCGATAACACGGCAACATTGAATAATTGTCGTAATTTAGACTGCTTGTTACTCAAAAACACGATACTTGGTGGTTGTATTAGGTATCGTTTTTTAGTGATAACGTGAATCGGGTATAAATCATTTCATATTACCATAACATATCATATTTAGGTCAGTAATTTTTTCCCAACCTACAAAAGCATTGGTATAGGTTGAATTCGTGACAACTTCATACACAGGATTCGCACCACCACACGTGGCACACGTTACATGGTACAAAGTCGAAATCCTATCTCATGAAATGCCAAATTTTATATGAATTTATCAAAGTTTAGCATGCTATTTGATAGAGCCTGCTTTAAAATAATGTTGCGACAATTGAGATTGATATCAACAAAGTCCATGCCGTTTGGATGCTAAAGTTCATTTCTGTTTTCATTCAATTAAATTCATTCTATCAATCGTAAAGGTTCTTCCTTTAATAATTTTTCGAAATTCCTAAATTTGTAAAGGAGGTATATAACTCCTGTAACACAGTCCTATCTAGTGCAGGCGCCCGAGAATCCAGCTTGAATCAATGTAAATTGTTGAGAAATTAATATGTAAAGAAATTCAGCCATGTCTCAAGTTATCTCGTTCCAACCATTTATTTTACCATCATTGCTTAGGAACCTATCATTCGATTTTTGATAATAAATCTTTTGGATGTCAATGACGTATCCAATCTCTATTATCATAGAAACTCATTAAAAAAGAAGAAAAAAATCGGCACACGTAATAGAGCATATCTTTCTACATGACGGTAGACATATCTTGTAACTTACTAATGGGCGTTATTCGCGTACACTTTTTATTATAACCCGACAATTTTTATCGGGCTACCCTCGCTCGAAGCACGCTCTGCACTAATAAGCCACTTGTATGTTTTAATAACGCAAATGTTATGAAATGTATCATTATAATATCGGTGCTGGAAATTTTTTTCAATGCTTCATTTTCGTCGGATTTTTTATTCAGAAAAGTTGGTAATTTTTTCAGAGTACATGGCGAAAACATAAAAAGAATATCGGCTACATATGATGCAAAATAATGAACTGTTTATTAGAATATTTTCGGCTAACAATTTCGGTGTATTTAATATTTAAATGATAATAATTTATTAAGACGATACCAAAATAGCTTCGTGCATTTTTCTATGTACGAAGTTTTCATTGTTTCTTTAGATTGAATGGCTAGAGCTCTAATTTTTAAGTATATGTTTTTTCAATATATGATCTAGGATCGCATGAACTCAGAAACGCAATTGAAAAAAGTTTTCTCGATAGAAAATCTTGGCGAAACAACCTCTCAAATTTTTCATTTTTTTCATTTGTCGGTCTATTATCGCGTATTAACTAATGAAATAACTTTAAAAACATAGGTAACTATTATGTATAGAAACACGTAAATCAGAATTAAAATATATTTAGTAGATTTTGAGTAAATAGGAAAAGTATCCCTAATTCTTCATTTTCTGTGCCTACTGGCTGTGTTAATATGTACGTGTCGGCGATGATATACGATAATATTGATGTAGGCCCTTAAGATCAAAAACAAAACAACACGCTTGAAAATCCTGAATATTATTTAAAGTTATGGCATTGTCACCGGTCCTTTAATATGTGTGTCAAATTTCAGATCAATCTCTTAAGTAATTATTGTATTTTGGTATTTATAGTAGTCGTTGTAGCATCAACAGGTATACATCACTTTGAATATAATATGTATTACTAATATTATAAAGCGGAAGAGTCTGTTTGTTTGTTTGTTTAAACGCGCTAATCTCAAGAACTACTGGTCTGATTTGAAGAATTCTTTTTTTGTTGGTTAGTCCATTTATAGGGGAAGATAATATATAAACATCACGCTGCGATCAATAGGAGCGAAGCAGTAGTGAAAAATGTTGCAATAAACGGGGAAATTTTGTACATCCTACGCGTACGGAGTCGCGGGCAACAGCTTGTAATATTATAAAGCGGAAGAATTTGTTTGTTTGTTTGAACACGCTAATCTCAGGAACCACTGGGCCTATTTGAAAAATTCTTTCAGTGTTAGATAGGGCCTTTATCGAGGAAGGCTTTAGGCTATATAACATCACGCTATGACCAGTACAAGCGAAGCAGTAGTGAAAAATGTTGCAAAAAGGGGAAAATTTTCTAAATTCCACGCTGACGGATTCGCGGGTGACAGCTAGTTTTTTGAATATTTTAACTCTCTAACTATCACCGTTCCTGAGATACAGCTTTGTGACGGTCGGCTGGACGGACATCGAGGTCTCAGTAAACGCGTCCCGTTTTGTCTTTTTGTACGGAACCTTAAAAATGTCTCTTACACTAACTTACACTTTATAAAGGCGTAATTTCTCTTCAATCGTATAAGTGTTAGACTTTCATCGCTGTAAGTGTTATACTTGTGTTTAGACGCCGTTAACAAAACCACCCATGGATAACAGATCCACTTGATAATTTATTACTGTAAATAATGCTACCTTTAAGATAAAATCTAGTTAACTTTTACATGTAATCAATGTCACAAGGTACTTTTTTTAATTTTCCAAAACCTCATGTAATAATATCAATTTACGAAAATACAGAATTCATTATTTTAAAACCAAACGTTTTGAGATTTTAAGGAACTGTTAAGTCAATTTTTTGATACAGATCCAGTCTTGTTTGCGTGTGTTATTTTGTTCGTACATATAAGTGTACGAACCGATACGTACGTATTGCGGACAAAAAGCAAGTAAAAAATATACTTCTCCATTGCAACTTTGTAAAAAAGAATTAACTTCATTTCAACAAATCAAGAGGCTCTTCCAATTAATGTTATCGATATATTAACGATTATAATAGACCTTAATTCATTTAAGTCAAAATCTAGGCACAGGAATGTAGCTCATTAAAACAGTATATTATGTGTACAACTAAATTGGCAACTCGCATTACTTGTTCTAGGTTTTGATGAATAACTAATGAACCCGCCCCTAATGACCATGCATTTATAACCAGTGAAAATATTCATAAATGATTGTCTCTTTTAAAGACAGCGTATAAATACTGCGGTATTTATAACAATTTATGGTGTGGATGGAAATAAAAGCAGCGAAGTACTAGTCGGACTCGCACATGATGGGTTCTGTGCCTACCGTTATTATCAAAATATAACCTTTAGACCAGCGTAAACATAAAAGGAGAGGAATTAGACTAAAGGAACAGTGAATGGACTGTGTGAGAGACGATATGAAAGAAAAGAGAGTTGTTGAGAATATGACGGCTGATAAAAGAGCTTCTCTTAATCATAAATATGAGTAATAGTTTGGTTTTTAGCAAATACGCGATGAATGTAGTAATTCTGCAGGCGATTCCATACTATTAAAGATGTTTCCAGAAGAAGAGAGTATAATGTAGCAAGGAAGAAAGCACCTAACTTTCTTTTTTACAACAAGCAAGTTGCCAAAGAAAAGATGGCTGGATGGATCACTTAAAAGATTACATAGAAATATCTTTATCCATAGTAACACGAGGTAGTTAATTTTGTATGTATGCTATGTGAGCTTGTATCTTTAAAACTACGCATCGGATTTTAGTGCAGTTTTTTAATAGAGTGGTTAAATAGGATGGTAATAATGATTGTGATAACGATGATTTTTGTATAATTTGTTAAGGTTTGTTTTCCAAATTCCACGCGTATGACGTTGCAGGCGACAGCGCATAAGGAGTAAACATGACGTTAGACAGAAGACCATAGTAATAGTCACGTTGCACACAGTGGCGCAGCTACCAAGGGGCTAAGCGGGGCAGTGCCCCGGGGCCCTCAAACTCAGGAGGCCCTCGAATCTATCTAATCTATTATTTTAAAAATATTTGTATATTTCATATTTTTATTTGATAAAACCTAGCCAGTTTACATAGCACTAGGGCCTCATTTTTTTTTATTTGCCCCAACAAAAGGGCCCTTGGTTACCTAGCTACGCCACTGATAGACCCAGGAGAATGTTATACAGCTAATTCTCTGTTAAATATCTATTATTTCCATGACGAAATGATAATAACGTAGGTACAAAGCAAGTAAAAAGTTAAAGTAATATTTTATTTATACTGTGCAAACTTACATAGCTCTTTGTACAAGTAAATTATTTTATTTTCTAGGCTATCTTTACAAATATTATTTAGCAAAACTGTATTATAACTACATCAACATAAAAACTCGGCATCTATCCGAGAGGCAGAGAATAAGCAAGTACCAACATCAAATTATTTATCCCATCAAACATCAAACAAGGCTACACAAATAAGGTCTTGGAAGTAAGTCGGGTGTATCTAGGAAAAATAAATTAAACAACCACCTTAGCAAGGCGGGGGATTGATCCGGGGGCATTATTGTATCTATAAACATTTCAATTGCGGCGAGACACGCTTATCCTGGCTGTAAAGATTAACAAATTGTAGATGGGCCACATAGGATGTATTCTGCCTACGTTGCATAACGCTATTGAAATACTGATGTCAACAAAGAGTAACGGTCTTATTGATAATGACTTATCGGAGGTTTAAACGGAGATTTTATCGGAGGGATGATAAACGTTTTAGCGTAAAAAGACTATTATCTCCCCGATAAAATCTCCGTTTAAACGTCTGATAAGTCATTATAAATAAGACCTTTAGTCTTTACCTAAAAACTTGCAAAATACTTTTAGAATTTAGATGTATCAGTATATTGTCTGTTAAATCAAAACCTGTAGTAAAATAGACATCAGCAATAAGTTGTCAATACGGTTACAACTACTTTATGCTACGAAAACCGAAAATAGTTATTAATGAATTGATTATCCGCAAATAAATCATATAATTTTCGTCATTTTTGGTAATTTGCTTTATGCATTCAGTCAACTATTTTAGTCACACATTTGTGTAACAAATTAACCCTCCATTTGTGTGAGATTTCCTGTCTATTTACTTTTCCAATATTCCAAAATAAGGTAGCCTTGATTAATTGATTATCAGTTTCATAATACACACAATAATTTCACAACAAATTAGTAATTAATAAAAAATGTTGGTTGAAACTAAGCTTTAGTGTTCCAAAAATATTTTACAAGTCAATGTAGTGCCCGTTCTGTTTGTAAATAAATAATCTATGACATGCCTGCTCTCACGGCCGATATATATGCAGATGGAATTATTACCGACGACGGTGTTAAATAAAACGCGTACAGCCCGCGCTGTCGGGCCTCTATACACCAGTATACAGGATTACTGCCTAGTGATGAAGAGAAGAAAATCATTTATTTTATTACCGGTGGAAAAATAATGAGAGAAAATATCTCCGGTATGAAGACAAGAATTTTTAGAATATAATTAGAAGTGTGTAAACATGTTTTTTTGGAACGAATATTGAGTAATTCTTTATACAAATTTTGTAATAATTTTGTTTAGTGAATTTTAATGTTATGAGAAATTGTTAGCGTTCTTATATTGTAATAGGGGATAGCTGGTGTTTAAATATTTATTGCATAGTCTATTTCAGGGCATGGCAAATTTATAAGGCTGTTTTTTTTCAATTAGTGCAGATAACTAACTTTAAATTATATTGTTAATACAGTAACATCGAAACACAGCAGTACGTGTTTTAAAATCTATCCATACTAGTAAAATGTTCATATCTTTGTCGTAACTTCTCTGGCATTGGAATTTGGATAAATAAAAAAATATTAATTTCTATACCTATTTTATAAACTATCAACCTTAGCATTTTTGATAATTCTCGTAAAATCTAGACGTCATTAATATTATAATAATCTTATAAGGGCCGGTTTTTTGATTCGTAGTAATTAACCAATAGTTATTATTAACTATAGTTAAATCGAACATACGACAACACAAAAAATACGAACCTGCTTTAAACCATTGATTATTGACTAAGCAATGGTTAGAATAACAAATAGTTTAAGAACATTTGACCACGGATCAAAAAACCAGCCCTAAGTTCCCGTCAACTATCATTTCTAAAATATTATTTTATTGTTGTCACGATTTCATTTTTGTATTTTTCACCGCCATTTTAACTTACAAATATATCCCTACTGCCAATCATAATATTCTTATATTTAAATTTCATCCCTATTCAGGTTTCACCCTTACGAATATCATACGTTTCAATCAAAATTATACATAATGTGTTCGTTCTCCGCGAAAATTTTGTTTTGTATCCGAGATGATTATCGATTGAGTTGCTCAGTTTACAAGTCGAGGAGGCTGATAATGTGATACCAGGATGGGTACCTAGCAGGTATAAAGAATCTATATAGAGCTGCATTTAACTGTGTGTGTTTATTTTAGTGTGACAGTTCAAAGAATTTTAATTGGAGTGTTAAGTGAAACAGATTAAACATGATTGATAATGTTCTATTTTAATACCTAATCTTTCTTTGATCTATAGAATAATAGTATTTTTTAAATTTTATCTCAAATAATGGTAAACACTGGCCTTCGTTTCCACATTTGTTGAAACATCTACTATCTAAATATTCCTATTATCGAACCTAATATATATAAAATCAAAAGTTTACACTTGTTAGAAATACTATATTACCGGCTAACACTCACAGTTTTGGGATCGAAGATGTCGACCCAGGTTTCGAGCATATCCGATGCTCATCTTCAGGACGAGTGCGCAGCGTCTGCGACCTTCCGGCGCGCCTGGGTCGACATCAACTGTGAGTGTTATCCGGTAATATAGTATCTCTAATATGACTAAAACTCACGAAAATTTCAATACGAAAATAGTTTACACTTGTCTTCACAAATGTAAACAATTCTAGATAATAAAACAAAAAATACTTCTATCTTACCGAAATCATAGGTATTCCGTACATCCATCCATGTATTAGCTTGTCTGTTGGTAGACCTGGGCATTCCCCGTAGAATGTCATATAATACGGCTATAAGTCACTTTCTACTGGCAGCTCCGTGCGATCTTTTTGATATCGTCGCTGCGTCGTCGAGGGTATTAACAGCTCTATATCGATGCCAGCACAGCCGAACCGTGCGTTTTTCGCGGGGTATTATCAATTATTAAACATCAACATGAAAATAGCACCCGGGAGTGTTCCACCCCTATACATTGCGTAGTATAAAATATTCCAGGATTACTGCCGTGCCCGCTTTGGCCCCGGTGAAATGGTTTTCGGTTTTGTGCAAGTTATTAGTGAGATTTGCATGTTTGTGATTTATTGTATTTTTCTCCAAGGGGCTGTGTTTTTGATTAACACCCGATGTGAGTTTAAACTTAGGGGGTATTGTCAAGATATTATTTTTGCGCACTTAACGGTTATGGTAGGCATCTTAATAGTATTATTACATTACACCCACTCACATTGCATCAAAGACAGACGAAATAAAATGTGGCGTTTCTATGGTATATAGGTAATGTATAACGGTCTCGAAGCAACAAAGAAATTTCATAGACGCATCTTAGTTCAAAAACTAAAAAACGCACAAAAATTTGACAGGATTTTGAAAATTATTGTATTGTCATCGGACCTCGCAGTATGCAAAATTCCAAATTACTCTGGAGTATTAAGGGGATAAAGTTTAAAGATTCCATTACAAATAATAACAAGAAAGAAGCCACTTTAATAGATACAAGGGAAGTCATGAAAAGTAATTTAAAAACTAACAAACAAATCTTCAATTAAATAGTTAATACTTATAACAAATCTGTAACAATCAGAGAAAGTCAGAACACAAAGTGTCAACGATTCACAACAACATACCGTCTGTTAACTTGTTGAGCAAGCTAACTCTTAATTGTAGTTAGTAATCTGTTCATAGCTGCGATTGGACGATAGTGAGTGAACATGCTGTTACATAACTGGTTACAAGCATTATGAGTTTTATGTTGTGATAAATACACGACGCGATATACTTGATAACAATTGGAGGCTAAAGGACATACTTACATAGTATTAATCGCTATAATACTCACGCTCAACACTATTGTAAAATGATATTGATATCAAAAGGAACAACAAAAATCCATGGAGTTTCTTGCATCTTCTTCTACATAAGATTTACTTTTAGAACAAACGCCTAGCTTCTGACGTTTTAAAATAGCTTGGTAATCACACTTTTTTGAAATAAATTAAGAATAGTTTCAGTTTACAAATATTTAAAATAGTAATAATAAATATAAATATTCACGGTCATTTCACACAACGTCCTCTGGTCCCAAGCTAAGCTTATATGCTTGTGTTATGGGTACCAGAATACGGATAGAATACATATACTACTTTTCTTTTGTAAATACATACTTATAATACATAGAAACACCCAGACGCAGAACAAACATATGTATGACAATTAGAAAAATCACACAAATGATTGTCCCGAGCGGGAATCGAACCCGCGACCTCTTGAGCGGCAGTCCGTTACATAAACCACTCAACCACGAGGCTCGTCATTCAAAAGGAAATTCATTTCTAAATTGTAATTAGTAAGATGAGTGATTTCCTTTCCATCCAAGCCGTCAACCATTTTAAGTCCAACTTGGTTTGGCCATAAGCCTTGTGGCTTAAATGGTTAATAGCTATAAAAATACCAATGAAACCTGAGAATAATATGAGCAAGATAATTCTTTTACTAAACCTGCACTATGTCTATGGCAAAATTGTATTTCACCGCTTCGAAATCCAGATGATTGCATCTAATGTCCGGTATTTGCTATTGCCTAATAACAGCAGCTTAGAATGTAGTTAGTTACAATCAACTGAATAGCGTGGTTAGATCTAGACTACTAGTATTTGAGATAGCTCTAGGCTTTCCTAATTGATATGTCAATCATAAGAAATAGAATACAAAATCTTCTTAAATAGGAATTCATCAGTATAACATTAAAAATAATCCAATAAATTTTTGCACTGCATTTTTTGGATTTATAGTGACGTCACAAAGTTTTCCATGCAACCGAGGTGTGTTCTGATTTAATGGCCATTCCCTTGCACACATTTGTATCTATTATTAGAAATTGTTAGTCTGCATTACTACACAGATTTTATAATAAAAATGTTCAGTTAACATTACCGAAATGTGTTTCCTTTTTAATTATTACATTATATTTGTCCTTGATATTGTTTCATATTGGACTATTGTTTCAAAAGGGTTGAAAATCACGTTCATAAATTCTTATAAATGAAAGATACGACAGAATTTATCAATATAGGAATATCACCTAAGTATTATATACCAAAAACAATGTTCTTAGTTCAAAAACTAAAAAATATCGCTTGAAAATACTAAATACTCTTTTAAATTATTGCATTGTCATCGGTCCTTAATACGTGCGCGAAATTTCAGATCGATCCGACTACTGTAATAATTTTTTTTTTTTCTAACACTTGCGCGATTCATTTGCATAAATAAAACTACTTTTTACGGATTTAGACGCGTATATTAGTTTTAATTTTAGCCCGACGTTTCGGAGACTTTGCAGTCACTATGGTCACGCTCACGGGTGAGACTGAGCTGTAATGTGTCTTCTACAATCAGTTATTACAGGGTTTACCCACATTCGATTTTAATTTTACATTGACCATAAAGATAGACTTTTACCATAAACTATATCATATTACATTGTGCTCAGACTACATAATGTATTTATTATGTATATATATATATAATGTATTCACATAATAATGTTATTGATTTTATGTAGTCTGAGCACAATGTAATATGATATAGTTTATGGTAAAAGTCTATCTTTATGGTCAATGTAAAATTAAAATCGAATGTGGGTAAACCCTGTAATAACTGATCGTAGAAGACACATTACAGCTCAGTCTCACCCGTGACCATGGTGACTGCAAAGTCTCCGAAACGTCGGGCTAAAATTAAAACAAATATACACGTCTAAATCCGTAAAAAGTAATATTATTATTGTTAAAAATATTATACCCAATATTATATACCAAAAATACATCACCAATTTAACACTACCAAGAAACATCTGTTCTGATATAATCAAATTAATCCATCTAGAAACAGATCGAAACGTCAGACTGGACCAGCAGTGAAAATAATTTCATATAAACAGCAACCAAAATATATAGAGCCATGAACTACTAAGAAAACATCTTGGATAATTACAAAATGTATTGCGTTGTGAGAGGGAAGGAAGGTCTTTGTAAATTGGTGGGTAGATATTATACGAAATGGTATTATGATGGATTGTATGCCGACCGAATGGTCTTTTGACGGGTCCATCGTTCAATTGCTCGACAATCGTTCTTTGACAAGGCGTGAGTGCTACGGAAATGATTGGTTCCATTATTTTCCACGTGTCACTGGGGTTCACTGAATTTGTCTCAGAAAATGTAATAGAATTGATTGATGATTATTGAAATACCTTATCTTAGTATATTTTATCTTCGTTTCTTGTTCCGACGGGCCTCGTGGTCTTGTGGTTCATGTAACGGACTGTCGTTCATGAGGTCGCGGGTTCAATTCCCTGGGACATTTCTTTGTGTGATATTTATAATTGTCTTCCAAATGTTTGTGCTGCATCTGGGTGTTTAATATGTGTTATAAGTATGTAATTACAAGAGAAAAGTACTTTATGTAGTAGGTATATCCGTATTCTGGTACCCATAACACAAGCATACAAGCTTAGCTTGGGATCAGAGGACGTTGTGTAAAATGTCCATGAGTATTTATTATTAGAATTCAGGGAAGGCCCGATCTATTATCATTTAAAAAAAGGCAGGTATGCTAGGTTAGTATGTTATTAAAATTGTCTTCTTTATAGTAAGTCGTAAATCAATATGTCTGTTATGTGGGTTTGGGTCTCAAGCACATTTTGTAATGTGCCCGGATATTTGAAAAAAATTATTAAATTAGGGTCGTCATTTAAGAATCATTGCATTACTTAAGGTCAGTTAAATTATTATTATATCTATATTTAGTATAATACGGGAAATTAATTACTTGTAAAATAAGCAGTAAAATTATTTGCCGAAAATTAATCTAACTAATTACTTAATCATAAATCCAATTTTTTTTAATGAAATTCTTAAAAGTGGTATAATTTTTCATGATGATTGGAAGTTATTTAATATAAATAACTTGATATTTTCATTGACTTAAATAGTATGAAATCCTAAAACCTAATAACAAAATCGATACTTACATCAAATCGGAAGCACCCTTACATTGAAGGGTGACTATTAACTCGCCATAAATAAAGCAAAGGTCGCCGATAACACCTTATCGAGTTGTTTAAGGGCGATATCGGACCAATGATTACACCCTGCGGGCACCCAACAGTTAATCAAAACCTATTATAGTTCCTAGATATTACCCTTACAATATTATATTAATTGATATTATGATAGTGCACTAAAGTACTAAACGATTGATAGTTTAAGATGATCGGCTGATCTATCAATAATTTAAAGAAGAAAGAATGAAAGAAAGATTTTTTTACAGTAGTAGTTAGAAGAAATATTTAAGCTAATGACACTTTGACTTAGTTATAAAATTTGGAAAGCATATCTCCTCTCCAGCCCATTTACATTCCACTTTTGGACACGGGCCTCCTCTAATTTGGGGAGATTATAAATAAATAAATATTCATGGACATTTCACATAACGTCCTCTGGTCCCAAGCTAAGCTTATATGCTTGTGTTATGGGTACCAGAATACGGATATAATACATATTAGGGTGTCCCTTAAATTTCAATGTCAATATATTTTTACGCATACCGTCTAAAAACTTTAGTATTGACCTAATATAATACAGAAATAAATATTAGCCCGATTTATAAACGATAACCCGTGCCGACTTGAGTTTTTAACTTGTCCATACAAGTAGCGCGGGTACAGCGCTGTGACCTGTTACTGAGAATTTCAATTGTCATTTCATACGTGATTTCTAACATTATTAATGCGTTGTTGTTTATTATGTGAAGATGTCTGTGGAATTACGAAGTGATAAACAAAATATTTACCTTATCGGACTGCCAAGCCACCAGATAAATGGTGCAAAATTACCATCTAATCGACAAGTTCTCACCGTTTTATTTTACAATATACGTGAAGTCAAGCTGACTGTTAGTGAAAGTGCGAATCTTGTTGTAAGAGAGTGCATTATATTTTGGGAAAAAGCCAGAATTCCTACGAAGGCATTTCCTAACTGCGTGAAGAAACTTGTTGATTTATATCATGTTTGAAGGGAGCTGCAAAAAAACTGTAAGAAAACTCAGGTGACGTTCAAGAACCGTGAAAATAATTTTGTAAAAGACCTTGATAACTTATTTGATATTGCACATGCTGATGCCTTCGCCAGAATTAAGATATAGGAAGACAAAGATTTTTTAAGGAAACAGAGAGAGGCAGGTCGACCGGGATGCTTAGGTGGAATTGACAAAAAATTGGCGGAGAAAGAAGAACGAGTTAGGCAAAGACGATTGGAAGAAGAGGAAAGAAAGGTAAAACAAAGAGAGTTATTGGCTGTTGCATCTACTTCTTCGATAGATAGCTTGAAATGTCTGGAGAATTCGGATGAGGAACAGATTTCGAACTGTGAACTTAGTACTCAGATTCTTTGCCCTGAAAAAAGTTCTAAAAGAGGCACGAAAAGTTTCATAACTCCTAAACTGGTAGCAGCTTTAGATCGTTGCCAATTAAGCATAAGAGACACAGTTTACATTCTCCATGCGGTTGTAGAAGCGCTTGGTCTGAATCGAAGGAAGAAATTACGCAAAATTTCTTTAGTAAGTTTAATATTTTCTTGTTTCTTTTTTCAAAGTTTCGTGGCTTTAGTTTTTGCTTTTTTAAACTGTTTTTTCTTTCTTTCAGATATGACGCTGAATGATTTTGTGACTCAAAGAAGCAAACAATTTCTATCTCGACTGCAAATCGACGACAGTTTTCTTCGGGAGGATATATCTTCTTGGGGTGACAATCCTACTTTTCTGGAAGCTAGAAGATGAATAAGTCGTTTTAAGGTCGTAAATGACACTGATGAAAGAGCTGTTAAATTAATGCAAGATTTTAATGGACTTATCACGGCTGAAGAGCAAAAACAGTTTTTGTTGCGTTGTGTTCAGGAACACAGAAAACTATATCCAGACTGTAAAAAAACTACACTAAAGAGAAGTTACCCTAATTAATTATTATTATAATTTGTATTTAAATAAAAGTTTATGTTGATCTTATTTTATTCTTACTCATATTTACTTTATTTGTTGCATTTTAATTAGTTTTGGATCAAACCAAAATGTCAGTCTAAAACACCATTTTTTACTAAATTTTAGGGGTCGGTCGGCACGGGTTGCAATCATGCTACAAATATGAAATTTCATATTTAAGTACATTTTAGCATTTATAAAAAAAGTAGAGGGTATGCGTTTCGAAATTCAAAAAAAAAATTATTTTTTCCATATAAGGGACATCCTAATACATATACTACTTTTCTTTTGTAAATACATACATACTTATAATACATAGAAACACCCAGACGCAGTACAAACATTTGTATGATAATTAGAAAAATCACACAAATGATTGTCCCGACGGGAATCGAACCCGCGACCTTTTGATCGGCAGTCCGTTACATGAACCACTCAACCACGAGGCTCGTCTTATGGTCTCGGATTATGGTCTACTGTGCCGCGCTGACCAGGCATTTTTGGCACAGGGAAAATAAACCCTGTTGCAACACGCCTGGGGCCCAAGTCTGCTATTACAATGTTGTCACAATGATCAGTCATTGACGCCATTATGGCGCCATAATGGAGTCATTTGCGACAAAAAATTAAGAATGAAAACTCGATAAAATTCGCCATTATGCAATCAGTGACTGATCATTGTGACAACATTGCAACTGCAGACTTGGCCCTCTGGTCTTTGTTGGTACCACATAAATCGATTCAGTAATTTTGATTTGAAAGAGTGACAAACAAAGTTACTTTTGCATTCACAATTTTAGGATGTTACGGATTTTACTAGATACATTCCAAATGCAAAATAATCTTATATATAAAATTCACGTGTCACAGTGTTAGTTACCGTACTCCTCCGAAACGGCTTGACCGATTTTTATGAAATTTTACATGCAGTTTCAGTAGGTCTGAGAATCAGCCAACATCTATTTTTCAAATTTTTTTTTTGTATGGCAAAACAACGTTTGCCGGGTCAGCTAGTTTCTCGATAAAACTAACCCTTTGCTTAATAACAGTACCAAGAGATAAGATACTCTTTAAGTTTAATATCGGAGTGTCTAAAGTAAAATTAAAGGACTAAACAGGTAACAACAATTCGTACCAATATATGGGCATCCAACCCTTATCTAAACATCGCAAACGTTGACCAATAAACACGAAACAGAATTTAATATACACCACAACAAACATACAACAGACATACATATTTTCGTCGAAATAATACGGTGGTAGTAATTGAATCGGCCTCAGGCATACTCGGGGTGCGTCGTTAACGTTCCTCGAGAGTGTTTCATACTGTTTCTACCCTAGATATGCACTAGAATGCTACTACAATACAAATGCTGAACAGAGATGGAGATATAAGAAAATTAACAAGTGTGAGCGAGATGGAAGATAGGGTAAGTGTTTATTATAAACAAAGGATACGAGTCTTATTGGGTAGTAAGGTTTTAATAGACTATTGGACAAACGTGGGTGAAAATTTCACCTCATATGAAGACACAAATTGTAAAGGGTCTTTGTAAATAGAGAGCCCGCGGTACATCGACCTACACTTGCCGAGAACCAGATAAGATCCATATTTAGGAAAGCTCATAGAATTTTATATTCGCTTGTGTTAACATGCCGATCAAAAAGTGTTCATCATGGTTATATTTTACTAGCTGTACCTGCGACTTCGTACGCATGGAACTTATAAATAGCCTATAGCCTTCCTAAATAAATGGACTATCTAACACAAAAAGGTTTTTGCAATTTAAACCAGTAGTTCCTGAGATTAGCGCATTCAAACAAACTAGTATAGAAGTATAGATTTAAATTTACATTATCAATACGTTTTTTCGTCGCCTTTAGTTTGATAGCCGTATCAAATTAGTTTCAGTTTTTAACACGCAGAACATGTAACTGTCTACCTAATTCCGTTCATATATACCTGGCATTTGGGTCTGAACAGGTCAGAATAAATAAATATCTTATAATTTAACTAGCTTTTGCGCGCAGTTTTGTACGCGTGGAATTTAGAAAAACCTCAACAAATTATACAAAATGCCGTCCTCCTGAACCACTCTATCTATAAAAAAAACCGCATCAAAATCTGTTGCGTACATAAAAAATAACGAATTTGTTTTATAATAAGTAAATATTACAAATACAATGATATTCCTTGGTTGCAAATAACCCGTTATGGATGATACTTGCCAAGCTCTCTAATAAAATATAGTTATTAAAGTTTTTTCTATAGGTAAGGTAGCACAGACGTGTATACAAATCGATAAGCTTTCGTATAACTCAGGTCTCAACTGGTGTGCAACAGACAACAAGTATAGGTCAATGTTAGACCGGCTCTTAAGTTATTAATACCGATGGCAGACGTTTTTGCTCTAAGCGTATTAGATAGTCTTTGATGTTTTAGACTTTACATTTGACCAGTTAATTAAATGTAGACTTTAAACTTATGTCCGTTTTTGATTGTTTATGGATTAAATGTTTATTTCTTTTGATGTATTTGTATTTTGTAGGTATCAATTAAGCTTATTTACATGTGGTTAATTATGGATGTGGATATTAAAACAGATATGAACTGCGGTCCGTGTGGTGACGGATTAAGAATACAAGTGTCACCACCCCATTTCTTACCCAGGGTGCTGTAAAGCCAGCTAAGGGATATTGTACACAGATAACATCCTCTGTGAGAGACGGAAAACTCAAAAATGAACCCTGTGCCAACACGCCTGGTCAGCGCGGCACAGTAGACCATAGTCCCTCCCAAAGTGGAGGAGGCCCGTGCCCAACAGTGGGACATTAATGGGCTGGAGGAGGAGAACTGCGATTCGCGAGCCAATTTTAGATTATAAGTCACTAGACTTGCCCGCGATTTCGTACGCCTGAAATTGGGAATCACTACAATATAGATATAAAATAATATGTAGCCCATAGCACTGTACTTTCCTAGTAGTAAAAAAATAAATAAGAGCAGCCGTTCCTTACGGAGATCTCCTCCTATATGTATAAATATTACAAACTTTACCTCTGTAGTAATAAATTATAGATATAATCTATCAATAACTATTACTATATAAAATATAGTAATAGTTATTGATAGATTAGCAAAGAACAGTCTAAAATCATTGGTAGGTATTTTTGGCCGGCCTTCGTTTTTTCATGAAATTACAATATTCATTGCCCTACAATATTCATTGTATTAAGTACTGCTGTATAAGGAGTCTAGATTTAAAAACTGCCAATGGTATCATAATAATCAAAAGTTCACATCCTCTCAAATAGCTCTGATGCTAATATTGTCGTGTGAATACGTATTATCTCCGCATATTACTTGCAATGCGTTTCTATATTTGTGCGTTCTACGTTAAAAAGCTATAAAAACAGCGGACAAGTTAGCAAAAGAAAGTAGTACGTTGAGATAGGCTTAGATAAACGGAAACTTCTCAAAATTATTTACAAGCAATTTCTAGTTCTATTTTCGTTTGTTTTCTTTCTCATCAAAATTTCTTTTAGAATGTAAATAAGAAATAACGTGTTGTTAATGCTCTAAATTTTGACAGTGGCTTGCTTCTCCTTAGTCAACCGTGTCAGCATCCTTACAAATTTATAAATGTGAAAACGAGATGATGACACAGATGATGGAACAAAACTATAGCGCGATGATCTATTAACTTCCGCGTTCCCATTAGAGAGAAATACATTCACTGGTATAAACCTAAAAGAAAGAACCGATTTGCACCTACAGGATTTATTGGGAGACTTGGTATGGTGAATAATTTTTACCGCTTTTTTAGTCCTTCATTTTTGGCAGGATTGTCGTGATTGACGACATTACATTCACATTAGCAAGCAATGCAATGCGTTTCCAGTTGTTGCCGTCTTTGACTTGCTCGAGAAATTTTGACTAGGCTTGTTTTATATTTTTAACTACCTGTTGTCTGCGACTTTTGCAAAACTTTTCACCAATGCTTCGCTTCTATTGGTCGCAGCCTGATGATATAATTATAGCCTTATAAACAACTTCCTCGTTAAATGGACTATCCAACACAAAAATATTTTTTACTTCAAACCAGTAGTTCTTAAGATTAGCGCTTTCAAACAAACTCATCAGTTATATTGTTGTTAATCAGTAATATTAGTATATATATATAACTCCTATAAAAATACTAACAAGCTATCCGCTAATTTTATAGCCTAAATAGTAGACAGACGCGTCTACAACACTCGCGACTGTCTGCGACGCCAGCGGCGACGTTTTCAAGAGCACCATAGCATTCGTTGAAAAATTAATATACCGTACGCACACTCGCCGTATTTATACAACTATGTTTATTTGGATATAATCATTGTGAAACTATAATGGTAAAGTGCATGGGAAAATTAATATTCGATACCGAATTAAATTCTAAATTTGGATGCAGTTTGAAGGTAGCAGATTGCGCTCTATAGACTATGACTACCACATTATAGTTATAGTGATGATGAAATAGAATTACGTTTTAAGAGGATACCAAAATAGCTTCATGCATTTTTCTATGTACGAAGTTTTCATTGTTTCTTTAGATTGAATGGCTAGAGCTCTAATTTTAAGTATGTATATGTTTTTTCAATATATGATCTAGGATCGCATGAACTCAGAAACGCGATTGAAAAAAGTTTTCTCGATAGAAAATCTTGGCGAAACAACCTCTCAAATTTTTTATTTTTTTCATTTGTCGCTCTATTATCGCGTATTAACTAATGAAATAACTTTAAAAACATAGGTAACTATTATGCATAGAAACACGTGGATCAGAATTAAAATATATTTAGTAGATTTTGAGTAAATAGGAAAAGTATCCCTAATTCTTCATTTTCTGTGCCTACTGGCTGTGTTAATATGTACGTGTCGGCGATGATATACGATAATATTGATGTAGGCCCTTAAGGTTTCGTACAAAGGGAAAAACGGGCTATTGCAGAGAATTCGCTAGACGTCCGTTCGCTCGTCCGCCACCAGGCTTTATCTCTGGTAGGATAAATGTACTATCCAACACTGAAAGATTTTTCAAATCAGACCAGTGACTCCTGAGATTAGCGCGTTAAACAAACAAACAAACTCTTCAGCTTTATATTATTAGTACATACAGACAAATACACAAATATTATCTTTATTTTCTATACGTTTTCCAGATCCCTAATTTGTTTAGTCTTTGTGCACCCTCTAACATTGTCTTGTGGGTGGAATGGGGGAATGTACGAATGATCAATTATAGAGGTTTTCATATGCAAATGTCTCGGGAGCAATTTTAATTACGTGTTTTGATTGCATTATATATTGATTGTGTTCATTAGCGGGTTGGATGAATATTAATGTCCTATCTGTTTTGTACGTAGAGTACGCGATTCATACACAGAGTAGACTAGCTATGGAATGTAGAAAATGTTCCCCGTTTATGCAAAATTTTTCACTGATGCTTCGCTCCTATTAGTCGCAGTGTGATGTTATATAGTCAATAGCCTTCCTCGATAAATGTGCTATCCAACACTGGAAGATTTTTTTAAGTCAGGCCAGTAGTTCCTGAGATTATCGCGTTCAAACAAACAAACTCTTCAGCTTTATAATACTAAGTATTTTACACAGATACTTCTAAAATGTAGTCCATTTGAGGGATTAAGAATACAAGTGTTACTATCCCTTTTCTATCCCAGGGTGTTACAGCACCCTGGGATAGAAAACCAACTAAGTGATATTATACACAGACATCATACTTTATGAGAGAAGGAAATCTCGAAAAGAAATACCGCACCAGCATGCCTGGTCAGCGCGGCACAGTAGAGCATAATCCCTTATAAAGTAGTGCAGGCCAGTGCCAACAGTGGGACTTTAATGGGCTGGAGATAGATAGAGAGAGAGAGAGAGGGGAAAAGAGATAAAATTTATTTAATTATTATGAATGTAAAAAATTCTCGTGTCACGGTGTGTATTTGGTATCGAGCTCGGTGGAGGTTTACCGAAACTTAGCTTATGAACATTTAATAACATCTAGTAGGTACCTACCTACTAAGACATAAAAAACATATATTCCTTTTTTTTTTAATCATATCCGAATTTAAATACTTACTGAAATTTTCAGTTTTGGTTGCCATAGCCATGATAGTAAACACATACCTGTAACAATAGAATAATGTTAATTCTTAAAATGCGTGTAATCAACCATCTTTTCAAAGCAAATCAAATTTATTTATTTGTGTACATAGTTATAAATATGGTATTAAATAACAATATGATTTCTGCTATGTCCTGCCAAAATATGGCGTGCTAATATAAACACTATTAATAATAATAATTTCTTTTCTATACCTATTATAAAACAAAGTTGTAATTTTTGTATGTATGTATGTCCCTATGTGAGCCTATGTTTATCCTATCTATCGAATTCACCTATCTTTCAAACTACACAACGGATTTCGATGTGGGTTTTTTTTAATAGTAGGTACCACGCGTACATCGTTGAAGGACCGAGGACGAGGCAATCGTTTAAAATATTATTTAGGATTTTCAAATATACTCGTAGTATTAGTCTTTTAACTAAGCAAATTATTGTATGTATGTATCTATGTGCGTATGTGAAAAAATTGCATACAAAAGCGATAAATCATGTAGCAAGAAAGCAAAATAAAATAAAAAATAATTAAGATTCCAATCTCGCTTACCCATGGGATCAAGTATCAACAAGATTTATTTAAAAAAAAATGCGGAATCTTTATTAGCTGAGAATGCTATAGATAAACACTACATCGAAAAATCCGTTGTGTAGTCTTTAGATAACAGAAACTTTATTCCAAAATATCCAACATTTTATGCGTGTGTTTTTAGTTTAATTTAATATTATTGAATTCAAAACCTTGGTAGGGGTAACAATTTTCCACGGCATTAATTAAATGTACAAAATTTATTCAATATTCAACAATCAGCCAAAGTTATCGGTATCTCTTAATTGAAAACCATTTAAATCCATTTGCACGATTTATTTCATGAAATCCGTTACTTTGAAACAAAGCTACAGATTAATATCATCCCAATATCCGATATAGGGGGGTAACGAGTTTGAAAATCGCCTAAAACAACCCCTTTTGGAAAGGGGGTGAAATTCGGTGAATTTTTGATCTCGCTAAGGGTGATAGTAGGGGGGTGTCAATGACATTATTAACACTTAATATTTAAAGGGATGATGTGTTTAGTAAACCGTGGTAGTTTCGGATGCTTTAGTGGCAAATTGGTGGTATGTAGTGTTAATAAATAATATATTTATCAACATATAATACATCATTATATAATTGTGAATAGTTAAAGAAAGAACCTCCGTGTAGTGACGGAGTAAGAATACAAGTGTCACCATCCCATCTCCTCCCACGGGTCCTGTAAAAGTCAGCTAAGGGATATTGCACACAGGTAACATCCTCTGTGAGAGACGGAAAACTCGAAAACAAACCCTGTGCCAACACGCCTGGTCAGCGCGGCACAGTAGACTATGGTCTACTGTGCCGCGCTGACCAGCGGCTGTATTATGAGCTCTTATTCCCAGGCCGTTTACGCCGTGAATGGAACTGCCTGGCAAATTCGTATTATGAGTATATTATTGACAGCGAATCAGTGGTCACGTGACTTCAGGCTGATATCGGCCCGACTTTTGTTTCACTGGCTGGCGTTAAGCATATTACGAGCGCAAATTTGACATGTAGTTGATCGTTTTAACTATCTAGAAGTGACAAGTAAATCCATTCAATAGAAGCTGCTACATTGTTACGTATAATAAATTGTTTTGGTTTATTTAGAATTAAAAGTAACTACATATGGGGTGTTTGAATTTTTGGAGAGCGACGATGATGAACAAAACACTAGTCGAATTCGAATGCGAAATAAGTTAAATATAAAAAATAATATTAATATATTATTAAAATAATTATTCATTACAATAATATCGCCATGTGTATTAAAGTTACTTTCATGCGAATCATCAAACAAAAAATATTTAAAATAAAAACTTAAATGCCCGTTCTAGGATAATGAAAAACTGTGCCTTTGTTCCCGCTATATCAGCTGACAGTTCAAGTGACGGGTGTCGTTCCAAAACTAAATCCCAAAACATAGATGAATTATATAAAATAAAAAAATCTAAATATAAAAATAGATAATAGTATTACCGTTCTTTTCTTTTATATAATGGTCTAAGTAACTAGTGTTTAGCAAATACATATATTACATTTTGTATTATATTGAATACAAAAAAAATTGTTAAATATAACCGTAACTAGCCGATAAAACACAATAATTAAGTTTCCGAACGACTCTATCAAAAAGCTTTACACGGCCATAGACACTTAATCCATTAAAAAGTAGGCTAGTTTTATGTATGTCATAATACGAAATAAAAGTCAGGCCGTTTGCCGCCGTCAACAGAATCGCCTGGAACTTGCATGATATTTTGAAAGCTCACAATACGCCTGCAGGCCTGTGGCAACAGTGGGAAGTAAGTGGGCTGGAGAGAGAGAGAGAGAAAGAAAGTAGACTTTATTATTCTATGTCGGGGAACAATCGTTCCCAATTGAACTTTCTTATTAAAAAAACTGTGTAACGTAGACAATAAAGATTTCAATTAATATAAACGCGCACAACCTAATAGCGAATTACTAAAAATACGCCAATAACTGGTCCCAAAGTAAGGTGTATTTCTATGCTTGCGTTATAGGTACCAAATACGGTTATACGGCATATATTCTTTTTTGTATACTTATAATACGTAGAAACACTCAGTTTTCATTTTTAGTTAAGTTTAGTTGTGCACATAGAATTGGTACCATTAACGTCCGTTTATACGGGTAAGTACCTATAGTACACGCAAAATCTAAAGCCCAGAAGCACTCAACAAGGGGGTTAGACATTATTAGCGTCACCGAATTTATCGAGCAATATCTGCTAAGTAAGAGCGCACAAAATGCCCAATTAAAATATTAATTACACTGAGTTGTGACACTTTGGCGGTCTGCGCTCCTTCTTACGTTTAATAGCGGGGGGAACTCGAGGTTTAAACTTTAAGCTTTTATCTACTTATCGCCTGCCTGAATATTTTCTTGATGGTATTTTGTAGCGTTTTTCGATGATGCACGTAACACGATAACTAAGAACTATTTTCTTCTTTTCTAAAAAATAAGCCAAAACAGTAAGTAGGTATGTAAAAAATTGTTATATTATAGTGAATTCGGTGCCACTTTTAAGATATTTTCTTATTTAAAACTAGCTGTGCCCCGCGGTAAAAATGAAAAAAAAATCGGTTCGTTTTATATTAGCGGGATAAAAAGTAGGCTATATGTTATTCTGAAGTATAAGCTACATTATTGTAACGTTTCATTAAAATCCATTCAGTAGTTTTTTAGGTGAAAGAATAACAAACATCAATACTCACAAACTTTCACATTTCTAATATAATTAGGATAATATGAACCGATGTAACTACCTAGATCTTAACATGTGAATGAGTATCTTCATGTTATTACACATGGTATGCTTCAGTCAACTTTTGCGGCTGAATAACACAGAAAATTTCCAGTACAAAGTTTTTGCATTGCAAATTACCACTGAAACGACTAATTTAAATCGATTTGAAATCACACCTCAGACTAATCGAGCAGCGATCAAATATAGCAACACCACGCAGTATTTGCTTTCAACTGATACTATTGTTAAGTCTCTAATGAGCCACCTGCAGTGCGAGGGGGTTGTATTGAAGCCATCAAACGAGCGGGGAACACAATCGTTTCCAATATTTGATCTATGTACAATTGTTGCTCCTAAACACAGAAATATCTAAGCATTTATTCTAACTCACCTACTTGTTAATAAGCTACAAGCGGATGGCATTTTTCACTTAAACGTGGAATGTAGATAGATAATATCTTACTGATAAACTGGGATAATAAACTGTCTATAATCAAAGATTGGTTTATTAAGACGCAATTTTCCGAGACGTTATTGAAAAGGCTATAAATGGGATAGAATATAACAAATGTTTTAGCATAGCAAAATTAGTATTTGAGTGATTCTACGATAAGAGGTAACTTGTGCGGCAATCTGTTTAAAACAGTTTTTTTATTCTATATGTTGCTATTTTTTACAATTAATCACATCATCTTAATGTACTTTATTAAATAACATTACGATTAAATGCCTAATTAAAGTACATTTTTCTGAAATTGCTTACAAAGACTAAAAAAGTCTCTACCCTGGCCTGACCCTTTACCGGTTTTAATTTAATTTTCGAATAAAACTTATATTTTTGGTATCAGATATTTAACGAAAATATGGTGTACCGTAACTTAAGTAATTATACTTAAATATTATTAATCAAAATATAAAATAATTATGTTAAATTCAAATATTTTTTTAATTAAAATTTGTCCCGCTGTTTAGTGTGTATCTGCCGTGGCTAATTTCATTTCGTAAATACAAACATAAATTCTAGAATGGCCGAACTCTTAGAAGCTCTCAATGACACTTATTAGTGTGTAGTTAGCAATACTAAACGCGCAAACAATTCAAGGGCCACCATTGTTTAGTTTTTACAACGCGACCGTGCGGTGTAGTGGTTGGGTAAGGTCAATGTGTCACTCCCCTGATAAGCTATAAAAATTACAATAATAATTTAATTTTGTTGCTTTTCCTGCCTTAACTAAACAATAAAGTAACAATTGAAGTGGGGTGTACAATTAACGTATAAAATGATTCAGTCAGTTAAAACAATTGAATTTGTCATGAGAACGTCACTCCCCTGCTGTATATCCGCTGTCAAAACAACTGTCAGGGGAGTGACTCACTGACCAGGGAAGTTAATATGGAACCTAAGACGTTAATATAAAACACAGATTTAGTCAATTTCTACAGACATTTAGGTTTAAATTACTCAAATAATTGTATCAACTGAAGATTATTATGATAGAAAAATATTGTTATAATATTATTGTCTATATTACAAATTATGGTACCACGAAAGAAGGTAACGCGAACGAGAAGAAATATATTAAGGTTCTCGTTATAGGGAATGTTGATATCCACCAGAAATACCCGAGACTCCGTCCGGTCCATCGTCACGACATCGGACTTATAATCGCAAGAATAGTCCTGTCCATGGTGATGGATCGGTCCCAGTAAAGCTTGGCACGGTAGTTTTCGAGTACGGCTTCCGGCTCGTACTTGTAATACGAGCTCTTGCTGTAAGATCTTGGTTGCTAGGTTATGTCTGTGCAAGTACTCAGTGTTAGAAACCATAGAACAACCAGAAGTTACGTGTCTGAGGGACTCACCAGGACGGTGGCATAGTCTGCAGATGTTTGCCGTCCCGTTCCTCAGAATGTACTTCTTGGAAGTCTTAATAACCTAATCTTGCATTGCATCTGATCTTCTTTGTCTACAGCGGCTCATGTAGAGCCTGATAGAAGCGTCTGTGCAGTTCTTTCCCTTTCCATATGGCTTACGGGCAGAGTTACTAAGTATTGCCGGTTTACATCACTATGTTCTGGCCAGCGCTAACGGGGTAAGTCCTTTGGCGCAAGAGTCCCTTTAATTATTATTTGGATAGAACACTGCCTCGCCTCGAAAGGTGGCAGGACGCCGCACTTTAACGAGGTTAGCAACAGTCGTCCGGAGAGGTGGAGGTTAATGGGAGAGAAACCGACGAACTATCTGGGCATTGTTTAGTAAGACCGTTTTCTGCATCTGGGCTGTCACTAACATGCTATTGATGCCGAGTCTCCCAAGATATTGTGAGAGGCTCTTTGGGACCAAACGATTCATCAAAACAACTTTCGGGATTATTTCTGTGGATACTACCCTCCCTATGTCGGTAACCTCGTGCGCCAGGTCGAGATATTTGGTCTTCTTATCTGCTTCGGCTTGGGCCACTCCCAGTAGAGCTTGGCGCGATAGTTTTCCAGTACGGCTTCCAGCTCGTACTTGTAATACGGTAGCCTCTGTTTGACGAGGCCATATTTGAAGGCAAACTTTTGATGTAAGATCCTAATTATTATTTTTTTATTTTATTAATGCAGACCAGAGAGTGCCTGAAGTCTGAAGAAAAGCTGGTCGGCTACACTACAACTACTATTATTATTAATATTTTTAAATGTTAATGGTACCATGGCAAGATAACTAACATAATATGTGTATGTTTGTAAGTGTAACACTGTTGTTAAGACAAAAAAGTTGTGATATTATAGTTTCGGTTTATGATTAATATGATAGACTGATTATATGTTAAGAACTATTTTTAATAAAAGTTGATTATATTGATTTTATTAAGTATATTTTGTCTTCAATTCTCTTCCCTGGTTAAAAATGTATCAACCCTGATCCTTATGTCTCTCCACTGATCGATGTTTTTGCCCTGGTGGTTAAAAAATGAATGAAAAATGAAAAAAAGTTACTTACGTTAAAAAGGTTAATAAATAGGACAGAAAACATAATAAAGAGGTTTCATGAACAAACTCGAAAATTTCTCCTTAGCCGCATCCTCGAACATTTAAAAACCTCTTATCGTAGAATCACCCATTTAGCAAAATTCATTTTAACAACAACGAACATACCGTCACGCCTTTCGCCCATAGAGGTAGGCAAAAACTATACAGCATGCAAGCATAACAATATTTCAATAACTGGTTATTAACATTTCAACTTAATAGTGAATAGGTATATTGTTCCTTATTCCTGTTTATCGCGAATTTAGTGGCCACATTGGACACTTAACGTACTTTACGATCGCGATATACAGTAAACACGCTCAAAAAGCGCGGGTGCTTGTTGATCGCGCGTCATATCGCTCTCGCTTTGACAGCGCCTAATTGGTATCTTTGATCGCTTTACACTTTTAATGGGATTGCGGTGGCAATTTTAAAAGGTTGACGGGACGAAATTTTTTAATCTACTTTTAAATGAGCTGCGCTCCTCAAATTAGTCGATTTATTTTTATATAGAACATAACATTGTTTTTGGACAACAATTAAGCAAATCATAAAATATGTGTAACAGTTAATTAGAAGATGTTTGGTTATTTAGAGAATTTTGACGATTAGTGAAAGACATGACGGAGTGGAAACGCTGGGAGAGAACATTTGAGATGGACATATTCTGATTTCTTTGGTGATATCCTTCAAGGTGCTTTCTAAATCTTCGAACACGTATAGCCAGATTTTTTAATTAAGTGTGTGCGGATGATAGCAGATGACGTCTGTTATGTCTGCCTCTCATAGATCAAGGGAATTTACTCTTACATGACAGTTTTTGAACTTTCAAGACACTTATAAAATAAAAATCGGGTCTTCTTCGCAGTGAAAGTTTTAAGGTAGTGCAATACTTGTACCTATGCAATCACGTTTCTTTTAAATTGCATAAACCTTGATTCCAAGACGCGCCTTGGGATCAAGGTTTATGACGTAAAAACAATTAAGTTATTGCATGCTATATTATTATATAATATTAGCTAAACATGTAAGTGCTTTAAATTTGTAACACGTTATTGTATACTATGTTTATGGCAATAAAATAAAAATATGAAATATGACGACCCAACATATAGATTTCACAGGACATTCAAATGGCCTAGTAAAATATATGTCGGGCGTAACATAAATCCTAAAAAGTAATACCATTACGTACATAATATATCCTCTAACCCAATTAGTCAGTGTGATAATGAAAACACCAGTGGATATAATCGCAAACTTACAACGTTCCCAGGGTGGTCGGTTCGAATCAATAAATCATCGCGTCTCAAACTGGCAGCGGTTGTTTATGCCTAATACACACGGTTCGTCCAAATTGGAGACATTTCATCAGTCTTTACAGCCGACGAACATCTCGCTATTGAGCAGGGATCTCCAGAGAATATGAAGTCTACTCCACCATGTTGACCAAGCGTGTTGGTGAATGGTTCAATTTAGATTTACATATCAAGATTTTTTAAATTTAGGCAGCGATTAGAGCGATATCAGCTACGATCGAAGCTTACTTCCATAAAAATGTTAGCAATAAAACTGCACTAGCAACTGGGCCAATTTTAAATGGGACCATACGGCAAGCATCCGGTTTTAAATATAAGAAAATTAAAATAGCTTTAACTAGTTAACATTTAGTTGAGAGCTAACAGAGGCAAAAGTACAGTCAAATTGAAAATTTCCTCGTTTAAGGTCAGTTAATTATAGAACAAAATTTGTAAAACATTTGCCAAATATGCTTGATAGTCTGTCAGTCAGTATACCATATATGTATTAATGAAACAAACTTCCATATATACATTGGTAGGTCGAGTCGCTCTCAAGTCTAACCGCAAAACGTCCTCCAGAGATCCCCTAAACCAACATCTTACAGAGTTAGCAATGATGGAATACGTAGCTATTTCATTGGATTTTGAGACTTCAGTATCTTCTATACATCAGCTAATATCCCTTTGTGCTCTAAGAGCCTGCTAAAGGATATAAGCCGTTAACACTAAATATGATAGGTGGAAAACTGGAAACTAAAGTCTATGCCAACACGCCTGGTCAACGCAACATAATAGATCAAAAACCCTCCTGAAGGGGAGGAGGCCACAGTGGGAAATTAACAGACAACGAGGAAAAGAAGGAGTATCTTAAATGGCAATTTTTCTTTTGCTTATTTTCCAATTTTTAAGTCATTAAGTACCTGACAGTCCAAACTTTATGTCGAGAAGGTAGATTTTTAGGGTTCCGTAACAAAATCCATGAAATTACTGAGACTTCGCTGTCTGTCCTTCCGTCTATATCAGAAACGGTCAATACTAGAGTATTACGTAAAAGTTAAGTTTCCTCTAATTTTTTGAATGTTTTGAACAATATTCACAAAAGACGTCAAAAAAATCTATTTTGGCTTCAGGTAGGAAAGAAACCCTTATAGGACAATATAAATTTAATGTAAAAACTTTTCAAATAGACATTTTTGTCATAAAATCTTATGCCAAGAATTACCCCTAGCAAACATATAGTAGAAATGTGTTGTGTAACTAACAGAAATCACAATGTTCGCAGCAGGAAACGTATTGTGTTCGAGGACATTAAACCATCGGCATCTTGACATAATTTCGACCCCTGTTGTGGCAAAAACCGACTATGACCGAAACATTAGTGTTGCACAATTTACTACAACACTATCGATAGTGTCGATAACTAGTTTTAACTTGTTAAATTTAAAATATTCATATTTTTCTAGAATAAGCGTTATTTCGAAGTATGTAAAGGTATAAAATATGTCAAAAAAATATTACTTTAAAACGTGGATAAGCATCTAGCAATTTAAGGTAATCGCTAAACATAAGATCGCAATTTACTTCATCTTTGAATTAGCAAAAAAAATTAGCTTTCTTAAATATTATTTTAGGTGAATATGCAAATAATATTAATTTTGTAAAACAAATTTAACATTAATCAATTTGAGATCCGATATAAGCCAAGGTTTGAAAGATATACTACAGCAGCAGACAACATTTATCAAGGTTCAGTATAAAATTTACTACTATCAATAAACAAACGGTCACAGCTCCTATCTTTTGTCCACATCGATACTTATTTACTCAAATCACCCCTTCCCTAAACAGAGACAAAGTGTTGGTGTACATTAGCGGGTGGCGGGGTGTTTTTATTGCCTCCCACGTCTTAAAATATTGTCTGATTCATTAGAGGATATTTCACATTTAAGTTTCGTGTATGCTCTTAGCTTCCCTGTGAGGATATTTCTGTAAACTTTTGAGTAACAAAACGGAGGCGATCATTTAAAAAGGAGCAAGGTAGGTGGGGGAATATAACGACACCGTTACAATTTTCTGAAAGGATATCGTTACGTTCGCGTAATAAGACGCTAAGATTCCGTTATACTCTTAATTATGGTAGGGGGGGGGGGGGGGTTTGAACGGGGGGATGTAATGTAATGACACATGTATGTAAATATTCGCTGTAACGACTCTAGGTGGCGACGTGTTCACGCCTTAATGGGCGCTCGGTTGTTTTCTTTGATTAAAGAATTTTATTACCGTATATAATTCACGATTAGACGTTAAAGGGTTTGGGAGGCGTTGCGTTGCGTCTCAAGATAAAATGTTCGCGTAATGACGAGTGCGTGATTCCGAATCGTAATTGTTATTGTCGAAGGTTTTCGTGGTAGGCCCCCGTTTGAATTCAAGTTGCCGAATCGGAAATTGGTCGAATTTGAATATTGGGTCTCGATACGGCACTCGGTTCAAAGCATTTGAATTTTAAATAGTGCAAATGGTGAAATGGGGTGTAACCACGAACTTATTTGTGCAGTAACAACAATATTCTATTAAATAAACGAAAATATATTTGTTTTGATTTGGACCAAGGTGTAGTAATAGCGGTAGGTCACGAAATCTCGCAAGTTCAGTTGTATAGAAAGACCCTCATCTTAGGATACAAAACTATTAAATTAAAATCATTGGAATCCTGAAAGGGATATGTATTTTATTGCAGAAATGGACAAAATTACTAGTTTATTTATTTAGTCACATAGTTAATTACTAATTAATAACTACATCTGTGAAGGAAATTCTAATAAGTGAAAAATTATTTATGGTGGATATTTTGGTAAGATCATGCTTTGATGAAGGAAAACTGATTAATAAATTAAATTATAGTGGAAAAAGTGATCACCGCAAGCGGGACTTGAACCTACGACCACGGAATACCGTTCCGTTATTTAATTAATAAATTACTTAAGAAGGAAAACTGTTGAAGTTCAAGACAGATGCCCGGATCAAAGAACCGGTCAATAACAATTTTCATCTGTACAAGTTACTTAGTTCATATAAAATTATACGTATATGTTAAATACACACCCTCCTTTTGAATCTTATAACCCGCTCGCGTTTTAAATTTTAATGAATATAGATATCTTTATTCGCTTTGAGCGATCCAGCCTCAGTTCAGAGCAAGCGTTGAATAAGGTTTGGTTTCAACAATGAGAACGTTGGCTCAAATAGTTCTCATATTCGTTGTGTACACATGACCTGTTTTTAAAACAAGCAAAATATGTATTTACTTTTTCCAAATACCTAATTGAATAAATTGTAGTTATAATTATTTGTTTCTGAACCCACTCAATGAATATAAATATATAAAAGAGTAGTCGAACGGGATTAACATTTTTAAAAATATGGCATAAAATGTACGCACAAAACAACAACGAATGTTTAATAAATAAATAAAATAAGACTTATACGAAAACTAAATAAGTATCTTTGGTAAGTAAAAATGGGTTAATGGAAACCCTAAGCATCGTAGTGATATATCAAAATCTAAATATTATGGAATCAATAGTTGATTACACAAAACACTTCCGTTTAGGAGTTTAGGAGACCTGTGTCTAACAATCGGACAATAGAAGCGAAAAATAAGCGATAAGCTTGTCTAAGAACTAAATCGAACCAATCTTAGCGTTTCTCCGGTTAAATTGTTGCATTGTAACATTCGTTGTTCGAAGCGATGATTTTACATTCGCACTGTAGGAACTAACCCTTAAATTGTGATTAAAACATTCGGAGCGCGCCATTAAATCTAATATGCAACGGAATCACGTGCGATGTTTGTGTGTAACATGCAGTTTTTTGTCATTCTAATTATAACTAATTATTATTGTTAGGTGTTATCTTCTAGCCTTATTAAGGAATTTAATTATCAATTATCTTTTGTTTCTGAACGTGTTACTACTTTTAAGTCGGTAGAAGGCGCTCTACATTTTTATAAGGGGATTCAAGGGTTTGCCGATGGGAATTTCACTGCCACCAAGCAATATTCAAAACCCGATGAAGTTAAATCTTCAGCTTATTTCTTAGCTACCCATTGAAATTAATAGATCGATTTTATAACATTATTATTACTGTTATATTTATTGAACACACAACTTTGGAAAGTAAATAAAATTGGTCAAGTGCGAGTCGGACTCGCGCACGAAGGGTTCCGTACCATTATCTATGCAACATAAGGCAACGTTATTAGTATCGAGCAAGAAACGGTAAAAAAATCATGTTTGTTGTATGGGAGCCCCCCTTAAATATTTATTTTATTTTATTTTTAGTATTTGTTGTTATAGCGGTAGCGGCAATAGAAATACATCATCTGTGAAAATTTCAACTCTCTAGCTATCACCGTTCTTGAGATACAGCCTGGTGACAGACGGACGGACGGACGGACAGCGAAGTCTCAGTAATAGGGTCCCGTTTTTACCCTTTGGGTACGGAACCCTAAAAAACACTAAAGACATCTCAAATTTTAAAAGACCAACTTAAAATAGTAGCGATCATAAATTAATTTCAAGTTTCAAATTACTGATAGCCAAAAGACTTATAAAAAAAAAAGAAACAGTGTAAACAAGTCGTTATCGTCAATTAGAAGGTTACGGTAGCGTCACTAATTACTGGCTATAGTCAATGTGTACCACGCCTACATGTCAACTAGCTTCCTATTAATTGATGGTTCAGTTAATGGAAATTGCTTATGGTCGTGTTAATGTATGGTATTAATGATTAGTTTTTGATGTTATTTATCAGTAGATAGAAAAACGTATAACGGTCAGCATGGTCTGGTCATATCATATTATATTATCGAGGTATTCAAATACCCCATTATTCGTATTTACACGTTGTACGCTGCTCTCTCTCTCTCTCTCTATCTCCAGCCCATTAACGTCCCACTGTTAGGTACGCGCCTCCTCCTCTTTGGAAGGGATTATGGCCTACGGTTCACGCTGACCAGGCGTGTTGATACAGGGTTTATTTTCGAGTTTCCGTCTCTCACAAGCGATGTTATTTGTGTAGAATGTTCCGATAACTTTTCTGATTGTTTAGCACCCTGGGCAGGAAAAAGAACGGTTACACTTGTATTCTTATCTGTAACCACACGGACGTTGTAGCTATAGGTGGGGGGACATATGGGGATAAATATCCTAATACTCAAACGCAATTTAGATACCTGAATATTCATCACAACTATTTGTCCTGATTAAGAACTGACCCACAACAAATAATGAAACAGTGACATAAAATATTTTTAAGTAAATAATATTTAAGTATGTTGTATAATAACTAAACTTGTACCATTCACACCCATATTCAAATCCTCGGCCAAACCTAAACCGATGAATCATTAAACATAAATGTACACAAAGTGGCAAATTACTTATTAAGCCTAAGGGTGAAATTAGTGATGGTCATCATAACGAGTTACGCCTTACAACTACTCATCGATAACATTGTGTGGCTATTACATTTACACAATACGATATCGAAATAACAAAAATGTATGTAATTATCAACAGGGGTTTGCTGTAAGAAAACTCAACAACAAGGTAAAGCGACGATATCGTCAAAGTCGCAAGGAGCGTATAGATGCAGACGGCACAAGACCATGCGTTGTTGCGTATTATGGGGAGACTTATGTCTAGCAGTTGCCGGAGAAAGGCTGATTGATGAATGTATGGATGGAACTGGCCGGCTTCAATATGACCTGGCGTCTGGTTAGTTTACTATTTATTAGCATAATTTTTCAGTTGATTTAACGTGATATATTTCTCAAGTTTCTTCAAAACCTCCAAAGCCTCAGTCTCATTAGATTTTTTCGAAACCCAAATATACTCGATTTCTGTCAACCCGACATAATATGCTTAAACAAAATAGTAAATCATTTAAATTAAATTTTACATAGGCACGATGAGACTGAATATATTATACCTCGGCTCAACCAAACGATTTCGATACGATATCGTGTAGTTATCGTCACGTCACGTTTAAATGATAGATATTATCTAATATTCACAATTTATTAATATCTGTTCGTGACAAAACCGATATGATCGCACAATCGTCATGGGATTTAATTCCACCTATCATTATTAAAAGGTAATTGAATTGTGTCGATAATAGAAGCCATTTATGTAAGTATAGAATAATTGGCTAAAGGGATGGGCTTCGAGGAGCGTGTGGTGACGATACCAATAATTTTACAATGAATATAGATAATTATAGTATGTTGTCTGTGGGGTGACGGACAAAAAGAATACAAGTGTAACCTCCCCGTTTCTGGACCGCCGACCGAGGGAACCAACCTGTATGATGTTTAAGCATGAGGTTTAAGCAGGCAGGCGGCCGGTCGCAAAAATCTGCCACATCCTAATACAACATAAACAAGTAGTCATGTTGCGCCGACCCTAAATAACGGGATAAGGGCATGAGAATGATGAAATAATGGTACTGCGTTAGGTAATTTTTCAGTTTCCTAGCTATCACCGTTATGGTAATACAGCCTGATGACAGACGGATGGACTGACAGACATGTCTCAGTAATAGATACGAATACTTATGATACGAACCCTAAAAAGGCTAAATAAAATTGGTAGGATTATTTCTTATATCCTTACTAATTTATAAATGCGAATTCCGGATGATGACGCAATAATAATTTTGACAAGTTTAAGTGTTAATGTGTGGAACGAAACGATAGCGCGATTTAAAAAACGTACAACGCCATCTATTGAGCAGAAGAGTAAACTTCTGTTTGTTAAGGATTGATTTCTGAATTTCACGCGTACGAAGTCGCGGGCAAAGCTAGTTTTATTATAATATCTTCAGCTATGTGCACACGCACTTCATTATGCATATAGTAAGTTAATTTCTAGAATATATCAAACAGAAACCCGGCCATTTCTTCAATATATCAAACAGATAAAACAACGGACAGATAGGTATTATATATATTATAGATAGGTATTACTATACAACCTTTTATAACGCCCCTAGTGGTCAGTAGCGGCTAATCAAATATATTTTCTTGTTTCAGTGGACAATATACGACATTAGGAAATGATTGTCAAAGCTTAGGGACATGTAATTTTTCATAGATTAAAGCTCTGCTCCTCCGTGTGGTGACGGATTAAGAATACAAGTGTCCCCATGTCCACCCCATCACCTCCCAAGGTTGCTGTAAAAGTCAGCTAAGGGATATTTCACACAGATAACATCCTCTGTGAGAGATGTAAATCTCGAAAATAAACCCTCTGCCAACACGCCTGGTCAGCGCGGCACAGTAGACCGTAATCCCTCTAAAGTGGAGGAGACCCGTGCCCAACAGTGGCATGTAAAAGGGCTGGAGAGAGGAAAGCGCTGCTAGGTCATTGACTAAAGCTTGTAGTTTAAATATAATTGAAGGAGATAACATCTTGTGCTAGTTAGAAAATTCCAACCTAAGGCCTGTTCCTATCTCTGTCCACTGTTGCACATAGGCCTCCTCCATAGACCGCCACAACGCGCGGTCCTGCGCTAACTGTATCCAGCGACCCCCGGCATATATGAAGATATCGTCAGTTTACCTTGTTGGAGGCAGCCACACGCTGCGTCGTCTGGTGCGTGGTCGCCACTGGTATACCTTTCGTTCCCTACGGTCATCAGATCGTCGAGCGATGTGGCCGGTCCATTGCCACTTTTAATATTTGCTCATTCATGTCTAATTGAGACAATTATACGCTAAGAAGACGCTTATTACACCACTTTTGTAAAGATCAATAAAACCAAATAATTCTAATAACACTATCGCCCTGAAAAAAAAATACGGATTAAAAAGTTTGCTAAAGTACACATATTAGCCTAACAAGTGGTAACCTTCCTAAACTATAATTATTATTATTATTTGGGACCAGAGGACGTTGTGTGAAATGTCCATGAATATTTATATTTATTTTATATTTTATTTATAATAATATTTAGCCAGATTGTTTAAAATACTCAGCATAAAAACAGTTTGACATTCACTGTCCCAACGCCCGCGTATGAGGAACGAATGACAAATGATTAATTAAGGCAATACCATTAGCGATGGACGACACATTCGATTATAACACCCTATATTCGATTTGTTTACCGAATAAAATATCGAGGTGTAAGATATTCTTTTTACGAAACAGTTTTTAATATCATTACTTGACAGAGCATGTAGCGTAGCGGTAGTGCTTGCTACATGAACTGAAAATTTTATAGTTTATGTATATTAGTTGATGTTATTAAATCATCAAAATTATTTCATAATACCGGTAAGGAACCCTTCATCTACGTGTACATCTCGTACTTGACCGGTTTTCCTATTTATTTGTGTTAGACAATATCTAGAATAAAAAAAGAAACCGAATACACGCAATATTGAAAGACGACAATAATATCACAATGAATACAGATCCAAAACCATTAATCTCAACCGATGTAACGGACTGTCCAGAACACAGTTACTCAGAACTAAAGCCGCGTCACCAATATAATGGACTACGGACACGCGAATCACTAAAATGCTGCGATGATATGAACGCTCATTTCGGATATCCACATCTGATTCATGAACTAACGAAATATACTTCGAATTAGTTCTGATAGCTTCAGACATCTTTAACCGGATGAATTTTAGACAAAATTGCCAAAGCTCTCTAAAAATCGTCCTTGTTGCCTTCTCTATTTTCACTATCCGTCCATATCTCCGTCCATTGCTGAACATAGGCCGCTACACATTGCTTATTGATGTAAGTATAATTGCCATGGTTCATATTTTTTTTAAACTCTTAATTCGAAAACCATTTCGGGGAATACAGTTTCTGATCATGATCCATTAGTTTTTTTTTCGGAAAATTTGATATATTAAAAATCATAATCATGTCAAAAATTAAGTAAATTTTCAAAATGTCCAAAAACGTTTTTTTTTCAATATCTATCGTCTCTTTACTATACCTAATGCTAAGGTATATCAGCATTAGAAAGACAATACCAAAAAGAGTTTGTGACACTCCGAATGCGCTAACAAAAATGAAATACAGTGACATCAAGAATTCCATCGCCCCCATTCGGAATACACGCTAAGATACAAACAAGGGGACAACCAACTGTATAATCATTTATCTCAAGTTTAATAAAAGGAAGATTATTTAGTGCCGTGGACTACGACGCTAATGTCGCATGATTTCATCCCATTTCATTGGGAACCTTGCCAGCTATGGGTATCGGGCGACACCCGCTATTTACACAGTTATGTTTTCTGATTCAATAGTTTTGAGTAATTCGCGCTTTGCGCTATGCACCTTAAACTTTATCCATTATTTAAAAGTCTATGCAATTCAATAAAACTATCGAGATCTTTACAGAAAATCTACTTTACCATTGATAACTGATATAATATATCTATAGATTAATTAATAGGGGTTGAATATCTATAATTGAATATTCAAATATAAAAACAACTTTTAAACATTCATTATGTCTGAAAAAAAGGTTGGAAATGAATGAATAAATAAGAAATCTGCATAATAGTAAGTATCAAGTGACAAGCAACTAGGCGTAATGTTTCCATTCTGAATATTAGAACAGAGAACTAGATAATCTCACAGGAATCCTTTGCCTAAATAATAATATTTACGCCAACAGGCCCATTTATAAATTACAACAATCGATTTAAGAGGATACCAAAATAGCTTCGTGCATTTTTCTACGTACGGAGTTTTCATTGTTTCTTTAGATTGAATGGCTAGAGCTCTAATTTTTAAGTATATGTTTTTTCAATATATGATCTAGGATCGCATAAACTCAGAAACGCGATTGAAAAAAGTTTTCTCGATAGAAAATCTTAGCGAAACAACCTCTCTAATTTTTTATTTTTTTCATTTGTCGGTCTATTATCGCGTATTAACTAATGAAATAACTTTAAAAACATAAGTAACTATTATATATAGAAACACGTAAATCAGAATTAAAATATATTTAGTAGATTTTGAGTAAATAGAAAAAGTATCCCTAATTCTTCATTTTCTGTGCCTACTGGCTGTGTTAATATGTACGTGTCGGCGTTGATATACGATAATATTGATGTAGGCCCTTAATAAATGTCTCTTTTAATATCTATAAAGAAAAATTATTAACAAAATAAATATCCAAAGGATCTTACGTGTTGACAATAATCTAAAGACGTAGCACTAAACCAACTCGAACAATAGGAAACCAAAACACAATTGAAACGGCTATATTTCTGCTAAACCCCATTATATTAGTAGATTAAAGGCCACTTTACTCAATATTCCATAAAATATTGCCTCATAAATAGACGGGCAGCTGCAGAGACGTGATCAAGTTAGGGGTCGGTGTGTGTAATCCCGTTAAAAATTGCCAAACAGAAAACAAACTGACAATAGCGAGCCGTTATACATCAAGTGGCTTAAAAAGAAGCAAAAAAAAAGGAATTCGTAGGAAAGTAAACAGCAGATGACGTCCGAAGACGGATTCAGAGCGGTTCCGGACGACAGATACGAATGAAATCGGATGGGTGTAATAGAGACAGGCACGGTCAGACTAAATGACCGACATCCGGCCGTAGACAAAAGCGAATCCGTTGTAATAAAGCAGGATTGATGAAAAAGCGCTAAGCCACGCCGATATAAAGCCACGATCTAAGATATAGACGACGTGCGGGATTCAATGTTTGATTATATTTCATTTTTCACAGAATTCAAAGCAAAAAAAAATCGTATCTAAACTATATTAGCTTTTGTATTTTTTAGATAAAAGCTCTTCATTGCTAATGTTGTCTATTACTTTCTTGAAGACAAGTTATTTTAATTAAGAGCTCTAACTATATGAGCTGAAAAGAAGTTTCGAAATAATCAAAATTTAAATTAAGGATATGGTTCTTACTTTAAATTTTGATTATTTCGAAACATCTTTTTTGCTCATACGACCGTATATATACATATAAGTAACCAATTTAAAAGAGTGATGGTTGGAGCACACTGCATATATTTGCTTTCAATACACAAATATTAATCTTTGTGTAAAAAACCTTGAAATGATTTCATATAAATTTTGCAACGATACTGTACTGTGTATGCGATCTAAACTAAAAACAATATTAAAGACGTTAATCCATCTTAAAGCGAATGTCCGTCCCCTGCACCAAACAATAAGACGCCTATGTGGCAGCCTTAACGCAAAGCTATTGCTATTACTGAGATCGCGCAAACCGAGGACCATCGAACATCGCCAGCTTTACCGGACTCACTTTACCGGGATTTCGGATATGACGTAAAGTACTCACTTAGCTACCCCCTTACACCCTATGACCGAGTTTTTCTCCTTCTATTTATTAGCTTAGGATACATTTGAGGATGAAAAGATTCTCAAGATTATTTCCCGGCGATGCAATATGAGGGTTCTGTTGACGTCGTTAATTATGACCACCGTTATTAGACTATATCTGTGGGAAACACATTTATTTTTACGGGAGAGGAAAATAGAATGACACATCAATTCGGGTTAGAACATTGTGGCGTGTTTATAAACAAAGTAAATGTTCGCAAATACATGTCAACTAGCTTGCATTTTATCAAAGGGTAGAGGTGGATTAGTATTCGGCTATTTTTTGCTTGATATGATATACGTAAATGAGCTGTCTGTTGGAATAGTCTGTGGATAATAAATATTTAATATAAATTTTGTAAAATTTTGACACCTACCTACATTTTGCCTTACATTTTAGCTTTCTTTTGAAAAAATAAAAGCAATATTTCAGCCGTTACTTTATAAAGACAGAATTTTTTATTAAGCAAATAATTCAGATAATGGCATCAAAGAAAACTCAAATATCAAAGCCCCTGTAGATTTGTCTTCGAGTGAGTAGTCCACAGCAAGGATATCCAACATAATGAGAGCAGAACAAACACGTCACGCGACCACATACTAATTTATTAACAACACAAAAAGCGGAATAGCTACAATATTTACCGTTGACCCGAAATTACTGTTTCTTAACTCATAACCTTTGTTATAAAATGAAACAGAATAGAGAACGTACCCTACAGGGACACCTGCCAACCATAGGGTCACAGTAACATATATTAATAACACGTTAATTTATTAACAAGCACTGTTTATCCAGGGATTAACTGAGAATAGTTTTAGTTGAACAACAAAGGGCTGAAAGGGTTCAAAGCGAATTTCTTGCCGACATATTTACCTAAGGTGTAGCTGATAGTAATTTTACGCGCGAGAGGTCCGAGTTTTGGACGATGGCAAACACGCACCCCGGGATATAGCTAAAATTTAACGTACATTATAGAACAAATGTTTCAGAATCAAAATGCCGTTGTTTGTTTGATGCTATTAACGGTACTGCGATTGTTAATGAAAACTAACATCAAGTTCCACAATCAAATACACGTTTACATGTTGATTCAAGTGTTTGTTCGAGTGAAATGAGATTTTGTTACAACTTTTGTACGGTCTGTTAAACTTGTGTATATTATTTATGAAAATATTAAAACAGAGCGTTTATATAAAGATTTAATATTACACCTGTATATCCACGAAGAGGTAGGCAAAGGGGAATTTTTATAAACACTTAAAGCTTTAACATCATAAGAAATCTCTAGGATCTTTAAAAGAAGTTTACACATCGCAGTGAAAACTTATTCGTTAAATCGGTTCATTAGCTACATTCGCCATAGCTTAAATGTTCTATTTGTAAGTTCTGTAGTTAGTTCCTACTTCACGTCTCAGAAAAAGTCTAGAGGGTTCCGCAAAAAAAAAAAACGTTATCGTAGCTGGAACCAGGGACAAAGCGCCCGGTTCACTAACATAATTAAAATCTCCCGATTCGAGTTACCGAGCGTCGCGAATAATTCTCTACTTTTTAATTATGAAAAAACATCTAGTAATAATTTAGTACACCATTTATATTCACTCTAACTATAGATATATTTGGAGAATTTAGAGCCTACTCCTCTCAGCCTAAACAGTTCTTACTGTTAGGCAAAGCCTTTCTTAAGAACGAATTTTTAGTCTAAGCTCTCTTAGAGTTTTGTTATCTCGAATTTTCTAGCAGCGAAAGTAAAGTCAAGTCATCTGAGTAGATATTTCCTTACTTAGCTCTTCCATACGCATATTCTGAATCCATGAGCACGCAACTTCATATCATTATTTGCGGAAAGTTGATTCCTCAATGTCTATTGCCTACGAGACAAGAAAAGAGGAATTAAACATAGCCCTTTATAACTCATAGGTAGTTATCCCTCAGGTCAAATTATTTTGATAATAGCGTCGGTCAAGTAAAACAACCCACGTCGAGTTGAGAAGCTGAAACCAGATGAATTTACGATTCACATTAATTAATACCCGTATGTAACAATAGTTTTATTTGCCCCGTCCGTATACCTTGGACAAAGAGTGCTCCCAGAATTATTTTCTATACAATCGTGGGGTTTAATTTGTTACGAAATCCCGTCGTGTGTGTAGTTGTTAAATAGTGCAACAATAGATGTGGTCGGCTGGTTCATTAATGATGCACAACTTCGGTTTCGGACCTCAGAGACTAAGACCTTTTTGGGCATAACGCATCAGGCGTGACCCGATGGTTTCACGTTATAAAAATTCATAAGCCGATTTGATATTCCACCTTTGAGAAATGCTTGTAACTTTAATCTGTATGTAACATGTTTCAAATCTTTATTTAAAAACTATAAGTCGTGATTCAATTTAGTTTTGTAGGCAATATCTTGTTACGAATCTCCTTCGATCTAAATCGACTGGTATTTTTAAACACCCATTCAAAATAACTCTCAAAAGTCAGTTTATTAATTTCAGGGTCAAATAATAATAACACCAAATGTATTGAATGAAACAAGATTCATCGATTTATTTCTGTAATAAATAATATCCGTTTCAATGAACCCTGATTTAAAAGAGGTGGAAAATTAAAAAAAAAGTCACCTCGCGGCTATGAATGAAGGAATCAGATTTCCGAGAGAACCCTTCAGTTTCCTGTGAAGTGGCATGATAATTATCCTTTAATGATTCGTTCGGAGTCACCATCGGTACGCTACGGTATTAATACTTATGCATTTGGTGATACTACAGACTTCGACTACCAAACAGGCAGCAGAATTCCAATAAGTGTAATCTAATTTTCCAAAATTATTGCTGAGAACGGAAAACGATTGAAACGAAATTGATCTTTTAGGAAAAAAAAAATGCAATCAATATATTGTAATGGCAAATCAATTTTTTCAAACAATTGAAAACACATGATAATAATATAATTTTATGAACTACTTACCTACTAGGAAAGATTCATTTAATAATACAGAAAAATCTATCAGCTAAATTATCCGTGGTATCTTGTTGATATTACTTTCATCAGTATTCTAAAAACTCCAAAACTAAAATAATATAAAGCACAGCTGATCGTCAACAAGTCTGTACACAAACCGCGGAAGTGCGCTTTCAAGTCGATTGTTTCACGAGATTTTAATAACGGTGCAACGCAAAGAACAAGTCGGAAACCTATTGTTGACTTCAAGATGGTAGAGCTACCACCCAACGGCACTCCGACCCTCTAATTTCATTTTATTAGGATCGTCACAATGTTAAAGCAACGATCATCAATAAATATAAGCAAAAATATCAAATTCGAAAATATTTGGTTAAAAATGTTGAATCTTTAATAGTTTGTTATTTACACCTACGTAAGTCATCTGATCAAATAAAACTGCTTTACTTTCGCGTTATGCTTAACATTATTACATAAACAATAATAATTTGCTTAGTTCGAAAAATTTCAGATCAAACCGAATACTACTAGTGGGTGAAAGATGCGTTACAAGATTCCGTTACATAGATTAATCAAAAGCATATTAATTAGCCTTCTGATCTTCTCCTTAGGTAGATATTTTGATAGTGCCCTACTCTATTCTCGGTATTTTATACTAATTTGTTTATATATTAATGCGTAGAAAAGACAAAGTGTATAATTAAACAAAGAGACATTCTTCAAAACCAAATACAGTTTAGAAAATTTCTTAACTTTTGATGATATGCATTATTCGTAGTATGTGGCCTTTGTGAAAGCAAGGGTCGAATCAATGAACGCACCTCATAACTCAAATAGTTGCCACAACTATCATAACATGCCTTAACAAGAGCCCTTCAACCTCCCAACTATTTGGACTCTTTGTCTTTGCGATACTCCTTTAGTGGCCATAAATAATGTCATTACTTACCTGTTAGAGGCGTTGAGTCTCTAGGAGCATATTGTTGAACAATACGAAGATTTGGGACGCTATTATATGCATATAAACAGGGTGACATTGGTCGCGGTTTATTAAGGAAACCGTGTGTTACTTGATGGGGTTGAACATAAAATTAATGAATGGGCTCTTTCATATCTTGAAGTTAGGTGACCTTCAGAGGATTTAGAGAATAAACTATAGTTTATTAGCAAGTTTGAAGGTAGTAAAGTGACAATAGCGAAGTAGGTAACGAAATTAACTTAATTTAGTAAGTCGTTATACGAGTAGTTATTAATACGAAAATCGAAAACTCAGTAGCAGGAGACTAGTTTTATCTTTTATGTTTGCATGGGAAATACATATGCTTGGAGTGGGTCGGAAACAGATTAACAAGATTTTCTCTTAAGTTTCATTTACATCGAAATATTTAAAGGCATTACTTTTCCAATGACTGTCAACCTACAGTCATAACTAAATCTGATATGACTGCTTTGTCTTTTATTCTTTAGTAACAAAACAGTAGCAAAATTCTCAATCGCATTTTTTTCCCGTCGAGGCATAGCGGGGGCAATTATCCACATCTCGGACACAACAGCTCAGACGTGCTCGACTCACAATAGCCTCTACAAGTCTCGCTGTAACGAATCCACTAACTATCAACCAGTCCCTTTCGTAAAACTAGAGCGGGATTGTTTGTGTCACACTCCTCAACGCTACCAGTTAATGATGTATGGGGTTCATTACCTGAGCTTCTATATATGGCTTACTAAATATTTAATTCTTTTTTTCACAATATTCCAATGAGTACCTATAAGCATTTTTTTATTTTCACTTCTACCTACCTACTATATGTGCCTATTAGCGCGAAAGTAAAAAGGAAAATATCGAAAACACTCAAGCAATAAATCCGTTTTTAATCCGTACAGAAACACTGTTCCTATTGTTGGTATAGTGACAACAACACAAAGCCTTTATTGGCTGGTACAATCCATCAAAAACCCTTGTTGTCCCCCGTCCAAGGGTCTCTTATACCTTGATCATTATTTAAAATATAGATGAGTGTTTTCTTTCCGATAATCGAGACCACGATTGAGGGTTGAATACAATAGACGAGGTCCTTTCATAAGCGTCGCCCGTAGCAGTTGTAGGGCGCTTGTGTGACTGCATTCTACGTATTTGTTATAGGTAATTGAAGGAGGTACTATAAGGTATAAGGTTCCTGGTTTGGCATTTTCATTCTAAATAGAACATCAAAGACATCTTTGCACTTAAATGGATGTAAGCTCCAAATTATTTTACAACACTCTAATGTCTTGCATATCGTACATTCTTGTCTTTCCAGCCATAAATCTGTCATGGAATCGGCAATCAATTAACTCAATCCACCAAAAAATAGCCCGTTAGAAAAAGACTCAAAGATTTCCAATATGGCCGTATCCAATCTTTGACCTCTATTTAACAATAGACGAATATTAATGACAAACTGTCCAACCCCAAACAAACTTCCTCTTTTTTAATAGACCTTTAAAGTTTAATCAAACCACACCTGACCGGTTTTGTATATTTCAAAAGCAACTCGGGAGCACGAGGGATCAATTAACGATTTCTTTGTGAACATTATATCGACGCGCATTGAAAAGAGTTGTGATTTTCTTTGATACGGCAGACGTGGTTTGCCGAGTGAAAAATCAAAGGACCTACCATCGTGATGCATGAAGGGATTTATTAAGATTTAATGTCGGCAACGACACTCCGAGGCGGGAAAAGAACGAGTTTCAAGTGCTCACTACGATATACGTTTTACATGACGCCATTTTAGATTTGTTCGTGTAAATGTTGAGTGGTGAGCTGAACGCGTACTCTCACACTAACTAAAACTACGATGGAATTAAAATAAATATTTACTTTATTTGGAAGATGGGATTTGTGGCAAAAATATTATACGGATATTCCAGACATCCGATTTTAGTACCTAATTAAGCGGAGTTATTGTGCCACGATCACGGATATTATATTAACCTTTAAAAAACGTAAATAATTAGAAATTATTTTTACCATCTTTGTATCAATTTAACTACCTATATACTTATAAAATAAAAATATGCAACAAATATATACGTTTGATATAACATTTACATTTTCTTAAAAACCTTAAGGAAATTCCCTCTTCAAAATGTTGACCCATCGAAGGGACCTTTCTCAATAATGCCCAATGGTCGACCACAAACACTATCTACGATGATCGGCTTAACATGCCGAGTTAATGAACACCCGTGGGCTTACATATACGCGCCACCCACACCCCACCCGTCAAAGGCGGCAGAATCTAAGAGGCGCCTTGAGACACTTGCGATGTTTTAAACTTGTATTTAGTTATTAATAGTCTTATAATTTTTACTGAAAAGTTACAAATCATACAATAAATAGTGCTTTAACATATTAAGGGCCTACATCAATATTATCGTATATCATCGCCGACACGTACATATTAACACAGCCAGTAGGCACAGAAAATGAAGAATTAGGGCTATTTTTTTTGTTTACTCAAAATCTACTAAATATATTTTAATTCTGATTTACGTGTTTCTATATATAATAGTTACTTATGTTTTTAAAGTTATTTCATTAGTTAATACGCGATAGTAGATCGACAAATGAAAAAAATAAAAAATGAGAGAGGTTGTTTCGCTAAGATTTTCTATCGAGAAAACTTTTTTCAATCGCGTTTCTGAGTTTATGCGATCCTAGATCATATATTGAAAAAACATATACTTAAAAATTAGAGCTCTAGCCATTCAATCTAAAGAAACAATGAAAACTTCGTACGTAGAAAAATGCACGAAGCTATTTTGGTATCGTCTTAAAGCACTTTTTATTGTATGATTTGTAACTTTTCATTTGGCCTAAAAGTTCCCATCAAGGAACTAAAATCGTGAAGCAAAAAACTTTAATGTACTTTGCAAAATAGGATATGAAATAAAAACAAGTAGCCAAAGAAACGAAAACGACTAAAGAATGAAGAAAAACATATTTTGTGACGGCTCCTATGTTATGAAATAAGAGCAATGGTGATATGGTAATCGTACCACATTACAAAACACGTCGAAATAAATAAACGGCTATTATTAAATCAATGTAACTAATCTTGCCGAGTCAGTGTTCGTCTTAAACAAAGTTCTGAAACCCTCAAACATCTGCCGTACAAATTAATACAACTATTGGCACATCAGACAATACACATGAGATATAACTAATAAGTTATGACGTCAGCAATGTGCAGTTAATTCCAGAATGTTCGTTAGAAGGGCCCCAAGATATATCGTCTCTATGGGACTTGTTTATCTTCAGTTGTGTTATTAAGACTATTGTATGTCGATATTACTATAGTTTAAGTGAATATTATTTACTCGTAATATGTTATTCTATTATCTGGAGGGATGAATATATTTATAGAAGCAGTAATTTCAAAATATTATGGCCGATCAACATTCGTTCAGTCTTTCGTTTTTAAGAAAAGTAGAGATTTTTTTTAAACATTTGAATTAAGAACCGGCAAAGTATGAGTTGTGCTCGAGAACAAAAGGTTCCGTACTATTTATTATCATCAAAATATTTAAGCCATTATATCACGCCGTTATAAGCATATCATCAAGATAAACTATTTTTTTATAGTATTTTTCGTTAAAGCCGTCATCACCTTTCACGATATACAAAATACGAATATAAGGACAGCGGAGTCTCAGTAATTGGGTCCTGCTTTACTCATAGGTAGGTACCCTAAAAACGTAGTTTCCAGCCCTGCCATCTCTAAGCGACACCCATGCATATGCCAAGTATATATTGTAATATATACAATAACGACAAATTCTCCATAACATATTACATCAAAAAGCGAAGACATAAATAATAAATATCCCGGTTGCACAAACAAACTTCAGTCCAAACAAATCTGAACATAGGACCTAACAACTGAAGATATTCCCATTCTGTACCAAAGCCATTACTACTCTTAACTACCCATTATTGTAGAAAACTGTCAAGCGTAAATTAAGCCATGCTATACAGTACCGCATTAATGGATCTCTCGAAATTAAACTGCATTCTTTGTCATATTACTGTTTTATTCCGTTTTGATATATAATTACATCTTCTTCTATAAAATAAAGTTCCCTGATCATGTCTGCCTGTTTGTTCACATGTTTGTAGACTCCATTTTTATCCCAATGATCCATAAATATGTAGTTAGGGTTAAAAAATTCTGGTAAATGTCAAAAAATGCATCAACAACACTACTGGTACTTAGCCATGTAGATCTCCAATGATAATGTAGAATTAAATTTATATGTCGTTACCCAACATTCAATTCAAAAATTCAACAGCGACATTCTTGATAACCGGTAGTTGTTACCTCTTTAAGATCTCTTGAATAAATCTTAAAACCAAACAATCTAAGTATACCCTTCTTCAATAAATCAGGCACCTAACACCACACACTATCGAGACATTATTAATTAAAATCCTTACAAGAAGCCCGCACCTGTCCCATGGCACCAAAGGGTCCCAAAGATGCTCAAGGTGGATCCGATCGGGAACAAAGCCCCGGGCAACTTCGCTTAATCCGGACTATCGATATATGTTTAATAGATTTTGTGAGGGTAGTTTAGATTAGTTTCGGTTCGTGTGTTGTAAGTTAGACTCTTGTTTCATTAAAGATGGCCATGTTTTGATTGTTAAAACATCATTTACTAGTTATACGGACTTTATTTTGAATCTCACGCTGAAGGGTAAGCAGAGTTTATAGTAAACTACCAGTGATATACTAAAACCTTGCATCCATTCAAATTGAATAAATAAATTGCACTTTTGAGCAAGCATATTGTGCAGTTGATGTTAAGATTCACAATTGGGAATCCACTATTGTAATGAAAAGATTTATCTAGTTTACAAGGCAGCCCAGGCGGGTAGTCATCAGGTTTTACTATCAAGTCAAAGAATTAGTTAAAAATCTAAGGAAGGCTTATGATCAAACTATTTTATAAGAAATAACGAACATTACAAGATACAAAGCTCTGCATAATCCAAAACAGAAGCCATTAATTACAAACCAATCTTCAGTAGACAATAAATAAGAGCACAATCGGAACAAATGGACAGGCGGCAAATTAAACCCACTGTGCTGTTCAATCCACATACATTAGCCACATCGATCTAACACGTCTAAAACAAAGCCCAACGCGAAATACCGAAGAACACGCAATTGTCTTAGACCTACTGGAAATCTTTAACTACATACTAGTTAAATAAGAACCTTGTTTCAAAGCAACAAAGTTTGTAGTCATTTGGGAATTAGTTAAAGCTTTTTCCTATCACACCGTACTATAACATTTGATAGAATCTTATTGTAATTCTTCTGCGCGACTGTTTGTATCTTTCTCTGTTTTCCTAAACCGCTGGATAATTAACAAAAACCGGTATTTTCATAACAAACTAAATACTTAATTAATTTTCATGCGAAGGCTGGAAACTCCCTTTCAAAAATAATTATAGTTGACAAATCAAGAATTCGTGTAGCGTATTTTTTCCAACATAGCTTAGTAAAAAAGAATCATCAAAGAACATTCTCGATTACATTATGTTTTAATTTTTTAGAAATATAAAATAACATTAGGTTCAGCTATCAGTATTTTACCGAGACTGGCACAAGAAAACTCCTAATAATCATCCTTAAGTCAGAGTTAAAATATTCGATTCGGTGTGAGCCAAGGTCTTTGTTAATGCGTCCCGACCAAAAACAAAACAATCCGATGCTCACCTCCTCGCGTCCGGTTCCGTACAGTAAATTTACATTCCCCACCATCCATCCCAGAAGTCCATCCGGGTCGGTAATAAAACGATCTTAAGGTACAGAGGAAAATGTCTTAGCAGACGCACCAAGTTAAATACTTATAGCGTTTATAAAGCTATTTTAAATGAGAATTGGATAAAGGATTTAGTAATGTTATTTTTTTATAATCGACAACAATTTCGGAGCAGTTTGTGGTATTTACGGCAAAATTTGAATTATTTGGCAATGTCTTATTTAACCGCAACGGACTCATTGATTGAATAATATATGATATAGTCATAACCCCTTCAAAATATCATCAGCTCCAACCAAGAGCATGCAATAAATAAATAACAATTTCCATTACCTTGACGGCGATTTTCTGAGTGAGATAGATCTGCGTATTAGGTGAGAAATTAACATTTAAAACATAGAAAATAAACTGTAAATGTCCATATCTATTCTTCAAGTAGTTTCCAAAGCCTATCAACCAGTCTCTCAATTTTTAATTTATTACCATTTGAATCCTGTGAAGTTACTTTATTTGACCCAAAATTTACCTTAGTGGTAGCGCCTAACTGAATGTTCGCTACTTCTTCAAAACTTGGACCATCATTTCCATTGATACACGGACCTTAGAGCCGCAAGATATACGCCTAAGGGTACCACTCTTCAAGCCTGTTTACAGAACGATGCTATCGCTTAATTGTGACAATATTTGCTTTACACATTTATGTATGAAATGCGGGTCCAGTTAATTATTTCACCCAGGTACTATCCACAAAATTACCTATTGAGTAACTGATTAAATCGAAGGTCTAAGTGGGCCACTTACAATGGTTTTAATTAAAATGTTACACGATACATTCTGTCTGGACGGTACAATATACCCTTTGTAACAAGGTCAATTTAAACTGGTCATTCGTAATTTACTTCAAGGCACCTGTAATCCAACTTGGGTCATTCAAGTTTCCAAACAAACGATTTAGTCTAAATATAATGATATCAACTAATGATATTATCGTGTCCACCTAAGAGAGTTATAATACTGACCACAGCAAAAGGCTAGAAAGGCAATGTTAGCGAATTAGTGGAAAAAAGTTACGTGACCAATAGTACAACTATTGGTCACGTAACTTTTCAAATCTTCCAAACTTTCAAATTTTAAATCTTAGTCAGTTTAAAACTTATTAACTGGTATATATTTTTAATTCTTGATAATATGTTGCTGGTTCACAAGCATAGGAAATCCATTCGCACAGAGACCACCCCTCAACTACACAACATTTCCGGCGATTTAAGACTGCCTTGTTTGAAACAGCCAATGTGAAAAGTACACCTAAGTTCAGATTAACAATCGAGCCGCCCACTCGGTCCCAAAACCGTATCCTTAACAATAAATTGAGTTGGAAAGATCTTGAATGTACCTACCTACCTACATCTCTGTGTGTTTTTATACGATTGTATTCGATGCAACACAGATATAGGAGTAACCTATAGGAGTAAAATCAAAAATTCTTTCTTTATTGATAACTAGCTAACCGTAACTCCATCTCTTTTTCCATACCTCTATTAAAAATTACAGAATAAGAGTGTTTTTTTTTTCAGCACCTAAAGAAACAAATATCCTGTTTTGAAACTTTTTTTGCGATGGTTACCCTTACCACTTTCTTGTAATTTTTTTTTTTTCACTTCCTAGCCCTGAAGCTTCGGCTTTTACGTCAGTCAACGATATTTTACAAAGCAGTGCTTGAATAAAAGTTAATTTTCTGTTTAAAAGTAATTTTTACAAACAGGATTACATACTAATACTGATTTATTAAGGATTACATACTTCTAATAATTTGTACACCTACTAGCCTCTAGCAGTAAATCTCGACCACTTTGGTCACTATAAATCGGCCAATGAGATGTAGTGATTTAATCGGAAACCTCAGGGTCCCTCAGGATGCCCATTAAACCGTATGGTCAGAGGATAATTAATTCCTTGGTAACGTCCAAGTGAGATTAATGACGGTACGATCGAGTATTCGAGAGGTCTTTTCAATGGCTTCTCTTAACATGTTTATTGTTTTGTTTTGCTATTCATCAATTCGAACTGTTCATTTGCTAGCTGAATTTAGTTTCAAAGGATATCTTTACTAATTTATAGATGTGAAATTCCGTTGATGACGTTACAAAACTTTGGCGAGCTTAATTGTAAATGTGTGGAACGAAACTATAGCGCGATTTAAAAAACTGTCAACGCCGTCTATCGAGTAGTATAGTAAATCTGTTTGATAAGGTTTTATTTCTAAATTTCACGCGTACGAAGTCGCGGGCAGTAGCTAGTTAGGTATAAAAGAACATCGTCCGTGCAATCTATCTGTATGTTTACGACTAGTGTTGCCCAAATTCAGTCTTGGTCTTGTTCTTGCATTTTTGCAAGACCAAGACCAAGAACAAGACCGCGTATTTTTAGCAAGACCAAGACCAAGACTGACCGTGCAAGACTTGAGCAAGAACAAGACTAATCCGGCAAGACTCTTGCGTCTTGCAGCTAGGACTTAGCGCTATTTCACGGAGTAGTTAGGTATAACAGTTCGGTGTATAGTGTACGCTTAGGAATTCTATGAGACGCAAAAAACTGTATCAAAACTGTATAAAAAACTTAATTTTTAATCCTAATTTTATGCAAGGAATACTAGTTATTTTACCAGCAACATATGTTCCCGTGAAACTAGGCTTATTGCCGATTCTTTTGATATGCATATGTTAATAATTAATTAAATAAATTAAAAAAAACAATCAAATTCACGGCTAGCGTCCAGGCGCCTGCTCTAACAAAAGGTCGATCAGATTCGCAATTTTGTTTTTATAATACGTATTTTAATTATAAAAGTGTTTGAGTATGTTTATTTTATAGTAATTTACTAATATTTTAATAAAAACACGTAAATTAAATAAACACAAGACAATAAAAGTTTACGACATGAACGATTTCTTTGTTTACCCGGCACCTACATTTTGAAGACCAAATTATAGTCGATCTAATTCGTGAAACTCAAGCACTTATACAACGTGAAACAAAACTCCTGTGTTATGCTTGAAACCAAGCATTCTTTAGGTCATCAGTAATGACTACGTGAAGTTAGAAATTAACTTGCATTATAATTTAATACGATTTTTGATGTTGTAAGTTTTTGCAAAATTTTTACGTTGCACAACCCTAATCAGCTGTTTTTATGAACTTTATTTGACCTAATAGTGATCATGTCCCGTAATAGAGATTAACGTAATATGCCTAACTGCTCATTTCCTCTGTGAGGAAAATTGTTTAAAATTTTTCCATGATGGTGAAGAAAATTTTGTTGGATGTTGATGGAAGAAAAGCGAGAAGAATATAAAAAATATTTTGAGGAGTAATATTACCGAAAAAAATAATGAATAATTGCATGTCGAAGATGACGAACGTGGATTGAGGAAAAGTTAAGTGTCAACTACTAGCAAAATGTGACGAGGGGAGCGAAGATATTGGCATATTAACGATTAGGAGTGAGGCGTATTTATCGTAACAGGTAGATTTCACTGTGAATTAAAGATACCAGATACTAGCTGTTGCTGCAATTAAGAAATCACTGTGATCAAAAATAACAGGCAATACCATTCAACCGTCCATACAAATTATTATAAAAACAGCTGAGAACAGCTCTGCATGAACTGTGAAAAAAGAACAGCTGTTCTTTTTTCACAGTTCATTATTATCCGAAAAATATAGTTGGTAGTTTTTCAAGAAGAAATCATTCTACATATGATACATCCATCTTTGGTCGTGTAATGTGTTATCAGGAACAGCCCGCCAATGCAAGAAATATAGTTGGTCGCTTATCAAGAACAAATCCTTCTTTATAAGTAACTTTCAAACTTGGTCGTTTTATCTGTTATTTACTCTGTCTCGTTCACGCTTATTGCATTGGCACGTGCTAAAACGAGATGCAAGTTATATAGAGTATATATATAGAGTAGATTAACATGTTTTTTTTTTTTTTTATATTTTGGCATCGTTTTACTTTTGCCATGTTCAAAAATTAGGGAAGGAATAAAATTATTTAAAAAAGGACCGGAAAATTTGGAAAAGGAATGTAATCAGGAGAGTACATACTAAACTAAATAAAATTAGGTGCTATCTAATCTAAATAAACAAATAAAAATATACTTAAAATAATAATAAAGAGAGCAACAAAGAAAAAAAAACATATAATATGGTACATATATTTACAGTAAGATATTATTATCTTCAATAAACGAAACTAAACAGAAATAAATCGAAGGACTTAGGGAGGAAAGAAGAATATTGATGTTGGTGGGAAGGGGAACATGTAATTAACATGAGTTGCCAGAACGGAATTTTCTTGTAATTCGAACAGAAAATTGATAATAAAAAAAGGATCAATTAATAAATCTAATATATAAAATTCACGTGTCACAGTGTTAGTTACCGTACTCCTCCGAAACGGCTTGACCGATTTTTATGAAATTTGACATGCATATTCAGTAGGTCTAAGAATCGGCCAACATCTATTTTTCAAACCTTTTTTTTTTAGTATGGCAAAACAACGTTTGCCGGGTCAGCTAGTTTTACATAAAATTATAACAATTCAATATTTTAAACTTTAATTTCTAGACGAAAAATCGCGATTTAGAACGTTTTTGTTTCTGTCAATCAGATTTTATATTACAAGCAAATGTAACTTTAACAATGGATGATAAAGGCGAATTTGAATTGATACTTGAATTATTACAATTTTTTTTTAAATTTCTCCCTATAAAAACTAAACAAAAATACAGTTGTTGGCTGTAATTTCAGTAAAAAATAAATAAAAAAAGTTTTGAGATTGTGAATTTAATACAAGGTTTAGTTCTAATAAAGTATAAATGTAATGAAATGATTTAATAATATACATACAATTATAAAATATAGGTACAAGTTTTGTTTAGTTATATCGGCAACATGTCGAGTAAAAAAGTAAGTGCTGCTTGGGACTATTTTGTGGACATAGGTGAGAGTTATGCAACCTGCAACATTTGTAAAATTGTCTTATAAGTCATCAGTGACTAATTTAAAGGTTGTATGTATGTTATTATTAAATTAATAAATAGAAAGACCTGTTTTTATTTATTGAGATAAAATGAAAATGTAGGATTAATTTCAGCTCTTTTTAGTTTTGATTTTCTAGGTTCCATTTCATTTTATTCATTCGACTTGGAAACTTGTGGTCGAAATTCGAAGACGCAGCCGGAAGCTGCTTCTATCTAAATATAACAGCCTGTTATTTAATAACAGGTATTGACACCTGTTTTCTTTGTATAACAGTAACAGGAATAACAGATATCACTTTTCTGCTGTTATAACCCATCGCTATTAACGATGATACTTATAATTTTTCATAAAATTATGTTAGGTAAAAAAGTCACATATGCGACTGTCCACTCTAAATAATTTAATCACTTTTGACGAATCGTGATTGGTTAATATTAGAAATACGTCAACCAATTGTATTACTTGATTGGCTACTTGAGTCCTTTGTAAAGAGCGACACCTTTGTCAAAAGAAACCGACTTCCTTTGATGTCAATGTGCCGCCCGCGCCGCTCCGATAGTCGGGGAATAACCGACATGAAGACACGTGTACATAGAGATGGGTCATCTCTATTATGTATCGGTATTTTATTATATTTTATTGTATCAAATCAATACAACGCGAACGGGGTAAAATACTAGATCATACGATAAAGTGATCGTCGTATCGTATCGCTGGTGTTTATTTAATAAACATCGTATTGTAAAACATGGTCTGTCCACAACAAATATTATTCATATTGGCTTATAATTATTCGTTGTAACATTTTCTTATAAACTTATTTCATTCCATTGAAATCCGATAAACTTTTTTACATGCTAGTAATAGTTACCCAAATTGCAAACACAATATGGTTGTAGCTAAGATACGATTTCAGGAGAAGTTTCGTAATAAATTGTAGGTTAATATACGAATTTGATAGCACATAATTAACACATAGTATTGTTTTTACCGATACAAATATTAAGTGTATTCTATTGTATCGAATTACCATAATATCGATATGTATGTGGGCATAGCTAAAGTGAATGAGCACAACCCTTTTACAGTATTATAGGTACCTAGGTAATGACAAAAATTATTTTAGAGCCAGCACGTGCCGAGGCGGCGCGGTAAAAAGCAAGGAAATGTACTATAAAAAAAGTAATTTAATAGTTAATTTTTTAGCACATGTAAGCTTATAAAGCGTAAATGTTTATTAAGAAACAGTTACTCCCATGGAAAACGGCATATAGCTCAGTTGATCACCATGTGGCAGTTAATTTTTCGAATTTCTCATCAATTCTTCAGACATTTATTAATCTGATTGTTCTTTACTATGGCTATGTTAATTCAAGCTCACAATGTTCCAATTCTAATACGTTTTTCTAAGATCTAAAGTAAACTTTAATAAATAGCAATAGTCTAATAGGTAATTGCAAGACTTGCAAGACTCTTGCTGCAAGACCAAGACCAAGACCAAGACTGGGAGCGCAAGACCAAGACCAAGACCAAGACCAGGTGTATTGGCGCAAGACCAAGACCAAGACTGGCTAAGTCTCGTCTTGTTCTTGCATTTGGGCAACACTATTTACGACACACTCAACAACTATTAGATTTTCATGCGGAAGTATTCATGAGGAAGATTAAGGTGTATAATTTGTTAAGTTTTGTGAAAATTTATTGAGTTTCGAGAGAAGATCGTTATGAAATAATTCAACATTTACTGGTCTTATCCTCGCGACTTAAACTTTATATGGTGAGTTATTAAATAACACTAATTGCCTTTGGAGTGTCATTTCAGAATAAACACAAAAAACATTTGTATCATCATTCTTCTGCCCTTATCCCATAACTTAGGATTGGTGCAATATTTCTCTTTGTTCCAATTATTTCCTCTAGGGTGCTGTAAGACATTTCAGGGATATTATAAAAAAACAACAAGTGTGTCTGGATGGTAAATGGCGCTCTATTGTCTCTGCTTACCCCAATGGGAAAAGGGCGTGACGGTATGATGATGATGATAACATCCTCTGTGAACTGAAAACCAAACCATATGCATTTGACGCCTGGTCAGCGAGTAATAGTAAAACAAATACCCTCCCGAAACGGAGGAGGCCCGTTTCCAACAATGGTATGTTAATGGGCTGAGCCGAAGAATTAAGGAATATAATAATATTATTATAATCTCCTCACCTACCTTTTACCATTATAATATATGTAGAAGTTGCGACATATAAATAAAGGCTAAATTAGTTACCTGCAAAGAAAGACAATAAATAATTTATTATTCTATCAACATAATACTGAGCACAAATTTGCGATATAGTCTAGACTAATAGGAACAAAGCATGAGGGAAAACAAAAACGGGGAAAACTTTCTTAATTCCACGCATATGTCGCCAGCAACAGTTAGTACACGATAAATTCAGTTAATAAATTAAATTATACTGGAAAAAGTGATCACCGTAAGCGGGACTTGGGACTTGTGCATAAATTGGATGTGCTAAACAATCTCGATAGATGGCGTTGTACATCAGAATGCGATGTAGACTCATTTGAGTAACATTGTAGTGGAGAAATTGGTTACTGTTGGCACGGTTGCAACAGCTCAGTCGCTAGAGCGACGGAACGGTATTCTGAGGTCGTGGGTTCAAGTCCCGCTTGCGGTTATCACATTTTCCACTATAATTTAATTTATTAAGTAAAAGCATGGCAAGTCAATTAATTTAAGATAAGATAAGGCATCATAATTTGTATAATTGTCATTCTACAGTGTAAGAAGATATATTAATTAAGTTCATTTGGTTCCCTGCTTCTCACACAAGGCTTGAGCCTGTATTCTAAGAAGCAGATTTATTTTGATTTTAGAGAATTTATCTATCCAAAATGTTTACCGTAACCTTTTACAAATATTTAGTAATCGGGTGATATGGTCTCTATGTAACAATGTGATTGCATAGTCATCGGCTCTTTATGCATGCAAAATATTAGGTCAGTTCAACTAATGTAAGTTTAAAGATTTTGTTACATAGAATTATGGTCTGCTAGATAGTGAATGAAACTAATAAAAGTGTTAACAAATCATCAAGGAGACATCAAAATAGACTTTGGTTAATACTGTAAGTGATTGTGAATATACTATTTCCATTTTTAGGGTTCCGTACCCAAAGGGTAAAAACGGGACCCTATTACTGAGACTTCGCTGTCCGTCCGTCCGTCCGTCCGTCCGTCCATCCGTCCGTCCGTCCGTCCGTCCGTCCGTCTGTCACCAGGCTGTATCTCAAGAACGGGGATAGCTAGAGAGTTGAAATTTTCACAGATGATGTATTTCTATTGCCGCTATAACAACAAATACTAAAAATAAAATAAAACAAATATTTAAGGGGGGCTCCCATACAACAAACATGATTTTTTTACCGTTTCTTGCTCGATACTAATAACGTTGCCTTATGTTGCATATATAATGGTACGGAACCCTTCGTGCGCGAGTCCGACTCGCACTAGACCAATTTTTAATTCTTTTTTTCAATGACTTCTTCTGCTTTCCTTTAATGAACTTAAGTTTATATAAAATATGGTACTTTCCTACGTATGTGCAATGTCATACCAGAGTCAGAGATATTGTTAGCGATGAGGCAAATAAAAAATAAATGGATAATTTAAATCTGTCATTTAAAAAATAAAGAAATAAAAATAGTATACCAATTTACATATTAACACACAGATGATATATCTGTGTGTTAATACATAAATTGCTATACTGTGTGTCTTTTTTTTCTATCGTCATCAATCAATCACTGTCTAATCCGTCTTCAGTAAGAACCATAAAAATCCTTAGTAATAAAAATGAAAACCTACTCTCTACATTGCAACTGTAAATAATTGGTCAAGTGCGAGTCGGACTCGCGCACGAAGGGTTCCGTACCATTATCTATGCAACATAAGGCAACGTTATTAGTATCGAGCAAGAAACGGTAAAAAATCATGTTTGTTGTATGGGAGCCCCCCTTAAATATTTATTTATTTTATTTTTAGTATTTGTTGTTATAGCGGCAATAGAAATACATCATCTGTGAAAATTTCAACTGTCTAGCTATCACCATTCTTGAGATACAGCCTGTTGACAGACGGACGGACGGACGGACGGACGGACGGACGGACGTACGGACGGACAGCGAAGTCTCAGTAATAGGGTCCCGTGTTTACCCTTTGGGTACGGAACCCTAAAATTTACAAAAACAAAAAATAGTGTTTAGTAAATATCCCCGATATCACAGATAGGTAAACCAGATTCTGATGTAGTATCTACAGCGACATTAATCAATCGACTTGAAACCACTTACATATCCATGTATGCATGAAAATGTATCTATGTGTGTCTATGATACAGGCTATGCATTATATTTTTTTTTAATATACCGTGCCATCGGCAATCAGGCCATAAGCAGATGTTTTGGGTGTAATTGTCGGACAAGGTTATGGCCTTCCATTATAGGCACTCCTTTTTTTTTTATTTATGGGGTTTCATTAAGTGCACATGGTGGAGCGACGATATTGTCAAGGTCGCGGGGAGACACTGGATGCAGGCGGCACAGGACCGCGCGTTGTGACGTTTTATGGGGGAGGCCTATGTCCAACAGTGGACTGATAGAGGCTGATGGATGGATTAAGTGCATCCCATAATCCCATACATGTTTTCTCTTTAGTCGTCTCTTGCTAATGGGTTCCACCAATGCCGCTGCCAGTGCAATTTTTGGCTGTACCCCAAAGCTCAATTCCATACGTCCAAACAGGCTTCAAGATCACTTTATAAATAAGCATTTTATTCATATCATGACATGAAAGTCATGACTGTCTGCCTACAATCCAGCCAAGTGATCTCAATGCATTATGTGAAACATTATTATTCTATGAAGTACGATTTAGCCAGGCTAAACTTACTTATTACCTCAATTTTTTATATTAACTCACCATCTGGTATAACTGTCTTACATACATTGGTTGTAAGAGTAACCAATTAATTACTAATTGATAACAGTGTAAGGTTATGTTTAGGTTCACTATTTATTTATAGAAAAGCTAGAACCTTAATCTTACGTTAGATATGCTTATACTAGTATTTTAGTCAATTTTTCAAAGTTGCTAACGTTTAAAACATCTTAAAATTAATATAAATACATCCAATCTGACAAAAATACCTTACACTTTGCCAAGTAGGTACTGAAATTTATCAAATAAGAGTTCATAGTTTACAATATTGTAAATATAGTTTAATTTAGTGCATGTCTATAACTTCTAATGTAGATAAACTCAGAAAAAAATGGAAAATAACCGCTGGAAATACAAGTGACAAAACCAAAACATAACCTCAAAATATAGTAATGAAATCCACAATCTTGGGAATAATTTAGATGTAAAATAAATTATTAATACACAGTCACTTACCTGATACGGAGTTTCATCTCCACTTTCTTCCAAATGTTTCAAATTCAAACACAGCAAGCAGTTTTCAACAGGACTCCAAACATACAAAACATCATCCCTCAATTCAATCAAATTACGCAACTTAGCACTTGAAGTATCACACAATCCGCCCTCTAAGTCCTTAAATATTTTATGCTTAGGCAGTTTAACTTCATAAAAGCAGCTATCCATGGTTAACTTCACAAAAAATTCGATATTTTTCGACAATAATTTTTCAAGTTCGGTTTGACACTTGTTGTCGCGGTATTTTGATGCGTGCGTTCCGTTCCTATTAGAAATTTTTAGCTAAAACTGTGTTCCTAGTACTAGTAATTACTAGTACGTTGTTTACTGTGGCACTAAATAGCGTGTAACTTTCTTTCTTTAATAAACGTTAGGACGATAAAATCGCTAAGCGACAAAGCCCTTTAATAAAATAAATATAAATAAACGTAAATATTCTGTAGCGTTTCATCGAAATGTCGAAATCGATTGAGTCCTTGGACGATATAAAAATAAATGCTCTAAGGTTGTCATTAAAACACTGCAATTCACTGCATATAGTATGAAGTGATATGTACCAATAATAATTCTACATGCACAACTAAACTCAACCGAAAAATGTCTTTGAGGAATTATCTGCTAGTCTTTTCCACATTTTCAATATTTTTATACATAATTTACATGTCGAAAATGGAAGTAAATATTGGAAATGTCTCCGAAACTAAAGCTTGGTATTTGATTGAAAATTGAAAGGGGCGAAATAACTTTGATGACACATGATTGTTGCAATGAAATTTTAAACATGCTGATCATACAAACACACGTATAGAGAGCCAACAGCTGTATCAAAGAGTATAATAATATAGATATAACAGCTGTACATATATCACTTTGATTTGGAATGGTATCACGTAATTTCATCTCCCTGAGCGCGGCCCATACTTTTCTTATAAATAAAGCAACATATAGGAGGCGATAAATTCCATTCAACAAGATTTCTTACGAGAATTTTCGTTCTCTAATTTAATATTTTGTATGTTTTAAAGGTTTCTCGATTGTTCTTGGCAGTGAATAGGTAAGTACTATTCGAAATTATAAATACTAAAACCTAGTAAACTTTGTTGCCATAACTTGTATTTGTGTAGAAGGCTCTGTGGCCTTTAGGTAGGTACATAGATCTAAAATAAGAAACACAATCCCTTCACCTAACGAATAAGCACAAGCGAGATTCATATTACAAGTCAAGTAAGAAGTCGCACTTGACGATAATGACAGAGGGCCGGACCGGAGGGCCCTAATAATCGAGAGGCCTTTGCCCTTTGGAGAAGATCGGTTTTCAGAGTGAGTATCTTCTTTTTTTAGACATATTGGATTGCATTATACACATCTAACCCTGTTCCAAAAATCATTGTAGTAGGTTTTGAGTTAAGCGCATGAGCATGCATAAGTTTACAGCGAACAATTAGATAGAAAGGGTCTAGTCGAAAAAGGTCAAGAGCGTAGCACTTATAACCGTCGGGCATGTATGACCAGATGTATGAATGTAAGTAAACCAAGTAGGTATCTTTGGATTGTAACAAATGGCGCTCTATAGTCTCTGTTTACCCCATGGGAAAAAGCGTGATTTTATGATGATGATGATATTAGAACGAATTAAAGACGTTGTTAATATAGCAAACATTTTGTATACCTTTCCATCAAACCTACGTGGACTCAGGAGCATAAATTTTAGCACAAATAATAATATAAAGGAAAGGCAACCATTAAAAGGTTTAAATATAGAGTAGGTATCTACGTATAATAATATGTGATTTTTTTATAATTCGCCTTCTGGTCTATCGGCTCATGGTGGTACCGGACTTTGAGTATTACCGTGACCTGCAAGGGTAATATGTGATTATTGTCTAAGGGTTAGCCAAATAAGATATTTCTTTTTATAATCTTGCATAAAATTTGTTTATAACTCTTATAAGTGGTTGTTAGTTTCAACTTCTAGTATAATTTCCGCTTAATTTAAAAGTTCATAACCATGATAAATCTATTATTATTTATTGTAACTGTCACAAGAAGAAAAGATCTCTAGTTTCGTAAAATGAATAAAATATGAAGGAGTGTGAAGTGCTAGGTTCTTGTGTAGTAATGTTATTGATAAATTTAGCGAAACTCTCACACGGTATTAAAGGGTGGGGAAATGGTGATACTCCCTCGATATTATTATTATGCTGGGCAGGTTTCGAACGAATGTTAGGGCTGTGCAAAACTGAAAATAAAAAATTGGGTCAATACATATTTATTTATGTTTTTGTGTTACTCTAAGCTCTGGGACCCACTTGTACCACAACAGGATTTCCCGCTTTGAGAATTAATGAGAAAAGAGCAGTATTTGTAATATATTTTTAACTTCCTTTTTGTTAGGTACATAGTTGTCCATGTGGTGACGGATTATGAATACAAGTGTCACTACCCCTTTTTCTTCCCAGGATGCTGGTTTTGTCTGCTGAGGGATACTTTACACAGATAACATCCGCTGTAAGAGACGGATAACTCAAAAATAGCGCGGCACAGAAGAACATAATCCCTTCCAAAACGGAAGAGGTTCGTGCCTAAGAGGGGGAGGTTATTCGGCTGGAGAGAGATACAGAGAGAGAGGGACATTGTTTTCTTGTGTGGGTATTGAAACGTGGGTAGTTATTTTGTATACCTAAGTAATATAATGAAGTTTATCCATTTCCTCTCATCGTTAGCGTTTACTCACAGCCCTGTGTTAGCCCATGGGATAGCACCGATGACTTGTCATTAATAACGACAGGAGAAATGTATCAAAAGGTGACGTGTGTCCCTCCGTCTGTCTCGGCCATTATTTATGATACGAACAAACAATATTTATTCGTGTATGCCGCGGGTATTAGATATCTACGTGCTTAGTTTCAATAATATTGTGGGTTTATGATTGTATTCATAACTAATTTAAGCATTAATTAATATAAAGAAAAAAAGAAAAAAGGTTAAATACCATTTCAATACAGTATTTTCTGTGAGTAGTACTAACTAGCTGTTGCCCGCGACTCCGTACGCGTGTTATTTAGAAAACTTTCCCCGCTATTGCAACATTTAATGATGCTTCGCTCCTATCGTCTATATCTGCCTTCCATGATAAATGTGCTATCCAACACTGAAATCTCAATTTCTGAACACTCAAATTGGACCAGTGGTTCCTGCGATTAGTGCGTTCAAACAAACAAAAAAACAAACTCTTCAGCTGTATAATATTGGTATAGTAGATAATTGTATTTTCGAGAGACTCGTCCGTCATTGCGTTCCTTCAAAATAAATTCATAGTTTGAAATAGGTTAAAAAGTAATCATAATGCGCATTAGTTGATTAGTTGGTGTATAGCAAAGAAACCTCCTAATGGTTAAATGCTCTAAGGTTAAATATAACTTGTGTCTCTCATTCCAAAACGACATCGTCAGTTTCTGTCACGTACGAAATATGGGTATACAATTTACACAATATCGTCATATGTCAAGAGTGTCAGAGGACCTCACGAGGCATCCACCCCAATTACCGTTAGAATTGTTTCACACTAGCTATCTATTACTTTCGTGAGTTCAACTTGGGAATTGGGACACTGTTGTATGATAAAAAATTGTCGTATTTGTCGGCTATTCTTGGGGAAACAACGACGTAATTACAATGATTGATCTAAGTGTGAATATTGGGTTGCGACAACAATTGTGCACAGAATAACTAATGCTTTTGGGCTTTATTATTTATTTTGGCGCTGTTATCTATGTAATGATATGAAGGAATATCTTGGGTATCATTTTTATAGCTTACTAAGCTTAAGCGCTAATCTCAGGAACTACTGGTTAGAATTGAAAAAATCTTTATGTGTTGGATAGTCCATTTATCAAGGAAGGCTATACAACTTCACGCTCTGACCATTAGAAGAATCAGTAAAAAAATTTGCAATGAAGAGGATTTAAAAAAATCCTCTAAAAATCTTTTTGCGTCGCGGCTAACAGCCCTCTTTCTCCAGCGCATTGACGTCCCACTGTTGGGCACGGGCCTTCTCCACTTTAGAAGGGATTATGGTCTACTGTGCTGCGCAGACCAGGCGTGTTGGCATAGGGTTTAATTTCGAGCATTCGGTCTCTCACAATGATTTCTATCCGTGTATCCTTACCTTACTTTTAGAGCACCTTGGGAAGAAAAGGTGTGGTGAGACTTGTATTCTTAATCCGTCACCACACGGACAGTCAACAGGTAGTGTGATATAATATCCGTATTTGTGTACAGAAATGTAGCTTAATTTGGGATCAGATGTCATTATGTAAATTGTTCACATATAATGTAAGCTTCATTAATTCCGTATATAGTTAGGTACAGGCAAACACAAAACAGAACCAATACAGTCCGGCGATAAATCCGCTGTGAGACGTCCGAAACACTTCAGTTGTTTAAACCGCGTGTGCCTGTACCGTCAGAGGTGGAACATGGATTTACTACATTTGGATAAACATTTTTAAATTCTTCTATTTTTATATAAAACTGCTTTTTACGAATTTAGACATTTTCAAATTCAAATTATTTAGGTATTTGTAAAACATAGGTGTTACATTTGTTTTAAATAATTCAATGCGTATATTTGGTTTTCTTTACTATAAAACAAAGTTGTTATTTTCGTATGTATGTCTCTATGTGAGCTTATATCTTCAAAACTACGCAATGGATTTTGATGCGGTTTTTTTATAGATAGAGTGGTTCCAGAGGATTGCTGTTTTGTTTAATTTGTTTAGGTTTGGTTTTTAAATTCCACACGTACCAAGTTGCGGGCAACAGCTAGTTTTATATAAAACCGCTTTTTACGGATTTAAACATTGTTTAAAATATTTCATTGTACATATTTGGTTTTATTTGAATAAATGAGTCGCGCAATTGTTTGAAAAAATACTTACTTATTTGGATAATTTTTCACGTACACAAAAACTACTAAAACTACTTTAGTAGTAAGCTACAAGTAGGCAGTTTTTTTATATCTACTTTCCCCATAAATTCTTATCACAACTCCTACAAAATGACTTGACCGTTTCTTATGTTTTGTGTGTATTATGAGATCTGCGATTAGGCAATAAACTATTTTTAACACGATTATTTATAAGTTCGGTAAGTATCTATCCATGTATAAATCTATGTAACGGAATCTTTGAAAGATATTTTAACTCACTTGTAGTAGCCGGATTGATCTGCTATTTTGTACACATATTAGGGACCAATGACAACGCAATAACATAAAGAAATATTTAATATCTTCAAGCGTGTTTGTTTTTAGAATATGCTTCGACCATAAGACGAAATCTCTTCATTAAATACACAAGTAAACCTACAAAACATAGCTAGTAGAAAAATATGATAATTACGATACAGATTCCTTATCCACGTTTATGTAAATCCTGGGTATAGGAGCCATATGTTAGCCAAGAAAGGGTTGAGCATGTACCTGTGGGGTACACCTACAGTCGTGGGGTGAACCTATTGTGGGGTGAGACTTGGGGTACGATTTACACCCCTCATTTGTTTGCGATGACCCCCAAGCACTATCTCCAACGTCTTGGTATCGCCTTAGCTTAAGCACCGCTTATATTATTATGTTTTTTGGTATCTTGAGTTTATTTTGCTTTAAAATTTTAATAACATGATATTACATTGCTTTCTATACAAATTTTGTATATTTAACTATTTGTTATTATGTTTAAGACGATAAGTACCTACTAATATTATAAATGTAAAAGTTTGTTTGTATGGACGTTTGCATGTTTGTTACTCTTTCACGCAAAAACCACAGAATGGATTTTGATGAAAATTTACAATAATGTGGCTTATACTTCAGAATAACATACAAGCTACTTTTTATCCCGAAAGAATCCAATGTTCCCGTGGGATAATGAAAAAAAACATATTTTTTACCCTTTTTATGGTGGGTAACACCGCGGGGCAAAGCTTGTAGTATTAAAACACTTGTGTATTCAAAGACCCAATGTAATAACACAACAAGACCCAATACAGTTTGAGTCTTATGAAAATTTTATTGGAATGTTATTAATTTAGATTAGATTTGATTTTAAAGATATGTCGCGACGCCAAAATTCGACTCTGAGTGACTTGAAAATAGTAAAGAGAAGTCCTGGATACGATTAGCTAGCCAAATGTTGTACAATTTACTAGGTACCTATTTGAAAAATTATCGATAAAAGTACAAAAATAGATTCATTATTTACTACGGAACATACGAAGTTTTAGAATATTTCTCATTTTTTTTTGTCGTTATTTATTTATAAACATAACAGGCAAAAATGTACAAAGCTAATAAAAAAGAAGAGAAAACAAATAAAATGAAATAAATATATGTATTACGCGTCAAAGTATTCCTCCGCATCGTCCTCTGCTGGCAAAGTGCCCAGAATACTGGCAGCATTGCCACGTTGGATGGCAATGCTTATGCGTTGCGCAAAATAATGGCCAGCGCTCTGGTCACCGGAGGCGTCGATTAGCCGTTTCGATAGTTCATTGTAAAATGAGCGAGTCGTCGGACCCCACGGTCCGAGCGTTTCGACCCCAAACGGCTCAAATAAGTAATCTCCGACAAGATTACTGTATTTGCGCCGCTTGAGGGTCTCCGCAGATGCAGCAGCAGCGCCAGCAGAACCCGCTGTAGGTACTAGGAACATGGGATGGCGCAGGGGTGTCGACGCAGGTAGCGTCCCACACGAAGTGCGCGGTCCACGAGGTTTAAAATAAGGTAAAAATGAGGTAAAAATTTATCTGTTATTTAGTAAATGGTTTTATTTATTTCATAAAATATTGACAATGTTTTTTTTTAAATTAAAAAAGGCAAAATTATATACAAAGCTAAAAAAAAATTACATAAAAGTTAATTAATTTATATCCTTTTGAGAATATACAGCAGACGTTATTCAGTTCCCTACATCTTCTTCTTCTTCTTCTCCAGCCCAATTACGTTCCACTGTTGGGCACGGGCCTCCTTCACTTTGGGAGAGATTATGGTCTACTGTGCCGCGCTGACTAGGCGTGTTGGCACAGGGTTTATTTTCGAGTTTTCCGTCTCTCACAGACGATGTTATCTGTGTGCAATATCCCTTAGCTGATTTTTACAGTACCCTTGGGAGGAGATGGGGTGGTGATACATGTATTCTTAATACGTCACCACACGGACAATCAAACATACATCCTTACATCAAACACATTTAAATTATTAAGCTTCGTTTTTTTCTACAAACTAACAATGCATACGAATTTGGCTCGCCTCGACCTTCAAAGCTTATAAATAATATGTAATTAAAGTGACTGATTATCACATTGTAATTAGCTGATGAAATAACCTACACATTTACAATATACTTTGTGAAAAACAAGTTAGTAATTAACAAAATGTTCGCTAGTAAAGTATATTATATATTCTTGTATATTAATTACTAGCTGTGGCCCGCAACTCCACACGCGTGGAATTTAAAAACCTAACCCTAACCTATTGTAGGTACATAAAAAGGGCGATCCTCTAGAACCACGCTATTTATTAAAGATAACTGCATCAAAATCCGTTACGTAGTATTGAATATTTATAAAGCTCACATTGGGACATACATACAAAAATAGCGACTTATTTATAATAAGTAAAGATATTGTTTAGTAAAAAGCATAGCGAGTCAATCGCAAAATATTAATAAATTAATGTAAAGATATTGTGATAAAGAATGTGCAAAATTGCATCATCGTCTCTTACATCACGGTCACATATATTATGTATTTAAATTATATCAAAATATTTTATCACCTGACCGTGGGTCATAGGAGATAATACTTAAATGATATGGAATCCGTGCTTTGTTTTATTTCGCAGCCAGATTCAGAACTATTGTTCTTGGTGTCTATCGCTTCAAAGTCTCGAGATTTTACTGCAATTAATATAGTTATTATGATATCAAAGTCAGGGCCAATAACAAACGTAATGCTAAACAAAAATTTAAAATAAAATGTTCGCTAACAAGGTTGTTCTCACAACTGCCGGCAGTGCGGGCATTGGTGGGTCTACGGCCGAATGTTTTGCTAAAGAAAATGCTTCTATAGCCATTGTTGGTAGAAACGATAAAGACTTCAAGAAATAGCACAACGTTGTGGAAGCATAGGAGCTGAAGTACTAACCATTAAAGCAGATATTTGCAATGACAATGAAGCAAAAACTCTTATTGAACAAACCATTGCTATGTTTAATAAACTGGATGTTTTAGTGAATAATGCAAGGATTTTTAGAGTTGCTAATATTCTAGACAGTGATATATTGAAAGTTTATGATGAAGTAATGAATACAAAATTTACGTGCTCTTGTGCATATGACACATTTAGCTGTTCCGTACCTTAAAGAAAGCAAAGGAAATATTATTACCTATCGTGTCAAGTATTGGCTCAACTAAAGCTATAGCAGGTGTGTCTAGTTCTATATTAACAAAAGCATCAATGGACCAGTTTACCAGATCGGTCGCACTTGAATTTGCACCTTTTGGAGTGCGTGTGAATTCTGTAAATCCTGGTATTGTAAAAACTGATATTTGTAAAACTTGTGAATGTACACCGGAAATGTTGGAGTATATTTTTAATGTAACAATGCTTACAGAAAGAGCAGCAGAGCCTGTAGAAAAGTTGGTGATTTAATATTGTAATTGGCTAGTAATAAGGCTAAAAGCATTACAGGGTCCTTTTTTGTAATTGATAATGGAGGATTGTTAAAATAAAAAAATAATGTTTAATAGTTTTATTTTAAAAACTATTCAAATCCCTTGATATTTCATAAAAATAACTAGCTAACGCCCGCGGTTTCATTCGCGTTTGTACTCAGTTCTCTTAAAATAAAATTCATTATTGCATTGCCTATGTTCACCGAGAATACTGTAGTTTTCTAGCGTCGAAACAATTTTAGTTCTGAAGGTCATTCCATGTAAACAAACAAACAGCAAAGTCTTTCCCGTTTTTAAAAACAGTATATAGATATCTATGTAGAGTAAATAGAAAGTGGATAGATATACAAACGAAACGAAAATGCCTCTTAGTCACTTTTTCACGATAACGTGGGAAAGCTAGTGTGAATAAGAATGAAGAAATATGTAGTATTGTACAATACATTACAATCATACCTACGCCATATAAATGCAAGTACTAATCATTAAATTTCTTTGTTCTTTCGTGTATAAATTAAGTTAAATGTTTACGTAAGTAATAAAATTTAAACATACATAAGTCATTTTACATGTATTGTTTCAATATAAAAAAGAATATAAAGGATATCCTAGTCTGGGATACAGAGGTTCTTGCTTTATTTTACTTAGTAACAATATTAATAATTTATATTGTTATAATAACACCAATGATATTTGGTTAATATGACGAATATAGTATTTTATTTGAGAACTAGCTGTTGCCTGCGACTCCGTCCGCGTAGAATTTAGAAAATTTTCACGTGCGACGGCGCGATGGCTCATTTCATGTATAAGTTTGGTGTTTCTATACCGATTTATATGATTCTTTTTTTATTAAATAGGTAATAATGTAAACTTCTTTCAATTAGGGATGAGTGAGAGTATTATAAACGTAAGAGTAAACAAATATAATCAGAATGCTCCGAACTGCCAAGCTATCAGGAGTTACACGTGTTATTGTGAGTCAACCATAAAATATAGATATGTGCTGTTGCGGGATATTTTTTAGACAATTTTATGTAGAATATTTTCGTCATACTTGATTTCAATGTAACTTTAACCATTAAGGCTGCACACGCGACAGAAGCTTAAAAAATGGAGTAACTTCTCCCGTTTTCCCAACATTTCCCTTCACTACTCTGCTCCTATTGATTGTAGCGTGATGAAAAGTATACTATAACCTGCCCAGGAGTATGAAGAATATTTGTACTTACCAAGTTTCATTAAAATCCGTCGAGTAGTTTTTGTTTCTATAAGGAACATACAGACTGACAGACAGACAGACAAAAATTTTACTGATTGCATTTTTGGCATCAGAATCGATCACTAATCACCCCCTGATAGTTATTTTGAAAATATATTTCATGTACAGAATTGACCTCTCTACAGATTTATTATAAGTATAGATGAAGACAGTTAATATCGTTTTGTTAATTAATAGTCCCCTGAAGGAATATATTCAGTAAATAATAATTACATTTTGATTAATAACATGTAATATTTTAACTCACAAATATACCTACTACAATTGAGTCACCGTGATTCGTACTAAGGTACTTGATTACGAATACAATTATTGATACTGCGGATACTATATTAGAAACAATACTAAATAAGTCTTATTTTTCTAGACATAAACAATACTTTCAGTGCTAAAAGAATTAAAGATTTCCGTCAAGGAATTCAATATCTATACTCGATGCGATACATCGAAATATCATACTATATCATAATATAACTCGTATACCATATTCAGCTAACTCAGCAGCACAGCTTCTTGTAAAATGGTTTAAAGCAGCTTTAGAAGTTCTATAACCTATAAAACCCGAAACCCTAGTTTCATGAGCCACAACACTCGATATATTTACTATATTTCCTTTCCTTTTAATTAAATGTGGAACAGCAAAATGCGTAATACGAACAGCACTTCTTAAATTAACTTGATACACTTGATCGAAAAGTTCTAAAAAATTATCAGCAGTAATATTTACTTGTCATAATATACCAGTATTATTTACTAGCACATCCAATTTCCCAAATTCGTCTATAGTTTTCTTGATCACACTATCGATTTCTTCATCAAGACTTAAGTCTGCTTTAATAGGAAGAGAATGAATGCCATGTTTACAACAAGAATCTGCTACTTCTTTTAATTTAGCATAATTTCTTCCAACAATAGCTACATTAGCACCTTCTTTAGCAAATTGTTCTGCAGTAACTACACCGATACCTTCACTTCCTCCAGTCACCAAAACTACTTTGTTCTTGAACATATTAGTAATTATTTAGCTGTCGAAACCTGAATATTGAGAGAATCTCACAGACTGACTGTTTAATTTTATGCCTCCGTTTTAAATAGGTATTGTGTAATTACACTCTCATGAAAAGATTAAAAAAGTGTATAGCGTTTAATTTCATTGTATGTATCTACGAGGGGAGGTCCAAAAGTTCGTGGAATGGAGGGGATGGAGTGGGGATAGGGGCGCTCGCTTAGTGTCATACTAATTGGGGACTCATAATTAGTATATAAATGGAGTTTCAGCCCTATTGCGTCATTCGTTTACGAACACTCGCCTGCTAAACACGGCAATCCGGAAGAAAACTGAAACTATGGAGAAAATTGAACACCGTGCGGTCATTAAATTCCTTACCAAGCAAGGAAAGAACGCTCAGACCATTTTGAATGAAATGGAAACTGTTTACGGGGAACAGTGCCCTAGTAAATCAATGATTTACAAGTGGCATGGTCTTTTTAAACATGGTCAGGAGTCGATTGAAGACGACCCCCGCTCAGGAAGGCCAGTTGAGGCCACCACATCAGACATCGTCGAAAAAGTGGAAAAAATTGTACTGGAGGACACCCGTTTGAAGAAAAAACAGTTATCTGCATTAGTTGGAGTATCAGATACCACCATTTTGCGAATCCTACATGACCACCTGGGTATGACAAAAGTCAGTGCAAGATGGGTACCGAGAATGCTCACGCCGCTTCAAAAACAGCAGCGCGTCGAAGCGTCAAAACATTTTTTGGAGTTGTGTGGCGACGATCCTGGACCGATTTTGGAGCGAATTGTTACCGGCGATGAAACATGGGTTCATCACTTTGAGCCTGAGTCCAAATAAGAGTCCATGCAATGGCATAAAAAGGGGACACCACCGCCAAAGAAATTCAAAGTGTCGGAGTCGGCTGGAAAGTTGATGGCTACTGTTTTTTGGGATTGTGAGGGGATAATACTGATTGATTATAAAGAAAAGGGCAGGACCATAACCGGAGAATACTACGCAACAATACTAGAAAAATTAAAGGATGCCATCAAAGAAAAACGTCGGGGAAAATTGACCAAGGGCGTGTTGCTCTTGCAAGACAACGCGCCGGTTCACAAGAGCAAAGTTGCAATGGCTGCTCTACACACGCATGGCTTCGAATCACTAGTCCACCCACCCTATAGTCCAGATCTGGCCCCAAGTGATTTTTATTTGTTCCCCAATTTAAAAAAAGACTTAAGGGGAAGGAAATTTTCCGACGACAATGAGGTAAAGGAGGCAATTTTGGCTCATTTTGAGGGAAAAGATAAAAAATATTTTTACGATGGTTTAGAAAAATTAATTCATAGATCTAATAAATGTATTCAGCTTAAGGGTGATTATATTGAAAAGGAAAAATAAATTTACTGTTTCATTTTTACTAAAACCCTTTCATTCCACGAACTTTTGGACCTCCCCTCGTATATGTGCATTTTTGTATGTATGTCCCTATGTGAGCTTATAATATCTTTCAAACTGCGCAACGGATTTCAATGCAGTTTTTTTTTAATGAGAGAGTGGTTCAAGAGGATGTTTTTAGGGTTCCGTACCCAAAGGGTAAAAACGGGACCCTATTGCTGAGACTTCGCTGTCCGTCCGTCCGTCCGTCCGTCCGTCCGTCCGACTGTCACCAGGCTGTATCTCAAGAACGGTGATAGCTAGAGAGTTGAAATTTTCACAGATGATGTATTTCTATTGCCGCTATAACAACAAATACTAAAAATAAAATAAAATAAATATTTAAGGGGGGCTCCCATACAACAAACATGATTTTTTTACCGTTTCTTGCTCGATACTAATAACGTTGCCTTATGTTGCATAGATAATGGTACGGAACCCTTCGTGCGCGAGTCCGACTCGCACTTGACCAATTTTTTTGTATAATTTGTTAGAGTTTGCTTTTTAAATTCCACGCGAACGAAGTCGTGGGCAACACATAGTAAACTTATAAAATTCTATTACTATGTCATAAAATTAAATAGATTTTGAAGTTAATTTAAATGTTATACCAACCGATAACAGAAAAGGTATCATGTTGTTTAGAGTGAGAAAAGGATTCACTTGGTTCAAAATGAGAAAAGTTTGAAGCGAAATCCACTGTTGACGAGTCAATATTAACTAGAGAACTACAAAAATATATTTTACCGTCTATAAACTCGAGATTGTTCAATAAAAATCCTTATATATTTTGATGTTACAAAGGCTATGTTACATTTTTCTATCGATAATCAGTATGTTGGTATTTACAGGCCTTTCCGATAAAGTTTTTCTAATAAGGTCGGTTGCAATACTTGCAATGGCATCGTCTATTCTGCCAAATGCATGTTTTTTTAAATTATACTTCGTTTCGTGCGTTGGGAAAAAATGTTTGGAGTAAACTTTTATGATACTCGTATACCACGACACTCTGAAGTTAGTTATGTAACGTGAAGCGCGGCACCTAAACTAAGACGTACTAAAACGTATGTAACGTACTTTTTACGTGCTGTCTACGTCAAAACTATTGATATAGGTACATAAAAATCGAAAACCTGTTATAGGACATAAGCTACGCCCAATTTTTTATTTTATTTTATTTAAAGGGCTTGGTCGCTTTGCGACTGTATCGCCCCACGCCCAATCTTGATGTGCAAAAAGTTATTTCAAATTCCATGCCTACGAAATCGCGAATAATAGCTAATTTTCTTATAGGTAATCGTACCAATTCTACACGCGCAACTAAACTTATGTAACTGAAAAATGAAAATTGATTTTTGTGTCAATAACACAATTCAGGAATGTTAAATGAACTTGTTGAACTTTGTCCGTGTGGTGACAGATTGTCCGTGTGATGACGGATTAAGAATACAAGTGTCACCACCCCATCTCCTCCCAAGGGTGCTGTAAATGTCAGCTAAGGGATATTGCACACAGATAGCATCTTCTGTGAGAGACGGAAAACTCGAAAATAATCCCTGTGCCAACACGCCTGGTCAGCGCGGCACAGTAGACCATTATCCCTCCCAAAGTGGAGGAGGCCCGTGCCCAACAGTGGGACGTAAATGGGCTGGAGAAGAAATGAACTTATTAGAAAACCTTATGTATTAAAGACTTACGGTCTAATTCATAATGACTTATAGGAGGCTTAAAATTTCGTTTAAAGCGGATTGTCAAAAATTGTAATTCATAATAGTTATTTACGCTAAAACGTTCTATATCTATCCGATAAAGTGACATTATTCCGACAACGGTCTTATTCGTAATGACTTTTCAGAGGCTTAAAAGTTAGCTATAAGCGGATTGTCAAAAATGTAATTCATAATAGCTTTTTTACACTAAAGCGTTCTATAACTATACCATAAAGTGACATTATTTTAAACAAGCTCCGACCCTACTTTAAGCCTATATTAGTGAAAAAAATGGCGTATATATTCATCAGCTGATTATTTATATTGACGTTTGCCCCGTCATTTGCAAAGGCGTTGTTCATAGAGTCACAATAATTAACCAAAAAGTTATTAAACTAACGAGGTTTTATATTATAGTGATACGTGCATAAATCACGATAAATATCCGACACGGAATTTGCTTAATTATACATGTCTTATGAACCCTGCAAAGCATTGCGGCATTAACAATCTTGTTAACAATCGGCGAAGAAAAGTGTACCGCTAAAGAAGTAAGATATTTTCTTTGGAAGATGAGGAATTCTGAAAGTGGTAGTTTACAATGCGATGGAGGACAATGAACCCATTATAGAAGGGCTAATGGAACAGCCAATTAAAGTAAATGCAAACCATATGTGAGGTAGAAATGCCGCAATCTTGAAAACTTTTATTACAAGGCCTTGAAATGAACAAAGTTCATCCTACTTGCAAGTAAATAAAACAAAATAAAATGATTGATTTAATAAATTTATTGTTTTTCATTTACCAAGTTACGGGCTATTTCTATTAAAGAAGAAATTCTTTAATAGAAATAGCCCGTAACTTGAACATCGAAGAACACCGGTGTGAGTGGCTTGGGGTGTAGATATTCTATTTTATATTTGAGTGATTCTTGCTCCAACTTAAAATTTTCAGATTTTTTATTCTCATCATAGCTATTATGTTTGTAGGTTTTGGACCCAGCGCTTGCGAATCTCAAGACATTAGTGGATCCAGCAAATCTGCAGGTGTTGGATGAGCTGGTGCCTCTAATGTATCATACATTAAAGATTACCTGATTTTCACTTTCCTGCTGTAGTTTATTTACTACAATAACACTTCTCGAATATTGTGTAAATTACAATGTTTGTTTATAAACGCTATGTCAAGTTTGACAACTAGTAAGATTTTTTTTTCTACCATCCATATTTCACCATGTTTCTACGAAATGGTAACATTCTGTAAATTAGAGCCATTTTAGCTATCGGAAGTTTTTTAAACGAATATGAATTAGGATTTTTATCTGACATCTGATAAGCTTAAAAGACTTTTTAACTAATATAGGATTATGCTTTAATTTTTGATTATGCTGATCTTCTTCATCTAGTTATTGATGTTTGCAAAGAAGTTGAAAAGAAAAGCCATTAAAATTGTTACATTCAATTATAATTCTTAAATATCAAGCCTTACAAATCCTACACAGTATTGGGATTGTCCATAATTTTTGACCTGCTGTTTTTATATTTTTTTTAGAAAATATAGACTATTTTAAGTAACTAATTTCAATATTATTGAAATATTCGCTATATAGTTTTTTTTTAAATGCTTAAATATATTATTTTAAATGTTGTGACGTCATCGTTATACGCAGTCTTTGTGTTGCCTTTTCCTGATACACTTAAGACAGATTGCAATACATCTTTTCAAAGTTGCCATGTTGAAATAATAGACCAATTTCAACTCCACCCCAGAGTAGTATATCCCTAAGAACGCCTTAACAATTTAAGTCCTTTATTTCAAGGGCAAATAGAGATCATTTTCTTTTTTGGAAAAATAATAGCAAAAATAGCAAATTTTCCGAAAAAAAAATTGTGGATCATGATCAGAAACTCGATTCCCCGAAATGGTTTTCGGATAAAGAGTTTTAAAAAAATATGAACAATGCCAATTGCGGTGATTGAAAGTCTTGCTTTTAATCCGCGCGGAAAAGTGAACGTTACGTTTACGAAACTACAAATTTTCTTCTTATTTTATGGCTTTCCCTCTGTCCAGCCCATTTACGTCCCACTGTTGGGCACGGGCCTCCTCCACTTTGGGAGGAATTATGGTCTACTGTGCCACGCTGGCCAGGCGTGTTGGCACAGGATTTATTTTCGAGTTTTCCGTCTTTCACAGAAGATGTTATCTGCGTGCAATATCCCTTAGCTGACTCTTACAGCACCCTTGGGAGGAGATGGGGTGGTGACACTTGTATCTTAATCCGTCACTACACGGAGAAATTTTTATGGCTTTGTAATTTGGAAGAAACATACCACCAAAATGATTCATAAAACTAAAATAACTAAGTGAGAAAATAAAAAATTATACTAAAAAGAAATAAATCAAGAAAAAAAAATAAGAAGCAGAAAAACTAATGTAATGAATGAAAATCAAAACTAATAATAGTTTATAATAATAAGATTATTAACAAATAAGTTTGTTTACATTTACAAACAGCGTCAAAGATACATTTTGTTAACTTGTATCAAAACCAGGGATAAAACTCATAACGAATTTGAATGGTAGAAAAATGCTACCATTCATATTTCACCATTTTTCTACAAAATGGCAACAAAGACATTTTATAGTTATCGGAAGTATAATAGACGAATATGAATAAGGATTTTTATCTGACATCTGATAAGCCTAAAAGACGTTTTAACTAATATAGGAATATGCCTTCAATAAGCGTTTCAATATGAATAAGACTGTAAATATTTTATTTAATATAAATTCTCACAATGAAATGGCCAATTAATCAAAATACAGTTTTGTTGTTTTCATTTCTAACACTGTTTTATTAGTTCGCTAATGCATCGTATTATTGTATAGCGTATCTAATTTTTTTGTCAATGTATTAGTTAGTCTATGTAATGGAATCTTTGACATATTAAAGACCGAGAGGACCGATGTCAATGCAATTATTGTTAAAATATTCAGGATTTTCAAACGTGTTTCTTGGTTGTTGAACTACGCAAATTATTTTTAGTTAAGTATAGTTGTGCATGTAGAATTGGTACCATTATGTTTAAAAGATTATTGCACAATATAATAATATACTAATTCATAAACAGTTTAAACTAAGCGCCTTATTGAATGCCTTATTGTTAAGTCTTTTGTGCGAGGATCATGGTGGTAGAATAAGACGATATTACATTTTCATTGTTGTGGCATGACGGCCTGACCGACAGTAACCCATATATCCATACCATTATGTGATCTTGAATAAGGCGCGCTACCCTAATACATACAGACATATTTTGGTAATACAACTTGATAGTAGTAGCCATTGAGATATATAGGTACATATAGTGTTATATAAATAATTGCTTGGAGCATGTTAGGATGCCATTTAGTCAGGGGCGTAGCGTGCCTTGGTGGGGCCCCGTATAAAAATTTATTTGGGGGCCCTTATGAAGGGTAAACATTTCTAACAAAAGAAAAAAAATCTGCGCATAAAATATCTGAAATAATAAAGAATTTTGAAAGTGTTTGTTAATTTTTGCTTACGCACGACGGGGGCCCCCTTGGCCCGGGGGGCCCCGTATAATTGATACGGCTGATACGGTGGTAGCTACGCCCCTGCATTTAGTATAGGTATGTCCTTGTATTTTTTATAGGTAGGTAGGTACCTACCTATAAAAAATATTTACAATAAATAATTATCCCATCGCTGTCCTCGCATTTTGATCACAATTGCATTTAACATCAAAACAGTTGCCCAACGTTAGCCATAAATAGCCTGAAACATAAAAAGCCTTGTCCATCTGGTGACGGATTAAGAATACAAGTGTCACCACACTGTTTCCTTCTCAGGGTGGTGTAAAGTTAACTAAGGAATATTATATACAGAAAATATTCTCTACGAGAGACAGAAAGCTCGAAAATAAACCCTGTGCCAACACGCCTGGTCGGCGCGGCACTGTAGACCATGACCCTTGTAAAGTGTAGGAGGCCAGTGCCCTACTGTGAACGTTTTTGGGCTGGAGAGAGAGAGAGAGACATACAGATCAGAGAGAGAGAGGGAGTTAGAGAGACCCATAAAGAAAGATCTCGAAATGTTTTTGTTCGCCATCCTTCTGATCAGTGTGTCACACTTTCAATTCAACAATTAAGATTCCTTAGCTCATTGTAATTACACCTATGCGGGTTTCTTAATGAAGTTAAAGGGAATTAATTATTTTAGGGGGGCATAAATTTAATCTGGGCCGACCTTTACTTATGATGGTACAATGCAGACCTTTGCTTGATTATTGTTTGTGTTATCTCTGTTCTACAATCTTGTATATAGGCACAATGGACCGTACCTATGCCTCACTCATTTTGTATAATTTTTTTAATAATATTAAAAAAAGTAACCCTTTCTGGCTGCTTTAACATGTCTAATCTTAATATGGGCCTATTATTGGCCTCTGGGGTTTATTATATAATATTTAATATTAAAATAAAAGGACCATCCTGAGACTGGAATCTATCAGGTTAAATTTTATATTTACTAATATCATAAAGCTAAAGAGTTTGGTTGTTTCAACGCACTAAATTCAGAAACAACAGTTCCGATTAGAAAAATTCTTTCAGTGTTGAATAGTATATTTATTGAGGAAGGCTTTACAACATCACGCTGCTGCGACCAATTAGAGGGAGACATCAGTGTAAAATGTTGCAAAAACAGGGAAAGATTTCTAAATTCAACGGCGCCTAGAGTCGCGGGCAACAGCTATTTAAAATGATTTAAATACTAACAAATGTTCGCGACTTCATATGCGTGGAATTTGGAATCACCATTTTTCGCATTAAATAGTACCAATGTCATTTCTCGGGCTCTATACTGTCTGTCTACCACAATTCATTTTAACCGGTTCAGTAGCTGACGTATGAAAATAATGATAGGTTTTTTTTTGTGCCAACTCTAACGATAGGTAGACAGAGTAACTTTCGTAATACTTGTATGATCAGTAAGAATTTATTAAATACTTTTGCTTTACTTATGGAAATAACTTGATTCTCTTTCTCACACTTTGTATACAAAATAACTAGCTGTTGCCCGCCATTTTGTACGAGTGGAATTTATGAACCAAACCATAATAAATTATAAAAAAATACATAGTCTTAAACTATTCTAGCTATTAAAAAAACTACATAAAAGCTCACAGAGGGACATACATACAAAAATAACGACTTTGTTTTAGAATAAGTAAAGAAAGAAGTTGCCGCGCTAGAAATATTAAGAAGAATGCAATTTCACTGTTGTAGTTGGTCAATATATCTCACAATGTCTCCGAGCGCGCGCAAATGAATAAAAATCAACCACTCACACATGGCGCTTTGTTTTTTGTTATAAACGAATAAGGAATACTTTTGTATTAGTATTAATGCGATATTTATAACAAAGTTCTAATAGAATCTTTGTACAATTAAGAATTAATTGGTTTGATAATATTTTGCGCACATATCAAAGAGCCATGAGTATCAGTAATTTCTAAAGATATCCACGGTTTTCAGAATAAACTAATAAAATTGAGGTTTTTAAGGTAAAACGTTCGATGAGTTCACATCATTTGTAATTACCCTAGGATGATGTAATCACCTACTTGGAATAGGTACATATTTGTCGTTTGTTTATGTCAATTCAGGTAGAAATATTCAAAGTGATGAATATCTAATATATAAATTTTCCATGTCACAATGTTAGTTACCGTACTCCTCCGAAACGGCTTTACCGATTTTTACCAAATTTTATATGCGTATTCAGTAGGTCTGAGAATCGGCTACTATCTATTTTTCAAACCCCTCTCCCCCTGACATTTGTATGGCAATACAAGGTTTGCCGGGTCAGCTAGTCTAATATATAAAGTTCACGTGTCACAGTGTTAGTTACCGTACTCCTCCGAAACGGATTGACCGATTCTTCTCAAATTTTACATACATATTCAGTAGGTCTGAGAATCGGCCAACATCTATTTTTCAAACTTTTTTTTTAGTATGGCAAAAAAACGTTTGCCGGGTCAGCTAGTATAAATATAATAATTCAAAGGTGAAAGGAGGTTTTATTTAAATCAATTCCGTTAAGGGCCTACATCAATATTATCGTATATCATCGCCGACACGTACATATTAACACAGCCAGTAGGCACAGAAAATGAAGAATTAGGGATATTTTTTTTGTTTACTCAAAATCTACTAAATATATTTTAATTCTGATTTACGTGTTTCTATATATAATAGTTACTTATGTTTTTAAAGTTATTTCATTAGTTAATACGCGATAATAGACCGACAAATGAAAAAAATTAAAAATGAGAGAGGTTGTTTCGCTAAGATTTTCTATCGAGAAAACTTTTTTCAATCGCGTTTCTGAGTTTATGCGATCCTAGATCATATATTGAAAAAACATATACTTAAAAATTAGAGCTCTAGCCATTCAATCTAAAGAAACAATGAAAACTTCGTACGTAGAAAAATGCGCGAAGCTATTTTGGTATCCTCTTAATACCGTTTAGCTCAAACCAACCGGCTGTTCCTGCCCTTATCCAGTTAGAAATATGACAAATATATCACGATAAAGATGGTACATAGGTGTGCGAGTCCAACTCGTACTTGGCCGGTTTTTATTACAAACTAGCTGTTGTCCGCGACTTCGTAGATAAGCTTGGAATTGTTTCAAAATGTTTCAAAAACGGGGAAAATGTTAACATTTTTCGCTGATGCTTCACTCCTATTGTTCGCAACGTGATGTTATATAGCATTTGGCCTTTCTAGATAAATAGACAGATTAGCGCGTTCAAATAAACAACCTCTGCAGCAATATTAATATAGACAACGTATAATTTTCTGATTTACGACAGAAAAATAAGCAATGTGAGCTAGAAGCTGAGGTATTGAATAGGCACAGCCGCCATTGACAACCGTCACTATTGTGTGAAGGAGCACGTAGAATGTGGAAAGTGTTTCAATGATAGCAGGCGCTAAATGTAAGGCTTAAGTGGTCGAATGCTAAATTAAAAACCAGACAAGTACGGGTTTGACTCCCATACGAAAGGTTCCGTACCATTATTATAATATTTGTCATACCAACCCCAATTATCACCAAATAATGGGACCGCAAACAATGGAATATAGACAGAATGATGAAGATGGTGGGTATTTGTTGCTGCAAACAATGGAATATAGACAAAATGATAAAGATGGTGGGTATTTGTTGCTGTAGCATTAACTGATAAATAAATAAATACTCATGGACATTTCACACAACGTCCTCTAAAGTCTCTAAGCTAAGCTTATTATGCTTGTGATATGGGTACCAGAATACGGATATAAGACATAAACTATTTTTCTTTTCTAAATATATAGTTTTATTATAATACATAGTAAACACCCAGACGCAGGACAAACATTTGTAAGACAAATTTATAAATATCACACAAATGATTGTCCCGAGCGGGAATCGAACCCGCGACCTCTTGAATGGTAATACGTTACCTGAACAGCTAGACCACGAGGCCCGTCAGAACTGATATACACAAATTGTAAAATTTTCTACTCCTTTCCGGAGATATAGCCTGTTAAAGGATGGACGGACGGACAACAAAGTATCGGTAATAGGGACCCCGTTTTACCTTTTGATGCGGAACTCTAAAAACCAGCTAAGTACGGGTTAGACTCTGATACGAAAGGTTCCTCGCTATAAATATTATACCCCCATAATTATATCGTCTAAGCTTATCATCAAGTTACACTGAAAACGTTTATTGTATAGTAGTAATAAAGTAATAGTGGTGTCAATTCTACGCGCATAACTAAACTAAACTTAACTAAAAAAATTAATGTTGATAGTATAAATAACACAATTCGGCATTGTTAACGCTGAACTTTCTTGTTATAAAAACTGTATAATATCGATGAAATATTTTAATTAATATGAATGTGCACAAAAATAGTCAAATAATCAGAATACAGCAATAGTTGTATTCATTTGTAGTTAAGTTTACTTGTGCACGTAGAATTGGTACCAGTATTTGTTTCTATAGTGGCAATAGTATTACGAATAATTAAAAACAGCGAAATCTCAGTAACAGGATTACTTTTTGGTACTGAACCTATAAAACGCCAATGATACTACAAATCTTATAAGATTATTCACAAATACAATCTTGAGATCTTTTCCACCTCTTAAACCTTGAAAGAATCTTGAATTACTCAACATATTGTAACATTTGGTGGGGTCAGACCCCTTATACCATGTTATTGAATAGATTCTTGCCATTTTGACAACGGATCGGGTTGTTATCGCTCAAGGGCACCCTTCTCATGTACTTTTATGTGAATTTATTTGGAGGGTTGACCTTTATATGGTGTCCGAATTAGTTAAGAAAATCTAATAATCTACTTAGTTCAAAAACACGCTTGAAAATCCTAAATATTTTTTTAAATTATTGCATTGTCATCGGTCCTTGTTGTCTATGCAAAATTTCAGATCAAACCGGCTACTGCAAGTGGGTGAAAATCACTTTCAAAGATTCCGTTACATAGATTAATACATTGATAGATACCTACCGAACTAATATAAGCGTGTTAAAAAGGGTTTTGACTTAAAAATTTATACCAGATTAAGATGGACTGCTTATAGTGAATACTTCTGCTCCCGAGTTTATGTACAGATTTGATAATTTAACACGTTCGCGCGCGGTAACGGCTATGACCGTTTTTTTGTATTGCAAATATCGTCAGTACGGTTATTGCCGTAAACTTTCAAATTCTCCTTATTACCAGTACGGTAGGAGCAGCTTAACAACTGTGAGTTATACATACAACACATTTCCACTGGCACTCTGTGAGAAGAATATAAGTTTGTACTGTCAAAATGTAATGCACAAGATCAAATTGTATATTTGTATTGAAGTCAGTTTGGGATGTGTGCGCACACAGCGACACTACGGCTGTTGCCGTTGTGTTTGTATGCGTGTTACTTCGACGCATGACGGTAATAACCGTACTGCCTTCAGGAATACCTTTTTTTGTTATATGTTAAGACAGTACGGTTATAACAGTGTCCCTAAAATGTATGGAAAATGTTTGTGATTTTTTACGAAACTATCAGTTAAATTACCGCGCGCGAACGTGTTAAGGCACAGATATTCCAGATGGTGGGTTGACGTATATAATTGAGGACAAGTAACTTTAGCCTGGCTAAATCGTACTTCATAGAATAATGAGGTTCCAATTAACCTATAGCCTGTATCATAGACACACAGATACATTTTCACGCACACATGATTAAAATAAATAATATGTAAATGGCTTCAAGCTTGCTGAGTGATGTAGCCATAGACACTAAATCAGATATATCTGTGATTTAGGAGATATTTATAAACACCATTTTTAGTTTTAGTAATTTTATAGAGCTGAAATGTAGGGAGTTGGTTTTCATTTTTATTACTAAGGACTTTTAGGGGGTCTTGCGAAAATACGGTCTAGCCAGTCATTGACTGACGACGACAGAAAAGAAGATGTAGTTGCCTACATAATAAGATATACTCTAGGTACTTATTACTAACTATGTTTTAAATACAAGGTTAGTAAAAATTTACTTAGTTCAAAAACTATAAAACACACTTAATAAATATAGATATTTTTTAAATTATTGCATTGTTATCGACCCTCATTAAGTGTGTGAAATTTCAGAGCAATTCGACTACTGTAAGTGGGTAAAAATTACTTTAAAAACTCCGTTATATAGGTTGATGGATACCTACCAAGCTAATAAAAGCCTGTTAACAATAGTTATAGTATATTTAAAATAATTGGTCAAGTGCGAGTCGGACTCGCGCACGAAGGGTTCCGTACCATTATCTATGCAACATAAGGCAACGTTATTAGTATCGAGCAAGAAACGGTAAAAAAATCATGTTTGTTGTATGGGAGCCCCCCTTAAATATTTATTTTATTTTATTTTTAGTATTTGTTGTTATAGCGGCAATAGAAATACATCATCTGTGAAAATTTCAACTGTCTAGCTATCACCGTTCTTGAGATACTGGGTACGGAACTCTAAAAATCATGTTTGTTGTATGGGAGCCCCCCTTAAATATTTATTTTATTTTATTTTTAGTATTTGTTGTTATAGCGGCAATAGAAATACATCATCTGTGAAAATTTCAACTCTCTAGCTATCACCGTTCTTGAGATACAGCCTGGTGACAGACGGACGGACGGACGGACGGACGGACGGACGGACGGACGGACGGACGGACAGCGAAGTCTCAGTAATAGGGTCCCGTTTTTACCCTTTGGGTACGGAACCCTAAAAAGAAAAGGAGAAAATGTCGACAGTATAAATGATATATTTCATGTATGATCATCATTTATAAATGGTTAAAAATTCTATCAATTGAAACTTACACAGCCAACTTACAAAAAAATTGCGTACGTTGCATCTCCCAATTCGCTCATAAAGTATCTCAATGCCGCGAAAATACTATGCACATCCGATATTGTTTCTTTGAATTTTAAATATTATTGCTTATTGGTTTTACTATCAAAAAAACAACACAGGTCTCTTATTGCATTGCATTAGAGCACAAATTCCCGATAAAACAATATCAATCAGCGGTATTCAAAATTTGTAATTCATGATACGTTTTGGGGGGACAAATTGTATTGGTATTTTCAACAATTTTGACATTTGCAGCATACATAGATTTTAAATTGAGGGTGGTAAAGTCTAATATTGTTTAGTTGGGTCTATTACAAATTGGTAAGTGGAAGCTGTTTACGGAGAATGTTTGTAAATATTTTAAAATATGCAAATATCGTTCTCTGTAAATGCGCCTGATGTTATTGTCATTTCGAGGAATTATTGGACAATTTTGTGTACTATAATCATAGACTATAATATTTTTAGAAATGTAAACTTTTATTAATTTTAGCATAGAAATGAAAGGCTTACGTAAAGCCTTAAATAATAATTGTCAGTCTGCCTGTGTCGTTAAAATTATTCTCAAGTTTAATAAACTGTTCAGTTGCACAAAAAAATAGAATATTCTATCATATTAGGTATGGTTATAAATTGCAAGGTAACTTCATCCATTAGCTTGTTACAAAATTGTTGCAAAGAACTGACAGTTTGCAGCAAAAGAAACGAACTACACATAACTCGACGGGTGAAACTTGTACAAACAAAACCTAGTGCAAAGACCATAGAACTTATAAAACGTGGATATGATTTAGCATGTTTTAGGATATTGCATGACAATGGCTACCCATTAGGGATCACTTTAATGTCGATGTGTTTGTCTATCAATTTTCTTTTACAACTTTATCGCTATTAGAAATGCGCAAGGGAATCAAAACTTACGGGTCACTTTCTATTACCAATATACCAGATGGTAAGGTTGACCTATAAAATTGAGGACAAGTAACTTTAGCCTCGCTAAATCGTACTTCATAGAAAATTAATGTTACATATGACGCATAGCCCGTATCATAGACACACATAGATACATTTTCACGCACACATAAATATATAAGTGGCTTAAAACCAACTGAGTGATGTAGCCATAGACACTATATCTAATAAATTTTTACTTTCTATTACCTACTGATATTGACAAAACTCAGTTCTATACGATTTTTCGCAGAATAAAGCATTATTACAAAACATATTTTAATACTTCAGGCTGAGGCATGTGAAAGATTTTTTTAAATAATTATTACCTCATCTAAAAATGTATGTTCTGAAATATTCACGTTAAGGTAGCGAATGGCTAGACTGTGAAGCCTCCCCTTGGATTTCGCAGATTATACTCATAACACGCCAAAAACTACAAAAAGTGCTTTAGTCTATCAAAGAAATTGAATTCTGATGTTGATTGCTTTACTGAAATGAAAACTATAGAATATTAAAAAGCTGAATAGTTTGTTAGTATAAAAAGCTCTAGAGCAACAGAACTCTGTCATTTAAAAAAAAATCGCTTCATATCCATTGCGTAGAAATGAAATGAAATGAAAAATCATTAATATAGTAGACACAATTTTTCAGAAAAATTATGTGCTTATGACATGTCCAAATTTTTTTTTATTAGTTCTGAAGATATAAGCTCACATGGGGAAATACATACAAAAATTATGACTTTGCTTTATAATCCTCTCTCCAGCCCATTTACGTCCCACTGTTGGGGCACGGGCCTCCTCCAATTTAGGAGGGATTATGGTCTACTGTGCTACGCTGGGTTTATTTTCGAGTTTTCCGTCTCTCGCAGATGATGTTATCTGTGCGCAATATCCCTTAGCTGACTTTTACAGCACCCTTGGGAGGAGATGGGGTGGTGACACTTCTTCTTCTTCTCTTCTTATTCCGTCACCACACGGAGATGTTTTATAATAAGAAAGGATAATTATTTATTTTTAACAACTATCTGTTAATGTATAAATCTTTGATAGATGTTGCAATGTAGCGAGATCTTATTAAGTCCTGTGGGTACCACGATTAAATAAATAAATATTCACGGACATTCCACACAACGTCCTCTGGTCCCAAGCTAAGCTTATACGCTTGTGTTATGGGTACCAGAATGCAGATATACCTACTATATAAAGTACTTGTCTTTTGTAAATACATACTTATCAAACATAGTAAACACCCAGACGCAGGACAAATATTTCTAAGACAATAAAATTATAAATATCACACAAATGATTGTCCCAAGCGGGAATTGAACCCACAACCTCGTAAACGGCAGTCATTTACATGACCCACTCCACCACGAAGCCCGTCGAATATGGCTCAGTTAGCTGAGAATTCTAATAGTATATGAAAAATTAAGCTTAAAAAATAAATAATACCGTGTATAGAAGCAGTAATGAAACATAAAATATTCACAGTTAGCTGATGTCGAGTGATTTCTTTCTTCGCATTCGCTTTGACACATAATAGGGTGTACAAGTTTAATGTGAGGGGGAGACTTATGAGACTGTATGTTTGTATATGTGTACTAATAGGCTTTACGTACTTTTTATGATTTAGTCTTTGCATTATGGCTAGATAGATAGAGTTAACTGGCCTCGTGGTCAAGTGTATAATGTGTTTTTGTTTTTGTGTTGTTGTTGTTTTTTTGTGATATTTATAATTGTCATACAAATCAAATCGTTCAAGTCGTTTCGGAGGAGTATGGGAGCAAACATTGTGACACGAAAATGAACGAGAATTTTATTTATTAAGATTTATTATATTTTTGTTGGCCAAGGCACTCCGAGGCCTTTAGTGTCAATCCTACATTTTTAAATTTGTACCTAAAATTACAATTTCAGGTTTTCATTTGCTTCACTTCTTTTAAAACTCTTTGTATACTATGTCATCAAGAGGGGATACACCAAAACAATGACTTGGCAACCCTTTTTAATCACTCAAACCTAAAATAAAAACTAATGATGTACAAATCTCATATCATTCATACTAAACAATTACATGGAATCATACAATTATTGTATGGGAGCGGTCATACACTGGGATTATAATATAGATTGTAATCTGTGAATGGGGTGATTTTTTTTTGTAATTTAGCTAATAGATTTAAATGTTCTTGTTTTACGTAAACGTTTTTGTTGATTAGAAATACGTCTTGCAGTATAATGGTGTTGTCAAATGTTCTGTGATTTCCCACAACTTATTGTCCATTTAAGGGAGATAGAGATTGTTAAAGACATTTGCAATGTGCGTAAATAATGTTAAGGATAAGTCCAAACTTAATCTTATACCAACACAGCGTGTCTTGGTAGACACACGTACCCTGGCGCTTTGTAGTAAGCTATGGCGCTTAGTGGAAAGTTTTAGAGTAAGAAATAACAAAATTTATATATTTAAATATTATTTCTCTGGTCACAGCTTATAGCTCTTTCTCAAAGTGTCCATAATTTCATCGGGATAAACTAATATAAATTTAAGCGTATTTTTTGACAACTATTCATCATCGTTTTCTTGTCTCTATCCCAATTTTCGTGGTCGACGCAACAACTGGATACCTGCCTGACGTCATCCCTCCTTGGGTATATACGCAACGTGGTTCCCTCGTCGGTTCTTACGACGTCTGTGGGCAAGATATGGAGAAGTGACACTTGTATTCTTAATCTATCATCACACGGACATCCATCCATCCATCAGCCTCTCTCCATCCACTGTTGGACATAGACCTCCCCCTTTAGGACGCCACAACGAGCGGTCCTGTGCCGTTTGCATCCAAAGTCTCCCCGCGACCTTGACAATATCGTTGCTCCATCTTGTCGGGGGCCTCCCAACGTTGCGTCGTCCCGTACGTGGATGCCACTCTGGGACTTTTCTTCCCCAACGATCATCAGTCCTACGAGCGATGTGGCCTGCCCATTACCACTTCAGTGTGCTAACCCTTCGGGCTATGTCGGATACGGCCGTTCTCCTACGGATCTCCTTATTTCGGATTTTATGCCGTAGGGGCACGGACATATAAAGTATTATTTCATAAAAATAACATATTTAAAGTCCACACTCCTTAATAAATATAACAAGCGTAGTATAATTAAAATTGTTAAACAAAAAGTTCCTGATATTAAAATCAAATAGACGGACGTCACTAAGCTGAGCTAATTGACAACACGCATGCGACCGCCTTTATTAATATTAGTATTCATTTTGTTATTTTCTATTATATAAAACAATGTTATATGTTACTGTCACTTTCTTAAATAAGACAAAATTGGATGTGACGAGAAATAAGTTGAATAAGGGTGTTTTCTATGTATCATAAGTATGTACATATTTACAAAAGAAAATTAGTTTATGTATTATATCCGTATTCTGGTACCCATAACAAAAGCGTATAAGCTTAGCTTGGGACCAGTGGACGTTGTGTGAAATGTCCAAAAAAAAAGTATTCTCCATGTGGTAATACAAGTAGGGTCACTCCAGGGTCCTGTATAAACTAGCTAAGGAATATTGTACACAGATAACATCCTCTGTGAGAGACGGAAAACTCGAAATTAAATTTTATGTTAATACGCCTGGGCTACGCGGCATAATCCCTTTCAAAGTTCAAAACTACGCAACGGATTTTGTTGCGCTTTTTTATAGATAGATTTAGTTCAAGAGGATACCTACCTCGTGTTTTTCTGTTCGATTTTTTAGTAACTTGCAAACAACAGCTAGTCTTTACTTATTATGAAACAAAGTCGTTATTTTTGTATGCGTTTCTCGATATGAGCTTATTATCTTCGAAACGACCTAACGGATTTCATGCGGTTTTTTAATAGATAAGTGGTTCAAGAGGATGACTTTTTGTGTAATTTGTTATAGTCTGTATATTCCATGCATATGAAGTTGCGGGCAACAGCTAGTATATCATAAAACGAGCAACATTATTACATTTTTTCTCGGAACCGGATGTTTGAAGAATTATTTTTGATCAAGACAAAATCGTTATTGAATGTTTTTAAACTTTGTCTGCGACATATTTGGTATTTTAATGTCGTTAATATAGTTGATAACGTTATGTTGTGATATTTCGCCTTATGTTTTTATAAATCACTTTTTGATTATAGTTTGACATTGTATATAATTAAAAAAAATTGTAATTGATAACGCCATGTTTTCACGCGAGAACCCCTAAGGAGTTGATGGCTGAAATATTTTAATACTGTTGTCATTTTATTGTTATTTTTGTCTTATTATAAGAAAATCATATAAATTGGGATTCCATTATGAAACAAGCTGATCAATCCATCTTTATCAAGAGGTTTACGTGAGACATAATTTTGTACGAAATGTTATGGATTTCTTAACTCAATAATCACTATAATAGCTCGCTCGCTCGAAAAGTATAGCCCAATCTAAGCACGGATATACTTATAACGGTTTTTTGCAAATTAGGCATGTACCTAACATGTATCACATATTTACATATGTGATACATGTGGAAGACAAATTGTAAATATTTATTAAGTACTAACTGTTGCCGGCGACTTGGTACTTGTGAAATTCCTACTTACTTGATACTTATCGTCACATTTTGGACAATTCATACAATATTTTTATAAACTGTAGCCTATGTGTAATTCTGATGTATAAGCTACATTATTGTAAAGTTTCATTAAAATCCATTTAGTAGTTTTTACGTGAAAGAGCAACAAACCTTTCTTCTTTATAATATCAGTAGGATAGACAAAGTTCCCATAGGCACCAAATAAAAACCAATAGGATAGTTTAAAATAAATAAAGACATTACAGGTATATCTTTATGGTCTTATTCGTAATGACTTATCGGAGGTTTAAACGGAGATTTTATCGGAGGGATAATAAACGTTTTAGCGTAAAAAGACTATTATTATGAAGCACAATTTTTGAAAATTTTTCGCGAACCGATTTTAGCGAACTTTTAAACCTCCGAAAAGTCATTATGAATAATTAAAGACCATTAGTCTCCACACTAGGATTCCCTGTGGAGGATTCCCTGTGTGGAGACTAGTCTCTTTCACCTAGGAAACTATTTAAGTAACATCACAGTTACATTACACACAGTTATGAGGAGCTAAGGTATAAAATAAATACGTAATATAAAAAAGGTGTCATTAAGGGCACGCCACAGAAATCATGTCACAATACAATCAAATCTAACAGAGCCGGCCTCAATCCCCGCCCAATGCTATACGAAGGATATATTCTATTAATTACCATACAACGTTATCACGAAATATTACCTTTATGTCCCATATTTGCATTTCGTGTTGGTCTATACGAAATAGTGGGTGCGGTCGCATGCGATACTGTACGTTAAGTAATAAGCGGTGGCGGATTACTTTGTTTGCATGCAATGATCACCTAAAAAGGATTTGAAAGCCTGTATTTATTAATTTCTTAAATTATTTCCAGTTATTATAGTAATAGGTCTCTTTTTAACCTTTTTACAAGTATAGGGCATTCTTGCACTTCATGCAAGCACATACAAATGGTTCACATTAATTGCAAAACTTTTATAAACGTTATTATACAAAAAATAAAGCCTTTCAAAAGTATTAATTTATTAATAATTTTTGCAATTGACTTGCTATGCTTTTACTAAACCTAAACTACCTTATAAAGTATTTAAAATCGACCTAGCATTAGACTAGAAATTTTTGTATGTCTAGAAAACAATCACATAATTATATTACCATGCGGTTATAATAACACTACATGGTCATGGTTTTGCTCAAAATGTTCACAAAGTTTTGTTCAACATTTCCCCGTGTTTAGCCTTTAAAAAAGTGGAGGACAATTACAACGTATCAGGACTGGACTGAGCTTGAATTTTATATTATACTAGCTGTTGCCCGCAACTCCGTCCGCATGGAATTTAGAAAATTTTCCCCATTTTTGCGACATTTTTCACTACTGCTTCGCACCTATTAGTCGCATTGTTATGTTATATAGCCTAAAGCCTTCCCCTATAAATAAATAAAATAAATAAATAATAAATATTCACGGACATTTCACACAACGTCCTCTGGTCCCAAGCTAAGCTTATTATGCTTGTGTTATGGGTACCAGAATACGGATATAATACATAAACTACTTTTCTTTTGTAAATACATACTTATAATACATAGAAATACCCAGACGTAGTGGACTAAATGGACTATCCAACAAAAAAAGATTTTTTCTAATCAGACTAGTGGTTCCTGAGATCAGCGCGTTTAAACAAACAAACAAACTCTTCCGCTTTATAATATTATAGTATAGATAATTTTATTCATGTTATGACTTTATAGCATAGCCACAGAGCATAGCACAGTCTTTCCGTATGAACGTTTTCGCTTTATTCTCAAGACTTAAACCAAATCATATATTTGATGGAAATTTGGGCGTATCCATCGAAATACGAGCGCGAGCGTTCTGTCCTCGCGTTATTTTAATGATTTTGATAGACCAACGTGATTCCAACACCACATATTTATAATAAAAGCTTTTTATTTGATTAATCAATGTTATCTACACATTAAAAATATTTTTTGGAGAAACTTATGACGAATAATTACCATCTTTACGGATTTAGACGCGCATATTTTGTTATTCGGTCCTACGCATGACCACGATGGCTTAATTTTTTTAAGCATGTTATTTTTTTTTTAAAGAATATTAATATTACAAGCTGTTGCCCGCGACTCCGTTCACGTGGGTTTTAGAGAATTTCCCCCGTTTTTGCAACATTTTTCACTACTGCTTCGCTTCTACTGGTCGTAGCGTGATGTTATATAGCCTCTTCCTCGATAAATGTCCAATCTAACACTGAAAGAATTTTTCTAATCGGCCCAGTAGTTCCTGAGATAAGCGGGTTTAAACAAACAGACAAACAAACAAACAAACTCTTCCGCTTTATTATATTAGTATAGATTATAAAGCTGAAAAGTTTGTTTGTTTTAATGCGCTAATCTCGTAAACCCTTGGTCCGATTGAAAAAAAAATTTCACTTTTGAATAGTACATTTATCAAGAAAGGCTATAGGCTACATAAAATAGGTAAACACCAGTAAAAAATGTTGTAAAAATGGGGAAAGTTTTCTAAATTACATTCGTACGAAGTCGCGGGCAGCAGCTAGTTTAAAATATAAAAAAAAATAATAATAATGTCTCAGTAAATGCATAAAAACACGGTTTTATTTTATAATTAGTATGGTTACTAGTTACGCGAGTTAATTATTGCATTGTCATTAGTCAGTGCATTACTGCAAGCGAGTGAAAATTACTTTCAAAGATTCTATTACCTACGTAAATTAATACATCGATAGATACGTACCGAACTAATAAATGCGTGTTAAAAAGCAACTTCGTCTATACTATAATATTATAAATCTAAGTTAAGTAAGTTCGTTTGTTTGTTTGAACGCGTTAGACTCAGAAACTTCTAGTTTGATTCAACATGTTTTTCTGTTGAATAGTTCTATGAAAGCAATAGGCTATATAACATCACGCCACGACCAATAGGAGCGAATCATTAGTAAAAAATGTTGCAAATACGGGGAAATTTTTCCAAATTACACGCGTACGAAGTCTCGGGGAACAGCTAGTTTAAGATACTCGTACGTGAACAAAAATTATAAGTGTGAAATTTGCGTCAATAATCTATAGTCATTAATCTATATCTTAGACTACTCTGTTAAGGGCCTACATCAATATTATCGTATATCATCGCCGACACGTACATATTAACACAGCCACTAGGCACAGAAAATGAAGAATTAGGGATACTTTTCCTATTTACTCAAAATCTACTAAATATATTTTAATTCTGATTTACGTGTTTCTATATATCGTCGTTGTGCGTGCAAAAGTCGCTATGTGTTATTTAGTCATTTTCGGTTTATTACACAGTTTTATTCGTTATCTCAAGATACACGTACTGCAAAATCAGCTATGTGATAAATGCAATATTCAAAGAGTTATGGTAAGTAGCTATGTGACATTCATACATCGAAAGTTCCATATTTACACGCCAAGTGTTATAATTCACATAGCTAAGATAAGTTTCCTAGAGCGCAAGCAAAAATTGCGCCCGATATGTGCTTTACTGCACTTAGCGAGTTTTTTGTTCAAGTTCAGACCCGTGCGTTCACGAAACGCACTGGTCGCGCGTCACATAGCTAGTTTTGCGGAAACAAATGCTCATTAGAGCTGTAAAAGTAACGAAAAAAAGAGTAGTATGATATGTATGTATGTATGATAACCCAAAACGATTTTGACATACCTAGCGATAGACACCTAAACCTAGGTGATTCAAACGAGCTGTCGTATCAGTTAAATGAGCAAACTGATCGTTTAGAGCCAGTTCTTGAAAAACTTAACTCCTGCTTGACAATTCAAAATGATCCTGAAATATCTAGCAATAGAAACCTGAGTCCAGGTGAATCCAACCAACTGTCGTATCAGTTAAATGAAGAAACAGGTTGTCAAGAGCTATTTTTTGAGAAATAAAATATTACTACTATACTAATATACCAGAGGAAGAAGCACTTATAAGTGAGACAAGAAAGAGGAAGAAAAATCAAAAGATGAGGCTTTTGGGAAAACGTTATACGGGACATAAGGTCAGCAAAATTGATAGGGTTACAACATTCGAGGAAATTTCAAAAAGCGACAGGCAACTAAGAAAAAAGCCATGTACTCACAGGGCAGAAAAAAAATCAGATAGAAGTTATTTATGTGCTGCAACAAATGATGAAACCAGAAAAGATTGTTTCAGATATTTTTGGCAATTACCAACATGGGACGCTGAAAAATCCTACATAAACGGACTGATTCAGGCAAGAAATATATTACGACGGCGAAAATCTTGTTACAGATCTACATAGAAAAAAAACTTTCGGGTTTGATTGCTATTTACCAAGCGTTAACGGCGAAAAGTTTCGTGTTTGCAAGGAATTATTTTTGGCAACCTTTGATTTGAAAAAAGACATGTTTCAGCTTTGGATTAGATCTAATATAAATATTTCAGAAAGCACTGAGGGAAGCCGTGTCCCAAGAATAGATGAGGTTCCTAGCACATCAGGGACTACAGTTAGGGCGCTCAAATCTGATTCTGTTCATAAGTGGCTTGAATGTGTACCGAAAGTTCCAAGCCACTACTGTCGAGCAAACTGTTCCTGAATTTATGTTGAAGAGTCGTTCGAATCTTTTAGTCACATGCATTCTGTGTATACTTCTTGGTGCCAGAATAATAATGTAGATGCGAAAAATTACGAGGATGTGCCTGGTGGTTTTCAAGTATAAGACCTGGAAGAAAAACCGGCGATGCAACAGTGACAGATATTAGAGGACTTCTATATTTAAACGGTGATGTGAAGTATAAACTACGCCACATGGGTGAGTGGAACAATACAGAGGAGGACGAATACGGCATTTATAAGGGAACCTCTAAGCCTTTACGATGGGCCATTAAAAATTGATCCTACTAAATTTAATCACTTACAAAGCCTAAAGCAATACATGCACCACAATTACCTTTTTTTTACGAAAATTTGAATCATTAATAATGTTCCATTGTTATTCTATTTTTTTATCTGATTTTGTTTGATTCAATAAAGTAAGTAATAAAGTCATTTGAACATAAAAAGTATTGTATTTTATTTTTCCTTTTCATAAATTATCTTCTAATATATAAAATTCACGTGTCACAGTGTTAGTTACCGTACTCCTTCGAAACGGCTTGACCGATTTTTATGAAATTTTACATGCGTATTTAGTAGGTCTGAGAACCGGACAACATCTATTTTTCAAACCTTTTTTTTTTAGTATGGCAAAACAACGTTTGCCGGGTCAGCTAGTTTCTTTATAAAAATAGCTATGTGTCATCGTACTGATATTTTCTTTCAGATTTCATAGAATTATAAAGTAGTTATGTGCTTTAATTGCACATAGCTGGTATTCACGACTCCAAAAAATAACTCTATGTGTCAAATTTCTCTATTATGTTTAATTAAAGCATTATTAATAATGTTTTATATGCAAAAGTAATCTAAAACAACGTAAATTTGTTATATCTATTAACGTAAATGTAAATTATTAAGATACACTTATTATTTTTTGAAAAAATCAGTTTTTTGTGTCTCCTGAAAAGTATACAAAATACACATAACGACTTTAGCACGCGCAACGACGATATGACAGTTACTTATGTTTTTAAAGTTATTTCATTAGTTAATACGCGATAATAGACCGACAAATGAAAAAAATAAAAAATTTGAGAGGTTATTTCGCCAAGATTTTCTATCGAGAAAACTTTTTTCAATCGCGTTTCTGAGTTTATGCGATCCTAGATAATATATTGAAAAAACATATACTTAAAAATTAGAGCTCTAGCCATTCAATCTAAAGAAACAATGAAAACTTCGTACATAGAAAAATGCACGAAGCTATTTTGGTATCCTCTTAAGTAGATACTCTATTTGAATCATATGTGTTAATTGCGCACCTGTATTAGCATATTCTCCTCAATAAACATCAATTACATTGTTAATAACAGAGTAACATGTTTAAGTTAATGGTGAGACACAAATCATTTGTGTCAACAGTTGTGAACTTGGATGCAAACATGACCACCACCTTTGGTACTTGGACCTGTCTTTGTATTAGGGTGGCTGTGTTTTAGCAAATTTACAGGATATTCCTGAACGAATTCGACTCAAAAGTAATGAATAGAAAAATTTATTAAAGTTTCGAAATACATATATTGTATTTAGCTGACATAATGGCATTGATTGGTTCTTGAATCCTAAAACACAGGATTTATTTCCTAGTTTAGAAATGAATGGTCATATATATTACGCTATTTATGTCTATATTACCTTGTAAAAATAAATAAAAATAACTTGTAGGTCTATTGCAAAGAAGGTTATTAGATTTGTGTACATGTTATGAGTCCCTTTCAGGTACAAGCCTCTTTAAAAGTGTTTCAAGTATCTTTATCATTAGTTATTTATATAATAGATTGTCCTAATCCTTGGTGATTATTAACAGTCCGTGTTATTTATGGAATTTACTTTCGTTGATCCACTGAATATAAATCGTATACTGACTTAAACATGTTGAGCAAATCATAAAAATTATTACCTGGTTCCAGTGATATCAACGATTTATAGTAAATCGACAAAATATTGTGTTAATAGTTTAGATTTCTATTTTTACAATTTCTTTTTTTTGTATCAACCATATTGAACAGCCGTTTGCTAAAGTATTTACACAAACTATATAGTAGTTCTCCGTGTGGTGACGGATTAAGAATACAAGTGTCACCACCCCATCTCCTCCCCAGGGTGCTGTAAAAGTCAGCTATGGGATACTGCACACAGATAACAACCTCTGACAGAGACGGGAAATCGAAAATAAACCCTGTGCCAACACGCCTGGTCAGTGCGGCACAGTAGACCATAATCCATGCCAAAGTGGAGGAGGCCCGTGCCCAACAGTGGGACGTAAATGGGCTGGAGAGAGATATAGTAGTTTGTGTAAATACTGTCCTGACTCCTGTTACCAAAATTCATGGTCACAGTAAAATCAGACTGAAAATGTACAAGTTGGACATAGTTGCTCAGAACCGCAAGGGTTATTGTTTGATCTCTAATCAATTTGAGGGGTGAACTTGCTCCGTGGGCTAATTAGGGATTATGTATGAATTGGTACTTATTTGGCTACACTGGGCGTGAGTGTTAGTACATAGTACAAACCTTTACTTCACGTAATAGTACTCGGGGATCGTAAACACAACTGTTAGAATAAAGTTAAGATGATGATGTATTTTATACTACTTAGCTCTAAAGATATATCTCGGAGTCTCCGTCACCACCATTGTACTTACTATGTTCTTGTAATCCTTAAACTTTTGTATAACTTTATGGTGTGCAATAAAGAGTATTCTATTCTATAAAATTAAATGAAGAATTGGAATCCTTAAAACTACGGCCTCATCTATGAGTTGGTACTTTGGTACAAAACAATAGTATCACAACTAAGTCTAGTCAATATTTGTTCACCACAATAGTGCGTATTGAAAGTTTGAAGCTGTATATGAGCTCATCGTACTGTTTGCTGTTGTATTGACTCTAAGTTACATTACTCACAATATTGAACAAGTTCTGCTTGTATACTTACTACTAGGTTTAGCTTGCGGTTGTGCCTATATCGACCATACACAGTACACATTTAATTTCCACGGGCCTCGTAGTCTAGTGGTTTAGGTAACAGACTGCCGTTCACGAGGTCGCGGGTTCGATTCCCGCTCAGGACAATCATTTGTGTGATTTGTTTTTCTATAATTGCCACACAAATGTTTGTCTTACGTCTGGGTGTATACTATGTAACTATGTAGGTATTATATGTATGTATGATCAGATGTATGAGTGTGGATGAAGCCAAGGAAGTATGTTTGGATCGTAGCAGATGGCGCTCTATAGTCTCTGCCCACCCCCATGGGGAAAAGGCGTGATGTTATGATGATGATGATTATAATTTACAAAAGAAAAGTAGTTTATGTATTATATCCGTATTCTGGTACCCATAATACAAGCATAATAAGTTTAGCTTGGGACCAAAGGACGTTGTGTGAAATGTCCATGAATATTTATAAAATAAAAAATATTAAAAATTACTTACATACATCCATCCATCAGCCTCTCTCCGTTCACTGCTGGACATAAGTCTCCCATATAGAACGCCACAACGCGTGTTCTTTATTTATTTAACAATTTTACACACAGGAATAGTAAAATACAATATGCATAGGATAATTCGTTCCTGTGCCGATTGCATCCAATGACTCCCCGCGACCTTGACGATATCGTCATTCCACCTTGTCGGGGTTTGCCCAACGCTGCCTCATTCGGTATGTGGTAGCCACTCAAAGACTTAAGATTATACTTAAAAATAAAAAAAAATAAGTCAACAAAAGAACGAATATGTGTGACAAACTTTTGTACAGACATTTTAAAATCAAATATACCCGTAACTTCGTACAAGTCAAACCTTAACAAATTATACCAAAAAACCAAAAAACCATTCTCTTGTATAAGCCACGCAAATTGGTAATGCGCTGGAACCTTGTCAAATTAACGCCCTTGTGACGTCATCAGCAAAGAAAAAGTACAGCTAGCAAAATGTAATATTCTCATCTATACCTCACTATGACGTCACCAACATTGCTGCCAGGCGCATTACCAATTTGTGTGGCTTATACCACTCTATCGATAAAAAAAAACCCCATCAGAAGCCGTTGCTTAATTTGGAAGACATAAGTTCACATATGGACATACGAGTACATAAAAATTGGTCAAGTGCGAGTCGGACTCGCGCACGAAGGGTTCCGTACCATTATCTATGCAACATAAGGCAACATTATTAGTATCGAGCAAGAAACGATAAAAAAATCATGTTTGTTGTATGGAAGCCCCCTTAAATATTTATTTTATTTTATTTTTAGTATTTGTTGTTATAGCGGCAATAGAAATACATCATCTGTGAAAATTTCAACTGTCTAGCTATCACCGTTCTTTAGATACAGCCTGGTGACAGACGGACGGACGGACGGACGGACAGCGAAGTCTCAGTAATAGGGTCCCGTTTTTACCCTTTGGGTACGGAACCCTAAAAAGTAATGACTTTGTTTTATAATAAGTAAAGATAAAAGCCCTTTTACATATTCGAAGTTAGGTGTCTATTCAAGCAGGCAAGATTTTTTTTTATCTCTTTTTCTTTATAGAAAAGGAAATGAAATTTATCGCATTTTAAAACATTTGATTTGGATTTTTCTTTAATATATTTCTCTGGAATGGTGACAGCCAGAGAGCATCAGTTGATGCTACTACAACAAATAGCCATCATCGTAATTTTCCTGTTCTCATCTCGTTATTTGGTGTTAATTTGGGTCGATATAACGAATATAACAATCATGATAATAACGCTACGGAATCCTCCGTGTGCGAGCCCGACTCGTACTTGACCGGTTTTATTTTATCTTTATTGCAACCTTATTCTTCAACTTATAATCAACGTATCCATTTCTTTTTCAAACCGAAACTCGCAATCGCCCCTTTGAATGCAATGAATACGTCCTATTAGGTTGTGTTTACACTGACCGGAAGATGTTTCTTTCAATGCTCGGACTGGCAAGTCAATAGGACATCATTACATGCGCGAGATGTCCGTGGACCGTTTACATCATAGTTGAATAACTTGTACTTTTGTTTTAGTACTTTTAGTCCAGTTAAAAGCAATGTAAAATTTGTTTTGATAATACGAGTAGGTAAATATAATAGTATAGAGCTGAATAGTTTGTTTGAACGTACTAATCTCAGGAACCAGTAATCTAATTTGACAAATTCTTTTCGTTCGTTTTTTCGTGTAGGATAACACATTTATCGAGGAAGACTATAGGTTACAACATGACGCTGCAACTAATATGATCGAAACATTAGTGAAACATGTAGTAAATAGGGAAATTTTCTAAATTCGCCGGCAACACCTAGTAGTAAATATTAATAAGCACATATTCTGTAATTATAGCCGATAACAAACCCAATTTGTGTTTGACCCAATGAATTTCTTTTATAAAATAATTAGTTTTGAGAATAAAATTAATTGCAAAATTAGAAAAGTGAATACAATATAAAAATAAAATTGTGAAGAAAGTTTTGAAAACAAGTATAGAAAAACCTTAGAAACATTAGAAAACAAAACCCAGGTAAAAAGTTCGATATCGGACAATTTTGGGTTTAGCTTCTCAATATTTTATTTTTGATTTCGTGAGCTCAAAATCACATTTTGGAAATTGTGACAGATTTGGATCGAGATCTAGGTTCTATTTTTAAAATTGGCCTAGGGCTAGGGTGCTGGAATCACAAATATCCCTAGTTTCAATGCAGTGTCAAGTGAAAATAGCAATCTAACTTGCGTGTTCAAACAGTCTACCATTGGTATTCAGTCCGAGTTGGTCAACATTTGTCCAGTGCAATTGAAAGATGTGGAATGACCACCTCATGACCACTGTGAATAACTTACATTATAATTACTCTTTACGATATTGTAGGTAGGTATGTCGTGGGCGTACATCTCTCTCTCATTCTCCGGTATATTAACGTATTGGACACGGGCCTCCTTAACTTTGAGAGGGATTATGGCCTACTATGTCGCGCTGACCTCACAATGGGTGTTGTCTGTGTACAATATTCCATATCTAGCTGCAGTACTACCAAGGAAAAGAAAAGATCCGTCACCACATGCGCGTACATCGTCAGACAGTTTTAGATTTTTGGTAAAATGCGGATATGTTTTATAAGTTACAATATGCTAAAGTAATTCAATGATAAACTCCTAGTGCAGGCAGTAGCAGATATCTAGATACTTGTTCTAGCAGATATGATTTTTCTGTGATGGGTCAACTATTTTACTGTTTGCTTCTTCACGCTTCCGTCTATCGATCCATCAGCCTTTTTCTATTCATTGTTGGACCTCCAACGCTTAAACGGCCTAAATATTATCTGAATGAAACTAGGCAAAGAGATAGCTTTCAATTTAGATTAACACGTAGGCAACTTCCCATCGATCCGATCCCAGAAAAGTATAATATTCCAGTAAAATTATCGAACTGTTGCATCTCGATGCTGGCCAAATTGAAAGGGAATACTGATAATATCGTTCATAATGGAGTAAACCATCTCTGCAGGGTATCTTTGGATATTAAAATATTGATTGTGAGGAGGCGATATCAACAATATTTGCATAACAACACTTTATTGCCTTCCTACCAGCATCCCCAACCACCGCGATACTTTATATTACAATTTGAAATCCAGTTTAAGACATTGCTGTTTTATACCAACACGATACAGTAACTTAAAAATAAAGTATGTTTATATCGTAGCAGATGGCGCTCTATAGTCTCTACCTACCCCCATGAGAAATAGACTCATGATGATGATGATTCTTCTCCAGCCCATTTACGTCCCACTGTTGGGCACGGGCCTCCTCCACTTTGGGAGGGATTATGGTCTACTGTGCCACACTGACCAGGCGTGTTGGAACAGGGTTTATTTTCGAGTTTTCCATCTCTCACAGAGGATGATATCCGTGTGCAATATCCCTTAGCTGACTTTTACAGCACCCTTGGTAGGAGATGGCGTGGTGAAATTTGTATTCTTAATCCGTCACCACACGGAGTATGATGACATGAGGACACGGATGATGATGATTATTCAAATAAAATCCCTTTCACGGATTTAGAAGCATCTTGTTCTAAATTCAGCCCTACGTTTCGGATACTTTTCAGTGACCATTATACATGAGCAATTTTTAATAAGTAATACGGTATATTTATTTTATTTATGTATTATTTGCCGGGCTTCGTGGTTCATATAACGGACTACCGTTCACGAAGTCGCGGGTTCGATTCCCGCCTCGGACATTCATTTGTGTGATGTTTATAAATGTCTTACAAATGTTTGTTCTGCGTCTGGGTGTTTACTATGTATAATAAGTATGTATTTACAAAAGAAAAGTAGTTTATGTATTCTATCCGTATTCTCGTACCCATAACACAAGCATATTAAGCTTAGCTTGGGACCAGAGAACGTTGTGTGAAATGTCCAAATGTCCATTTATGTGACCATAATCACGGGTGGGACCGCAAAACCAGATATTCTGCAGATCAGTCTACTGTCGTGAGATATTCTAAATGGTGAATTTTGTTTGCAATTTTCTGTCCGTATTGGTTTACATAATATTCTCTAACAAGAGTACCATTCATTTAAATAAAAACAATTTTTACTGATTTTGACACATATATTTTGCTTTTAATCTAGTTCAACATTTCGGATAGGTCTGAAAATCAGTGAAAATCTATTTTTCGTAACTAAAAGGAGTGGGTGATTCCAGTAGGAATGTAAGTCAAACTGCTGGGCTTAGTTAATACATACATAACATATCTATACTTAATATTATAAAGCTTGTTTGTTTGTTTGAACGCGCTAATCTCAAGAACCACTGGGCCGATTTGAAAAATTCTTTCAGTGTTAAATATTATTATTATATGGCATTTATCGATGAAGGCTTTACACTATATAACATCACGCTACGACCAGTAGAAGCGAAGCAGTTGTGAAAAATGTTGCAGAAACGGGGAAAACTTCCTAAATTCCACGCGGACGGAGTCTCGTGCAACAGCTTGTAATTTATATATGAGAATTAGATTAATAACGAAAATATTACACATATAAACAAAACACTGTATCGTCTTGATAGAAAACAAAAGCCAAAGAAAGGGTTAACCAGACCCCAACCCTCCAATGTTTGTGTTAGGTAATTATTCTATTGTCATTTTATTTATATTTCTCAAAGTTATCACGGGGATATTTTATAATAAAGTTTGAGATGGTTTCGCTTGGAATCCTAAGTGTTGTTTTATGTTAATAGACAATTATAGTGTTGTATCAACGTCCAACTTTGATTTACATCACTTAAATAATATCAAAATATTTCCCTTTTTGTTTTTGATATTTATTATAGCTGTCAAGTTTTGGTCTAAATTTTGTCCTTTTTGTGTGCTTCTATTAACAGAACTAAACATAACTTATCTAAAAATTAATAGTTTTAGTGTCAATAACATAATTCGACAATGTTAATAGAACTATCTTGTAAGTAATTAAAATCTTTAACTAATAATACACAAGCGGGACTTGAACCCACGACCTCGGAATACCGTTCCGTAGCTCTACCAACTAAGCTTATTGCGGTCGTGCTCACAGTAACCAAATTAGATCACCACAATCGTCACTCGATTGAGTTTACATCGTATTTTGACGTGCAACGCCATCTATCAAGAAAGTTTTGCAACAATCTCGACCAGCCACATAGTACTCGTATTCTTTACAGAATACAATTGGGCTGAAAATAATGACGCGACTGTTATTACTAAAGTAATTTATTAATTTTGCAATTGACATGCTATGCTTTTACTTAATAAATCAAATTGTGGTGGAAAAAGTTGATCTCCGCAAGCGGGACTTGAACTCATGACCTCGGAATACCGTTCCGTAGCTAATAATACACAGTTTTTATAACAAGAAAGTTCAGTTATCATTGGCGCATTGTGGTATTGACTCTATCAATTATTTATTTTTCAGTAAAGTTTAGTTGTGCACCTACGTGCACAACTAAACTTTACTGAAAAATAAATAACAAAGAAATTTGTATATTTTAAAATATAAGACTTTTTAAATAAAACTACTTTTTACGGATTTAGAGGCGTATATTTGTTTTAAATTTTGGCCCGACGTTTCGGAGACTTTGCAGTCACCATGGTCACGGGTGAGGCTCTCTCATCCGTGACCATGAGTCGCGCAAGTGTTAGAAAATATGTGACTTTTTTTTAAAGCTAAAAAGGTCAATGTGCAATGATGCGATTTTAAAAAATAGTTAAGTATTTTTGTAATACTTTTTTGTATAATTTGTCTTCAAAAACTAACCAATCCCTAGATTGGTAATGTATATTGGGGGAAGGGGCTCAATAACTCTCAACGTTGGTGAAACCACGGCCATTAGCTAGTATCAGTATAGATAACAAAATTTATCAGGTACAAGAAAAGGTATATCTCAAGTAACAAGTGTACACAACAGCCTCCATGTATCAATTCAGGACATAACGCCAACAAAAAAGTATATCAGCGTTAACTGCTCAACTTTGAACTTTATTTAACTTGTCATCACTGAGTTTATTTAAGACTCTAGTTAAGGAGAGTTCACACTTAACTAAATTAATTTAAAGTTACTGAAATTGGTTACAATATTATCGTTTTCTTTTTATGTCAATGTTTTTTTTTAGTTTTTAGTGTTTTGTAACAAGAAGTAACCCCCCCATTACTGTGACTACCCTTAAAATGAATAATTTCCCAAAAATCCATCCCGAGCTCCGCTTACATCATGTTATGTAGAAACTTATTGGTAAGTAGTCTGCACCATAAACGACAGTCGGTCAAACTATCAAAGTACTACAAGGCCTGATCTAAATAGAGGATCTTGAATACAAACCAGAAGTATAGTTATCTCATAATATTTATTAACGATTAGAACAATTTGATTAGCTATATTTCAGGAGTAATGACGTGTGTGATTATTTGCACGATTTTTTTAAATAACCAAAATACATCTATTGATTTACAGCAAGGCACCATTATCTACCACATAATTTACACCCGTAATGCTTTTAGCTTTATCACTGGCCACAAAAACAATTATATCAGCTATTTCTTCACTTTCTGCCACTTTTTTCAAAGGTGTACGTACGTTCAAAGCATCAATACCCTGTGTTTGACATCTAGCTCTTAGCATATCAGTAAGAACTGGACCAGGGCTAATAGAGTTAACTCTTACACCATATTCTGCAAGTTCAGCAGCACAGCATCTAGTAAAATGATTGACAGCAGCCTTCGATGTTCCATATGCAACGAAATTTGAAACTTTTGTATGATTTGCAGCAATACTTGATATGTTTACTATATTACCTCTAGATTTGATGATGTGTGGTACAGCATGATGAGTAATACGAGCTATGCATCTTACATTTATATTCATAACTTCATCAAAAGTATCCAAAAAACCATCACCTGTAATACTTGCTTCTTTAAAAACTCCTGCATTATTAACTAACACGTCTAGTTTCCCAAACTTATCTATGGTTTTCTTAACTATAGTATCAGTTTCATCATCTTTGCATAAATCAGCTTTTATTGCAAGAGATTCAGCACCATATTTAGAGCATTTTTCTGCTACTTCTTTTAACTTTAATTCATTTCTTCCCACGATAGCAACTGTTGCACCTTCTTTAGCAAACAATTCAGCTGTAGCTTCTCCAATACCAGCGCTTCCTCCTGTTATTAAAATCACTTTATTTTGAAACATAATTGTATTAGCGTCTGTATCATACGGTATTAAAATGAATACTTGTTGTTTGTTATCTATATATAAATAAAAGTGATAAAAGTTATCGATTACATAATTTTACCACTTATCATTACCTACTTACAAAAACAAACGCGTTGATGTTTGTTTAGCAACTGATACTTGGCATAAGATAACCGGTAACTATATCTCTAATGAGCATTAGATATCACAATGCAAATAAATATAAGAAAAACTTCTTTAACTTTTGTTAACTTTAGTGATGAAAAATACATCTGGTTAAAATTCGATAGTTTGCACATTAAATACCATTACGTATAATAAAATTATGGTAATGTACCAAAATTTATTACATTAAACACACTAAAATGCAAGTTCAATATTATTAAAATTTAATATTTTATCAAACAAAATAAAGATAAAAGAGTTCAGTAGTTAGTCTTACAGCATAATAAGTAGACGTTAATAACAAAATGTTTAAAAATAAAGTCATCTTGATAACAGGAGAGAGCTCTGGCATTGGAGAAGCAACAGCTGAATTGTTTGCTAAAGAAGGTGCAACAGTAGCTACTGTGGGAAGAAATGAAGATAAATTGAAAGAAGTGGCAGAAAAATGCTCCAAATATGGCATTAAAACTCTTGCAATAAAAGCGGATTTAAACAAAGATGAAATTTTCTAGATGTCTTTAATGAAGTGATGAGTGTTAACATAAGAAGTCTCGCTCGTGTTACTCATCATGCTGTGCCATATATCATGAAATCTAAAGGAAATATAGTGAATATATCAAGTGCTGCAGCAGATAATACAAAGAAACTAAATCTTGCTGCATATAGAACATCGAAAGCTGCTGTGACTCATTTCACTAAATGCTGTGCTGCTGAACTTGCAGAGTACGGTGTAAGGGTTAACTCTATTAGTCCTGGTCCTGTGCTAACTAATATGCTTAAAGCTAGGAGTTTAGTAGAAGGTGAAGATATTTTTATATCACTTACACCACTGAAAAAAATTGCCGAGAGCAAAGAGATTGCTGATTTAGTACTTTATCTTGCTAGTGACAAAGCAAAAAGCATTACCGGATCTAATTATGTTATAGATAATGGTATATTATTGTAATATATTTTAGCTTATCTTATTAGCATAAATGATATTGCAATAAAACGATAACTAAAAGCCGTGTCCATAGTGTTTTTTGTAAGTACATACTTTAAAATACTTGATTTGTTTTATAATTTTATTGTAAACACTCCTTAACAGGTTATGCTAATAAAATGATATTGTTTTCTTTAGAAAGTGCTATTAATTAAGAAGTGTGGCAGTCGCATTTTATTAATCCCACCAAACTCAAGAACTCCCTATTAATGTTTAAAAGTTTGCCTGTTTAAGAGACACAAGGTGTTACCAGAGCAATAAAATACAATATTATTTATCTAAGATAATAATTCACAATTTTTGTGGCAATTCTCTGAAAACTTGTTGTTTTATTTACATTTAATGTTGCAAGTTTAAATTGTTGATGGGATCCAATTTTTACGTTGATAAATAAAGTTAGTTTGGGCCTATTTTGATTTACCTGGCTATCTCTAAAGTTGTTTTGTCATAAATATGAATTTCATGATCAAAGAACACCTTTGTGTAAGTAGCATTACGTAGATAATGATTGCAAAGAAATATTAACCATAACATTTTGCTAAAATAAGTGCAGTTTATTTTGAAAATCCTTTCAATCAAATCAAAACATTAAGATTCTACAAAACAAGAAGATCTATCAAAAACATTGCATAAAAAGTTATTTAAAGAGTCAATAAAATATTATGAAAATGTTAATAATAAGACCTAGGTCAACTACATCAGAAACAAATAAATAACTTAAAAACATTTTTCTTAAATAAGAAAGTGTCAAGTCCACTTCATAAAAGCATCTGCGAAATAGATTTAAAATTTACACCTTTGAACCTTTCTGACTTTAACATTAATATTATAGATACCGTTAAATACAATCAAGATAAATACAATAACTGGAAGCATAAAGAACTACATGGCCGACACCAGAATGACCTAAATCAACTACATGTTGATAAAGAAGCTTCAAATAAATGGTTAGAAACAGGGAACTTATTTCCCGAAACAGAAGGTTTCCTAGCGGCAATACAGGATCAAGTAATTAACACTAAAAATTATAGAAAATACATAATTAAAGATAGAAACCTCTTCAATGACCTATGTAGAAAATGTCACGCTAAACCAGAAACAATACAGCACATAACAGGAGCATGCATCACACTAACACCAAACGATTACACTCACAGACATAATCAACTTTCACACATAATACACCAAAAACTAGCTGCTAAATATAATCTCATTCACACATCCCATGCATGTCATACACCGTATTACAAATACTCACCGTCGCCGGTACTAGAAAATCCCACACACAAAATGTACTATGACCGCACCATACATACCGATCACACCGTATATAACAATAGACCAGATATAACTTTAGTAGATAAAATCAATAAACATACATACTTAATTGATATTGCGGTACCTAATACAAACAATATACAGACAACAATAAGTGAAAAGATTAGGAAATATACAGAACTACAAGAAGAAATAAAAAGAATTTGGAAAATGGAGCGAGTCACAATTGTCCCTATAGTAGTTTCTACAACAGGTGTAATCCCTAAACAACTATTTAATAGCCTAGACGTACTCAATCTCTCAAAATATACATATCTCACTCTACAAAAAGCGTCGATTTTAAACACATGCCGTATAGTTCGCAAATTTCTTCAATTAGATCAGGATAATAGCATTGCACCTTCTATCCAAACTTAAGACAACACTTGGCTTTGAGCCCGTGTTCTCTTAATAATACCGGGAAAACCGAGAAACTGAAGTTTAAAAACTTAATAATAATAATCTTTATTTCAGACACATGATCCATATGTTCCTATAGTTAATATAATAAAATTAGAATAATAATAAATACAAGTTAAAATGGTCAAAAAGAATAAAATTAAAATAAAATTTCATGACATTATATAAATTGTGTGTGTTTATTGTAAATATGAAGATGTTTGATAAAAATTGACGTCAGTGATGGTATGTATTACTATAGGTACTTATTACTAGCTTTGACGCATAGATTCACTTCCTTGGATAGGCCCAACCCGATGGTTTGGTACATTCAAGGCGGATTGCATCGGCACTGCGAAAAGATTGAAGCAAATAAACGATAGCTAATTCCCACGACTTTTTGCGGAATCATGTTTAAAATAAATTGTGTAATCTTGAAGGTCAACTTAGTGATTAGCCTGTCTGATTATTTTAAATTAAACTGTGAAAAAAAAACAGACTTGTGACTGCCAACAATGTATATGCCTATTGAAATGCACTTTTATACCTATTACCTGCTGAATAAAACAACGTATTAGTAGTTAATTTTGGAATTACTACTATATAAATGATTATTTTGAAAGAGATCTTAATATTAATAAAATGAACACAAACCGACATAATGATATTGAAGTTATTTATGGGGTATTTAAATAGATACTTTTAGATAATGAAGTTCACGGGATCAGTATTCAAGTTAACAGCATAATAAGAAGACGTGTCAATATGTTTAAAAATAAAGTAGTTTTAATAACCGGAGGGAAAAATAACATCTGTGTTGCTACAGCTGACTTGTTTGCAAAAGAAGGTGCAACAGTAACTATTGTAGGAACAAATGAATTCAAGCTAAAAGATGTCGTTGAAATATGCTCACAATATGGAGTACTAGCTTATGCTATTAAAGCTACTTTAGATGTGGATGAAGACGCAGATACTATAGTTAAGAAAACCATCGATAAATTTGGTAAATTAGACATATTAGTTCACAACGCAGGTATTAACAAAGAAGAATATATTACGGTGGATAATTTTTTGGATGTTTTCAATGAAGTATCAAATGTTAATGTTAAAAACATTACCCGTATTACACGTCATGCTGTGCCGTACCTAATCAAATCATATGGAAGAATAGTGAGAGTGTTAAGTGCTGATTGGTATAATAAAAAGAAAATAAAATTTATTGAATATAGAGCTTCAAAATCAGCGATGAATCAATTAATTAGATGTTGTTCTGCTAAAATTGAATATTATGGTATGCAACTTAATTCTGTTATTAGTCCTGGTTTTCTTATTACAAATGTATTTAGAGATAAGAAAGTATCTGAAGAAGCAAATAATGTGATTGTGCATCGAACATTAAAACATGTGTCCGAATACGTGGAGATTGCTAATTTAATAGTTTATATGGCAAGTGATAAAACTAATAGTGTATTAAGAGCAAAATACGTAGTAGATAATTGTTTTTATTATAGCTAAAAGTTGCTCCTCTGCCAGAAAATAAAGAATTTTTTTACAAAACACACTGTGTTTATCTCTTACTATATCATTCTGCACTCTTAGATTGTAAATGTGTCATTATTTGAAAATAGAAGAGTATTATGTGTATGTGTTTTAAGAGCACATAGGAACCCTTTCAAATAAAAAATACTTAGTTAAAAAACTAAAAAACACGATTGAAAATCATTTTTATCGGTCCTTGATATATGTGCAAAATTTCATATCAATCCGACTTCTACAAGTGGGTGAAAATCACTTTCAAAGATTCCGTTACATATTATAGATTAATACATTAATAGATACATACCGAACATAAATAAGGGTGTTAAAAATCCCAAATTAGTCCAGGCATTTTCGAAAAATCGGAAACAAAAAGCATGAATATGAAAGATTCAACCTCCTTGATTTTGGAAGTCGGGTAAAAAGAAACATTATGTAATAAGTTATCGAAATGTCAGGTAAATATTATGAAATACTTACTTCTTATATTTATTTTATGTGTTTGATAACAATGATCTTCGACACTGTACAATGCCATCTTACGTCACAGACGTTTATTTGTTTTGACGTGTTTAATGACTGTATTTCATACATATTTCATAGTACAACTTAAATTGCCAATTGGATACTAAATCTCTAATACGTATAACCTGCTAATTTTGCAATGTCATCTGATATTTAAATGTTGCCGTGCGCAAAATTTACGTGTGCAAGCATCAGAATGTTATGTAAGATTTAAAACCATAGAATTTCATTATTATCCCCGTATATGGGTCCAAATGGGGCTTCTTTAATCTGTTGTAACAAAATAAATACTACATTAGCATAATCAGACAGTTAATGCTATAAAAATACGCGATAGATTCCGTAACGGTACATTTTTGTAACACAACATGTTATCTTGATCAAATAACACTCTTATCATATACCTAAACGGCTATATAACATCGGTGAATGAATCAGTATTCATTTTAGCTCAGATTGAAACAGACGTTAGCGTAAAAATGTTTCAAAACAAAATTGTTTTAATTACTGGAGGAAGTGCTGGTATTGGAGAAGCTACGGCTGAATTATTTGCTAAGGAAGGCGCGACAGTAGCTATTGTTGGAAGAAATGATGTTAAGTTAAAAGAAGTAACAGAAAAATGTTCCAAATATGGCTCTCAAGCTTTTGCCATTAAAGCAGACTTGGGAAAAGTGGAAGAAACAGATACTATAGTTAAGAAAACTATAGAAAAGTTTGGGAAATTGGATGTTCTGGTTAATAATGCAGGTATTTATAGAGAAGCGAATATTATTTCTGATAATTTTTTGGATGTTTTTGATGAAGTAATGGATGTTAATGTAAGAAGTCTCGCTCGTGTTACTCGTCATGCTGTGCCTTATATCATCGAATCTAAAGGAAATATAGTAAATGTCTCAAGTGTTGCTGCGAATAATACGAGGAAATTGAATTTTATTGCGTACAGGACTTCAAAGGCTGCTGTGAATCATTTTACTAGATGCTGTGCTGCTGAACTTGCAGAGTATGGTGTAAGAGTTAATTCTGTCAGTCCTGGTCCAGTTCTTACTAACATTTTCCAAGGTACAAGTTTAAACCAAGGAGCTAATGATTTAAAACAATACACGGCACTGAAAAGAGTTTCAGAGAGTGACGAAATAGCCGATTTGATTCTTTTTGTGGCAAGTGATAAAGCTAAAAGCATTACAGGATCAAACTATGTTATAGACAACGGTTTGTTATTGCAGTGATTAACAAGTTTTAGTTATCATGAACTTATAGAGATTTTTACTTCGTTTCTATTTTAGCCTAAACTATTTAGAAAATAAATATTTCAAGAAGTATCTTATTTTTTATGAATAACTAGCGTGTTGTCACATAGTATATCCTTCAGGTTTTCATCTCTCACAAAGGGTGTTTGAAAACTAATGTATAAAATAAAATATATTAACAAAAACCTTGAAATTATTTTATTACCTCAGTCAAAGACAGGTTTTGCTTTTTACGACTAATTATGTGTTATAATTTTTTATATTTTACCTGTGAGCAAAACATTTGCATATTTATACATAATTAAATAAAATAAAGAAATATTCACGGATATTTCACACAACGTCTTCCTATATGTATACTTTTGTCCGAGTGGTGACGCATTAAGAATACAAGTGTCACCACCCCTTTTCCTTCCCAGGGTGCTGTAAAAGGCAGCAAAGGAATACTGTATACAGATAACATCCTCTGTAAGAGATGGAAATCTCAAAAATAAACACGTTTGCTCAGCGCGATAAGTAGACCATAGTGCCTCCCAAAGTGAAGGAGCATGTGCCCAACAGTGGGACGCTAATGGGTTTGAGAGTGACAAATAAAAATTATTAAATAATTATACTTTTTATACATTAAGACAACTCTATTAATTCCCAACTTTTCTCTAGGCCTTTTAGATAATGTGCCCTTTAGGGATTCTATAATAACATTACTGCATTAAGATGTAGGTCTAATTAATTAAAACATCCCTACATACTGTTGACACAGATAATACAATAGTACACATACAATTAGGGATGGTTGGTAACAGCAAAAATCCATCTGAAACTTGTAACTTAAGGGCTCTCGTGGTGCTCAACTCTACCGAGCTACGTTCTTGTCTAGAGCTACGAAAATTTATAGAGGGAGTATCTACGAATGGGAAATCAGGTAAGCATAATGAATAAGTATTCATTTACGTCTCAAATTAAGCCTTGTGTTATGTTCTTTCATTCTTTTCCAAAAATGTCTTTATGTTGTGTGCGTGTCTTTTTAGGGTTCCGTACCCAAAGGGTAAAAATGGGACCCTATTACTGAGACTTCGCTGTTCGTCCGTCCGTCCGTCCGTCCGTCCGTCTGTCTGTCACCAGGCTGTATCTCAAGAACGGTGATAGCTAGAGAGTTGAAATTTTCACAAATGATGTATTTCTATTGCCGCTATAACAACAAATACTAAAAATAAAATAAAATAAATATTTAAGGGGGGCTCCCATACAACAAACATGATTTTTTTTACCGTTTCTTGCTCGATACTAATAACGTTGCCTTATGTTGCATAGATAATGGTACGGAACCCTTCGTGCGCGAGTCCGACTCGCACTTGACCAATTTTTTTATTAATTTATTTGTTTATCCCACGACCACTCCGCATATCGTGTTTTCATAAATTCTAAAATTTGAGTTAGAATTTCAAAAGTAGCCCAATGTTAATCTAGAATATTAGTATTTCAGTGTTATATTTTATTAAAATCCTTGGGATTATTCGATTGTCATGGACTAACAAACATACAAATGTTGTAAGCTTATGAGGAAGTAGGAAGGATCCTACCTCCTCATAAGCTTCGACCTCGAAACTACCCACTCTGAAATACTCGTAGCTCTGTATATGAAAGGTGGCATTAGAGTTCCGTCAACGCATTCTCACTGGGCCTCGCTAGAAACAATAATGAGCACCGGAGATTTCCCATAGGCCTACTGGTACCTACAAATTTGTAAAGTTATCAAATTTTCAACAACTGTATAACGCATTACGTTGGTTCACGTTATACCTACTAATTATAATTGCAATTATTACACTTGAGATTTTACTCTACAGATTTATTGCAAGGTTATGGTAATTTATATTTCATAAAAAGATACGTGATAATAATATATTTAATATAGTTATTTTGTAGTCTTGATATTTATTGGGAATTTTGATTGAGATAATACAAATTTACTATAGGTACTAATCACAGGCTCTCGCGCAAGGGTGGAAATTTAATATTAACACGCTTTTATGAGCTCGGTACGTATCTATCAATGTTGAAAGTTGATGGAAAGATGGGCCTTATGATCGATGGGTTGATTTCGACTCGGGACAATCATTTGTGTGATGTTTTATAATTGTCATACAAATGTTTGTTGTGCGTCTTGGTGTTTTCTATGTATTATAAGTATGTATTTACAAAAGAAAAGCACTTCATGTATTCTACCCGTATTCTGGTACCCATGAAACAAGCACTTGGAACCAGAGTGTGTGAACGTTGTGTGAAATTTGCATGAATATAAAAAAAATTGAATGAGATTTTCATTAAGGGCCTACATCAATATTATCGTATATCATCGCCGACACGTACATATTAACACAGCCAGTAGGCACAGAAAATGAAGAATTAGGCATACTTTTCCTATTTATTCAAAATCTACTAAATATATTTTAATTCTGATTTACGTGTTTCTATATATAATAGTTACTTATGTTTTTAAAGTTATTTCATTAGTTAATACGCGATAATAGACCGACAAATGAAAAAAATAAAAAATTAGAGAGGTTGTTTCGCTAAGATTTTCTATCGAGAAAACTTTTTTCAATCGTGTTTCTGAGTTTATGCGATCCTAGATCATATATTGAAAAAATATATACTTAAAAATTAGAGCTCTAGCCATTCAATCTAAAGAAACAATGAAAACTTCGTACGTAGAAAAATGCACGAACCTATTTTGGTATCCTCTTAACTTGTAGTAGTCAGATTGATCGATAATGCTCACATATTAAGGATCGATGAGAATGTAATAACAAAAAAACATTCAGGAATATAAAGCGTATTTTTTTAGTTTTTGAAATAAAAATATAACTTAATGTAGTGCTCATGGAGTAAACCAACGACTAAACCCAAAACTGACCTAAAATCGCTCTCAAATATTACGTTACATTGATTAATACACTGATACGCACCGTGCTAATAAAAGCATTATATTAGTAAAAAGTGTGTTAGAAACGAGAGCATTTAATATAGAATTATAAAAAATTCTAACTTTATTAATGTGCAACAATAAGGTCGACTACATTACATATACTCGTACGTCAATAGTCGCATATTGCAACTAGCGCCATGAACAAATCTGGGTACTATAATATGTAATAAGGTCCGTATCATTATTATCTCGAGCTTCTACTTTATAAGAGTTGATAATACCTTAACAGAGTTAAAATAGAAATGTTATAAGGTATATAAATATATAATAATGTATTTAATTTGATAAAAAAGATTACTATATACACATAAATAGCTTTTGAAAACACCCGATTGAATTTGATAATTTTTGCGACATTATTATAGGTACAGCGGGTTTCCCTTGAAAGATAGACATATGCCCTCGCGGACTTTTTTGAAGAACTATAGGTAACAAACAATTCCTCCATACATTAGTTTGTTGTACCTCACATAGATAAGGCAGCGTTTTCATTTATAGCTCGCACGCGTCCGAGTTTCTCGTCATATTTAATCATATCTCATCCAATATATAGCAAATCCCAACTAAAATATGCAAAAAAAGCCATCCTCTTGAACCATTCTATCAATTAAAAAAAATTGTATCAAGATCCGTATCGTATTTTTGAAGATATAAGCTCACATAGGGACATACAAACAAAAATTACGACTGTTTTATAAGAAGTAAAGATAAAGATAAAGAAGTATAGATAGGAATCTATCATAGGGCCCACCTAATAATTTGTATGTGGTCACCGTAGCCTATAAAGGTCTACAACACCAGAGTAAAAGATTATTTGAACACACTAAAATTAACAAAATCACAGTTGTCAACTCTTATCTCACATAATATCATCGTTTGACATGTACCAATTTTAAGTTCATTTGATATTAAAAGGTTTTCAGCTCGCGGTGGTATTCGCTAATAACATGCGCTAGTCGCTATGTCATCATTATGATGTGAGTGTTAGATTTTGTCAACTAATTTAGATTAGTCTAATTTAGATGAAGCGACTAATTTCATAATCTAAATTAAACTTCTTATATTTTGTATGGATATTATTCCATAAGCTATTTTACATAGTCTACTACATGGACAATTGGAAATTCATACAACGCTTTGGTCCCAAACTAAGCCTATTTGCTTGTAATATTCAAGCAAATATGCTTTGTTTGGGACTAGAGACAGTTTTGTGAATGTATCTGTTAGGGTACTAAAATTCAGATACATAAAACATATTAGATATCTACTGTCTTTTTTGTAAATATTTTTAATTTTGTTTGCTTAATACATTCCTGACATTTGGTTAAAACATTCTATTTCAGAGGATTTGTTCGTAGATTTATAAAATAGCATGACAGTACTAAAAGAATAATTAAAATGTTACAACAAATGGAAATATTTATAAAGAGGTTTATTTAAATAAGTAAAATTAAAATTAATCTATAGAACGATTAAAATGAAAGCTCAAGAAATCCCCCCGAAGGCGCTTAATATAAAATAATAGAAAAACTTATAAATATTCAGAAAACGGAGTTAAACCTTTACAGGGAGTGACGGATTCGTTTTTACTTATTCCACAGAAAATCTGCTTAAAATCCGTATTAAAAGAATCACTCAGAATTTATTTGTTTCGCGGTGCAAGCGATGGAGTAAAAGCGATTAAGATTTGTAGACAAAATTCCACGCAAAAAAAGATTTCATAATAATGGTCATACCTATACATACCTGTATATGTAACCTGTACATTTCTTCCCGTGCAGAAACATTCTATACACATTCGAATATTCCTTACATTATTACTACTCACCCAAAATAAACTCCAATGATCACCGAAAGAAGAGGCAGTCTCGTTCTCTCGAATTTCTTGCTTGTCAATCATGACAACTATAGGCTTATTTCACTCAGTTAATTTGAAGAATGTATTGCAAATCACTTTTAATTACTATGTAACAGAGGAATTTCGATGACGATACCTGAGACATGATACAAATATTGGTTAGTTACTTTTCAATTAGCTTTCATTTATGTTTTACACCACTACATCGAGTTTTCTCCTTATCTCGTGGCAATGGTCGCGATTCAAAGTGGTTACCCTTTGGATGTTGTCGTAGGGAATGATTTTAAATGTAAAAATTATTCAAATTCTGTACGGATAAGACGCTGGGCGGTCGAATAGTTGACGTCTTCCAAAAACTGGATCGAGGATTGGCGTTTTTGAGTAATAAGCTCGTATTTTCTTAGTAAAATGTTTCGGAATAATTTTTGACGTGACAAATTTTGAATTTTATCATTGTTCCGTCTAGTTGAAATGCTGTATTTAAATTTAGAATTAGAAAGTAACAGTTATTTTTACTGATTAGTTATTATTTACCATCTTTACTCCGCAGTTTCTCGTAAGTACAATGCCGATTAGGAAATAATTCACAGACATTGGGTAATGGGGGTAAAATGTTTTTATATAAGTGTCGTCTTTTTAATTATAAGCTATGAAAATTTAGTAGTGGTGTCATATCTATTTAATAGTTGTTACTGAATTGTTTTTTGTAAAAAATTGTTTTAACAGTTTTTTCAATACATTAGAAAAAGTAGTGAAAATATGTGTGAAAATTCATCTATTTATACGTCATATAATTGTGAAAATAGATATATTGGCCATAGAAATGTTGAGTAAAATATTATTACAAAATTCTTCAAATATAAATTAAGTATTTGGTACCGATTCTACATGCACAAGTAAGATTAAATAAAAAAATTAAAATTTTAGTGTAAATATTACAATTCGGTAATGTTAAATGAATTTTTTATTATAAAATCTATGTCTTATATACTAACAATTTTAATTAATATAAATGTGTGCAACGTAATAGCAAATAATAGACATAACTCTCACTCGCACTCTCAACCTTATCGCTGCGCAGTTAGACCTATTTTGTTGTACTAGGAGTGAATTCACAAGGATAGCATTGTTTATATTATATAGTTAGTTATTAATCATAGATATAGTGCTTGTCTTCAATTTTAATTTCAAATTAATGCCGTTTTAAATTGACATTTAGGATAGATAATATAGTGGTAGTAATCTAATATATAAAATTCACGTGTCACAGTGTTAGTTACCGTACTCCTCCGAAACGGCTAGACCGATTCTTACGAAATTTTGTATGCACATTCAGTAGGTCTGAGAATCGGCTAACATCTATTTTTCAAACTTTTTTTTTAGTATTGCAAAACAACGTTTGCCGGGTCAGCTAGTATTTTATAAATATAGCTTAAATTTAATTAATATATGTAACAAATGTATTTGGCTACACTATTGCATTAGGGCTAACCTGTAATAATAGCTGTATTGTGATAATAAGTAAATAAATAAAAATAATTACACTATCGATATTCATTTTTTAGTTAAGTGTAGTTGCGCATGTAGAATCGGTACCATTGTCTTTTTAAAAGTCAATTACAGATATACATATGACTGTATCATTAGGCAGTCAATAGATACTTGTTAAACCCTCTAGTTCGTTAAGTGAGTTCACTTATGAAGAAACATGGTAAATTATATTTTACGTTCCATTTCACCGAGTGAAGCAATACAAAACACTTGTATTAATAAGCTGTGTGCAAGTGTTGACGTGAGAGGTGCTATTCGTTAATTGAAGCCTTCGTGACAGATAGGTACAATTTTATAATAAAGTGTCTCGCATTTAGTTTTAGTATTTTTAGTGTAGCTACATTGAAATTTTACAGTTTTTTATGTTCTTTAAAAACCATTTATTAAAAAATTGGTCAAGTGCGAGTCGGACTCACGCACGAAGGGTTCCGTACCATTATCTATGCAACATAAGGCAACGTTATTAGTATCGAGCAAGAAACGGTAAAAAAGTCATGTTTGTTGTATGGGAGACCCCCTTAAATATTTATTTTATTTTATTTTTAGTATTTGTTGTTATAGTGGCAACAGTAATACATCATCTGTGAAAATTTCAACTGTCTAGCTATCACCGTTCTTGAGATACAGCCTGGTGACAGACGGACGGACGGACGGACAGCGAAGTCTCAGCAATAGGGTCCCGTTTTTACCCTTTCGGTACGGAACCCTAAAAACTAACTGTGCCTCGAAGTAATAAGTAAGTTTAAGTCTAAGTTTTTTCCGTGTAATTCGTTTAGTATATAATATAATAATATATTCGTCAAATCAGTAATTGGACTAAATAAAAATTAAAAAAAAAGTCTGTAACAATTTTTCGTATTTATGAAAATTGAGGTAATTTTTTAAAGAAAATGTAGCATTTTTATGTTTCTAAATAGTTAACATTGCGAAAATCCAGTTTAAAACTAGGAAGTTTCTCATATTTAATTGGCAAAATTTGATTACAGACTAACATCGGGAAAGGTGGAACCAAATAAAATTATTATTTTTTATTAATTATTAAAAGCTATAATTATTATTATTATAGTACACATTGTAATCAATATTTGTGAGCCTTTATTAAGCAGAGAAACAGAACATTATTAACATTGAAACTTATTATAATTATCATTTATACTAAAAACGGAAATTCCCTCCAAACCAACAGCCATTTTATTTTTTAACAGAAAAATTTCTGAGGCGTAAACATTTTAAAAAAGAACAATTTTCGTTGCGTAATCGAATCGTTAACCCGAAATTGGCATCTCGATAACAAATTCAATTTTAGACCGACGCTCATTGCTCTCATCTTTGACAATTCTGAAGCCGATATAGCTAAGGGAAGGGGTTAAGATAGCTGCCGATAAACAAAAAAGGCGAAAAAAAGTTAATTTAACTTCGAGCGAGGAAACGAAGTCGTGGCGTAGAAATTTTTGTTTTTGATATTTATTTATTTTTATAAAGCTTGCTGGAGGTGTGATAAGAAACGGTTTTGGTGTGACAACAACTTGAAATTTGACTGTACCGCCACACATTTTAGGGTAATTAGAATTTTACAAGCAAAATTTAAAACACATGCTGTATATTAATGGCTTATGAGTAAGTATAACATAAGTACCGTCCTGATAACGGATGCATTTATTGATGACAGGCCCCCATGTCGGTAAAAGTCGATATCCATCTTCTCGGTTGAAATTTTTGTATTTCTTTATCTCAAGTGCCTCACGTACTATTCTGGGAAAGTAGTGATGCTCAGTATCAGTATTTTATGGCATATGCTTATATCCAGCCAGCGCGTAAAGAGGCTAATGGATGGATGAAATCGATAACAAAAAGATGCAAATTATTATTACAGATAATGTTGTGTTAATATTTTGTAAGCTGTTGTGTATTTTGTTAAGTTTTAAATATTTCTAATAGCAGGTATTAACATCTCTATAAAGTTACCAATGCTATCAAAGAGACCGAAAAAAAACTGCCTCCAAGACAATACAACAGGGACATTCTTCTAGTCAAGCTCACCATTATAATTTACTCCTGATTGGGATCAAGTTGAAATTAAGAAAAAATAAAGCGAACAAAAGGGGGGGGGGGGGGGCAGAGATTGTCTTTTTTTATCTGAAGTCTTGATTTAACAAACAGAACCCCTTTTTATTTTGATCCCTTTGTGTTCTATTGTTGATTAACAGACTTAAATTGGCGTCGTATCTGATAATGAATGTGTAATTATGCTACGATATTTTTTGTATTCAGTAGACTTAATTTAGAAAAAGCTAGTTAGCTATAGGTATAGAACCAGAATACGGATACAATACATATTATTATACTACTTTTCTTTTGTAAATACATACTTATAATACATAGAAACACCCAGACGCAGCACAAACATTTTTGTATGACAATTAAATATAATATCACACAAATGATTGTCCCGAGCGGGAAGCGAACCCGGGACCTCGTGAACGGCAGTCCGTTACGTAAACCAATGAACCACAAGGCTCGTCACAATATATAACTATAGTAAATATGTCTCTTTCCAGCTCATTAGCATTCCAATGTTGGGCGCAGGCCTTCTTCACTGGGACAAATTATGATCTACTATGCCGTCCTTTTTGAAAATAAACCCTATGCCAACAGTGGTATTCAGTAAGAAAAAGTGAAGTGAATTTTCGGTGAATCTTGATCACGTGACAGCGCTCCTCCAATAAAAATAGAGGGGCGCTGTCACGTGATCAAGATTCACCGAAAATTTACTTCACTTTTTCTTACTGAATACTACTGCAGGTCAGCACAGCATAGCGTTTATTTGCGAGTTTTCTGTCTCTCACACAGTAGTTATTATGTACTGTATCTGTATACAATAGCACATAGCTGGCTTTTACAGCGAAGGAAAAGAGACACTTATATTCTTAATCCCATACTTATATTCTTAATCCCATACTTATATTCTTAATCACGTCGCTTTAAAATCAGTCTAATAAAGTTTAAAAAAATTATCATTACTAGAACAGAAGCCAGAAACAATAAATTCAACCTCTTGATAATGGACAGTGAACAAAAACAGTACAAATCAGTAATACCCCATTTGTCACGCCCTCCCAATAAGTGGTAGACCATTTTACCGGACACCCATTAAAGTAGGCAGTCAAAAGTCAACATATACAGAACTAGTAATCGAACCTACAACCCACCCCGAGACTTATTTGTTCCCGCTGTAATTCCGTGTACGTAATAGCCTAACGATACGATGAAATTATATGGATAAGCTCGAAAATAGTAATAAACGACAATATACGCTGTCGATAAGTACTGACTAATATTTGCATCTAAGACCGTAAAAAGTGGGTTTGATTGTATAAATGAGACTCGCAAGTGTTAAAGAATATTAAGTCGATAGTTATTTAAATAGTGTCAAAATAATTAAATATGTATGTAACGACAATTGATTTATTAAGTAAAAGGCATAGCATGTCAAATGCAAAAATCAATAAATTAATAATGAACGTCGCGTCATTATTTCAACCATTCGTATTCTGGAAAGAATACTCAAGTGTTGGTCGAGATGGTGTAAACCAATCTTGATAGATGGCGGTGTACGTAAAAATATATAAATGGTGGCTAATTTGAAGGTGTAGCAAGTAGACCGCAATAAGCTCAGTTGGAAGAGCTTCGGAACGGTATTCCGAGGTCGTGGGTTCAAGTCCCACTTGCGGCACATTCACTTTTCCACCATAATTTGATTTATTAAGTAAAAGGCATAGCATGTCAAATGCAAAAATCAATAAATTAATATGTATGTAACGTTTTTTTCCCGTAGGTGGAGATTATAAAACGCCATTTGTTACCATTTAAAAATACTTTCTTGGCTGTATTTACACATACGGTGATACCTGCTACAGAACCGTCATCTGACGGAACATAATGGGTTCTTGAGTAGAGATCGAGATTTAGCAAGTGTATGGCAAGACGCCTGTGCTAGGTAGACTAATGGCCTTGAGCATTGAAATGCGAATTATGATAGAATGTGGAAACCGCAGAGACTGTACGTTTTTGCGTGAATTAGGATAGACTTATGTCTAGCAGTTATAGTATTTAGCGCGATTTTCCTATTTTGTTTGTATGTTTAGTAGATCTGAGAATAAGATATACATAATTTACAGTTTACTTAAAACCTAGTTCATAAGTAGTAACTCTACAGTTGCAGTATGCACAATAAACTGCAGATAATGCCTAGTATTTGTATCAAATAATTTTAAAATATCTTATCTATGCTAATATATCGGGTGCCAAGTACAAAGGGCAGTTCACACAGAGCTAGTTTTCACATTAAATTGTTTCCACTCGTCCAGTGCCGGTCAGTTTGCCGAATCGCAATTAAATACGTCCCTATGCGGCCCATTGGGTGGCCAGGGATGAATTCGGGATTTATTATTTGTTTAGATAGACACAAAAGATGTTTTTACATAGACATAGGAATGGACAACACACTGTATTAATATTGATTTTATCTTCCTGAAAACCTTATAATTGAGAAATAATCGCAAGTAAATCAATTTAAGTAGTTTCTACGTTAATGGTGAACTGACATACAGACGCTTTTTTACTAACACGCTTTTATTAGTTCAGTACGTATCTATCAATATATTAATCTATGTAACGAAATCTTTGAAAGTGATTTTCACTCATTTGCCGTACTGGTTTGTTATGAATTTTGGCACACATATTAATAATAATAATTGGAAGTACCATACTACAGGTATGAACCCGAGCCAGTTCTCGAAAATCGTCATGTCACACTGTACTGGGACCGATCTATTATCACAGATAGGATGGTTTTGGCAAACAGACCTGACATCGTGGTAATAGATCGGTCAGAACGCCGTGCAATGATTGTTGATGTCACGATCCCCCATGATGAGAGCCTCGTGAAAGCTGAAAAAGATAAACAAATTAAATATATTGAGTTAGCTCGCGAGGTTGTCGACATGTGGGACGTTGACTCTTCAATCATTGTGCCGATAGTAATAACGGTCAATGGTCTAATGGCCAAGAGCCTCGACCAACATCTGCAGAGGCTCGCGTTAGGTGGTTGGGTCAAGGGTTTGATGCAGGAGGCAGTTCTCCTCGGTACGGCACGAATCGTGAGGAAGTTCCTGTCTCTAGAACCCTGACCATCGGTAGCTTGGACCCTGTACTCGATGCCGGTGGAGCTCAATTTTTTCCATTTTTAAAATGATTATTTTGTGTATATGTTTTTTATTTTTTACTGTTTGTCTCTCTCTCTCTCTCTGTGTGTGAGTGTGTGTGTGTAAGAAAATTAATAAATAAAGAGAAATATAATTCTTTATTTTCAGGCAAAGTCCATACAAAAAAGTAACTTAAAAACTAAAAAGATAACAAAATATAAAACATAAATAAAATGAACTGTGCAAGCCGGATGAATCAATTTGTTTGTTGTTTTGTTGATTGTTGAAATTTTAAAATTATGTTAATTTCATTTTTCATTTTTTTAGGTAGGTTAACTTTAGTTGTCTACGTAGAATTGGCACCAACTAGGTACAATCAATCACATTAAAACAGTAAAACAGATGATAAAACTCCCATTCACATTTACACGTTGTCCACATCAAAGGGTCATCTAATTATCAAATTTTAAAAAGGAAAGGACACAAATACTGAAGTTGTGATAATCCACAACGCAGGTACTTCTACCCGCATTAAAGTTGCTACCAGCCCTTTCTTACTCTACCCATTACGTCGGTTAACCATAGATTATCTACAATATAGAACTGAATATACCCACACTGTTTCTATTTCTTTATTTTCACAACGATAGCCCATGATATTCTTAATAAATGTCCTTTTTACACGCTTTCTATTAGCTTAACTTGTATGTTTGTATGTTTGTAACCGACTCCTTTGGACGCTATTTTGACCAACTTTAAACGGTCAGATTCTATTCAAATTTTGCACACCTGTCAAAGACCGATGACAATGCAATAATTCGATTAAATAAGCGTGTTTTTTAGTTTTTTTAAACTATTATTTATTATCTATATTTATATCTGTACCAATATTATAAAGCTGAAGAATTTGTTTCTTTGTTTGAACGCGCTAATCTCTGGACCTACTGGTTCAAATAACTTTTTTTTTGTTGGGTAGTCCATTTTGACGAGCCTCGTGGTTAAGTGGTTCATGTAACGGACTGCCGATCAAGAGGTCGCGGGTTAGATTCCCGCTCGGGACAATCATTTGTGTGATTTTTCTAATTGTACCAGAATACGGATAGAATTCATATACTACTTTTCTTTTGTAAATACATACTTATAATACATAGAAACACCCAGACGCAGTACTAACATTTGTAAGACAATAATAACAAACAAATGATTGTCCCGAGCGGGAATCGAACCCGCAACCTCCGGAACGGCAGTCCGTTACATAAACCACTCGACCTCGAGGACCGACAATTTCGAGATTTTTAAACCAAATTTCGATTTAGAGTATTTTGTCATTTGCTGCCATTTGTTTAAATTTACAGTGCTTCAGATTCATGTAGGCGGTCTTGCACTCCTTTATTTAAATTAACAGACAGACTGACAGACACACTGGCATCCACAAACAGACATATTAAAGTTATAACGCCCCTCTTCTGCCCAGAGTTAATAAACAGCACTGTTTGATTTGATAATTCTTGAACAAAATGTATTGTCTACATTTTAATCTATAATCGAAGTAGCCCTCGGTCATCTTAATCAACCCTTCAAAGGACAATCGGTCCGTTTGACCCCATGGGATCGGGTCCGAAATCGCCGAACTAATTATTGTTATAAGCCATTATTAGTATATTAAGTCCACTCAATTATTTATGTTTTCATTTAGAAATGAAAGTGTAAAGGGAACAGAAGACCGCCCACTGTTAAAAGGTGATTTTGAAAAGTTGTAGACAAATACTTTGCAGACTTGTCGAAAACCATAAATTAATTTTGAAAGCATCACAGCAGAATGGGAATTCTACTGCTTTTGTTTCATATGTTTTAACTCATCTTCGCATTAATAATAATAATAATAATAATAATAATCTACTATATAAAAATAAGTCGGGTTTTCCTTCCTGACGCTATAACTCCAGAACGCACGGACCGATTTCCACGGTTTTGCATTCGTTGGAAAGGTCTCGGGCTCCGTGAGGTTTATAGTTCTTTTTTTTAGGGTTCCGTACCCAAAGGGTAAAAACGGGACCCTATTACTGAGACTTCGCTGTCCGTCCGTCCGTCCGTCCGTCCGTCTGTCACCAGGCTGTATCTCAAGAACGGTGATAGCTAGACAGTTGAAATTTTCACAGATGATGTATTTCTATTGCCGCTATAACAACAAATACTAAAAATAAAATAAAATAAATATTTAAGGGGGGCTCCCATACAACGAACATGATTTTTTTACCGTTTCTTGCTCGATACTAATAACGTTGCCTTATGTTGCATAGATAATGGTACGGAACCCTTCGTGCGTGAGTCCGACTCGCACTTGACCAATTTTTTTAATTTTTTTTTTACTTTTTTTTGGTATGGCAAAACAACGTTTGCCGGGCCAGCTAGTAATATATAGTACTTTGCTTAGGACATATATTATATAATGATAGAATTTATATCGAATTTATTTAAGTTATCAATTGGAAGAAGCTATTGATAGTTACTTACTGTCATGGCGAGACGGCGTTATTGTATATGTACATATGGGCGCCCTATTATATTTATTGGTCATATTTATTTTAATGTCTAATTTTAAATTAATTTATTTAATAAATTACATTGTAGTTGAAAACATTTTATAGGGTAGATTTTAAGTTATGTATATGTATATTGTTGTCATTAGGATTAATAGTTACTGCTTTGATAAGAAAAGTATTGTAATAGCGCAATCTGTACAGAATATTAAAGACTAATTATTATCTGTTACTCCCTACTAATATTATAAATGCGAAAGTAACTCTGTCTGTCTGTCTGTTACGCTTTCCCGCTTAAACCTCTCAACCGATTTTGATGTAATTTGGCACAGACAATCTTTAGACCCTGAGAAAGGACATAGGCTACCTTTTGTTGCGAAAAAAAGAATCCTAATTCCACGCGGACGGAGTCGCGGGCAACATCTAGTTTATTTTATAAAAACGTAAATTCTATATAATAAGTTATTTGGTAATGTTTAAAAATAATTAACTTAATTATTATGAATGTTAATAGTATTTTGATAATTGTTTTTGTTTTAATTGGTTTCTGATAAAGGGAAGTCAATTCTTGTGACAGATTGAGAATGCTCCCAATATGGCTTTATTGTATTGAAAAGTTTGTTGTAAATTGTAACAATGTTTATTAAATTAATGTAGTTCATAAAATCGAAGTGACAGTTAACTTAAAAACATTTTATGCCAAGTCCTTCACAGTAACGTGGAAGCAGCGCGTCTTTGGAATTCTCTACCAGAAAACATAACAACAGCAAAATCGGTAACTACCTTTAAGAAGTACCTGAAGGAACATTACTTGTCGTTGTTATCCATTTAAGTCACTATGTTACTATATATAGAGTTTATATGTGTATACTTTTTATGTGTTTTTGTATGTACGTGTGTATGTATGTACATCAAACTTAGCCAAATTTTTTTTTCCTCTCAGTTCATCCAAAGGTTGTCTGGAAGAGATCGCATTTTGCGATTAGACCGCCTATTTACTTATCTATATATTCTAAAATTGTATAATATTAAGTACCTACTGTAATATTGTTAAGATGTACAATAAAGAGTATTCTATTCTATTCTATTAATCGATTATGAAAGGGTTATTATGGCGTTCTCACCAACATATACGTTTTGTACGTAAGTAATTGATAATTATTATTGAATTTTGGACAATAATGTCCTGCTTATTTCCAGAATTAAACAGGCAGAACACGTAAGAGGATGCCTTTAGCATAAATGTTCATTTGTCAGCTTATTATTATTGTCTCTGCGCAAAGAATTGTCTCAAAAGGGTTAATTAGTATATACTAAGAATTGAATTAAATACTGACGATAGAATTTTATGGACAAGACTAATAAATAAATAGACATTTCTTTATTATAGACTAACAGTCTTATTCATATTGAAACGCTTATTGAAGGCATATTCCTATTTTAGTTAAAACGTCTTTTACGCTTATCAGATGTCAGTTAAAAATCCTTATTCATATTCGTCTATTATACTTCCGATAACTATAAAATGTCTTTGTTGCCATTTTGTAGAAAAATGGTGAAATATGAATGGTAGCATTTTTCTACCATTCAAATTTGTTATGAGTTTTATCCCTGGTTTTGATACAAGTTAACAAAATGCATCTTTGACGCTGTTTGTAAGTGTAAACAAACTTATTTGTTAATAATCTTAATATTATAAACTATTATTAGTTTTGATTTTCATTCATTACATTAGTTTTTCTGCTTCTTATTTTTTTTTCTTGATTTATTTCATTTTAGTATAATTTTTTATTTTCTCACTTAGTTATTTTAGTTTTATGAATCATTTTGGTGGTATATTTCTTCCAAATTACAAAGCCATAAAAATTTCTCCGTGTAGTGACGGATTAAGATACAAGTGTCACCACCCCATCTCCTCCCAAGGGTGCTGTAAGAGTCAGCTAAGGGATATTGCACGCAGATAACATCTTCTGTGAGAGACGGAAAACTCGAAAATAAACCCTGTGCCAACGCGCCTGGTCAGCGTGGCACAGTAGACCATAATTCCTCCCAAAGTGGAGGAGGCCCGTGCCCAACAGTGGGACGTAAATGGGCTGGACAGAGGGAAAGCCATAAAATAAGAAGAAGAATTTGTAGTTTCGTAAACGTAACGTTCACTTTTCTGCGCGGATTAAAAGCAAGACTTTCAATCACCGCAATTGGCTTTGTTCATATTTTATTTTCTAACACTTGCGCGACTCATCTGTTTAAATAAAACTACTTTTTACGGATTTAGACGCATATATTTGTTTTAAATTTTGGCCCGACGTTTCGGAGACTTTGCAGTCACCGCAGTCTCACCCGTGACCATGGTGACTGCAAAGTCTCCGAAACGTCGGGCCAAAATTTAAAACAAATATACGCGTCTAAATCCGTAAAATGTAGTTTTATTTGTTCATATTTTTTTTAAACTCTTTATCCGAAAACCATTTCGGGGAATCGAGTTTCTGATCATGATCCAAAATTTTTTTTTCGGAAAATTTGCTATATTAGCTATTATTTTTCCGAAAAAGGAAATGATCTCTATTTGCCCTTGAAATAAAGGACTTAAATTGTTAAGGCGTTCTTAGGGATATACTACTCTGGGGTGGAGTTGAAATTGGTCTATTATTTCAACATGGCAACTTTGAAAAGATGTATTGCAATCTGTCTTAAGTGTATCAGGAAAAGGCAACACAAAGACTGCGTATAACGATGACGTCACAACATTTAAAATAATATCTTTAAGCATTTAAAAAAAAACTATATAGCGAATATTTCAATAATATTGAAATTAGTTACATAAAATAGTCTACATTTTCTAAAAAAAATATAAAAACAGCAGGTCCAAAATTATGATCAATCCCAAAACTGTGTAGGATTTGTAAGGCTTGATATTTAAGAATTATAATTGAATGTAACAATTTTAATGGCTTTTCTTTTCAACTTCTTTGCAAACATCAATAACTAGATGATGAAGATCAGCATAATCAAAAATTAAAGCATAATCCTATATTAGTTAAAAAGTCTTTTAAGCTTGTCAGATGTCAGATAAAAATCCTAATTCATATTCGTTTAAAAAACTTCCGATAGCTAAAATGTCTCTAATTTACAGAATGTTACCATTTCGTAGAAACATGGTGAAAAATGGATGGTAGAAAAAAAAAATCTTACTAGTTGTCAAACTTGACATAGCGTTTATAAACAAACATTGTAATTTACACAATATTCGAGAAGTGTTATTGTAGTAAATAAACTACAGCAGGAAAGTGAAAATCAGGTAATCTTTAATGTATGATACAGTAGAGGCACCAGCTCATCCAACACCTGCAGATTTGCTGGATCCACTAATGTCTTGAGATTCGCAAGCGCTGGGTCCAAAACCTACAAACATAATAGCTATGATGAGAATAAAAAATCTGAAAATTTTAAGTTGGAGCAAGAATCACTCAAATATAAAATAGAATATCTACACCCCAAGCCACTCACACTCTTCGATGTTGAAGTTACGGGCTATTTCTATTAAATAATTTCTTCTTTAATAGAAATAGCCCGTAACTCGGTAAATGAAAAACAATAAATTTATTAAATCAATCATTTTATTTTGTTTTATTTACTTGCAAGTAGGGTGAACTTTGTTCATTACAAGGCCTTGCAATAAAAGTTTTCAAGATTGCGGCATTTCTACCTCACATATGGTTTGTATTTACTTTAATTGGCTGTTCCATTAGCCCTTCTATAATGGGCTCATTGTCCTCCATCGCATTGTAAACTACCACTTTCAGAATTCCTCATCTTCCAAAGAAAATATCTTACTTCTTTAGCGGTACACTTTTCTTCGCCGATTGTTAACAAGATTGTTAATGCCGCAATGCTTTGCAGGGTTCATAAGACATGTATAATTAAGCAAATTCCGTGTTGGATATTTATCGCGATTTATGCACGTATCACTATAATATAAAACCTCGTTAGTTTAATAACTTTTTGGTTAATTATTGTGACTCTATGAACAACACCTTTGCAAATGACGGGGCAAACGTCAATATAAATAATCAGCTGATGAATATATACGCCATTTTTTTCACTAATATAGGCTTAAAGTAGGGTCGGAGCTTGTTTAAAATAATGTCACTTTATGAGATAGTTATAGAACGCTTTAGTGTAAAAAAGCTATTATGAATTACATTTTTGACAATCCGCTTATAGCTAACTTTTAAGCCTCTGATAAGTCATTACGAATAAGACCGTAGTCGGAATAATGTCACTTTATCGGATAGATATAGAACGTTTTAGCGTAAATAACTATTATGAATTACAATTTTTGACAATCCGCTTTTAACGAAATTTTAAGCCTCCTATAAGTCATTATGAATTAGACCGTAAGTATTTATTACTATTTTTGAAAATAATATTGTTGATACTGGTCAGCGCGGCACAGTTGACCATAATCCCAAAGTGGAGGAGGCCCGTGCCCAACAGTGGGACGTAAATGGCTGGAGAGGAGGAGGAGGAGGAGGCAGTTGATCAATTTACAAGAAACATCATCATCATCATAACATCATGCCTTTTGGTCATACATGCTCGACGGTTGTAAGTGCTACGCACTTATCCCTTGTTTGATATACAATGAGTAAACCAAGCACGTTGGTAGATAAACAATAAAATTTAATACCCTACCTAATGAGAGCATATAAAGTAATAGGCAATAGGTCAGCTTTCACCTTGAAAAGAGTTCTATCGCATTTTATTACTGAGCAAAAAATAAAAGTCATTCAATGGTAACAATTATAGAGAAAACATAATGTCCTCACAAATCAAACAGCCAGCCAATGGATATCACAATGAAACGTCGACAGATCGCGTCTCTAAAGAAAAAGCGAAAAAACATGGCGCAAAAAGAATAAAAAACCTATCTCCGCCGTAGGAAATATCTCTCATCTTGTAATTATTTTTATCCTTTAAGAGAATTAAAGAGGAATATAGATAAAACGAACAAATAATCAGTTGGTATAATTCATTCATCGCTATTGTTTGAAATACTATTGTATATGCGTCTTAATTTCTTAATGAAAATCGTTTTTGGAGTACGTGGTTTTGACACGAGAATTTCGCTTTGTGTGACTAAGACGAATATAATCTTATCGATTCATGTTATATTTGGCTTGAATTCGTTATGATATGAAAGTATTTGACGTGCATAGTGGTCGAGTGGTTCATGTAACGGACTGCCGTTCACGAGGTCGCGGGTTCAATTCCCGCTAGGGTTTTAGGGTTTATACATACACATATTTATACTGAGTCTAGGTGTTTTTTCTGTATTATAAGTATACTAGCTGTTGCCATCATCCTCTAACTCCTGTAGCTCCATCCGCGTGCAATTTGTAAAAATTTTTTTTCGCAATAAAAGGTAGCCTATGTCCTTTCTCAGGGTCTAAAGATTGTCTGTGCCAAATTTCATCAAAATCGGTTGAGAGGTTTAAGCGGGAAAGCGTAACAGACAGACAGACAGAGTTACTTTCGCATTTATAATATTAGTAGGGATATTTACAAAATAAAAGTAGTTTATGTAGTCTGTCCGTATTCTGGTACCCATAACACAAGTATATAACGGTTAGCTTGGGACCAAAGGACATTATGTGAAATTTCCATGAATTATTATTGAATTTTATTAATTGAATTTGTATGAAATTTATATAAATTTACAGGATTCTGAACGTGAATTTTAAACTCTTATAAACTGTTACAATTTGTGTTAATATATCTGTATGTCCATAGAATACACAATAATTACAGAACACAGCTTTTCTGTAAAAATCGTAGCAAAAAGCTGTGAGTCCGCCCGCCCTACGAGCGACCGGAAGCGGGCGTTAGGCGGTTATTGGTTATTGATTGGTTTTCGATAGCCAACCGAGTGCGACCGGCACGCCTGCACACATACGCCTACACTCACATCTTTATATATGTATATTGATAACATATTTTTATAATACCTGACTATTCAAAGAGGTGCAATGTATAAGTCAAAGCAGGTTATTTGTACAAGACTGTGTACTTTTCAAGTGCTCTCACTGCTAGTTCTAAATATGAATTTTATTTCATACATCGCAAATGTGTTAACAATTTTTTTTCTTTCTTTACTTTAATGAAATAATAATTCTTTAATTTCTAATTATGATAACAAATTATTCTTAAGTGTGCCTATAAAATAACAATAATTCCTCAATTTCTTCCAAATTTTCTGTCAACGAATCATAATATTTTTGGACCAAAGCATTAGACCTACTAGGTTCTTTACTTATAAACCAATAGAAAAAAATGCAATTCAATTTTGACGCTTCCAAGAGATCAAGTCACTCATATGAAAAAATAATTTCAGAAAAGTAACAACCTTGTAATTTTTTCCTTGAGATTATATTTTTTGGGTAGTAAAATAGATTTTGATAACTAAACTAGCCAACGCCCACGGCTTCATCCGCAATTTCCATCAATATAAAACAAATCCTAACAAACTATACAAGAGAGCTGTATTGAGATCCGTTCCGTAGTTTGAAGATAAAAATTCGCACAGGGACATATATACAAAAATAACGACTTTGTTTTATATCAAGTAAAGATAAAAGTTTGGGTGAACATGTGTCAGGCAAAATTGCAAATGAAACGAAAATACAAATTTGGCAGTGAATTCGGTATGATAAGGCTCTTATACAGTTACTTGTGGAGTTTGGAACCTTAACAAATTATACAAAAAAAGCCATCCTCTTGAACCACTCTTCCGCATCTAAATCCGTTATGAAGTTAAGAAGATATATGCTCACATACGGGAGATTTGCCGGCGGTAGTACTCCGATGTTTATCTACTTTAGGTTTGTCACATTCCGTTTTTATAATTAAGTACATACATTTATTTAAATAGCCAACAAAGAGCCTACCAAGGCAGATAAATTATAAACCCTTTGTTTTATAGTAAGAACAGATTAAGCAACACTTATCAAACAAATAAAAATCTTTATAAAGAACTTGGAACCAATCAGCTGGGACATGCGCGTGTCGGTAGATTTTTTTCCAATGGGCGTGGTTACCAATATATTGATAGCTATCGATAGACCACGCCCAGATATTGATATGTCCCGATATTTATGATACTTATATCATATTTTAAACAGCATTTCACACACTTTTCTCAGCTTCAGTTGTATCCATACAACGCAATCTCTTAATATGATTTTCAACCCCTTATTACGAATAATTATTTTAAAGTTTTGTAAACTTATTTTTGCCAAAGAAAATAAATTAGCAAAATAGTGAAAATTAGGGGTTTTAGTATCTATTTTATATATATATAGATTTTTTTTTGTTTTTTTTTTTTTACTTTTATGTTATCATCCGCCAAATCTATAAAGTAAAATGATGAAATGAATCAATTGGGTGACAATGTATATTGTCAACCAAAAAAAAAGACAGTGATGTTAAACAGAATTTTTTTTCACATAGGTTTGCTGTAAGATAGCAGTTAATGAACACTTTCTGAAGTAAATCATAGTTAGCAATTTAAGTTAGAATTTAATTTCTCATTAGTCTGATAGACTAGATTGTAATGTCTGTAAATAATCTGGATATGCTAGATTATTTAAAAATAAAAATAATATTATTCTTTTATAGATTTCGAACTAAATCGACGTTTAATTATAAAAACACCTCTTTATGTACCTATACGTACAATAAGGGCCATCTTTACCAAGTAAACATGGGAGACCGTCCAGAATATAAAATCTATACTTAATATTTATAATATAAGGCTGAAGAGTTTGTTTGTTTGATTGAACGCGCCAATCTCAGGAATTATTGACACAATTTGAAATTTTTTTTAGTGTTGAATAGTGAATTTATCGGGGAAAGCTATAGGCTATATAATATCACGCTGCGGAAAATAGAAGCGAAAGGTTTTGGTTTTACAAAATTCGGTCAAATTTAGAGTGAACCAATAAGTTCAATGCGCAGACTCGAACCGATACCCATTACCGATACGTGATGGGTGGAGCCACATGTACGCCTACCGATATTATTGGAAATTGAAACGTTATAGATTTTATAGAAAACTTATCAAATATATTAGAACACCGCCTCCTAGATATTTTACTCTCTCATCTTCATAAACTTACACGGTGTAGGATATAATTACTACTGAAATATTAATTAAAAAGTTTGGGATGCCTAAATATATCATCCAAAAAGTTTTTATTAATAGATACTGTGTTATTAAACAACTTCAAAAAAACCGAGAAGGTTCTCAATTAGTCAGTATGATTTCTTGTTTATTAGATTAGTTACAATTTATGAGATAACTAACATCAAAAAAACATACAGATGAATTGAGTACCTTCTCCTTTTTTGAAGTCGGTTAAAAATATATTATACAGTTTCAATTATATAATTCTTCATATTTAAAGTTTAGCTTAAAATAAGTATCCATTAGCTTAAATATAATTATTAAAACAAAGTTATTAATATAAATAACAATAAAGAGATGTCATGGTGGCTTAAAACGAAAATTGTGTACTAGAATAAAGTAAGGAAGTAATATTTATGACCGGCCTGCTTCATTACTTAATGAGAGAGCTCTGAAAGGGTGCAAAGGTAACTTTACACTCGATATGAAGAATTATTAGGCCTCATTAGCGTGATAAAACGCATGTTATCTAAACTAATGTATACCACTTAATATTATAAAGCTCAAGAGTTTGTTTGTTTGTTTGTTTGAACGCGCTAATCTCAGGAACCCCTGGTCTGATTAAAAAAAAATTTTTCAGCGTTGGATAGTTCATTTAGCGAGGAAGGCTATAGGCTATATAACATCACGCTGCGACTAATAGGAGAGAAGCAGTAGAGAAAATGGTAACAAAAACGGGGAACATTTTCTAAATTCTACGCGTACTAAGTCGCGGGCAACAGCTAGTAGGTTAAATTGGGTGCTAAATATATGTAATTAACAAGACTAATGGAATATCGTAATGAGTATTTAGGGCTACTGTTACCCATAGCGCAAGTGGAGCTGTTGCATTATACATTTTGTGATATTATTGTAATCTTGTTGACCAATAAAAAAAAAAATTTACTGGAGGTCACGGGTTAGATTTCAGATAACAATTATTAAAGTAATTTATTAATTTTTGCAATTGACATGCTATGCCTTTACTTAATAAATTATATACTTAAAAATATAATACTTAAAAAATAATAAAAGCAGAGCTACGGAACGGTATTCCGAGGTCGTGGATTCAAGACTCGCTTGCGGTAATCACTTTTTCCACCATAATTTAATTTATTAAATTATTAACGTGTTATGAACATTAATATTTTCACTATTTATTAACTAACTACAAGTAATAGCATGAGTATTTTAGATTAAGCTTAATTTGAGACCAGTGGAAGCCAGCAAGACCAGTGTCCATAATTCATTTTTCGTTGCCAAAATGTTTAATTGTTATGGTAGTTACAGTGAGCTAGGCATACTTGATGTGTGCTGCCACGATGTGCTGCAGTTTCGTTTGTAGTTAGTGCCGGCTTTATGACCAAAGTACCTATTTAAAAAATATTTTCACAACCTATTCTCAAACGTAACAAATATTCAAAAAGTTGCATTTTGAAAATTTATATTTTAGTGCCTTGTAATATTACTCGATAAAGTAAACATACAAAAATAAAACTATGTGTAGGAAATTTCAATACCTCTTCTATCAGTAACATTTTCGAAAAAAATGAGTGCAGTTCTATTTCACGGCATGAAGTTTCCATAGTGTTGTATAGCTTATGCCGTAGCACATGATTTCGTAGCAGTAAAATCTTTCTATACTTTGTAGCTTGACTTATGCTGTAGCAGCATACGTAGCTGTTGCGTAGCATTCAAACTTTTTAAGTTTTTTGGCTCTGGTTTTCCGGCCTACGGGGTTTTTGATTGCTACAAATATTTATTGAATTTTCTAAAGTTATACAAATATTTTTTTCTCTGTAAACAATATTTTTAAATGAATCTATCTAAGTAAATTAGGTATGTTAAAACAAATCTAAAGAAAATAAGAATTCGTTAAGTTTTTCCACAAGTTAGCTTTTCCGGCGTTCACTACTCGACGCTAGATGGCGTTATGTGTTAAATGAAAACCAAGCAAAAACTAAAAGAAAATATATGTAATAATAAACTAAGCGGCTATATTTTTCTTAAATAATTTTAATCTTTGCTTATGAGACAAACCGATAAACTATATGCGCATTATCCAGCAGCGCTGCTTTCTGCATCTAGGCTGACACGTATTGCCATCAAGTCTATTGAGGTGCTGTAATAAGTTCATTGGGACTAAACCATTACATACAATTGACAGGCCTCGTGGCCGAGTGGTTCATGTAACGAACTATCGCTTACGAGGTCGCGGGTTCGATTCCAGCACTGGACAATCAATTGTGTTTTTTCTAATCGTTATACAACAAAAATCATACAATAAGTATAAATAATGATTGTTAATATTGATATTCCGATCGATTTACAACAAATACATACATAAAAGATACACGTAATTCTCAGACAAACAAATATTAATTATTTTGTTAGCACAGACAGTGTAATTCACAATTATTTATTGCTGCCTATCAACCAGTGATATACAACCGCGAGACGTATTTTGTTTAGATAAAATAAAGCAAGTGTGAATCAAGAAACAGACATGGGTTCAGTACATATATATACTTAATATAAAAAATCTGAAGAGTTTGTTTTTTGAACGCGCTTATCTAAAGAATCACTAATATCCGATTTGAAAAACTTTTCCAGCATTGGTTAATACATTTATCGAGGAAGATTAAATAACGTCACGCTGCGACCAATATGAGCGAAGCATTAGTAAAAATTGGTGAAAAACGGATTTTTTTTTTATATACCACGCCTACGGAGTCGAGGTCACAGCAATTAATATATAATAGGATTTAAACAGTGACGACAAAACAATCGCGGCTAGGCTTTGCTTATTATTGAGACAAAATCTTTATTTTTACATGTCCCTCTTTCTCCAGTCTATTTACGTCCCACTGCTGGAACACACTGGTCTCCGGTTCGATTCCCGGTCAGTACAATCATTTGTGTGATGTTTATAATTGTCATACAATTGTCTGTACTGCGTCTGGGTGTTTTCTATGTATTATATGTATGTATTTACAAAATAAAAGTAGTATATGTAGTATATCCGTGTTCTGGTACCCATAACACAAGCATATAAGCTTAGCTTGGGACCAGAAGACGTTGTGTGAAATGTCCATGAATATTTATTTATTTATTTATTACTGCTAGATACAGGCCTCCTTCAAATTTGGGAGGAACACTTTAAAATGACGATTTATGGTGGTTATAACTATCGCTTGTAGTTCGAGTAAAAAGAGGCTATATAACTAACAGTTGAACTCTGTCTACCTATTTTTACAATCCAACAGCTTGTTATATTCTGCAGGTCAATAGCTTAGTGGAAAAATTGAGGCTACGTAGTTCAAACTCGCACTTATATCGCTGTGGCCATACCGTCACTTCCTTTCCCTTAGAGGTAGGCAGAGACTATAGAGCGCCATCTGCTACCATCTGAATACACTTACTTGGCTTTAATAATCAAGTCTTTTATGTCATATCTTGATCAACTGGTCCCAAAAAACAAGCGTTTTTCGTCTTTTCCATTTATCTGAATTTCTATCTATGTCTAATTCGGTTAGGTAACTCCAAAAATATAAGTAAAAACATCCATAAATATGTCAAGGTGTGCAAGTAGATGACAGCGTGATGCATGTTCTCGTTGGATTAATTCTTTTTTGCGCTGTTTAGGGGAAAACATTACGTATGTCGCACGTGGCTAAAAACAGGGACAGTTCATTGATATATGTGAGTGGTTTTCTCATTTTCTGGTAACACTGAAATATATAAATACCAGTTTCTGTCCGCGGCTACACACGCATTAGTGTCCGAAATTAATACTAAAAGTCGATACCGAAATCAATAGTAAAATAAACATCAACATTGACCCTAATAACTAAATAATAATAATAAATATTCACGGACATTTCACACAACGTCCTCTGATCCCAGGCTAAGCTTATTATGCTTGTGTTATGTGTACCAGAATACGGATAGACTACATATACTACTTTTCTTGTGTAAATACATACTTATAATACATAGAAAACTCCCAGACGCAGGACAAACATTTGTATGAAAATTATAAATATCACAGAAATAAATGTCTCGAGCGGGAATCGAACCCGCGACCTCGTGATTGTTCGTTACATAAACAATTCAACCACGAGGCTCGTCTTTATTTAGACGCGTGTATTTGTTTTAAATTTTCAGTGTGGTTTTATTTGAATGAATGAGTCGGTAAGTGTTAGAATAAATTTAATAACAGTATTTAATAATCAATATAATAAATATTTTAATAATAATATAATATTTTAATAATAAATTATATCCGCGTGGTGACGGATTAAGAATACAAGTGTCACCACCCCATCTCCTCCCAAGGGTGCTGTAAAAGTCAGCTAAGGGATATTGTACACAGATAACATCCTCTATGAGAGATGGAAAACTCGAAAATAAACCCTGTGCCAACACGCCTGGTCAGCGCGGCACAGTAGACCATAAACCCTCCCGAAGTGGAGGAGGCCGGTGCCCAACAGTGGGACGTAAATGGGCTGGAGAGAGAGAGAGAATCATCAATACGAGTATCAAAAACAAATCATTTTACCTGAACTTAAATAAAAACACTCAAATATCCGTATATTTTGCAGTGCATCGATGTAGTAGAGTAGATTCCGACCATTTTTCCAAGGCTTCCTGTTTCCCCCGGACACGAAGCTATAACTCTTAGTATTGTTCTCGGTATTCTCAAGGAACCTGTACCAAAGTTCTCACAAACTCAGCTTTGTTGCTAAGAATTATTACTTTAGAAACGGATAAGTCTTGCCACTGTTATTGTTCGATGATTTTTCGTGTGATACATTGTTTCAGATTATGTTAATTTGATTCAAAATTATTGTATGAATTATAGTTATAAAGTATATTATTATCTTTACTTATACTTATAACTGTATTGCTATGTGTATACGAATATTTAATAAGATACCGTAAAACTACTTTTTACGGATTTAGACGCGTATATTTGTTTTAAATTTTGGCCCGACGTTTCGGAGACTTTGCAGTCATGGCCATGGTCACGGGTGAGACTGAGCTGTAATGTGTCTTCTACGATCAGTTATTACAGGGTTTACCCACATTCGATTTTAATTTTACATTGACCATAAAGATAGACTTTTACTATAAACTATATCATATTACATTGTGCTCAGACTACATAAAATCAATAACATTATTTTAGTTTCTAAAATACATTAACAAATTGTAACAATATAAAGAATTTTTTTTTTAAATTATATAAGGTGAAACACATAATTTTATCATAGACTAAAGTTTTAATTATTATAGAGGTAGTATACAATATAGCAAGCAAAATAAGTTTATATACTTAAATACAATATTATTTACATAATAACAAGAATTTTTAAAAAAGAATTATTGGTTTAAGATTTAAATTTGTTTATATTAAAAAAAAAAGAAATTGTTAATTTTTATTTGAATTTATAGAAAATTAGTATTTATTTTAATTATTTAGTTTTTATTATTTTATCTAATATATAAAAAAAAAAATTAATGAAAAAAAAAAGCAAAAAGTAGTTTTATTTAAACAGATGAGTCGCGCAAGTGTTAGAAAATATTAAGATACCGTAAGATATAAAAACGTAAAAATTTTCATTATTTAGGACAAAATTGTATCATTGGCTGAGTAAAAATAACTTCTACAATATTAATGATTTCCTTGAATATAAAAATCATTAAGTTATTGCATGCTATAATATTAGCTAAACATGTAAGTGCTTTAAATTTGTAACACCTTATTGTATACTATGTTTATGGCAATATAATAAACATGAAATGAAAAATGAAATACGGTAATTGTTCGTGAGTTGACGGATTAAGAATACCGGTATTACCACCCCTTTTTCTCCCAAGCGATATTGATATCAGATAACATCTTCTGTAAGAGACAGAAAACTCAAAACAAAACCTTATACCAACACGCCTTGTCAGCGCGACATAGTAGATAATAATCCCTCCCAAAGTGCGAGAAGTGTGAGAAGGCCCGTTCCCAACAGTGGAACGTTAATAGGCTGAAGAGACAGAGAAAGTTTGAAATATGTAAGTAATCTCCGAAGGTAATTGTACTATAAAAGTTTTTCACTAATTAAAAGCTACAGCCTTCTTAGCTGCTACAGTGAGAAAATTACAGTTTAGGCAATAGAAATCACGGTCAAAAAGCTAGTATATTATATTTTAAAGCTAGATAATTAGTGAATTTGAAGACAAATATAGGACATATTGTAGTCTGCGTTAGTGACTTGCAAATTTTTCCACTATAGCTAAGTAATAGAAACTTTTTAAGGAATCAAACTTATACACCTAAGTGTCAGTTCGTTTAATCGCTTACTACATTTTGTAATAGAAATATTACATGTTTATATACCCTAATTGTTTTTTAAAGAAACAAAATAACTGACATTTTTTTATTATCTTCTTAAAACAAGTCTCGAAAAATTTGAAACAAATCAAAACAGTTTTCATTCCCAAGTCGATCGTTGTGCCAAAGGGTAAGGACTCCAGTTCTCGACAATCGGATAATAATATATATATTTTCGCTCCATATTCCTCGGAAGTGCTCTGAACATGATATAGTGTGTATAAATCGGTTGCGACTGCTCTCAAGGGTGTGTTTACTTCGATAGGGGTAACTTTCAACCCTGTCGATTTGAAAGAATAGTTTTTTCCGATATACTCTATTTTTCTGTTTGTAATTTTTTTTTCTTTAAATCCGTTTTCCTTATAAACGGTCCACCGATAACAATACCTCCTTTTTGAATGCAGGAAGTGTGTAGTTCGTGTTTCTTTATATAATAGTTACTTATGTTTTAAAGTTATTTCATTAGTTAATACGCGATAATAGACCGACAAATGAAAAAATTAAAAAGTAAGAGAGGTTGTTTCGCTAAGATTTTCTATCGAGAAAACTTTTTCAATCGCGTTTCTGAGTTTATGCGATCCTAGATTATATATTGATAAAACATATACTTAAAAATTAGAGCTCTAGCCATTCAATATAAAGAAAAAATGAAAACTTCGTACGTAGAAAAATGCACGCAGCTATTTTGGAATCCTCTTAAATAGATTATAAATGGATCGGTGACGTTTCAAGGAGCAATGCTTTGTTTATAAACAAGGACTCTACATCAGAACTAAAAAAAATATTTCATAATAATTTCACAACAAATCATCCAATCCAAGACATGATAAAGGGTAAAGTTGCCAAATAAAGTATAAAATATGATCGGTCCAATACCCGCAGTGCGCTGTCAATAAAAATTGTGTACTAAATCACGAGTTCTCTACAGGGAATAATAACATGACCCTTTTCTTTTGTAAGAAAATTTCGATGTATAAGGCACATATTATATTTTTCTTCGATTATTTCAGTATTAGTTCGTGTGGTAACGATTTAAAAACACGAGTTTAATCTGTTTCTTCCCAAAAGTGCTGTTAAATCCAGCTTAGGGATATGTATTATAAAGAAAGAATAGATTTTGTAAGAGATGGAAAACTATGAACTAAGTCCTATCCCAACATACGTGGTTAGCGTGGCATAACAGACCAAGGATCCTCTCGAAATGGAGAAGGTCAGTGCCTGATGATTAACGGACTACGAACAACAAGTATAAGTACTGTAACACTTCACGTGATAATTACTTTGGATACAAGACTGCCTTGTCTCAAAAGGCAGCAGTACGCATTCCGACGAGATTTTCAACAGTCTTAGTTGGTGGAGCCTAAGGCTAAGCGTATGCTGAGACACAGGCGACGCAGACACGTGTCTGCTCTGCTCTGCACCTCGCTCTGTCTCTCTAAGTATACGCTGGAGGCCTTGGTCTGTTTCGCCTGCCCTGCGTTACTAAATCTGTGCTGTGCTGCGCTACATCGCCTGCGTCCCAGCATACGCCTAGCCTAATGGGGGAGAAACCGAAGAACTATACGGGCATTTTATAGCAAGACTGCTTTCTGCATCTGGGCCGTTTTACCGACTTATATTGAGAATTACTTAATATTGTTCTTATGATTCCGTATTCCGCATGCTTATGCCTATGCCGAAACAGGGACCTTTACCGTGTAGTGAAGGCCCTTCTGCCAGTAGAGGCATAGGTGATAGAATATATCCTAATTATCAAATATCTCGCTAAAATTGGGACCCATTTGGACAAGTAGCGAGTTTCCATGTTATTTAGGTTATATTTTTACAATAATATCGTATGCAATCTAAATATGTTATTAAAAAGTAATTAAATATTATACTTTGATGAAATAACTTTTTGTAATAACATATTATAAAACAGAAGCGTTTATTATGTGTTGCTTAATAAACAATAACCTGTGTATTACTGGTGGATATTAAATAACTCAATTCGTTTCTAATTTGTCGACAATTGTTCCCGACAAAGGCATACTCCGAACGAGTGAACGCGAGTATGAAGGAAGTCGACTGCTAGGGGCACTAGTGATGTCTTTAAGAAGATATCTATAAATAAATAAGATATGTCTGTAGTGTTTACTTTTATATTATAATAGCAAACAACCCCTAGCTTGGCGCGGTTAATATTGATAAAATTTACTATTTCTTCAGACTATAGATATTATAATTATGTAGGTTTTATGTTATGGAATGAAGGCGATATTTGACCCTGAATAATTAAATTATTGCTCTTCTTATGAATCGATACTAAAGCAATCTTTAAAAAAATGTGTAAAGGATATTCAGATCATCATTATGTATAAGCATAATTTTTACCATTAGGCATTTCATTTTTTAAAATAAATTAAATAATAAATAAATAAATATTCATGGACATTTCACACAACGTCCTCTGGTCCCAAGCTAAGCTTATTATGCTTGTGTTATGGGTACCAAAATACGGATAGAATATATATACTACTTTTCTTTTGTAAATACATACTTATAATACATAGAAACAACCAGACGCAGTACAAACATTTGTATGACAATTAAAAAAATCACGCAAATGATTGTCCCCAGCGGGAATCTAACCCGCGCCCTCTTGACTGGCAGTCCGTTACATAAACCATTCAACCACGAGGCTCGTCAGAAACAGAAAAAGTGTGAATGGTCTTGGGTTCGAGATCTGCTTGTGGTAATAAATTTCACAGCTATACTTTGATTTATAAAAACAAAATTGAAGATTTTTAAACTAAATTATAGTTTTTCTCGTAAGTTCTGTCAACTATCGACACTATTTCCCATCCCTAGCCCAACAAAGCAAACGCCATTGCCAGTGGCGTTGTCGGGCGGCGCACCGATGCGTTTATAATATTTCATTTATTCGTAATAAATTATAATCGCTAGCATTTGTGCCGAGATGTGGGGACTTAATTCTGTTAGAGACTAAAGCCACAAAGTCACTAGATAATATTAAGTTTTAATAAGTTATTATTGTGTAACTTTCCTTTAAAAAGAAATAAATATTCATGGACATTTTACACAACGTCCTCTGGTCCCAAGCTAAGCTCATTATGCTTCTGTTATGGGTACTAGAATACGGATATAATACATAAACTATTTTCTTTTGCAAATACAAATTTTAAATACATAGTAAATACCCAGGTGCAGTGCACAAGCACACATTTGTATGACTATTAAAAATATCATACTATGCGGGGATCGAAGCTGCGACCTCGTGAACGGCAATCCGTTAAATAAACTATACCTACCAAGAAACTCATCAAAAATAGATTATAACACAATTTGATCTCAGTAAAAATCAAACCTATATCAAAAACAGACTGCATCGACCAACCGAACCTCCTAAGTCTAGCAGTCATTTCAAATACTAAAAACATAATAATATAGTATCCGTAAACCCTCCAAAATATATACTTACACCCAACCTAGTGTGACATATTAATTTATATTATAATGTAATTTATGCGGGGACCCATTGAGGTCTCTGTGATTTCTTTGTGTTAACCGCAGAGGGCAGGTCGCGTGAAATTATGAAAAATTACACATAAACTTCCACCTCACGTCATTCCACGTTGGATCGATTCAACTTATCTATGGACACTTTTATTGTCCGTGTGGTGACGGGTTAATAATAAAGAAGGGAAGAAGTTAGTAATAAAGAAGGGCATCCCGATCTATGACAGAGCTTGGTTTGACAGGCTTGCCGAAAAGAGAAGAAAACGCCATGAGCGCCATACCATACCCTGTACATCTGCCGCAACCTTTGCCTGCCCTGGTTGCGGCCGGCCTTGTGAGTCCAGAATTGGGCTCTTTAGTCATACAAGGAAGTGTCCAAAGGTACTGCATACTACTTGAATCATCTGATACAGATGTAAAGGCCTATGATGATGGTGACGGGTTAAGAATACGAGTGGCACCACACCTTTTTCCTTCCCAGGGTGCTAGGTAAAAGCCAGTTATGGAGTATTGTACACAGATAACATCCTCTGTGAGAGATAAAAATCTCGATAATAAACTCTATTCAACACGCCTGGTCAGTGTGGCACAGAAGACCACAATCCCTCTCATAGTGAACGTGGCTCGCACCCAACAGTGGGACATTAATGGACTAAACAAGGGGAAGAATGTGCATTGTGCACTTTTTAACACGCTTAAATAATAAATTAGCAAATGCAAATGCAATGCATAACGTTCTCGATAGATGGCGTTGTACGTAAAAATACGATATAAACTCAATCATCACTTGGATGATTATGGTGGCCTAATTTGATTACTGAAAGCATGACCGCAATAAGCTCAGTTGGCAGAGCTACGGAACGGTATTCCGAGGCCGTGGGTTCTAGTCCCGCTTGTGGTAATCACTTTTTCCACCATAATTTAATTTATTAAGTAAAAGCATAGCTTGTCAATTGCAAAATCAATAAATTACGCTTATCATAGGTCAGTATATCTATCAATGTATTAATCTATGTAACGGAATCTTTCAGAGTGATTTTAACCCACTGGCAGAAGTTGGATTGATCTGAAATTTTGCACATATATCAAGAACCGATGACAATGCAATAATTTAAAAAAATATTCGGGATTTGCAAGCGTGTTTTTTAGTTTTTGAACTAAGTACATCATATTATAATACTATTTCTTTTCTGGCCATGACAGATCAAATTTATCCATTTATTTATTATTTGCCTTATTCTTATCGGTTTTTCTGATCCTGTGTGACCATGTCCGTGTTTAATCGTCATATTTTTATAAAATAATGCACACATAATTACAAGAAAAAGACGTTTATTCACGGAAAACGCGTTAAAATTTAAATTCATATATTTTTTGCACTATATTTTGTTTAAAATTATTTGTGCACATTTCACGTTTCCTTTTACAATATTTCAGTCAAACTCATATGAACGTGACAGAAATGCATTTGTTGAATAAAATTAATTATAATAAGGTGCTGTAACGAATTTTATACCGTTTAATGAATTCGATTAAGAACCCAATTCTGGTACATAATTCTAAGGGGCTGCAAATAAGCATAACTAATATCAAATTATGACCAAGGCATAAAGACTTCATAATTTAAAATATTCACAAAAGAGTGAATTAACGTGTATACATAAATAAAAATTAAGGGACGGTCAGGTAAATGGGGTGGGACCCTTAGCCCTTCTAAATATAATTAAGTATAACCCAATAAGCCTTCTACACAACAAAAACAAAAACCAACGAAATTTTATTATCATTATTTGCATATTATAATAATTATGATTATGCGTGGGGGTTAAGATGGGAGAATTTTTAAACTGTGTAAGCCTTCAGTGGATTATTGAAGTAAACATGGTCGAATACTGAACTGTACCTATAAATCTTTATCCAATCTTGACGTGTCTCGTGGCAGATTGACGATGACGATTTCCGCCCAGGACAATCATTTGTGTGATATTAATTGTCATACAAATGTTTGTACCACGTCTGGGTGTTTTCTATGATATAAGTATGTATTTATTTACAAACACACAAACAACTCAAACATATAAGCTTAGCTTGGGACCAGAGGACGTTGTGTAAAATGTAATCCAATGCGAATTATATTATAGCCTTCGCAAGTTCTAAACTTGTCGATTCTTAGTATATTGTTCTGAGAATATGGCTTGCTAAGAGAAACTAGTCATCGAAGATAATATAAGTATTCATATATTAGAGGAAAGTCGCGGATGTATTGGACACAACACATCTTCTTTCTTTTTTTCTACCCCTTTAAGAGGGTACGTTACTACTAATTTAGGTATTTGCTTTAGGTATTGCTATCCATAGGGATAGCAATACCTAAAGCAAATACCTAAATTGTCCCTTTCAGCACGGCGTTCGGGAATAGTCCCGAACGCCGTGCTGAAAGGGACAAATATAGCTGAAGCAGATTTCACCTACAAATTCTTTGAAAAAAAGACATTTCGTAGTCCCCTTTTTTCTTCGCGAAAATTAAACCTATTTTGACTGTTTTTACGCCATATTATAGATGGAGAGTATATCTATGCTTCTGTCACTTTCTTTTTTGGTAAAACCTTACCAAATATGTGTGATAGACGCTGCAAATTTATCTAAAAAAACAAAAAAAAAACGGGATTTTCAGATGGTCATATTTCTTTTAGTTATTATGTTTTGAAAAAAAAAGTGATAGAAGCATAGATATATACTCTTCATCTATAATATAGCGTAAAAAAAATTTATATCGGTTTAACTTTCGCGAAGTAAAAAGGGGACTGCGATGCCCATATTTTTGTTTGGAGCATAATTTGGTATCGTGCCCTCTTAACATCCCACGGTACCTACGGATTTATTTTCCAGTTCTCAATCTTTCGCTGTTGATCCTTTTTTTTGCATCCTTTTTTCTGTCTCTATTAGCACCCTGGGGAAGAAATGGGGAGAGATACATGTACGTATTCTTATTCAACACTACCTGTTACCCGCGTCTTTGTATGCGTGAAATTTGGAAAAGTTTTCCCAGTATTTTTAAATTTTTCGCTAATGCTTAGATTCTATTAGCCACAGCGCGATTTTGTTTAGCCTATAGCCTTTCTCGATAATCAAATGATGAAAGCAATGAAATGATTTTTCGAATCGGGCCCATAGTTCCTGCGATTAACGCGTTCAAACAAACAAACAAACAAACTCTTCAGCTTCACAATATTAGTAAAGAAGTATAGATTAGAATTCCTTACAAGTTTACTACTGATGACGTCACAAGGATTGTCAAATTAGACTAACAGTAAGTACGATAAAGTATAGTAATATTCAGTATTATTATCTTTAAAGGAAAACCTTTACCCGTGTCACATAAACCCTTCAACGTTAATGAAATCACAGCTCGATGTCGGCCATTTTTTCTAAGATAACATTTTTAATCGTTTCTCACGATTCAGTTAGCATTCCAGCAACCCTTCGTGATGCCCCAATGAACAGATTAAGGATTATTTCTTTCTTAAAAAGCCCCTTTCTGTTTGACTTCATTTTCGGTCAGTTACACTTTAAAAGTTTAGAATTTATTGTCTTATTTCGATGGGAGATAAGTACTTATAGATTTTATTTAAACACTAGAGTTTTCCCGCAACTTCGTAAGCATGAAATTTTGAAATCAAACCTAAATAAATTATACAAAAAAGCCATTATTTGGAACTACTCTATGTATTAAAAGAAACCGCATCAAAATCTGTTGCTTAGTTTTAAAGATATAAGCTTACATAGGGGCTTTGTTTTATAATAAGTAAAGATGATTTTTGAAGACAATTATTAAACACTGTCCTAAATATGTTTTTCCTTCCCAAAGTGCTGTAAAAGCCAGCTAAAGGATGTTGCACATCGATAATATCCTCTGTGAGAGACGGACCTCGAACCCGAAGTGGAGGAGACCCGTACCCAACTGTGGAATGTTAATGGACTGAAGAGATCTCTCTCTTGAGAGAGAGAGATTATGTATTATCATCACATGATCTCTCTAGTAAGTTATCACCAGTAGCATAGAAACGCGTGCGACACTTACCATCTTACTGTCAAGCCTTATTCCATGGGGGTAGTCAGATGCTATATTCAATAAACGAAGAAAGGCTCATGTATGGATGTTTTAACATAAATAAAGATCATTTATTTATTGTAATAAAAATAAATATTTATAATTACTTCACGACTTCACGTGCCTTTGAAATTTGAGGGTTTTCCTCCATTTCTCAGGATATAACCATCAGATCCTGAACTGGTGCCAATGGGACCACACGGGAGCCACCATCTTTCAAATAAAAAAAGAATCATTAAAATCGCCTCACCCAGGTAAAATCGATTAGATAACAAACATAAAAAAAAATTATTAAAGACAGGGAGATACAGACTAATTGAGAACTTCCTCATTTTTTCAAAGTCTGTTAAAATAAGTTTTCTTTAATTGCTGTTTGCCTCTGCATGCTTTTATCAAAATATATTAAAAGATTTATATAATCATATTATTTCTGAATAAATTACTAACTAATAGTAATGTTATAGTTGTATTATTACAACAAATGAATGTTGTAATTGATAACTAACGTTATATCGTAAGCAAACAACGCAAAGTAGAGGCGGTCGCTCGGTATGATTGCACCCAAAGGCTATTACTGACTGACTCGTGTGTTATACTACAACTAACCACTCTTGATCAATATCAAAGTCAAAGTCAAAATTTTTTATTTCACGTTGGCATGTTTTACAAGCTCTTTTGAAACGTCAGAAACTAGGTGGGGATGATACTTATATACAGGGTGTCCCAGAACTCAACGTCAAGCCGAAACGGGGTGACAGGATAGATCATAACCATCACGAGAAAAATCAGAAAAAAAATCTATCCCATGCAGTTTGAAAATTATGGGCATTTTAAGAAAAACCTAGAAATTTGGTCTAACTGTACCATTTTTCGGTTATTGTGGTTAATTTTTATTATTTTTGGTCATTTAAACTTTGGAACCGTAACCCTAAATAACATCTCGAGAATCACAGTCTAAAATAATGACACAATTACCCCAAGTTTCCTAGAATTTAGACTATTTGTTAAACTATGAATTTAAAATTTTCAAACTTTGTCGACTTTGAAACACCCTCCTTTAAAAAAAATGTACTAGAGTGCCTTGGCAAGTGCCATTAAGAGTTGGCGCATTTAATCAGGATTGTAAAATGGTACAATACTTGTAAGTTTCGTACTAAAAAAAACGAGTAAAAAATAAAAACCTCAAGTAACCCGATTTTTGCTAACCCATTTTACTCAGGAAAAATGTTTTTTATTCGCACAAGCCCTTGGTAGGTTCTTTATTTTACGGCAAAATGATGAGAGAGATGGATAGTGGACATGTTTGCCATGAGCGAGCGAGACAGATAGTGACGCCACGCAGTGAGACGGAGATGCATCGTTTAAACGAGTGCGAATGAAACAGATACAGACGCCATACCAAGCAAATAGCTACGCTGCCAGTCTGACACCAGTTAGTACATTTCGCTCATTCGTCTACTGCGCACCTTTCCGTATTCGCTTGTGTTAATTTAGTACTGACAACTTTGGCTTTTCTTTTTGGACTTGGATTTTTGTGAATTGGACTTGTTGATTACATACCGGCAACTTTGGCTTCTCTCTTTTGGAATTGGACTTTTGTGTTGACATCCTTCTCATCACTATGCCTACGCGCTACACTTCACAAGAATATGCGAACATGCATCTCATTTATGGGGAATGCAGATGCAACGCAAGTGCCGCCGCTAGACTTTATCGTGAAAGATATCCAAATTTAGAGCGCTATCCGGATCACCGCGTGTTTGTTAATGTGCACCATTCACTCACAGAGGACGGCCATTTCCCGAATCAAATACGGGCTGGAGGTAGACCTCGCTTTCCTTACGAAGAAGAAGTGTTGGAAGAGGTCGCAGATGACCCAAGTATTTCCGTTCGTGGAATTGAAGAAAGAACGGGAATACCCAAAAGCACAGCACATCGTATTTTACAAAGAGCTGAAATGCATCCATTTCACGTACAACGAGTTCAAAGTCTTCTCCCTCGAGATTATCCTGAAAGGATTTCATTTTGTAGAACAATGCTACAGAGGCATAATGAAAATCCCCAATTCATCCAAAAAATTCTCTGGTCAGATGAATCTACATTTAAAAAAGATGGCTACATAAACTTACACAATTTTCATGAGTGGCATGTGGAGAATCCACATTTAATGCGAGAAGACCGATCCCAATATCGCTTTAAAGTTAACCTGTGGACAGGAATTTTAAACGGCAAAATAGTTGGGCCTTTTGAGCTGCCTGAGAATTTGAATGGCACGAATTACCTAAATTTTTTACGAGAAAATTTACCAAGTTTGTTAGAGGACGTACCACTAACAGATCGTTGCCACATGTGGTATCAACAAGATGGCTGCCCAGCGCATTACGCAGTGCAAGTAAGAGATTTCCTTGACCAAGAATATCCGGGAAGGTGGATTGGACGTTCAGGCACTATCTCGTGGCCAGCCCGTTCCCCAGATTTAAATCCCCTGGATTTTTTTTATTGGGGCGTTCTCAAAGAAAAAGTTTATTCTAAGCCCATTGAGAGCGTAGCCGAGCTGCGTGAACGAATTTCTCAAGCTGCTGAGGACATCAACTCTCGAGGATATGCCCGGCTAATAAGTAGATCTTTTTTAAGAAGATGTAGGGCGTGTGTTGAAGCTGATGGTAAACAATTTGAACATTTGTTTTAATAAAAAATGTTATTTTCAAATCTGACTTTTATTCCAATAAACCTAAACAAAACAAGGTCAACATTTTTCATTATTTTATTAGTATTTTGTTGCTTTGGTAAAAGTGGCGTCACTATCTGTCTCGCTCGCTCATGGCAAACATGTCCACTATCCATATCTCTCATCATTTTACCGTAAAATAAAGAACCTACCAAGGGCTTGTGCGAATAAAAAACATTTTAACTGAGTAAAATGGGTTAGCAAAAATCGGGTTACTTGAGGTTTTTATTTTTTACTCGTTTTTTTTAGTACGAAACTTACAAGTATTGTACCATTTTACAATCCTGATTAAATGCGCCAACTCTTAATGGCACTTGCCAAGGCACTCTAGTACATTTTTTTTAAAGGAGGGTGTTTCAAAGTCGACAAAGTTTGAAAATTTTAAATTCATAGTTTAACAAATAGTCTAAATTCTAGGAAACTTGGGGTAATTGTGTCATTATTTTAGACTGTGATTCTCGAGATGTTATTTAGGGTTACGGTTCCAAAGTTTAAATGACCAAAAATAATAAAAATTAACCACAATAACCGAAAAATGGTACAGTTAGACCAAATTTCTAGGTTTTTCTTAAAATGCCCATAATTTCCAAACTGCATGGGATAGATTTTTTTTCTGATTTTTCTCGTGATGGTTATGATCTATCCTGTCACCCCGTTTCGGCTTGACGTTGAGTTCTGGGACACCCTGTATTTAAATGTTTGTGGCTTGTACACACTTGCTGATCTTTGCGATACAAATTCTAAGGGGCATTACATAACCACCAACTAGACTAGGTCATCGGTATAATAAGGCTATAAGCTGTAACAAAAGTACCTCCCGCATATGAACGTTTTGAAAACATCAAGCCAGGTATAACTAACATTGAGAAATATTGTAGTGGAAAATTTGGTTATCATGTGCTGGTCCCGTGGTAGCTCAGATGGGAGAGCAACGGAACGGTATTCCGAGGTCGTCGGGTGTAAGTCCCGCTCGTGGTGATCATTTTTTCTACTATACTTTGATTTACTAAGTAAAATCATAGCATCTCAATTGCAAAAATTTATAAATTAATGTAGAATCGGCTTTTCCAAGATGAATCAACAATACAATAAAAACAAAATAGCAGAAACAGTTTATGTAGTCAGGAGCTATATCCAGTAAATCTGTATTCTGGTACCCATAACACAAGCGTTATACGCTTGGCTTGGGACCAGAAGACATTTTGTGAAACGTCTATGAATATTTATATAAATTACTTATTATAAAACAAAGTCGTGATTTTTATATGAATGTCCCTATGTGAGTTTACATCTTCAGAACTATGCAACAGATTTTGATGCGGTTTTTTTAGTACATAGAGTGGTGCAATAAGATGATTTTTTTATATAATTGGTTAAGGGTTATCATCCAATATCACGCATATGGAGTAGCGGGCAACAGCTTATTATTACACAAATTACAAAAACAAAAATAATTAACATTATTCAATATTTTGTAAGTAAAGTATCAAAAATCTAGATCGTAGTGTACGTCAGTATGCAGACTCCTGACCCAAATGTTGTGATAGCTCCCAATAACAGCCAGCGGCGTTCAATTATTGCTTTATTAATTGAGAGAGTTCACCTGACGTAGACATCTTCGCACTCATATTATAAACTAAGATATTGCATTTAGAGGGCAATCTATTTTACTAACAAACTTACTTATGGTCTGCTTGTATTTGGATATTTTCTAAAGTACAACACAAAAATTTCACTCAATAATGTGATCAACAACTACACATACATCCATCCAAATTCCTTTCTGGGAAAGTTTATCAAAATTAAAAAATTCTGTTCCAATTTTAAAGAGGATTCCTCGTGGTGCAAGACCTACAGTAGCCCAAAGTTTAGCTGTTTGTATAGGTCTTGTAGTGCGGGAGAACTCTCGTACTGCTTGGGAACAATTACTCACCTTCCCTTACAGAATATTACACATTAAAAATGCTCGGACTGTTAGAAATACGCTTACTCAACAAATTAAACAAAATTGCAAATACCCATCCCATGAATTTGAACATAATAACAAATTTCACAATAATTCTTTCTATGCATACGTAGAAAGCAAATTAAGGGATGGTGACATTCGGGGCGCGTCAAAACTTTTATTTAGTAGTGATGTGGTGGCGTCTTGCTCTCCAGAGACGCTTAGCAGTCTTCGGAGCAAGCATCCACCACCAGCTTCTGACCTCGCCTTTCCTGATCCACCGGGCTCTGACATGGATCATCTCAGCGTCACAGCCAAGGACGTTCTCGAGGCCGTTGGCTCCTTCCGCGGTGGCTCTGCTGGGGGCCTCGACGCCTTAACACCACAACATCTAAAAGATCTAGTGGGTCCAGGCGTCGGGGAATCTGGCACTGCGCTGTTGGGGGAGCTAACGGCTTTGATGAACCTCATGCTCTCCGGCAATGTGAACGAATGCATAATCGACATATTATATGGTGCGAATTTATGTGCATTAAAAAAAAAAGATGGCGGCATTCGTCCCATTGCCGTGGGATGCACGTATCGGCGTATGGCAGCCAAACTATGCTGTAAGTTTTACAGTCGGGAGCTCTCGGAAAAATTCAGACCGTTGCAACTTGGCTTCGGATCTAAAGGCGGCTGTGAGGCTGCCATACACGCATTGTCAACTTACCTTGGCTGTGGCAAAGGCGAAGTTATTTTGAAGGTTGACATAAAAAATGCCTTCAATTCGGTGAACAGGGACACGTTGCTGACACAAGCAAAATTAGAAACACCTAAAATATTTAAATTTCTTTGGCAATGTTACAGGTACCCATCTAAATTATTATATAAGGACAGTCTTTTGGAATCATCAGTTGGATGTCAGCAAGGTGACCCTCTTGGACCAGTCATTTTTAGTTTAGCAATTCATCCCATTATTAAAGAAATAAATTCAAAATTTAACATCTGGTACTTGGACGATGGTACCCTTGGAGGTGATATAGATTCAGTTTTAAAAGATCTGGCTTTTTTAAAAGACAAATCAAAATCTATTGGACTCGAACTAAATTCTAGTAAGTGCGAAATATTTTTACGACACGACATTGATAAACTTTCGACCTTATCAAAATTTAATGTTTTGGCTCCAAATATTAAATTAATGGAAAAAAATTCTCTTCGCCTCCTAGGGTCCCCAATTCTGGAAGAAGGATTTCAATCGTTCATAGATGAAAAAATACAAAATTTTTGTGACAGTTCGGATCGTTTAAACAAAATTAACATTCATTCGGCTTTCACCATAATTCGGTTTTGCCTTTTTGTTCCCAAATTCACGCATGCACTTCGATCTTCACCATTTTTTAAGCATTTGGACCTTTTACAAAAACTTGACAAAATTATACAGAACACTTTATCTCATGTTTTAAATGTGGCCTTGAGCGACCGAGCCTGCCTACAGGCAGCACTTCCTATCCGCCTGGGTGGGCTCGGTGTTCGCAAAATTTCTGATGTTAGTTTACCAGCGTTCTTGTCATCGGTCCATTGCACTGAGGAATTGACCAGGGAAATATTGGAATCTACACTGGTCGATTCTGAAGTGCAATATAAGACCGATGCCATTAACGCTTGGAAAATGACTTGTCCAAGCACCGATTTGCCTAGAGACCTCTTTTCCCAGAGGCAGTGGGATGCGCCGCTCTGCAGTAGTATCAGAGATCACCTACTATCTTCTGCTGGTAATGCTGTGGAGCGCGCTCGCCTGCTGGCTGTGGGAGAGTGGGAATCTGGGTTGTGGATACAGGCACTTCCGTCACCCAACATAGGTACCTTGTTGGATGACACGACCTTCCGTGTTGCCACTTGCCTCCGTTTGGGAGCATCGTGCATTTCTCCGCATCGATGCCATTGTGGTGATTCGGTCGACAGCCTCGGACATCATGGCCTAAGTTGCAGCAGAAGCGCCGGGCGCATATCGCGTCACGCCAGTATTAATGACATTCTTCGTCGTGCTCTTGTCGCCGCTGAAGTACCAGCTGTACTTGAACCCAATGGTCTGGTACGCGACGACGGGAAGAGACCGGACGGTATGTCATTGTTGCCTTGGAAGGTGGGTCGGCCTTTGGTATGGGACGCCACCTGCGTCGATACCCTCGCGCCATCTCATGTTCCAAGCACGTCTGTATGCGCTGGCGCTGCTGCTGCGGTAGCAGAGACACTCAAACGGCGCAAATATCATAATCTTGTTGGAGATTATGTTTTTGAGCCGTTTGGGGTCGAGACGCTGGGTTCATGGGGTCCGAGTGCTAAATCTCTTTACGGAGAGATTTCTAAAAAATTAGTCGACCGCACACGTGACCAGAAGGCTGGTCTGTACTTGGCACAAAGGATAGCAATTGCTATCCAGCGTGGTAATGCGGCCAGCCTTTTGGGCACGTTGCCCATAGACATCGATGCGGAGGAGTTTTTTGATGCGTAAAATATACTTTAGTTTGCCTTTTCTTTTTTTTTCTTTTTTATTTAAAATTTTTTGTAACCCTAATTTATGTTTTGTATATAATAATATTGTAAATACTACTGATGAATAAAAAAACTTTATTAACTAAACTAAACTTATTTATTTTTATTCACCTTTATTTTTTGACACCCAGTGTACCTATTCGTTTCTTTCATATTAGAGTCTTTAAATTAAAAAATACACGGACATTTCATATTCTCTGGTTCCAAGCTAAGCTTATATGTTTGTGTTATGAGTACCAGAATACGGAACGGTCGGAATACGGTCTTGGTAATTTATACTGAACAAATTAATCTGACTTTCGATAAAGGTGAAAAAAACTTAAAATGATTTCAGTACATAGAAGCATAAATATATAGATACATACATAGATACAAACGACGCTAATAAAAGCGTGTTAAAAATATATCAAAAAACCGTCTGGAAAACCTTAAAATTTATTATCGGTAATAAAGCCGGGAACACTCCTAAAGCATTGCTAATTAATGTAAACATGAAACGATTAGGAGAACGCACAAACACGCAAAATGGCCGTCTGTAGCAATAAATACCTATAATAATTTTAATTACCGCGAAAAAAGACATTAAACAGAATAAAAGATAAAAAAATGTACGCCATATTGCAAATGAGTAAAACAATACGGGGACTTGGATATAATTACGTATATTTAAAAAATATATATATTATATTAGCCCGGTGAAAAAACAGGGCCTTACCAAGCGAGGTCATCTGAATAAATAAATTATGATATAGCGAGAGGTTGAGCTCCCATCTCGCTTGGACTTTGCATAGACTTATGATAATTTAGACATGGTATTTAATTTATTATTATAGTAAGTACCACGGACATAGGGGATGTCTTTGAAATAAATTTTAAAAGTTGTACTTATAAAACTAGTTTCAATATTATAACCGCTTTTTTTTTTTCTTTTTGTCGCCTTCTAGCCAGCCGGGTCATGATGGTGCCTTGAGCTTTGCCATGACCCGGCGAGGGGTGGCCCCATTAATCGGGGCCCGATCGGACTGGGGGAGCATTAGGTCCCCCTGTCGCGTTGCCGTGACCGACAGCCACATTTGCCGCGGTGGGTCTCGGAATACCGACCCACCGCGCACGACCACCTCGTCGGGAGGGGCCGCGACTGGCTACTGCGCGCCGACGGAACCTGCCCGGGGCCCTGCGGGGGGGGCAAAGTGCCACCAGAGCGTTCGCGCTCCCGCAGGGCCTCCCTCAATATTATAACCGCAAAATTTAATGTTTTTTTTTGCTCAATATGAAAGTACTATTATTATTTACGAGTATTACCCATTATTTACTACATACCAGTGAGACGTTGTCGTTTGTCTGTCGGTTGGCGGAATAAGAATATATTTATTGTGTCACTACACCATTTCCTTCCAGGTGCTGTTAGAGCCAGCTAAAGGATAATATAAGCGATAAAAATACGAAGACGGAAAAGTCGAAATTTCTAAAACCCTATGTCAGCACTCGCGGCCAGCGTGGTAAACGAAACACCCTCCTTAAGTAGAAGAAGGCCTCTTCTACCCAAAAGTGGGACGTGAATATGCTGAATAGTGACACTTTTATTTTACTTTCACGAGCTTCGTGGTTGAGTGGTTCATGTAACAGTCTGGCGATGACGAGGTCGCGGGTTCGATCCCGCTCGGTACAATAATTTTTGTAATATTTATAATTGTCATAGATATGTTTGTACTGCTTTTGCGTGTTTCTACGTATTATAAGTATGCATTTACAAAAGAAAAGTAATTTATGTATTCTATCCGTATTCTGGTACCTATAACACAAGTATATAAGCTTAGCTTGGGACCAGTAGACGTGTGAAATGTCAATGAATATTTATTTATTTATTATTTATTTTATTGGCTAAAAAGACTAGTAAGTACATGAGACAAGTAATTAAAAGACAATCATTAATAAATTGCCGTCTCTAGCGTTTTTATAGGCAACTCGGACGTGAGTTTAAAAAAATGTCGACGGTGTCTAATGAATTTATGGTCAGGAACTTGTACTGCGATGCGCATTTTTTCTCCCGGGACAAGATAAAGAGACCGATAGCTGTGTACGTGACGAATAGTGCGGAAATATTACGATATTATTTTATGAGTTTTCTGTTTATGTATACTACATTGTACCCAATAAAATTACTTTTATTGGGTACAAAAGAAACTAGGTTTCAATGGTCAAATATTTAAACGCGGAAGTTACCTTTCGTCCTTGCACTTTCCTAATTGGACGGATGACTACAATTATTGAAAAACGTTAATTGGTATCAATTCTAAGCGCATAACTAAACGTAACTAACAAAAAAAAATGAAAGTTGATAGTGATGACAATTCGACGTGCTAAACTAAACTTAACTAAAAACGAAAATTAATAGTGTTAATAACATACTTCGGCAATGTTAACTGAACTTGATGTGACTAATATAGGGGTTCCTCATCAAGATTACATGCGAGTTAAACTGTGGGACACGGCTAGTGAAGAATATATTTTTTATTTCTAACCCTCAATGGATATTTATACATGTTGATAAGTATTGCTTACTCAAAATTCAGTTTCGAAGTACCTACTACACTTTTAGCGGTCAATTTTGTAATCAAATTCACTCATTCCAAAATACCAGTGACCGTCTATATCCGATGCGCTCGGTATATTAACGAAAAAGGCACTATTACACAGTTCCGGTCGGATATATTTTCCACTTGGTTAGCCGATTTTACGGGCAATTGGTTTTAGGGGGCGTCCAAAGGTCGGGACACGATACCAGGACAATGGACCTGATAGTTTATCCGCGGTGCCATTTTGATGGAGCGATATTGGTAATGTTAACAACCTTGTTCGCTAGCCATTGGGTTTCAAGTGGATGTGTGTGTATTAGTATCTTTATTCTACAGAGTGTTTTACAAATTAACCGACTTGATATAACAATTTGCTTGGTAAGAAACCGAAAAACACGCTTGAAAGTATTGGATGCTTTGAAACTATAGCAGTGTTATCGGTCCTTAATATGTGTACAAGTCTTTATATCAATGCGACCAGTGCAACTCGGTAAAAATCATCCGTTACAAGCAACCTACTGAGCAATTATAGACCAATTACCTGTTTATCATCTATTTATAAACTGCTAACATCTATTCTGAGAACCAAAATAGCAAGACATATAGAGTTAAATTCAATTTTGTCTGTCTATCAGAATGGATGTAGGAGTGGCGGCCGTGGTACTAAGGAGCTCCTCCTAATAGATATGACCATTTGTAAACAAATACACTGTAGACAGAGGGATTTGGCGACATGCTGGATAGATTACAGAAAAGCCTATGATTCTGTACCACATACGTGGCTTTTAAGGGTGCTGGAATTGTACAAAGTGGATGCAACTCTATGCGCCTTTTTAAGGTCATGTATGGGGCAATGGAAAACTTCTTTGTGCTATCCAGCATGTCGCCAGAACTCTCTGTGTGGTGAGCCTATTAGGATTGAGCGGGGTATCTTTCAAGGTGACAGTCTGAGCCCCCTTTGGTTCTGTCTAGCTCTTAACCCCCTTAGTACTTTACTTGAGGGTTTAGGGCTAGGCTTAGCTTCGACGGGGCGGTCGGTTGATCTCACACTTGTTTTATATGGATGATTTAAAGCTGTTTGCTCCCACTAGACCACAGATGATAGATTTTTTAAAGATCACTGAATGCTTTAGTAGATCTATCAAAATGGAGTTTGGTGTGGATAAATGTGCTTTCATGCATGTAAAACAAGGACGTGTTATAGAGTCCGAGAGAATTCAGCTCTCGAATTCTGTACATCTCCGACCTCTCCTCGAAACTGAGACCTATAAATACTTGGCCTTGTGCATCAATGAAGTGGACATGAAACAATCGTTGCGGGAGCATTTCTGTGGCCGCCTGAAAAAAGTGCTAAATAGTCTTTTGTCGGGCGGCAACAAAGTGCGTGCCTTCAATGGTTGGGTCATGCCACTTCTGATGTACTCCTTTGGTATACTCAAGTGGACTCAGACTGAACTTGAAGCTATAGATAGGAGGGTCCGCGGTCTTTTGACTGCGTATCGAATGCATCATTCGCGTTCATCAGTAATGAGGTTGTATATCCCTCGAAAATGTGGAGGCCGAGGCTTTTTGAATGCTAAGACCTTACATAATCGGGAGATATGCAACCTCAGGGAATATTTTATCCACGCTGATACGGAGATGCATCGAGACGTAGTTGCAATGGACCTCGGGCTCACTCCGCTCACCTTGGCTAAAGAAAACTGGCGTATGCCTGTGGTACTTAGCACTAAGGACCGCCTGGAGGTATGGCAGAGCAAGGAGCTACACGGAAGATTTTATCGGGCCTTACACGGGCCTGATGTTGACTTGTTATCTTCCGTGACCTGGCTGCGATTCGGTGACCTTTTTGGGGAAACCGAAGGTTTTGTCTGTGCAATTGCTGACGAAGTTATCATGACGAACAACTACCGGAAATATATTCTGAAGGACGGCACTGTTGACATCTGTCGTGCTTGTCACCAACCAGGTGAGTCCCTCAGACATATTGTTTCCGGCTGTTCGCGTCTAGCTAACGGCGAGTACTTGTACAGACATAACCTAGTAGCCAGGATTATCCATCAGCAGCTTGCTCTGCGATACGACCTTGTGGAAACTGTGGTGCCGTACTACAGGTATACACCTGAGCCGGTAATTGTTAATGGTCGTATCACATTGTATTGGGATCGATCTATCATCACGGACAGTACTATTGATCCTCATGATGAGAATCTCGTGAAAGCTGAGAAAGACAAACAAATGAAATATCTAGACTTAGCGCACGAGATCGTCGACATGTGGGATGTGGACTCGGCGATCATTGTGCCGATAGTCATCTCAGTCAATGGACTAATAGCCAAGAGCCTCGATCAACATCTAGAGAGGCTCGCGTTAGGCAGTTGGGTCAAGGGTCTGATGCAGAAGGCAGTCGTCCTCGATACGGCTCGCATAGTGAGGAGGTTCCTGTCTTTGGATCCCTGACCACCGACAGCTTGGTCCCTGTACTCGATGCCGGTGGTGCACTATTTTTTATATATTTTTAATTAGATTATAAATGTGTGAGTGTGTTTTTAATTAGTGTATTTATTGTGTGTTTCTTTTTAGGGTTCCGTACCCAAAGGGTAAAAACGGGACCCTATTACTGAGACTTCGCTGTCCGTCCGTCCGTCCGTCCGTCCGTCCGTCTGTCACCAGGCTGTATCTCAAGAACGGTGATAGCTAGAGAGTTGAAATTTTCACAGATGATGTATTTCTATTGCCGCTATAACAACAAATACTAAAAATAAAATAAAATAAATATTTAAGTGGGGCTCCCATACAACAAACATGATTTTTTTACCGTTTCTTGCTCGATACTAATAACGTTGCCTTATGTTGCATAGATAATGGTACGGAACCCTTCGTGCGCGAGTCCGACTCGCACTTGACCAATTTTTATTTTTATACAGTATGAATGTCTTATTTTTATAATCTTTTTAAAAAATGTATGTAAAATATGAAAATAAAGGAATACGGATAAATAATAATCAATAAATAAATATTCATGGACATTTCACACAACATCACCTGGTCCCAAGCTAAGCTTGTATGCTTGTGTTATGGGAAATATTTTTATATACTTACTTTGTTGCCCGCGACTTCAAATGTGTAGAATTTAGAAAATTTTCCCAGCTTTCGCAACGTTTTTCACTGTTCCTTCACTCCAATTGGTCACAGCGTGATGTTATATAACCTATAGCCTTCCTCGATATAATTTTTCAAATCTAACCAGTAGTGCCTGAGATTAGCGCGTTCAAACAACCAACCAAACAAACTCTTCAGCTATATAGATTATTTAAAATATCATTGTCAAATTACCAGATATTATTATCCCACTTTCTCAACATTGTGGTGAAGACTAAACGCCAATTTAGAATTTCCTATTCCCAATAGTCTCCAGAGATTACTGTTATAGTCCCCAAACATGTAATGTCCACACCAAACCAATTAAAAGCTGCTCCAATAAGGGTCAGTTTTATCGATAGTTTAGTTTTACGAGTGGTCTGTAATAGATGTAGGCTTGGTAGCGATAGGAACAATATTAAGGTAGTAGCAATTACGTGTTGTATTTTTGTATTATATTGTCGTGGGTTTCGTATCTATAATTAGTATTATGGAGATAATTGTTTGCAGATATCTCTAATATGGTTTGTATAACTGGTTTAGATTAGGAATAGAAATGAGCGTTCGATAATAAAGTAAAACTGTTCTTATTTTGCTAAAGATTTACGGTAAGATGGTGATATGAGTATTTCATCTTAATTTTCGCTACAAAAAGCATCATCTATCCATCAACCTCTCTCCTTCCTCTGCTGGACAGGACTCCCCCACAGAACTCCATAACTCGCAGTCCTGCGCTGACTGCATCCAGCTGCCCGCGGCATATTTGACGATATCGTCAGTCCATCATGTTGGGGGCCGCTCCACTCTGCGTCGTCCGGTGCGTGGTCGCCACTCGAGGACTTTCCGTACCCATCGAAAAAGAATCAGATCGTCAAGCGAAAAGAATGAATGACACAATCTATATGCGGGACATATCTAAAAATTTTCATACTACGTATTTTCTTTTAAACAATAGGAGTGTACTAAAAAGTATTTTAGTTACTTCAATTCTTCATCATCATTATCATTACATCACGCCTTTTTCCTACGGGGGTAGGCAGAGACTATAGAGCGCCATCTGCTACGATCCAAATATACTTCCTTGTCTTCATCTGCACTCATACATCTGGTCATACATGCCCGGCGGTTGAAAGTGCTACGCACTTGCCCCTTTTGGAGTATACCGGCAATGACATCGGACTATTTTTCTCGGGCGTCCTCTCGCAGTATTTCTACTTACCTTCGCCGTGTGTTTGCCTTTCGATTCTTGGTATGGTAAAAAGAGTAATGAAAGCAGTATATTACAACATTTATTCTTAACGATTAACAGCTTTACCACAGGTTAAAGTCTATCAAACTAAGCTAATCAGCTATGAATAACATGAGGGTATTTCGTTGAATCTTAAACAAAATGATGATAATATGCGCAGCGGCTCCTTGTCGAGTTACGTCGTTAATTTATGCCGCGGCACGAACTATAGTATTTTAACTCCTTCTGAGATAGTGTAGATATAAAGATGGGAGTATAACTCAAAATGTACTGGTATTTGAAAAAAAAATTACGTAGTCATCAATTACATGTTGATAGTTAACACTATTCTGGACGACAGTGGTTGATAGGTGAAGACGTGAAAAATAGACTCCAAATAATGTCCATAAATTCAATCATAAATATTTTACATGAATACATAAATTCACAAGTTTCGGAGAATATTAGGAATAAAAAGATTATTCAAACATTACAGATAGCTCAGAAACAACGACATAACGACAAAATTTCACTACTCAGTGACGTAGGACGTAAATTCAAAACCATTTTTATATATTTTATAATTATTTTGAAAATTTTAAGTGGTATCATTATTCATTTCATCATTTATTCGTTAGCATTATTTATCATAATTTATAGAACACTTAATTTTAAATTAGCCTACAAAATAGTTGAAAAGTTAAATAATTAAAAATATTTACTTATAGACTTTTTGATATTGGCGGTTAGTGGCGATCCGACTTAACCGAAGCCAAAAAGTGTACAGTCACGCCTCTAGGCCCCCTTTCGCGACACTCCTCCCTCACCCCCTACAGCCTCCAACCCTGGCTAACTTCATAAGACTATGAATTTAAATACGTTAGTCGATGTCAAAGGGTCGTCTTGTTGCATCCGTTTGGACATCTAAAATGTCGCTTGGAGCTATTCACTGTAGTAGGCTATTTCTGAATTTATTATTTGATCAAAAATTAAAAGTCAGTTTTTTAATATTTATGTTCGTCTAGAGAATGCACACGATTTCGTACTTGTTGAATTTGGAATTATTTTCTGCATTATTTACTTATTTATTACCTAATTGAAAAGTAGTCTATGACCTTTCTCGGACTCTATGCTATTTTGATAGGAAATTTAATTTTAATCGCTTCGGTAGTACTGTCGTGAAAAAGCGACCGACAAAAAGACAGAGTTAATTTCGTACCTAAAATTAAGTAAGGACTATCTTTAAAAATGTCGATGCAGAATTGAATTCAAAATATATGACGTCTTAATCTGTAAAAAGTAGTATTATTTGTAACTAGCTTTTGCCTGCGACGCCGTAAGCGTGGTATTTAGCAAATATTCTCCGTTTTTGCAACGTATTTCACTAATGCTTCACTTCTATTAGTTGCAGCGTAATATTATATAGCCTATAGCTTTTCTCGATAAATGAACTATCCAACACAAAAAAAAAATTCGATGTAGTAAATCCTGAAAACAATCAAAAAAATTCTTCAGCTGTATAATACCAAGTATAGATTGAATTATAATGAATACACAAATTAAGTGTCATTTTAGCGACCTATCTAGAACTTTCCTTATCACCAGCAGATTGTTAGTACAGTCAGTAAAAATATTCGAAACACGAAGCTCGATGTTTGTTAATTACTTATTACTAAGCTTTCAACTATAGAGAAAATGGACTTACAATGAATTAAAATTAGTTATTCATATTTTAAATCTGCTCAGTATTATTAAGTCTTTGATATTAAGCAATTACAATTAGATAAAGTATTAAAATAAACCTACGTTTTACGGATTTAAACATGTATTTTTTTTTCTGTAAATGTTGCTTTTATTTGAAGAAGTAAATCTTGCAAATAATAAATAAACAACTATTCATAGACATTTCACACAACGTCCTATGGTCCCAAGCTAAGTTCAGTGGCGGATTTGCCGTCTCGGCCGCCCTAGGCCCCAAGCTATCAGCCGCCCCTTTTTCAGCATCCACCATATAAACTACATAATGAAATTCTGGCCCCCCTAGGCCTGGGCCTACTGGGCCCTAGAGTAAATCCGCCACTGGCTATGCTTATTATGTTTGTGTTATGGGAACCAGAATACGGATATACTACATACTTTTCTTTTGTAAATACTTACTTATAATACATACATAGAAACACCAGAATACATAGACATAATACATAGACATAATACATAGAAATGTTTGAGAATATTAAATACTAGCTGTTGCCCGCGACTCCGTCCGCGTGTAATTTAGAAAATTTTCCCCGTTTTTGCAACATTTTTCACTACTGCTTCGCTTCTACTGGTCGTAGCGTAATGCCATATAACTTAAAGCCTTCCGCGATAAATTCCCTATCTAAAACTGAAAGAATTTTTCAAAACGGCCTAGTGGTTTCTGAGATTAGCGCGTTCAAACAAACAAACAAACTGTTCAGCTTTATAATATTTGTATAGATAGTATCTAATAATGTATAGACATTTAAATAATAAGGCTAAAAGTGTTTGTTTTATATGTAACTAGCTGTTGCCCGCGACTTCGTACGCGTAAAATTAAGAAATCAAACCTTTACAAACAGAAATTTACTACTCTACTCGATAGATGGTGTTGTACAGTGTTTTAAAATCGCGCTATGGTTTCGTTACACACATTAACACTTAAGCTCGTCAATATTTCATTGTGTCATCATCTCGTTTTCACATTTATAAATAAGTAAGGAAGGAAGTACTAACTGTAGCTCGCAACTTCGTACGCGTGGAATTTAGAAACCAAATTATACAACAAAGAAAAACCACCATCTTGAATTGAACCACTCAGCCTATTAAAAATAATCGCATCAAAACCGGACCACCACACGGTTTCACATTCACATTGTCCGTGTGGTGACGGACTAAGAATACAAGTGTCACCACCCCATCTCCTCCCAAGGGTGCTGTAAAAACCAGTTAAGGGATATTGCACACAGATGACATCCTCTGTATGAGACGGAAAACTCGAAAGTAAACCCTGTGCCAACACGCCTGGTCAGCGCGGCACAGTAGAACATAATCCCTCCCAAAGTGGAGGAGGCCTGTGCCCAACAGTGGGACGTTAATGGGCTGGAGAGAGAGAGAGGGAAGCTCATATAGGGAAATACGTACAAAATAACGACTTTGTTTTATATTAAGTAAGGATACGTTTTTAAATTCGTAAAATGTACTTTTATTTAAGTACGCTTTCCAACATTAACGGTCTTATTCATAATGACTTATCGGAGGTTTAAACGGCGATTTTATTCGAGAGATAATAAACGTTTTAGCGGAAAAAGGCCATTATGAATAACAAGTTTTGACAATTTTCGCGAACCTATTTTAGCGAACTTTTAAACCTCCGATAAGTTATTATGAATATGGTATTTAGTCTTTAATATACTTAAACAAATCCTACTTAAAGGGAGAAAAATATTGATTATTACGTACTTTGAATAGTCAATACATACTTCTACTATCTTTTCTTTCTTTGTCTTTTTTATATTCACGGACATTTCACACAACGTACTCTGATCCAACCTATATCTGAACTCATGAAGGGAAGCTGTAATGGTAAGGTAGCACGCGTTCAATAACAAAGCAGGAGCCAAATTGATTTTTCACTGTTGCTAATCGCACAAGAAGTAGTTATGGACGAAGGGAGTCCAATAACGACGGGATGTCTTTATGGGCCAACAACTAGCAAACCGCTATTACGAGATCGCTATTAACTTCGACTACATGCAACTACAAAATTTAGGATATTATTGTTTTTTTTTAACTCGTTTAAATTAGTTCGATAGATTAATACATTGATAGATACATATGTATCTATCAATGTATTAATCTATGTAAAAGAATCTCTGACTGTGATTTTCACCCACTTGCAGTAGTCAGATTGATCTGAAATCTTGCATGCTTGCTACGGACTGTTGACAATGCATAGCCAGCCTACCAATATTTTTAGAAATGGAAATAATTTGCGTAATTCAAAAACTAAAAAACACGCCTGAAATTCCTGAATATTTTTCAAAATTATTCAGTTGTACATTGTGTGAAATGTCCATGAATATTTATTTATATGTTTAGGTACATCTATTGTATTGTCATTAGGGGTTATAAATTATGTGTGCAACATTTCAGATCAATACGACCACTGCAAGTCGGTGAAAATCACTTTCAAAGATTCCCGTTACATAGATTAATACATTGATAGAAACGTTCCATAATAATATTTATAAACGTGTAAAAAAAAGAGATATTCAGTTATGGAATGCCACATCCAATATCCAAATCAATATTCAAACATCAATGGTATTGTCCGTATCTTCGCGAAACACGTAAACAGCGGTGTGGCATCGTAAAAGAAAATGCGTCCGACTGTACCGACCACACAATTTGTGCTACTATTTATATATATATCGATCAGTTTGTATTACCTAGTGTTATTTTGGTCTATGGGATTTGATTATTTTTGGTTGTAAGAGAAATAATAGGTAATGCTACAAAAGTTTAAAGTAACTACCCCGTATCTATACTAATAAAAAGCTAAAGAGTTTATTTGTTTGTATGTTTGTTTGAATCTCAAGAACTACTGGTTCGAATTGAAAAATTCTTTTTCTGTAAGTCCATTTATCGAGGAAAGCTATAGGCTAAATAACATTACACAAGGACCAGGGAAAATGTCCAAAATTCCACGCGAACGAAGTCGCGGGCATCGGCTAGTATATTACAGAAAATAAAACGAAAATGGTTAAAGCCGTTTCCGAGATTCACATTACCTATACAAGAATTGCTCGATTAAATCTATAAAGATACTAGCTGACACGGCAAACGTTGTTTTGCCATACAAATGTTAGCGGTGGACGACCCTTATCGCTTAGGGGTATAAAAAAGATAGTAGCCGATTCTCAGACTTACTGAATATGTAGGTATAAAAAAATCATAAGAATCGGTCAAGCCGTTTCGGAGGAGTGTGAGAACGAAGATTGTGACACGAGAATTTTATATATTAGATGTACTTTCCTCCGTGTGGTGACGGATTAAGAATACAAGTGTCACCACCCCATCTCCTCCCGAGGGTGCTGCAAAAGTCAGCTAAGGAATATTGGACACGGATAACATCCTCTGTGAGAGACGGAAAACTCGAAAATAAACCCTGTGCCAACATGCCTGGTTCGCGCGGCACAGTAGACCATAATCCCCCCAAAGTGGAGGAGGCCCGTGCCCAACAGTGGGACGTAAATGGGGTGGAGAGGAGGAGAGGAGATGTACTTGTAATGTAATAATAATTACCGTATATTTTATGCTCACATATAAATCTCCCAATCCAATCAAAGTGAACTAAAACTTTTATTAAGAAGCGAACCAGCTCAGTGGTTGTAACTCATCATAATTATGACTTGTACTCATAAAGGCGTGGACATTATTTTTATATCATAATAAAATATTACGAGCCATTTCTTGTATAATATTGATGGCATCATCTTATTTAGATTATGATATTATTATGGTGTTGTGCTAAGTATTGATTTTATGGTGATTATCTTCTAATATATAAAATCCACGTGTCACAGTGTTAGTTACCGTACTCCTCCGAAACGGCTTGACCGATTCTTCTCAAATTTTACATACATATTCAGTAGGTCTGAGAATCGGCCAACATCTATTTTTCAAACATTTTTTTTAGTATGGCAAAACGACGTTTGCCGGGTCAGCTAGTATTTTTATAAAGATTTGTATTTAAGTTCTCAGTAAGTATACCGTTTTCACCAAACTCCAAACACATCGCTATTGCCACAAATAGAGTGAAAATCTATGATTCTGTTCTCTCGCTCTAGTTTTGCTTTTAATTTATAGTCGATTCAACTAGCGCTAGGAGTTCATTTAATGGACTCTTAAACTACTGACCACTCCGTGTGGTGACGGATTAAGTATACAAGTGTCACCACCCGATCTCCTCCCAAGGGTGCTGTAAAAGTCAGCTAAGGGATGTTGCACACAGATAACATCCTCTGTGAGAGAAGGAAAACTCGAAAATAAACCCTGTGCCAACAAGCCTGGTCAGCGCGGCACAGTAGACCATAATCCCTCCAAAGTGGAGTAGGCCCGTGTCCTACAGTGGGTAAATGGGCTGGATAGAGAAACTACTGACCATATTAAAAAAATGCTTTCGCCGCCGTGTTGCTATACTATTCCTAGTATGCATTGGCTATATTTTATTTTTTTATAATTTTCAAAACTAAAAAAATATACTTGAGAATACATAATACATAATATTATGCATACTTTTTTAAATTATTGCATTGTCGTTGGTCTTTAATAAGTGTGCAAAAAATCAGATCAATGCGACTACTGCAAGTAGGCAAAAATCACTTTCAAAGATTCCGTTACACAGATAAATACTTTGATAGATACGTACTTACCGAACCAATAAAAAGCGTGTTTAAGAGAATAGAGATCCTTGCCTAAATAGGAACAATATACCTCAGGGGAGCAAAATTCAGCTTAAAAAAGTATCACAGAACCAACAGCAGTTTTCTTGAATGTTTGCTTCGAATGGGTAAAATTATTTTACCCATTCGAAGCCGGTGCAAATTACTAGTAGGTAAGCTATAAGGCGCTCTATCAAATTATTCCCCCTAATTTTTGCACAATAACAAACTCCAAACCTTCCCTTATCTTCTCTCATAACTCTTAATCGATGCAGGAAACCCCGTGTCTCATAATAAGATACCAAAAAAATACACTCCGTACTTAGGTGATTTCACAGAAAATTAAAAACGCCTGAGGACTATCGGGTAATATTCTCCTTGATTACGAAGAGAAACGATTGCTGTTTCAGGTGTATTGTGTATAAAATATAAAGGGAATGTATGTTGTATAGTGGTTAAGATGCTGTAGGTAGGTTTAAATTCGATTTTCTGTTGAGGAAATTTTAGTTCTTTACAATAAACTAGCTGACCCGCCAAACGTTGTTTTGCCATACAAATGACAGAAGTAGACAAATAATTTACAATAAAATTAAATTGCAACTATAATTAAAGATCTAAGCTATCCTATCTCTCAAGTTGGACCAGACTGCTCACGGTGTGCCAATTTAATTTAAAATCGGTTAAGTAGTTAAGGAATCCATCGCGGACAAACATCGTGACAGGAGATTTATATAGAATATAGCTTTCTTAAATTAGTTGATGTCTAAGAATATTTAGGCAAAATCAATAATAAATAAATAACTATTCATGGACATTTTATATAACGTCCTCTGGTCTCAAGCTAAGCTTATTATGCTTGTCTTTTGGAGACCAGAATACGGACCAGACTACATAAATTCCTGTTTTTTTTTGTAAATACATACTTATAACACATAGTTTTTAAATTCGACTGACTTTTTCAATTCCAACCAGTAGTTTCTGAGATTAGCAATTAAACAAACAAACTCTTTAGCTTTATTATATTAGTATAAATACAACCTTTAGCACGCGCGAAGACTGAAAGACTGAAAAGAAAGGAAAATGACAAAAAATATCCTTTTCTTGTCTGTTCTTCTCCATAGGATTCGCGTTTGGAACAGACACCTAGCTTCTGACGTTTCAAAACAGCTTGTAAAACATACCAACTTGAAATAAAAATCTTTGTCTTTGACTTGACTAAAATTTTAAGGCGTGGACTACTCCAGTTTATAGAATAGATTGATTGCATCATATTTTCTAATATTTAATACAAACTACCTTAGGTATGTCCTAAAATAATCATCAAAAATGTGAAAATTTTCATTAAACTCAGGTATTGTGAGTGAAGCTACCGGTTGTTCATAAACTCGAGGTAGTGCGAGGTTACCTAGAATAAATTCAGGTTCGTTTCACCGCTATAATGAATGCTAAGATTAAGATTTGTGCGCTCCTGGCCTGCTCTATTGTTTGCATTGTACTATGTTACTAGTACAGTCAAACACGAATTGGATAATAAACTTTATTATTAATAATTTGCTTTGTTTAAAAACTATAAAAGACGCTTAAACATTCTGAACATTTTTATAAAGAAATATTCATAAATATTTCACACAACGTCCTCCGGTCCCAAGTCAAGCTTATAAGCTTGTGATATGGGTACCATAATACGGATCGAATACATTAACTACTTTTCTTTTGTAAATACGTACATACAATACATAGAAACACCCAGACGCAGTACAAATATTCGTGTTGTACAGAGCGAGAATCGAAGCCGCGTCCTCGTGATCGGCATTCCGTTACATGAACCAGTGAACCATGGAGCTCGTCAATAAAACTATAAAACTGTAGGTAACTGAATTTGTTTATTCATACATACAATAATATTATGTCTTTAAATTATTATGTGAACGACTGTACCATGGACCGCTCGAGGCGGACTTCTTGTAATGCACGTGGAACGACATCGCTTGACAGCCTCATAGTACACTTGCGACAAATATATGTAGACTTGCGACTAATTTGTCATCATATTGCTCATTTTTTTTATTTGGCTTATTACGCCGACTCCTGGCGGAAAAATGCTCTAAGTGCAAAACAGCTTGACCAGTGATTTTATTTATTATTAGAAATTTTTCGTAATAGAATTTGATTTTAGAATAGATTGTGAGCTATTTCATAAACTCCTAGAAGTAAATTACAAGTACGTACACGTGGCGGTTAGCAACCAAATTATACCTAATTAAACTCTTGAACCACTCTATCTAATAAAAGAACCGCATCAAGATTCGTTTCACAGTTTTGAAGATTTAAGCTTACATAAAGACACTGAGAGAATGAAAACTCGAAAATAAGCCAAGTCAGCGCGGCACAGTATACTATTATCACTCTCTAAGTGGGGGAGGCCCGTGCCTAACAGGAGGGTGGTAAAAGACTGGAGACTGAGAGATAGAAAGAGAGAGAGGAAGGAACCAGTTGCGATATATACAGCCATTATGCAAAAAGTTCACAGTACAGTACTATTATCAATGCATATTAATTTATACAATGACCGCACAATATAATTACAATATTGGTTGAATAATTAACTCACACTGTATTGTTTCGTTACAATTTCGTTATTATGGGTTTATTGAAGTCATAGTGATGCACCTAATACATATTTTGTATTGATAAAATGACGATATATTCTTGAAAGCAAATTTTCAGACAATAAAGAACTTTACTTTACTCCACTTCACCAGTATTACGCACTTCCCAATTAATAGGATTTCAAAATAATATAGTCAAAACCTTACTAAAAACCTTTGAACCTTTAAATAAATAAATATTCATGGATATTTCACACAACGTCCTCTGGTCCCAAGCTAAGCTTATTATGCTTGTGTTATGGGTACCAGAATACGGATATAATACATAAACAACTTTTCTTTTGTAAATACATACTTATAATACATAGAAACATCCAGACGCAGTACAAACATTTGTTTGACAATTAGAAGAATCACACAAATGATTGTCCCGTGCGGGAATCCAACCCGTGACCTCGTGTATGGCAGTCCGTTACCTTAACCATTAGACCACGAGGCCCGTCAATGCTAAAAGCCATGGTGCAGAGCAGTAACTTTAAAAACCGGCAAAGTCTCAGATATTATGTAGTACAATAAAATATTTGATAAATGGACATCCCTATAGATACTCAGAGGTTGTTGACAATCACGAGTGGTACATTACCCACGTCGCGAACACAAATTAATGATGATTTTATACCGCACATTTTCGTTGTTTTCAAACTTAACTGCCAATAACTGTTATAGGGAGTCCGTTTCTAGGAATAACTGTCATTGTTTAAATGCTATAATAATATTATTTTGCGCAAATAATACAACTTTTATCATATCATAATTTATATCCGGATTATATATATTATATATTATTATTATTTTATATTTATGACGGATTAAGAATACAAGTGTCACCACCCCATCTCCTCCCAAGGGTGCTGTAAAAGTTAGCTAAGGGATATTGCACACATATAACATCCTCCGTGAGAGACGGAAATCTCGAAAATAAACCCTGTGTCAACACGCCTGGTCAGCGCAGCACAGTAGACCATAATGCCTTCAAAGTGGAGGAAGCCCAACAGTGGAACGTAAATGGGCTGGAGAGAATTAGAACTTTATACGGATTTACGGAACTGAATCAAATATCTATAATTATGCATATTTTATTCACTTCCGCCCGTGATCATTTAAAACCAAATTTTCGCGTCTAAATCCATAAAAATTGGTCATTATTACCTATAGTGCAATGATTCGCGGAAGTGTAAATAGTTTTTATCGTTATCATCACCGACGAACCTCACGATGAAGTAGCGTGGTTAACCTAACATACTGCCGCTCAAGAGGTGGTTGGTTCGATTCCCGCAAAGGACAACAATTATGTTTTTTATCACATAAATATTTATACGGCGTCTGGGTATTGTATTTATTATGACCGAAAAAAAACTAAGAAAATATTATAAATCAGTCATGATCCTTACCATAAGAAAAAAGGCTTAGCTTGGGACTAGAGGACGTTGAGTAAAATTTCACGAAATTTCACAAATATTTTTTTTTTCAGTTCAGTTCATTTATTTGCGGAAATATGGTTTACAAAAGATAACATGAATACAATTTGGTTCACATATTTACCATTACAATGGCATGCAAATATTTTATATTACAATCATTTTATTAACATATTAAAAAATATTTTATAAATAAGTCAGGAATTGCCAATAAAAGACGTCAACACAATATTCCTTATTACAATTTACAATTACATTTTAAAAACAAACCGAGAACTGCCAATACAAGATGTCAAAACAATTACATGGTCATTAAAATCAATCTTATTATGCCATAAAACAGTTCAGACTATCACAAAACAATGCCAACAAAATAAGCAAAAGATGTTACAAAACATTTTCACATGCTGTAAAGTTATACAAATGAGTTTTTTAACAATTGTTTTTCAGGAAATCATTGACCGAATAAAAGTTCTCTTCAATGAGCCATTTTCGTAAGGAAGTACAAAATCGACTGTACGGTAGATTCAAAATACCATCGGGTAGCGAGTTATAGATCAAGGGTGACATGAAGACGCAATTACGCCTATACATTTCAATTTTAGGCACGGGCAGTTTTAAATTATTTTGTGTTAGAGCTTGTTTTCGTATTTCTACAACTAAAAAGATTAAGGATTGCGGATCACAAAATTGTTCCTATTCCAATAAAAGGTTGAATTCTTGAAAATAACTCCAGAATACAATTGTGTGATTAACCCAAAGTAAACAAGAAAGTATGTGTGTTCCCCAAATGACGGGAATCAATAAGAAGTGGACAACATTATGGAAGATTTATTAGACGAGCGTACGCTTATTAGTCGAAGAGATGTATTCGCGCGACGGAATGTAGACTTAGAAAGATTTAATAGCTGACGTTTGAAAAATTATTTCAAAATATTTAAATAAGGCGTCCCTTTCTCTCTCAGTCCTTCAACCCATTGCTATATATGGGCAAGGGCCTCTTTCACTTTATTTATTTATTTATTTAAAACTTTTTGCACATACAAAATAGTGTACAATGGCGTACTTAATGCCAATGGCATTCTCTACCAGCCAACCATCAGTGGTGCAGAGATAATAAGAGGCAGATGCTACTTAAATACAGAGGACAGAGACTTTAATACAGAGAATACTTTTATACTTTATTACACTTTAGGAGGGATTACCTATTTATTTATTAATATTTATCTTAACCCGTCATCACACGAACAAAAATGAGGAAGGTGAAATGACGAGTGAGAGAGAAATAAAGTAACAATATATTCAAAATCTACTAACGTCACGGTACGAGTCATCTCCATTTAGGCAGGATTTTTGTTCGACTATGGCACGCTGACGCGTGTTGTAATAGGGTTTTAGTTTGAGTTTTCTATCTCTCAAAAATATAATCTGCTTATGATATCCCTTAGCTAGCTCTCATATGAAATGGGGTTTTAAAACTCGTATTCTTAATCCGTCACCACGTGATAGGTCTTCTAAAACCAAAATTAAAGAAATGGATATCATTACGGTTAGGAAACACTTCCGGTGATATATTTTCTAAAACCTGTACGCATCCAAATAATAAAAATTAATAAGTGTGAACTATTCACTTATTCTATTTTTATGGTCGCGGGTTCGATTCCTGATCAGGACAATCATTTGTGTGATTTTTCTAATTGTCATACAAATGTTTGTACTGCGTCTGGGTGTTTCTATGTATTTTAAGTATGTATTTACAAAAGAAAAGTAGTATATGTATTCTATCCGTATTCTGGTACCTACCCATAACACAAGCATACAAGCTTAGCTTGGGACCAGAGGACGTTATGTTAAATGTCCATGAATATTTATTTATTTTATTTTTTATTTAACTTTACTGTGATGTTCTGTATTTAAAACCAATCCAAAACAATAGCATTCAATCTAGATTCTATTTGACTTGAACCAAAGCCGTGTAGCAATTTTGTCTGAAATCAAAATTATACATAATAGTTTTCCATGTCTATATTTATTTAGTCTACAACATCCAATATACAAAAGTCGGAAAGAATGCGGCAAAGTATTGGTGTATAAAAACCAAATGTTGGCTAGCACTGTCCGCCTCTTGCGACGTTTAATATACTCCTATGTACAACTGAGTAGAAATGTGTTTATGTTAATAAAATATAGGTACAAGGACAAGCTTGCGACGAAGATATTTAATTACTCGACGTAAACACACCATAATGGGATTGAAAGAGACTTTATATAACTGACCTAAGCCTCGGGTTTAGTTGTATGATATACCTAAGTATTTCAAAGTATTATCAGCACCTAATTTCATTATTTCAAAAATTTGTATTTTTTGAAATCTAAAAGAAATTTAGAGTTTATACATGTTACGAAAATCTCCCTTAACTTAAAACCTGGTTATTAAATCAAATTATAGCGGGAGATAGATATTATAGATAATCATGAGCGGGACTGGAACCCACGAACTCGGAATACCATTCCGTTGCTCTTCGTGCAGATCCCATGATAGCTCAGTCGTGCTAAGTGTGTACGTATACGCAAAAACGCACTCACAGACATTATGATAATATAATAATTACCTATACTGGAATTATTCGTATTTATTTATGTTTTTATTGCTTACATATTTTTTAAAAAGATTATAAGAATAACATTCATTCTAAATTTAAAAACAAAAAGAAAAGTGTTATAATTATTATACTATCAAAACTAACTGTCAAATAATTACGAAATAAAAGTTAATAAGCCCAAACACTTTAGTACACACATATCCTTTCCATATGTCACGGCTCGCCACGACACAATAAATAAATAGCGCAAATTCCGAAGTGACCAGTGTCCCAATAAAACCTGACTACTATCCAGGGGTAGATAAATATTGTACCCCACTATCCCCCCCCCATCCTTACATTTGTTACTCTAGTTACGGTCGCATGTTCTGTCTGAAGGGAATTTGATTGTCGCCGAATTATTACTGCTTAAGGTTTTTGGGGTTAACTTTCTGTATTTATTTTGTTGTTCTTTTGCTCGTATGAGAATGACTAATGAAATAATAGACATTAATTTTTGCATACGACTTGCTATGCTTTTACTTAATAAAAGTATTCCGAGGTCGTGGGTTCAAACCTCGCTCCTGGCGATAATTTTTTCCACTATAATTTGAAATAATAAAAGGTTAATGTGTAGCTAATAGCTAAGGATCGGAGCAGTAGCCATAAAGCGACTGATACCGCGGGTCGTAGCTGCTAATCTTTTTAAGGAAAAAGCTGGCTGACTGACTGACATATCACAGACTACGTAAACTGAAGAACTGAAGCTAGGACCCTGAATTCAACCTCTTATGAGGGGAAAAGGTTCAGGGAGGTAATGATAGTTTGTTATTTTCTATTAAATAGTTATTTAGTTAGTATGCGGTTGTTACGAATTAGGAACAGGGTGGTGACCCCTTTTCCTTCCCAGGGAGCTATGAGAGCCAGCGATTTTTCGCGTGACTGGTTTTTCGTTTGATGTGGTAATTATAACTTTTTAAGAACTTAGTAAAAATCATTTTTCTATTAAATCAAACTTGTAAATCTATAGCTTGTAGATAAGAACAGTCAGTTATGAGTCATGAAACCTCGGAACAGAATTCCTGCAATAAATCGTGTTGTGTTCTTGACGTGAACTTCCCGCCAATATTAGATAAGACAATATGAACGTTAGCGGTGACATTCTTTGGATATTACTGATGTTGCCTTGTGGTTACATAGTGTGGAAAAGATTTCATCCAGCCGTCAACCAACCGATGGCCTTACATTATATAAGTGATTTCCATCCTTAACATCCTGAGTCTGATCTCCGTAAGGACAAAAATATTTGTATGAGGAGCACAGATAATTGTTGCTTCTGGGTGGATCTGGGTATTTAAAGTACGTATCCAGAAAAAAAATAACATATTTTTCATTTGTTTTCTGGTACCCATGGCTCAAGCTATATGCTTAGTTTAAGACCAAAAGACGTTAGTTGATGAAATGTCTGTGATATTTCTTCATTCATACTTTGGTAATTGGGCCTCTAGGCAAGAATTTCGAAGAGAGTTGGTTGAGAATTTGTGTAATTTTTCGTTACAACCATTACCCTAATAATATTCTAAAGTGTCAATGTCCACTTTGCTTGACGAACTGATAGCTGTTGGGTAAGGAAAGTTCTCGAAAGACGATGCAATGCAAAGCGTCTCTCAACAGGAGGAACGACCATATCGCAGAGTGCTGCTGAATGCAATTTGCGCGGGACCGCGCCTTCAGAGCGGCCTTTTGTGCAGCTATACAGAGAAAATGTTTAACAAATTATGTCTAAAATTAACTAAACCACCTAAAAATTACAAAAGAACATGTCTCTCTCCTTATTAGCCAACTCAACCTTCAGTGAAGTGCAGTAAATCAATTTCTAGTAAGTAACGAGTGCGGCCTGCAGTCAATACTGCAATTGCATGACGGGGTCGCATGTATTCGTGTCGATTGCTACCCGATACAACCGATATTTGCAAATAATACTTGTACAATATACGATACTTTACAAAATATCGATATTTTTATTATGTTTTTGAAGCTATGTTTCTTTTTGCGCGTTGGAATCATTATGAGCGTAAATTTGACGCTGATCAAGCGTGAGGCGGTTAATTTAGATGAGTTCCTCTCACAGTAGATGTTACCTGCTCATTTTTCAAAGAGCTGGTTCTTACAGCATCTTGTGGGAAGAAATGTAGTTGTGGCATTTCAATTCTTAATACACCATCACATGGAAATCAAAATTAAACATTAACTAAGAGAAAGATAGAGAAAGTAACAAAATAAGGTGGTGACATTAACTTTATACTTCACAGATTTATAGCAGTAGTAGAATAGAAAATCACTATATAAAATGTAAATTATAGTTAGCACAAGGTGAGTTCACATTTTAATTTATAATGCAATTGTAAGGAAACGCGTATTTGCAATTCAACTTCGATAAGAAAGTGCTGGCCTTAATGTGCTACTGGGGCATAGTTAGTCCACTAACGTTTTGCTTTATTTATATTATTTATCTAAAACTAAGTACTATTTATTTCTCCAAAAAGACTGCGCCAAGTTTTAATAGACCGGTTCATCCTTAGGGTTCGTTATTATGAACAGGTCTGCAAGTATGCATGATATTGTGCTGATTGACTGGTCGAAGACTAGAGTATTTTTAGTAGATATCACTATCCTATAATATGAGAACCTTGTGCGAGTCGACGCAGGCAAAAAGATATGTGGAGAGTGGCACCTACAGAAATAATCCCAATAGAATTGCAGATCAATCTGACTACTGAAAGTGGGTGAAAATGACTTCCAAATATTCCGTTTCATAGGTTAATACCTACATAGATAGATACATTACACCCTACATTGAAGCTAATAAAATCGTTAAAAAACCTATGCAAAACAGTATCTCAAACTGTACGTAAATATAAACGGAAAGCTATATCGTGACCTAAGAAACCTAGTTACTTATCAATCTAGTCTTAAACCTAGACATAAATATTAGACATTGATCAATATTTCATGTCTAGATGAAAGACAGGAATCTAAATCAGTTTGTGCATAACTAGATGTTATCACATGCAACGATCTACATTTGATTGGAAAATAAGCTTTTATAGCTGAAGTTATAGTTTAAAGCTCATATTTTGAAGGTAAACAAAATAACAACGGGTTTATCAAACTTAGTAGAAAGAAAAGCAAAATATACTTTTACTGGATGGAACCTTTGCATGTTATCATTTTGAGATCGTAAGAACTTTAAAATTCATTCAAGTTTAGCCAAATTAACTGATAGGTACCTACGTAGTCATACATAAAAAGGCGTATAACTTTTGTGTTCTATAAATTATTTTTAATCTTGCTAGTGGTTTCTTATTTCCAGCCCATTAACGTTACATGAATGGGAATACACCTCAGGAAAGTATTTGGTCTCAACATGCAACAGGGCTTACAAGCTTATGTTAATCCAAGCTAGCTCTTACAGTACTCTTCATAGGAAATAGAGTGACCCTTGCATTTTTAAACCAATCCATAATATAATAATCCATCACCATAAGGATGCACTGACGGATAAATATTCCTTCCTCTTTTAGCACTTCATATCTAAAGGTTGTGTCATTGAGAGCACCATACTGCTTGAGTGGTTATCCACTTCCATTGATTATGACTTCTCTTTTAGGGCTTTACGCATAGAGAAACCAATAAGGGAAACCATTTTATTTCACCCACACAGTGTTGCACGGCTTCTTGGTCTTCTATCGCGCCCATTATGATCAGTTTTAATCGACTTCAAAAATTATAACTTAATTCGTCTGTATGTATTTTTTTAATGTTTGTTTTCTCATAAGTGTTAAAAGGGCGAAGCGACTTTATTGATTATTTTTTTATTTGAAAGCTGGTGGTTCCCGTGTGGTCCCATTGGTACCAGGTCAGGATTAGATGGTTATCTCCTGAGAAATCGAGGAAAACCCTCGGGAGGCACATGAGCGTCAGTGGAGCTTTTTTTAAAAATACTCAATTATTCAGACGATCGGATAAACACACCAGATTAATATAATATTTTCTAACACTTTATCGACTCACACGCGCGGCTCATTTATTTAAATACGTCTCCACCCGTGACCAAGGTGACTGCAAAGTATCCGAAACGTCAGGCTAAAATTTAAAAAAAATATGCGATTCTAAATCAGTATGTAACAAGTAGTTTTATTTAAACACCAGATTAATTTCAATTTTTGTTATTTTTGTTGGATAAAAGATATTCCAAACTTAATAATCCAAAATAATTACGTTCGACTCTCAAAAGCAAGTGATGCATGATCACGCAGCCAGCTCAAGTATCCCTTTAATACCATGGGTCACGACTAAACAATAATACAATATGAATCCTTAAAGTAGAAGTGTAAGGTATAATTTTGTTTGAAATCTGCATCAAAAAGTCCGCGAAATGAACACAGTCGCGACTTTTTACGCGACGCCGTAATTCAGATCTAGCCAATACTTGGCGATACAGGGTGTTTATAGCTTATTTAATAAAATATCAAAAAATAGGACTTAGACAGGTACTTACTTGCATTTTTATTTATGTTTATTATAACAACAGCCAGAAGATACGTTATTTTTAAAAATTTTGAAAGCTCACAAAATTATATTTAATTCTGTTTTAATTTTGTTTAGTTTACAGATTTTTCGAACTGTTTCCATAAATGGCCATTGGATGGAATGAAATTTATCCAAAATATCCAAAAAATATCCAAAATGTTAACTAAGTGCCAAGACATAAAAAACTAGGAAATTGGTTTTTTCTAAAATGCATGTGCCTTTGTATTACATAGTTATATACGCAATATAGTGGGCATACCTTTAGACAGTTAATACGGAAGTGTTTATAACGACTATAATATAATAAGTACCTATGTATTTACAGAAAGAAAAGTAGTATATGTATTCTATCCATATTCTGGTACCCATAACACAAGCATATAAGCTTAGCGTGGGACCAGAAGACGTTGTGTAAAATGTCAATAAATAAATATTTAAATAACTTCTAATATTACAGTCGTATTCTCGTCTCAAAATTGCCCAACACATCTAAAATAGTTTGCTCTTTGAATAGAGACATTTTTTGATTTCAAAAAGAAAGAAAGAAAGATTTTTTGTAACAGCCTGTATATTGTGCCGATAGGTATCATAGAGAGTAGATAGTTCGCCTTTTCTTTAGCCACTCTCACTAACGATGTCATTCGCGTTCCGCGCTGGCGAGTTATTGAGACTTTTTCAAGAGACAAACCACCCTGCTGCCATCCCTGAAACGCCTAAGGGTGGTTACGTAGATCTATGAATATTAGAAGTAACAGAAAAAAATATGCCATCTGATACTACAATTTACCTACGTACGTCCCATTAGATTAATCCCAGTCATGGTCAGGTTTAAGGCACAAACTATGACCAGGTTTGGGTGAGGAATCAAAGAAAAAAAAGCGCGTACTTTTCTTGGGATTAAAACCAATATTCGGAATCAGAACGGATCTAACTTAACCCAAAGAGTTCCTACCTTCTCGAAGTGGTAATAGGCAGGTCACCAGTTATATGTTTATTACTGGAAAGGATAGTTCTCGAGGGGCGACCACCAACCGCATGACGTTGTATTATGTAGATATAAAGTAGAACGACGATATCACCAACATCACTAGTATCCGTAAGATGCAAATAGCACATAACCTCACGTTGTGGCGTGTCATCGGGCAGACAAGTGTCTAGTGAATGAAGAAAGCCTGATAGATAGATGGTAGAATATACCACTTCTATTTGCTACATATCAATGTAAAACTTGAGCGTATCTGACGATAATTATGTCGGTTGAAAGATTGAATACTCTTCAACTGCGCATTTTTTTCTTTTCGCCGTAAGCGTTGAGGGTCGTACAGATGATTGGGCGATATACCACAATTGTAGATATGATATATATATATTTAAGCAGGTATGGAGAGTATAAATAAAATATAGATTTTATATTTTTTGTGTATAGTTTGTAAATTTTTAACATAGATTTTCATACTTATAAGTTGCAAGAATAGTATAGAAAGATAAGGGCAGGAGAATGATGATCATATGTAAACAATCCAATTTCATTACAACTCCATTACCTAAACTAGTTTAAAGCGTTGATGTTAGTGCCAATTCTACGTCCATAACTAAACTAAAACATGAAAACAACTATTGCCCTATTTTGATTATTTGGCTATCTTGTTGTGCATATTTATATTAATTAAAACCTTTAGTCTATAACAAACAGTTTTAGTAACAAGAAAGTTCTGTTAACGACACTATCAAAATTGATTTTTTAGTTAAGTTTAGCTTAGAATTGTACCAATGTTATCTTCTAATTTATACCACAATAAGTAACATCAGGTAAATAAAAGCAGTACAAATAACAATTGATGCTATCTTAAGCATGTCTCTTTGTATCTCATTTGTTAGTAATGTGAAGAACGATAATCATATTTTTGCTCAGAGATCGGCCTCGATAATGTTCAACCTTGTATGGTCAGCAAAACAAATTAAATGCGACGGGCTTCGTGGTCTAGTGGTTCATGTAACGGACTGGTCTACGTGAATTAACTTCTGTAGGTCTACGAATTGCATCCTTTACGGCTCCACGAATTGTAACTGCTACGGAGCTACGAAAGGTAAATTCTTAAGTCTATTAATTTTAATTTCTGTAGGTCTAATAATTGAAACTAGTGCGGGTTAACAAATTGGAAGTTTTTCCGGTGAATGTTTTTTTTTTTGCGTAATTATCGAGGACCGATGATAAGCCATTAATTTCCAATTTAGTAATTGGGGTGTTTTTGAGGTTTAAACTAAGTATTTCTGTTCGCGTTATGTTTTAAAATACTTTTTTTTTTTGCTGTCACTACATCATCTAGCATATTGCTCTATTACATTTGAATAATTACTCCTCGTTGTTGATGTGTCGCGTAACTCAGAAAAAGCTGTATTTTAAATATATTTATACATAATATTATAGTCTTATTTTTCAAATAGACTTTCTTTTAGGTCATTGACTTTTGTAGAGATCACGTGCAAATAATTTGTTAATATTTGGTGACGAATACTTAAATTTGTCATAATATCACGCCTTTTTCTCATGCAGGTAGGCATAGACGATAAAGCACGATTTGCTCTGTCCCAAACGCTTACTTACTTTGGCTTCACTTAAATTCATACATAATTGAGTAAAGTTTTTGAGAAATATACTGACTATGAAAAATTTAACTGTCTAGGTATCACTGTTAATGTCAGTACAGCCTGGTGACAGACGGATGGACGGTGAAGTCTTAATAATAGGGTCTTGTTTTGCTTTTTGATACAAAACCCTAAAAATATCCAATGAATTCAGAATCTCTTTTATTTAAGAAGTCGTTTAAATAAAAACGACATTTTGGTAAACGGAACCCTGGAGCGCTTGTTTGCTTCGCACTTGACCGACTACTGACTGTTACTATGTCTCGTATTTTCACTAGTACATATAAACACTTGTTTTATGACATCACCCTAATTCTAATTGGCGTGGGGCTATAACGACGGCAGGGGGCGTCACGGACGATTTCACCGGCGGCAACGTGTATACGACTTGTTTAACTATAGATTCCTAGGTTCGATTCTCGTATTGCGACAGTGTACGATAAATTAAATGATTACTGGATAAGCATGAATAGTTTTGTAGACGAAGACATTTGTGTGACAAATATAAATATCACATAAATGATTGTTCCGTGCGGCGAGTCGAACCCGAACGATTCTTGCACAAAAGAATCATCTGGATAGATAACGTGAATGGCAGTCTGTTAATTATTTAATCGTCCGTTACTTTGAAGTAATAAAATCAAATTATTCACGTAATTTGACCACAAATTGTAACTTTTTAACCGACTTCAAAAAAGGAGGAGATTCTCATATGTGATGTGTGCATTTTGTTATTTTATATTTCATGTTTGTTACCGCATAAGTAACTTTTAACTGGGAGAAGCGATTTTAATGATTCTTTTTTTATTTGAAAGCTGATAGTTTTTCGTTTGGTCCTATGTCAGGATTTGATACCCTCAAGTTTCAAAGGGACATGAAGTCAGTTGAACGTTTTTTAAAATAACTAATAAATATACACACTGTTTCGTGTCTTATTTTTCTTACATAATAAGTATAATTGAATAAAAGGCGGCAAATAGCAGTTAAGGTTCTGTATTAACCAATGACCGAACTGTAGACCAAATGATTGATCTTTATAGATTATGTCTGATTTTAGTATGGCGTGTTCACTGGCAATATGCCGGAGCTAATCATAGGGTGAAGATCGATTGCACGCTATTGATTTTATGTTTACTTATAATTGAAGATTTTCTTTGTATTGTTTTGATGCCAACATTGGTAGGTACGCAAAATGAGGTGCTATGTACAAAAACTGTTGTCCGTGTGGAGATGGACAAAGAATACAAGTGACACCATCCCTTTTCCTTCCCGGGGTGCTGTAAAAGCTAGCTAAGGAATATTGTACATAATATGTGAACGCGCTAATTTCAGGAACTACTGGTTCGAATTGAATATAAAATTTGTGTTGGATAGTCCATTTATCGAGGAAGGCTATAGGCTATATAACATCACACTGTGACCAACAGGAGCGAAGCAGTAGTTAAAAATGTTGCAAAAAACGGGAATATTTTCTAAATTCCACGCGTATGAAGTCGCGGGCAACAGCTAGTACATCACAAGCATAACTCACAATCAATTTGATATTTCAGAACAAACAAAAATAAAAACGCATAACACAGAAAAACAGATTTTAAAGGCACATCAATAAATCCTTATTCAACACAAATTGACGTGTTGGTGGACGAAAAAAGGACAAAAAAAGTCCAAATCAAATGTGTCGAAAACCACACACACTGATGGAAAATGCGAGTTTTTTCACTTAACGCTTTTGTTAATGTCTGATATATATCGGTAATTTATTTAGACAGACTTGACATATCAAAATCGATTCGCAGCCATTTTTTGCCCGACTGCATACGCGCACTTTTCAGTATAACTGTTTCGTTAATAATGATTCCAATTCTGATGCCACAAACACGTAACCTAACTAAAACGTGGTTCTATTTTAACAAATAGTCACGCAATTGTTAACGAAACATAATTTATTAAGGACATAAGTAAATCTCTTATCTAGTACCCAAAACATAACAACAAGCACAACTCACAAGCTTGGGAACAGAAGACACTATATTATGTTCACGAATAATAATAGAAATAGAAACTAAAAATCATTCATTTTAGTTTAAATTAGTTTTAGTTAGATTTTAATAAAATTTTGCTTATATGATAAGACCAATTTTTCCTCTACCACCGAATTCAGCCATGCAATCTACTGAGAAGAATCGGCGTAAGAAACTCAGCAGATCTTTTTTCATTTAGTAATATCAATAAGTAATGCTATTTAACTAAGTAAAAAAAATATTCATAACTTTTTGTAAAATAACAACAAATATTATCCGTGTGGTGACGGATTAAAAATACAAGCGTCTCCCCCGTTTTCCTTCCTATGGTTCTGTAAAAGGCGGCTAAGGAATTTTGTACACAGATCACATCCTATGTGATAGATGAATATTTCGAAAGTAAACTCTATGCCAACACGCTTGGTCCGCGTGGCACTTTAGACTATATCCCTCCCGAAGTGAAAGAGGCTCGTGCCCTGCAGGGACGTAATGGGCTGGAGAGAGAGAGATTCTGATAATGAGTATCAGAATCTCACTCTCCAGCAACACAAGCAATAACCTTAGCTTGGGACCAGAAGATGTTGTATTCGCTAATATTGGGTACCAATAAATGATTCATAGATTTTTTTGTCAAATAACAAATATAGGTCTATGTGTGGACACAGCACAGTATCATAAATCCCTATTAGTCGAGTGTTTGGGCGTACTACAAATGACACGAGAATGTCGTTCTCTGATTTATACCGCACATCAATTCTTATGAAGAGTCTGGGTTCGATTTCGAGGGGGTACACTTGATATACTGCCTATGTTACTCTGTGAAAGTTTTGTTCATTGATTTGTAAATATAAAGAGTAATGGCCAGCGAATTAATGAAAAGGTAGATAATGGTATCAATTCTGTTACGTTAAAAACTAACTTATGTAAAATGAAGACAACTATGGTGTACTTTGCTTGTATGGCTATTTATTTGTATACGTTTTTATTTATTAAAATGTTTAGTGTATAATATATAGATAGATGTTTAAAACATAGAAGTTCTGAAATTGTGTTCAGAATTCTAAATGCCTGAAAAATATAAAAATTTATCCGATAAGTAAACCTATATTTTATAGAGTTCTATTGTTACCATGCTTTTTTTATATCTAGTAGCAGTTGGTAGCAAGCTCGTAGACTTAGCTCTAAAACCTATACAAAAATACATCCCCTTAAATCACTCTATCTATTAAAAAACCACATTAAAATCCTTTGCGGTAGTTTTGAAGATATAAGCTCACTTAAGGACTTAAATACAAAAATAACGACTTTCTTTTATAATAAGTAAAGAATAACCGAAACATAGTCATATTATCTATAGATAATATGACTATGTTTCGGTTATTCTTATTATAGTTAAATATTTAGACAATTATACTGCCCTGGCCCAATTTAATGGCGTGACATTATATTACTTATCGTATTTTAGCATCTTTTGTTTACTTTTATTAAACATTCTTGATAGTGTACTTTGGGGCTCATTATTATGTTTTGTCTAGGGACTTTGTCAACTAAAACAAAGATATATAACTTTTAATGTAGACTATAATTAGATATTAATACTTATTAAATGAAATATTTATTGAAATGTCTCTCCGTGCATTAAGAATACAAGTGTCAACACCCTATTTTGATGCCAGGATGCTGTAAAAGCCAGCTAAGAGAAGTTATACCGATATCATCCTGTGTGAGAGATGGAAAACTCGAAAATAAATCCTATGTTAACACACCTTTTCAGCGCGGCATAGGAGATCATATCACCTCCCAGAGTGGAGACATGTGTTAATAAACATATTAAACTGGACAGAGATAAAGATAAAGAAATAGCCACATCTAGAATAATCTTTATATCTACAATTTCATATATTTACTATGTGTCGTGAGCTTACTATTGATATAAAGGAATATAGTACAACTAATATTCATATTAGTTTGTTTATTTGGTCGCGATATCAAAGAACTTGCGTGTATATTCACTATTAGAATATTTTATGAGACATTTTTCTAACATTGCTAGACTTATGTTACAGAAAAGCGATGTCAATATTTTATAAGTACGAGTGCCTATGTATATAAAACAATTTTTTATATACAGCTATTTTAAAAAAAATTCCCCGCGTTTGCAACATTTTTCACTTATGCTTCGCTCCTATTGTACGAAGCGTGATGATGAAGCCCACAGCCTTCCGAATAGATTTCATACTTTTTTATTGACTACATATTTTTTCACAGTATTTAGGTGTTATATATCTATGCTTCTATCACTATCTTTTTTACAAAACATGATAACTAAAAGAAATATGACCATCCAAAAATCAAGTTTTTTTCGGTATTTTTTGACGAAGTTGCAGCGTCTAGGTTTTACCAAAAAAGAAAGTGATAGAAGCATAGATATACTCTTCATCTATAATATGGCGTTAAACAAATTAAAATAGGTTTAAATTTCGCGAAGGAAAAAAGGGGACTACGAAACGTCTTTTTCTCAAAGAATTTGTAGGTAAAATCCGCTTCAGCACGTTCGTAACTTTCAGCACGGTGCTCGGGAATAAGGATAGTAATACGTAAGGCAAATACCTAAATTAGGAGTATAGTACCCTCTTAAGGATAGAAGCTATAGCCGATTTTGCCACGAGACCCGCTCAAAATTGGCTAATAACATTACAAACTAAAGCCATAATCACAAAATTAACCAACAACAAATATAAAAGGTTTTGATCGCGTGTAACACTAACTTAACCCATTATTGCTAACGACCAATAGATAATTGCTTTGTAAAGGGTTGAACTGATAAATGCGTGATTGAGCCCAGCCCTTAGAATTAACTAAATTGACTATTTTACTATTTAAATAATGTAAAACTCCCTTTATAGTTATTTATACACTAGCTGTACCCACGACTCGGTCCGCGTGGATCGATTTTTTTTCGATCGACACAATCAATAATTTCATTCTTTTTTTAACCGCTAGATGGCATTGCAAGTAACCAAATTGAGAAATTTCGTATTATGTAAATATCTTTTGATTGAGTGGACCCATTGCAATGAAACAGAGACTAAGTAATACCTTGAGTTGTGAACAATTTTTACGTATAACATTTTTTTTCTAAGAGTTGTACATTTTACATGATGCGTGCACAGACAAACATCTAAACAGACAAACAGACAAAAGTTTCAAAAATGCTCGAAATGGGTTCTGTTGGTGGTCCTTTAACCATCTGACTATGTTTTTTGAAAATATATTCAATGTACAAAAAATTTTTTTCTACAGATATATTGTATGTATATGGATAGAATAGAAAATTTATTGTATGTATAGTTATAGATAGATTTTAAAATAGAAAAGAAATAACAACGTTTAGTTCTAGTTTCCACGATTACGTTTCTACAAGTTTATTTATTTATTTAACATTTTTAATGCTATTACATGCATAGGCGGGCTTAATGACTAGTTGATGCTCGCGACTGCGTACGTGTGGAATTTAAAAACCAAACCTAAACAAATTATCCATAACGACCTTACTCTGAATTTATTTATTTATTTATTTATTTTTTATTGAGATTTTTGTTGTAAGTAAAGATTAAATTGATTGTGGATTAATAATATATACAAGTGTCACTACCTCAAAGCAAGTTAAGGGATATTGTACACAGATAACATTCTTTGTATTATTATTATAAGTATGTATTTACAAAAGAAAAGTAGTATATGTATTCTATCCGTATTCTGGTACCCATAACACAAGCATATAAGCTTAGCTTGGGACCAGAGGACGTTGTGTGAAATGTTATTTATTATTTATATTTATTTGATAAAGACGGAAAACTCAATATAAAACCATGTGCCAACACGCCTGGTCACCATGGCACAATTAAACTAAATACTCTCTCTCTCTCTCTCCATCCCATTTAACGTCCCACTGTTGGGAACGGGTCTCTTCCACTTTCGGAGGGATTTATAGTCCAATAAGCCACGGTGACCAAGCGTGTTGGCATAGGGGTTATTTCCAAGGTTTCCGTCTCTCACAGAGGATATTATCTGTGTGTACATTATCGTTTAGCTGGCTTTTACAGCACCCTAAAGAGGCAATGGGGTGGTGACACTTGTATTATTAATGCGTCACCATACGGACAATATTTTACTGGGATATTAAATTAGGATATAACTAGCATATTTAACATAATGTTTTGATAGTAGTGAATGCATATCAATTTGTGAGCTTAACCCTTCGACACAGGTGTGGCCCTGTCAATTTTAATAACGACGGTGCGTGTTTTTGATTTAATTATTATGACTATCGAAGGGTTGGGTTTGACATGTTTTATTTTACTCAACGTTTTGTTACTCAGAGCCAGAGAGACAGCGCCTTCTCAGCCAAAATATGTTTAAAGACTAATATTTTTTTCAGAAGTTGATTACAAACTTTTGAAAGTTACTAGTTTTACTAACAGATGGCGCTCTATAGTCTCTGCCTACCCCCATACAAATATTTCTTAATTCATTTTAGCCATTTACGCTGATAAATTCTATAGGAGATATAGCAACATGGATCTACTTTAGGTACTATGACAGTTGAATATAACTAAGAAATCCTTATTACGAAGTTCCCGCTATTAAATCACCGATCAAGCAAAACCATAAGTTCTTAGATATAAACTTTTGTTACACAACTGTTATTGTTATATTATAAATTATTATACCACTTATAACGAAAAACAATAACAAACTTTACTCTATAAATAATGTACAAGAGATTCTGAGGGGTTAACATTATCCACTACTATGTTAACTCGATAATCAAGTTGTAATTCGAATCAGAAAAGTAAGAAAATTCCGTGAAAGATCTCGTTTTCAGACGTTGATTTTTTAACCGACTTCAATAAAGGAGAAGGTTCTGAATTCGTCTGTATGATTTTTTTTTAGTTTTCTTATAATCAGTGTAATTTGTAACCAGTGTAACAAATAACTTAAACGCCCAGTTAAAAGTTATGAGAATTTTTAACTGGGCGTTAAAGTTATTTGTTACACTGATTATAAATTACGCGTTGTTCAGTATTTTTAAGTAGAGATTACTGTTTGAGTTCTGAGTTAGTTAGGTATAGGTGTGTGGTGAGATGAAGCATATACAAGTCACTAACTCATTTTTAACTAAGTATAAAAAAGTATAAATAAGTAAAAATAGGCCATTAATGCAAACTCTGTACATAACGGAATAATCAGAACTTTGTATCAACTAGACTGGTCATTATGGTATTAGTAGAACAAATATTTAAATAATATATTTGTGTCCGTTTCAAAAGTGAATCTTATGGAGAAGAACAAATAATAGCATTCATGGATTGTTTCTTTTTCACATTTTAAAATACTTATCTCACAATGAAGTTCGGTGTTTGTGAGATTAAAGTGATAAGTATATTTTTTCTGTGGTCTATAGTAAGGGTCTTCGTTAACCACAGTACAATGTTTTCCCCGTCGATTAAGATACATTCAACGAACACTCGATAATGATGTAAGTTTACTCATGTCTTTTTCCTCTATACGGTCTACAAAAAAAATTCATCAGAGCTTACATAGATAGTCACAATATGATTGAGAAATGTAGCTATGGTACTAAAATGTTATTAAATTGAAAGTATTTATATATATTTAGGGATAAGATTGTATTTGTATTTTTTTTTAAACTTCTACTTACTAAAAAAAATATTGTAAAGAAATACAGTTTGATAGGTCGAAATACGCAGATAATACTTAAATATTTCAAAAATGTCAAACTATTATTAAGATTTAAATAAAACTAGGTAAAGAATATGATTTAGATTAACTAATTATTTATTGTTTTTATTTATTTCTTGTAATGAATAAATACTTGGTCCGTCGTTGGGGAATTTTGTTTTGAATTTAGTGGTTTTTAGTGGTTTTTGAAATTGCTTTATGGGGAAAGTTTTCATCTACCACCGAGCGCTCAAGATTCGTGCCGGGACCTTTAACAAACATTAATAAAAAAATCATACAGACGGATTGAGAACCTCCTCCTTTTTTCGAAGTCGGTTAAAAAATACGATAAAACTGAACATTTTTGTTGACGCTACAAATACTATTGAAGCATAAAGATACAGTCAGCATAATACTAACAGATGACAAACGATTGTTCCGAACTACTGTCGTTAGCGCACTCTATATTTTTTTTTTCCTATTTTCTTCTACCAGAGTTAGGTTTAGTTTTTGTATAAAATAGAATTCTCTTTTAAATCAATAGCTGCTGTTCCCCGAAATCGAAGAATATTGCAAAAACGGGGAAAATTTTATAGTATTTTTTTTGTATTCGCTCTTTATGGTCGCAGCGTAATGTTATATAGCCTTCCTCGATAAATATACTATTTAATATTGAACGAATTTTTCAAATTGTACTAGAGGTTATTGAGATTAGCGCATTCAAACAAACAAACTCTTCAGCTTTATAATATTAATATAGACTATCAAATGTGTTCAGCTCGTGAGTGTTTTGGAAAGAAAAGGTATTTAAATAAATAAATATTCATGTAGGTACATTTCACACAAACATCCTCTGGTCCCAAGTTAAGCTTATACGCTTGTGTTATGGGTACCAGAATACGGATATATTACATAAACTACTTATTCTTTTGTAAATACATACATAAAATACATAGAAATCACCCAGACACAGTACAATCATTTGATATCTATATGAATATCTCACAAATGATTGTCCCAAGCGGGAATTGAACCCGCAACCTCGTGAACGGCAGTCCGTTACATGAACCACTCCACCACGAAGCCCGTCATTTGCTCTGATCTTTAATTTTTCCAATAGTTCTGCACACTACTTAACCCACGCTATTTCTCCCATTTTAAAGTTGAAAACGTTGTTTAGCAACAAACTGATAGCTACCCTCCTCAATCCTCTCCTAGACGGGCTTCGTGGTGGAGTGGTTTATGTCTCTGTTTGAATTGTTATGTGTATATCATTTTGCAATAAAGAAGTAATGTATTGAATAAAAAGAAACAGAAGAATAAGAATTTTACAACTTATCTTAGTCTGATTTCGTACTCAGCGCGATGGAGTTATCACCGGTGCTAGTTGAATAAATAACTGTAACCACCCATAATGTTTTTGCTGCTATGTACTTGTGCTATTTTGTATTTTATCCTTACAAGTTATTTGCATGCTCGCTAATGTTATACAAATGTTAAAATTGTTTCTCATGTAAGCGATTTTTTGTAATCTTTTATGAGAATAAATGATCTAAACATAAACATATCATTTGTTGGCATCCCAAACAATGAATAAACAAATGCCTTAGAAATCATTCACGAAATATCCTGCATACGTACAAAATTTCATAAAAATTGGTCAAGTGCGAGTCGGTCTCGCGCACGAAGGGTTCCGTACCATTATCTATGCAACATAAGGCAACGTTATTAGTATCGAGCAAGAAACGGTAAAAAAATCATGTTTGTTGTATGGGAGCCCCCCTTAAATATTTATTTTATTTTATTTTTAGTATTTGTTGTTATAGCGGCAATAGAAATATATCATCTGTGAAAATTTCAACTCTCTAGCTATCACCGTTCTTGAGATACAGCCTGGTGACAGACGGACGGACGGACGGACGGACGGACGGACGGATGGACAGCGAAGTCTCAGTAATAGGGTCCCGTTTTTACCCTTTGGGTACGGAACCCTAAAAATCATCGGTTTCTGACTACATAAAAATCCAAAAAATTACTATAATTATATACTGACTGACTGACTGGTTAGTACTAACGCATTACCAAAACTACTTTGCAAAAATACAAAATTGCTTGCGTGTTTTGCAGTTTTCTCTTTAAATTGAGGTGTAAAAGTGCTGCTAAAAAGTCTGTAACTTCTTATTCTTTAATAATAAGTTAGAAACCAATATTACGAAAAAAAACGTTAGGAAAGATATAAAAATATATTAAATACGAAAAGAAATAATACTATCATCAACATCACTCGCTATCATTACCGATTAACGACATCGAACGACGAAATTCGCTCGCAAAATAAATTTCATTTTTTTTAAGTAACGCTGAGCTACGCTGATGAGTGTAATATTTTTCCCAACTGATATTAAGTCATGTTTAAGACGCTCGTCATTATCCTTAATAGTAATAGATATTTTATTTTGTCGCATTTCGCTTTGGGGTGTTTACACAATATTCTGGGGTGGTAATTCCGGTGGTGAGAGAAAAAATAACGTATTCGTTATGTTTTCTATCGCTGTGGGTATATCTTATTACAAATTTGTTTCAGATTTTCCAATATAGTAAAACAATTTTTATTTAATACAGCCATGTTTGGTGTACTTCTTTGTAAGATTAATGGATGTTTAGTAGCGATGTATGCATTGGAATCGTAGTTGTGACTTACTGGTTTGTAAACATATCATTATATAAAAAAACAACAACGTTTGTAAATACTATATTACCGGCTAACACTCACAGTTTTGGGATCGAAGATGTCGACCCAGGTTTCGAGCATATCCGATGCTCATCTTCAGGACGAGTGCGCAGCGGCGTCTGCGACCTTTCAGCGTGCACATGTCGACATCTTCGATCCCGAAACTGTGAGTGTTAGCCGGTAATACTCGTATAGTATTTCTAATATGACTCAAACTCACGAACATTTCAATACGAAAACGTTTGTAAACATAGCGTTATATAAAAAAACTAGCTGTTGCACCTAACTTCGTATGCGTGGAATTTAGAAAATAAAATAAACCATAACAAATTAAAATTATACAAAAAAGTCATCCTCATGAACCACTTTATATAAAGTGGTGGCTTTATATAAAGTGTATATAAAAGAAAACTGAATCAAAATCCGTTGCATAGTTTTGAAGATGGTCACATAGGTCACATAGGTCACATAGGGACATACATACAAAAATAGCGACTTCGTTTCATAAGTAGGTTTCATTCCTATTAGTATAATATGTGCCATGCCACTAATAGGAATGAAACCTACTTAATCCATAATTCGGTAGTATTTACAGCTTTACATATCAACAACATGACACAAGAGGTAGTGACACTTGACAACACTGAAAGCACTCAAAAATAAATCGCGCGATAAATTATAGAGTGATATCAGAATAAACAACCTGATACATTTTCTGTTCGTTAATAGGTTTTTCCTTCATAAAGGGAATGTTAACCTATTTATTATACAGATGATATTAAAAACGAGGGGCCCAGTGTTGTCAAACCATAAGAAGATTAAAGATGTCCGCATGTTTGTGTGCGGTTGAATCAAAACAAATGCGCTTATTTTTATGTTAATCTGCTTATTAAATGTGTTGCTATATGAAATATTACGAATATACAACATTTTATATGTAGATAATGAATTAACGTTTTATAACATATCTATCTTCTTTGTGTCCTATGGCCCCCAGGTGGGGCAGAGAGTGTCCACAGTACTTCTCCATATCCGTCTATCTTGGGCCACGCGTTTCGTTTCGGTCCATGATTGACGATTGACTTCAATTCCGCTGCCACGGAGCGCCTCCACGTGTAGTAGAAAATATTATAATAAGAAGTGTAAAAAAATCGTGAAAAAAAAACTATATGTAACCCTAAAATGCGCACTTATTTAAAATTCCCGATACGTGAACGCGGGGTACTTGAGACCGTCACATTCACACCATATTTATCACTGGATCAAAGTCGGATTCGGGTAATACCCGCGTCCAATATTTCATCCGTTCGCGTCTCAATAAGAACTGTGCAGGGTTGTTTATCATCTGTGAATGTATGAGTTACGAATGTATGATATGTGGTAGTTTTACTGGGTAACATTCTTAGCCATTGATTAAAAATTTGACGGAACTCGTGGTCTAGTGGTCTATATAACCGACGGCCGTTCACAATGTCGCGGGTTCGATTCCCGCATTTGTGTGATATTTATAATTGTCATCCGTATCTAGTAACCATAAGACAAGCATATAAGCATTGCTTGGTACCAGAGGACGTTGTGTGAAATGTCCATGATTTATTTATTACAAACAGATATATTTCTCCGTCTCCATTCCTCCCCTCTTCTACTGAAAAATCTTATAGGTGTAACTGCTAAGGGTTTTTTTGACTTTGACAGTAAAATTTGTATAAAGTATCTTAAAGAAATCAGCTAAATGAAAAAATATGCAAAATATGAGGTAGGTATGGATAATAGTCTTGTCATGTTTGTGTACACAGATATATCAGATGTATAGTCTATGGCTACATTATTCAGTCGGCTTGAAGCCACTTACATATCTATGTGTGTCTATGATACAGGCTATACGTCATATGAAACGCCAATATTCTATGAAGTACGATTTAGCCAGGCTAAAGTTACTTGTCCTCAATTTTAAATATCAACCCACCATTTGGTATGTCTGTGTTTGCATATATATTTATATGTATATTCAATAGTCAATTAAAATAGTATTTGTTGGTTTCTTAACAATGCCATCTCGTCTTAAGACGATACCAAAATAGCTTCGTGCATTTTTCTATGTACGAAGTTTTCATTGTTTCTTTAGATTGAATGGCTAGAGCTCTAATTTTTAAGTATATGTTTTTTCAATATATGATCTAGGATCGCATCAACTCAGAAACACGATTGAAAAAAGTTTTCTCGATAGAAAATCTTGGCGAAACAACCTCTCAAAATTATTATTTTTTTCATTTGTCGGTCTATTATCGCGTATTAACTAATAAAATAACTTTAAAAACATAAGTAACTATTATATATAGAAACACGTAAATCAGAATTAAAATATATTTAGTAGATTTTGAGTAAATAGGAAAAGTATCCCTAATTCTTCATTTTCTGTGCCTACTGGCTGTGTTAATATGTACGTGTCGGCGATGATATACGATAATATTGATGTAGGCCCTTAAACTACAGTCATATTATCCTTTAGGTATTTCTGGACTACGTATACACTCACGAGACACTCTTAAAATATCTACGTATAACATAGTGATGCCATTTCTACGTGCAAAACTAAAAAAAAAACTAAAAAATGAAAACAACTATTGCTGTATTTTGATTATTTGGTTAGCTCGTCGTGCACATATTTAATAATTAAAATGTTTAGTCTATAATAAACAGTTTTTATAACCAGAAAGATCAGTTAACATTGCTGACTTGTGATCAACACTATCAAAATTCATTTTTAGTTAAGTTTAGCGTAGTTGTGCGCATACAATTGGTACCATTCATATAAACACCCAAATATATTGTATATATCTGTAGGTATATATTATAATACCAACTAAGTTTAAGTGGATATCGAAGTCCCCATGGTGTTATCATGTTTTGTTATTAACGTGTTATTTAACTTTAAATGGCAATAAAACTACCACATCCAATAAAATAAAACTTTTCATTCGCATTTACAATCGGAATACATTTTTAAAAAGGTCTTTATACTTCGACAGTAGGAAGAGTATTATGTGAACGGTTCAAGTGATACACTTAAGCGTTTTTTATTACATAATGTTAGTTAAATGCCTAAAAGTTTAATGCCCCCGTTAAACTTCACCGATATAGTTTACCACTTGGTGTCTCTAAAAGCACCACTAACTATAGACAAAACTCTTTTATTACCCGCGCGAGCTATCAATTTAATAGTGCTGCAAAAGTGCATGATTTTGACCTGTTCCACACCAGTGTGTCCGTGGCGAGGCGGAGGATGAGTTCAAAATTTTTTGACTAATCTTAATTCTTTAATTCTTAACATGTGTAAGTTAAATTAATTGTTTGTAGATAAAATTATTGTATTTGTATTGTTGTAATTTTGGTTGGTTGTGAGGGATGTAATGTGTGTTAGACTGTTCATAACTGCTGTATGTCATATTGTAGTTCTTAAACGTGAGACCCTTTAATTGGTACAATGTTGTTTATCAAGTTGTTTATTCTTTATATGATTGTAGTTGGGTCTCCCATAAATAAATAAATAAATAATTTTGTCATGAAAAGCATAAAACAGAACAGAACAGAAGTTGACCTAATAAAACTAGAATTATAAGTCAAAACCTATTTTATCCATGTAACGAAACTGAACATAGTAGTAAATTAAAGAAAGAAAACAAATATTTGCAAGTAAAATTACAGATATGTCGGAGTAACATAATAAAATTACAGATATGTCGGAGTAACATAATAGAGAATGGAATTGCTATGGTTTATAATCGGTCTACAAATTGTTGACAGTTGTCTTTTAGATGTTCATACGTCAATCTGACATTCTTTTTCACACATAAAAGGGTCCACAGCAGGTCTCCAACCCAATCCCCTATAACCTGCGCCTCTACCACTAAGATATTGATGTTCACACAAAACATCACCTCTCAACCGTCACTTTACACTTTCTCACAATTACACACTTTCTAATTATACACTCGCGATTATGCCGGTATAAACTCTTTATCACTACTGTGAGTGAGCAACTAGTCGGGCAGAGATTCGCCCTGTCTAACGTCTCAAACGATACTGACTATTAGCTCTGTGGCCGTCTCGTTTTTATACTGACTGCGAGGTGGGGCAGCGTAAAACACAAGGTGGGGAAAACACGTGTTAGGACTTGTCTACAATTCTTTACGTTAACGAATTATACGTTTATATTTATTTATTTTAATTGTCGCTCCGTCAGATATATAAGTAGGCACAGAGAAAAATATACAAAAAGGAGAAAACAAAAGATGTGTGAGTCCTTCGCAAAACGGTCAAAAGACGCTACCTACCGCACCGTTTCCTGTCATAGATTCTTTAAGAATTGGCTAATGGATATTATAAATATACTATATCTTCTACGATAGATAAAGAACTCCGCTCAAAAGTAGCTTGTTAATCGTATAAATACCACTATGTAAGGGCCCGTATCCTCTATTGAGATGTTTGTAAGCTTTGAAAATTAATTCTGTTCAGCTAGGCCCTGTGCCAACACGCCTGGTCAGCGCGGCACAGTAGACCATAATCCCTCCCAAAGTGGAGGAGGCTCGTGCCCAACAGTGAGACGTAAATGGGCTGGAAAGGGAAGGCCCCTGTTAAAACCAAATTCACTTAAATAAATAAAAATTGGTGGTCTAAAAGACGCTTCAGGATATAGATTTTTTTTTCATATGCGATAAGTTCATAACTTAGACCACACAAAGAATTAAGACGGTCATAAAACAACGTCAAGTGTGCGAGTATAAAATTTGTCACGATCTATTTGTTTCAACTCGATCGATGAGTCGAACTGTCGACTGTGGCTTTTATATCGAATGAACTCGATTAAATATCTATATAATATTTATTTATCTATGCTAATATTTATATATTTGGTCCGATTTGAAATTTTTTTTTCAATGTTTGATAGTACATTTGTAGAGGAAGGCTGTACATATATATAACATCACGCTGCAACTAATAGAAGCGAAGCATCAGTAAAAACTGTTGCAAAAACCATGAATTATTATATTATATATTATTTATATATTATTATATTATATATATATATATTATTAATTATTATTACATGACAGAGTAACATATGGACGCTGCTGAAAATCAGCGTTGTGTGATGGTCACGTTTCCATCTCACAACAATAGCTGAGCAGCGTTCCATTTTTTTCAGCAAGCTATTATATACTCGTATAAGCCTTTTTACTTACTAATTTTGTTTTAATTATTTTTTTTTGTTTTGTGTTTTTATATATTGTAAACGCTGTTGGAAAAATAAAACTTTTCTTTCTTTCTTTCTTTCTTTCTTTTGAATTTTTTTATTTACTACTTGTACGAAGTCGCGGGCAGCGGCTAGTAAAATTTATACGTATTTTGAGACGTAATATTTTTAAACTTTAAAGAGATGGTCTACCTATTAAGGGTTAGAATTCAATAAAAAAATATCCTATGGTTCACAACGTCAAATACCATTATCTAAGTACGTTTTTAACTCAGAATCTGGTAATTGTGATGCCGAGCCTTTGCCTAAAAGAATAAAGAAGGAAAACTTAACATAGTCCACTATTGAAATTCTTCTTGATATTTTTTTTGTTAAAATTTTAAATCCATGGATAGCAATTTGGGCTAATTTTTATTTCCTAATGTAAGTTTTGTCTTAAGTTTTTTACTACTGATAGGTACTTGATAACGAATGTAAATGGACACCATAGTATCCGGTCTCCCTGTTGATGTCAGTAGTACCATGTTGCTGTGACAAGCTCACGCTACAAACTTCATTATGCGTTTGAATCGTCGAAGTAAAGATGTGGTTCTAGTAAAAGCGGGATTATACACAAAAAAATTTACCTGCGTAAGTACTAAAAAATATGAATAGAACGATATTTTTAAATCCATCAACGGTAGTGAAATTGGATTAACAAAAAATTTGGTTTCACACGAAATGGTTACTAAAATAATATATAATAATTTCAATAAAACTGTACTCTACTTCTGACGTCATCTATTCATCAGCCTTTCTCCGTCCACTGTTTAATATATGTAGGCCTCCCCTATAGAATGCCACAACACGCTTGCAATGCTTACAGCCAACGGCTGCCTGCGACCTTGACGATATCGTCGCACAATCTTGTCGGGGGCCGCCCAACGTTGCATCGTCGTCCGGTACGTGGTCGCCACTCTAGGACATTTCTTCCCCAATGAACACCACTCCTTCGAGCGATGTGGCCTGCCACTTGCCACTTCAGGCACTACGCACACATCAGTCAGTGTTAAATAAGTTGTGTGGGGGTGAGAGAAATAAACAGTAATGTTAGGGGTAAGTATGTTTAATCTCCAGGATTTTTAAAATATTACTTCCGGTGTATCCCGGTTAATCGTATAAATACCACTATGTAAGGGCCCGTATCCTCTATTGAGATGTTTGTAAGCTTTGAAAATTAATTCTGTTCTGCTAGGTCCTGTGCCAAAACGCCTGATCAGCGCGGCACAGTAGACCATAGCCCCTCCTAGTGTGGAGGTGGCTCGAGCTCAGAAGGGGACGTTAATGGGCTGGAAGGAGAAGAAGAAGAAGCTCTACTCAGAATGCTCATACCGTTAAAATTGTCAAAATAAATCCAGGATTTTATATAAAAATTGGCGTTCAGAAATAAAAACCTTTCGCTTCTTAACTTTTAATCGATATTAAGTTGAACACCGCTATCACTCGGACCCTGGTCAATCGGCCACCAGATATCGCATGGAAATGACTCGTGAACGTGTTGACAGTTGTCCAACAAATTGTTAATTAATTCGCTAACGCTAATACGGATCGGTGATGGATGTGAATCAGATTTGTACTGAAATTTAAGTATCATATTTAGATCCGTGTTTAGCAATTATGAATAACTGATTACTTAATATTGTTAAGTGATGTGGTTAGTTGGACTTTTGTGTCCCTTTATATCATAGTAGCTGCTGCCCCGATTTCTCTCAGATCGATACATTCAGCTATTCCACTCAATCTACAAATAACGCAAAAAAATTACGACATTACCATATTCTTACACAGCCATTTAGAAATGTTCCCCTTAGAATAAGCCCCCATCGAACTTCTAATAGATATGTATCGAATAAAAAAACGACACACACGTTTTGTGACCCCTACCAATGTATGAAAATACTGTGAACTCACTCTTGCTCGAGATATGCTTAAACTTCCAATTTTATTTTTGTATCTATTTATTCAGATATTCACCATTTCTGCGTTTATATTATTTTATTTGCCCGCGATATAATTTTCTTTGTTTTGTTTCATCATAATAACAATTAATATGTTTTAAAATGAGTTTGAGTAAATCATTGAAAATTTTTCACCTATTTTCTCTATTTACCACTGTAAAGATTAGGTTTAAAACCAGATATTTTTTGTGTAGTAAAGTCTACCTTGTTGAGGCTTTCTCATAGTCCTCCATTTACTCAGTGACTCAAATACTTCGATTGCTCGTATTATGTGCCTCGTCCATTACAATACCACATTAATTATTATGTCTAGATAGTTCAGAGCTACATCTAGATCCCATTCGCCTATTAAATTGTATTACCTACTTTGGATTTGATCAGGCGCGGTGAAACTTATGGTCTTATTCATAATGACTTATCGGAGGTTTAAAAGTTCGCTAAAATCAGTTCGCGAAAATTGTCAAAAACTGTTATTCATAATAGTCTTTTTACGCTACAACGTTTATTATCTCTCCGATAAAATCTCCGTTTAAAGCTCCGATAAGTCATTATGAATCAGACCATTTAATGTTTTGATACGTATTTATTTTGCCTCACTTCTGCGTTTTACGTTTATATTCACTGCGTTTCACGATATCGAGATATCTTCGAATGTAACATTAGTAGGGGTACATCCAAACATACATTTTATTTGCCAAATTGGCTCAATATTCGTTCGACAATCGCTTTCTGAGATAAGAAAACGTGTTAACAACGTTATTTTACTGAAATTGGATATGGATTTTATTTTACAGATAAGAAGATGAAGACAATTTGTTATTTTTGTTTGTTCTATTGTATTTATTGAGAGATATTCATATATGAATTAATTTTTTTTATCCATGACATGACAGTTTAAGAATACAAGTTCATTGTGAACATTTTTCCCAGGCAGTTCTCATAATAGAAAATGGTTGTTCTAAAAATATTTCTCATTTCCGACGACACGTCCTTTAAGATTCAACTTTATAGTTACTATCGCTAGGCTCCTAGAGCGTAATGATACCTGTCATTTTGTTCTATAAGCTACACAGTTTTGTTAAAATTCATTCACTAGTTTGGCGTGATAAAGCAACCAACATCCTTATTTCATCTGCCTACACATCCATTCATTTTTGTAAACTGTCATGTTTATAATATTAAGTACGATCTATTTATAAAAAAAAATTAAAAATAAATATTCATGGACATTTCACACAACGTCTTCTGGTTCCAAGCTAAGCTTATATGCTTGTGTTATGGGTACCAGAATACGGATAGAATACATGTACTACTTTTCTTTTGTAAATTTATACTTATAATACGTAGAAAAACCAAGACGCAGTACAAACATTTGTATGACAATTAGAAAAATCACACAAATGATTGTCCCGAGCGGCAATCGAACCCGCGACCTCTTGATCGGCAGTCCGTTACATGAACCACTCAACCACGAGGCTCGTCATTTTGAATTGAATTTTGTTTGTTAATACACTTAAATTAGTTAGAAAATAATTAGATGATGTAAAAATACCTATATTCATCACACATTTCTTCTCTACCGGGTTCGAATTTGGGACTTCGTAAATCACTACCTCTTTATCAAAACGGCAACCGAGTAATTTTGTTACCTTTTCACTACAAAATCCCCAAATATGAAGCATAACACAAAAATAAAATTTCAATATTTCGACATAAAACTTTACAAACCATGAACTTACGGCAAGAATCCCTTAGCTCGTCAATAAAATCGACATCACAATAAGTAGGGGGAATGGGGGGGATGCCGTTATAAATATTAATACATGCAACATTTAATAATAACTTGTGAAGCGTTTACAAGGGATATTGGTGGTTGGAATATTGAAATTTTTATATTTTTGAGGGCTCGTTTTAATGGAAAAGGCAGGAAAATAGATGATGATAATTTGTGTTAGATATTTTTACTGTTTTGAGAGAAGGAATATTTTAGATATTGGCTGTTAGTATTGTACTCTGGTAAGTATATAGTCGATACTTAATATAAAAATGAAGTCGTTATTTTTGTATGTATATTATGTGAGCTTATATATTCAAAACTAGGCAACGGATTTTGGCACGGTTTTTTTATTTGAAAAACTAAGCAACCCATTTTCACGCAGTAGGTTTAGGACATGCTCCGTGTGGTGACAGAGTAAGAATACAAGTGTCACCACCCCATCTCCTCCCAAGGATGCTGTAAAAGTCAGCTAAGGGATATTGCACATAGATAACATCCTCTGTGAGAGACGGTAAACTCGAAAATAAACCCTGTACCAATACGCCTGGTCAGCGCGGCATAGTAGACCATAATCGCTCCCAAAGTGGAGGAGACCCGTGCCCAGCAGTGGGACGTGAATGGGCTGGAGAGAGAGAGGATTAAGACATAAATAACTACACAATTGTTTTCAACATGGATTTATGACAAATTATTTTACAATTTTCTTAAGCAATGCTCCTTTACAAAAGACTTATGCATGCTATTTGGATAGTTGATATTCGTATTACGTGTTTCGTATTCGGCGCTGCATTAGTTATTTCTTTTATCTGAGAATGAGAAAATATTATTTATGCACTTTTTATACAACAGGCAGCAGTCCCAAGTTAATCTTATTTTCTTGTATTATGGTAGATTCATATCAAATCATAACATTCTTTCTTATAATTAAAACTATTTAATAGACAACTAGTAAAAAAAAACCATAAATTCAATCGTCTTTCTCAAAATAAAAACGTAAATATGTACCTAAATAAAACATATGACATAACTGGCATCCACGTTTATGGTTACTGCCTTGCCCTTGACTTTTATCATGATTATACTATAGCCTTTGTTTTCTATCCGGTAGTATTCGTGTGAAAGAGAAACAAACACCCGTACATCTAAACAGCCATACATCCTTACAGGCTTACATGTTTATAATATTAGTACGTTATTGGAATGTATTTAACCTTAACGCGACTCTCAATAAAACACAGTGTTAAGGGCCTACATCAATATTATCGTATATCATCGCCGACACGTACATATTAACACAGCCAGTAGGCACAGAAAATGAAGAATTAGGGATACTTTTCTTAGTTACTCAAAATCTACTAAATATATTTTAATTCTGATCCACGTGTTTCTATACATAATAGTTACCTATGTTTTTAAAGTTATTTTATTAGTTAATACGCGATAATAGACCGACAAATGAGAAAAATAAAAAAATTGAGAGGTTGTTTCGCCAAGATTTTCTATCGAGAAAACTTTTTTCAATCGCGTTTCTGAGTTCATGCGATCCTAGATGATATATTGAAAAAACATATACTTAAAAATTAGAGCTCTAGCCATTCAATCTATAGAAACAATGAAAACTTCGTACATAGAAAAATGTACGAAACTATTTTGGTATCCTCATAAGGAAATATAGTATCACTGAAAGAATCAAACGTCGGAAGCGGAAAGGAGCATATTTTTCGAATTTGAATGCCGAACTCCGACTACATCCGGAACGGAAACTTGGAGATTTCACAAGATGGAAGTTTTAAAACGAAATACATAGTATATATAAATAAAATAAATTTCTTTTAGTTTTAACCGTTATTCTGAGGATTATTAATTATTCATAACACGAATTTATTAGCTTCATTCGTATCTATTATCTTTGATTAATTAACTAAGAATCTTTTGGCTCCTGTCTTTCCTTATCTGTTTACTGTTAATCTTTGAATCAATGTAATAGAAACTTTGAATCTAATTTTCACTGCTTTAAAAAAAAACAAGACAAATCTGATACTTTTTTTACTTTCCTACAACTTCGTACGCGAGAAATTAAGAGACTAAACCTTAAGGGCCTACATCAATATTATCGTCGACATGTACATATTAACACAGGTAGTAGGTATAGAAAATGAAGAATTAGGGATATTTTGTTTGTTTACTCAAAATCTACTAAATATATTTTAATTCTGATTTACGTGTTTCTATATATAATAGTTACTTATGTTTTTAAAGTTATTTCATTAGTTAATACGCGATAATAGACCGACAAATGAAAAAAATAAGAAATGAGAGAGGTATTTTCGCTAAGATTTTCTATCGAGAAAACTTTTTTCAATCGCGTTTCTGAGTTTATGCCATCCTAGATTATATATTGAAAAAACATATACTTAAAAATTAGAGCTCTAGCCATTCAATCTAAAGAAAAAATGAAAACTTCGTACGTCGAGAAATGCACGAAGCTATTTTGGTATCCTCTTAACAAAATATACAAAAAAGCTATTCTCTTAAACCACATCTATTATGAATGACCGCATCACTATCCATTGCGTAGTTTTGAAGATATAAGCTCATATAGGGACATACAAAATAACGACTTTGTTTTATAATTAGTAAAGATAAAGAAGTACTTTTCAGTTTTAAACAAATTTGTAGATTATTTTTCGATTACAACAAAAAATATCGAATTAGCACAGTTCAATAAATATGGGTTTCGTATTTGAAGTGATATTCGTTTAGTACAATGATTCTGAATATCTTCGATATCAAATCACAGAGATAGAAATTTCGCTACAATTTTTGCTACTATAAAATATATAAAAAACACAATACACCCTTCAAAATCCTACTACCTGAATATACAAACGAGAAAACGAGCTTGTGACGTATGCGGTAAATCGTTTGGCAAACGCGAAATAATAAATTGTACAACATAACAAATTCAATATAAATAGTTTCGTCCCTCGCATTGCCATCAAAAATCCCTCTTGTGCACTACATTTATCTGTATTACGAATGGCAAGAGTTATGCTATATGTCACTATGTTTATTTTAAGTTTATATTTCGTACTAGCTGTTTCCCGCCACTTCTTACCCATGGAACTCCTACTTATAAACTACTTACTTAAGGTTACATTTTGGACAATTCACACAATATCTTTATGAATTGTAGCCTATTTGTTATTCTGATGTATAAGCTACATTAATGTAAAGTTTCATTAAAATCTGTTCAGTAGTTTTTGCGTAAAAGAGTAACAAACATCTAAACATCCATACTCACAAACATTCACATTTATAATAATAGTAGAATGTAAGTTTTATTCGAATGGTGACCACATACCGGATGACGCAGGGTTGGGCCCTTAACAAGGAGGTCTGACGACATCATGGTGCTAGGAACCAGATAGAGGAGGACTATTGTGACGTTGTATGAGGAAGGCCAAAGTCCAGCAGTGAGCGGATAAAAACTGATAGACGGTAGCTTAATTTCTATCAAGCTTAAGACTGAGACCAAAATGAGTTCAACTTGAGGCGCACAATTTGTTGTTAGAAACAAAGTCCAAATTGTAAATAATAATTTTACATGTTTCATTCGTTCATATACCATCCACAATTTAAAAGAAGCAAATCAATGTCAGCCAGTGACAGAAGAAGACATACGTCATATTAGTCTGAATATTATATTAAGGATATTATATATTCCATGCGCGAACCGGAACTAACTCTGATACCTGGGGTACTTAGCCGGTAAAATTGATTTAAATTTTCATATGATAATGGACTCGCTGTTACCCGCGACTTCATATGCTTTGCTTCTATTGGTTGCAACATGATGTTATTTAGCATAAGGCCTTCCTCGATAAATGTACTATCCAACACTGAAAGAATTTTTCAAATTGGACGAGTCGTTCCTGAGATTAGTGAGTTCAAACAAACCAACTCTTTAGCTTTATAAAATTAAAGTATATTTATTTAGATAAATATGTAATTAAAATAATCATCATAGTAAAGTAACGTCTTGAAAATACTCCCCAAATAATTGTTTAACCGTTTTGAATAAATACAAACATACATTTATTCTATAAAATATTCCCATACAGTAACATAATAAGATCCAATTGCTTCAATATGATAACAAAAAGACAGCCAATTCAATCTCACTTAAGGGCAAACACTTATAAAGGAAAAATACATACATCTCATACAGCCCGGAGCAAATAACACCGACTTTTACAAATTGAGAGCGAATGTATGATATTTTGATTTTATTTCACAATTTCTTTTCGATAGCTGTAAGTGGTAAAGAAAATTCAACTTTATACACAAGAAAATATTGAAAGGAGTGGCAAGAGTTACTTTTTCGACGTATCTTAATATGGTGGAAACACACGGGATAATATTTCGTAATGGTTTGCAATTAATGTTTTAAAACTTTCGCGGCTTTCAACAGGTATCGTACCTAAAATAAATTATATTTCCCGCGGAGTAGACCCGGTCGTTATATATTAAAATATTTCGTAATGGTTTTTTTTTGTTGGGAACATTTTTTTGCGGTATATTGTTTAGTTACGACTCTTCTCTAAGATAAAATTAGTATTAGTAGAATAATAGAAAGACGGGCTTCGTGGTCTAGTGGTTCATGTAACGGACTGCCGGTCACGAGATCGCGTGTTAGATTCCCGCACGATACAATCATTTGTGTGATCTTTATAAATGTCATACAAATGTTTGTACTGCGTCTGGATGTTTCTATGTATTATAAGTATGTATTTACAAAAGAAAAGTAGTATATGTATTATATCCGTATTCTGGTACTGAGCAGAAAAAACAAAAATAAAGCATTTGCATAGAGTAAATTGTCCGTGTGGTGGCGGATTAAGAACACAAATCTCAACACTCGTTTTCATTTTAGGGTGCTGTAAAAGTCACCTAAAGAATATTGTACACAAATGACATCTACTGTAAAAAGGGAAACCTCAAAACTAAACCACATGTCAACACGTCTGATCAGGAGCATAAAAGACCATAATTGCTCCCAAAGTATAGGAGGTCCGTGCCCAAAAGTGGGACGATAACAGGGCTAGAGAGAGAGAGGGAGAGAAATAGAGCAAATTAACACGCTTACATAAGTTCGGTATGTATCTATCAATGTATTAATCTACGTAACGGAATCTTTAAACGCGATTTTCATCCACTCGCGATAGTGGGATTGATTTGAAATTTTGCATACATATCAAGGAATGATGACAAGGCAATTCTTTAAAAAGATAATTCAGGATTTTCAAGCGTGTTTTTTAGTTTGGGACCAGAGGACGTTGTGTGAAATTGACAGTAAAAAACCGTTGCGTGCCCGTCCAAGGTCCATATGTTTTCATCAGCTAATGTTCAATACTTGATGTATATCAAATGTGATATTGTAACGTGTAGGGGGATGTTATTGATGTCTTCCTTCAGATCAACATGTCTGATCTGTACGTAATAGCGTTGAATCGCGGTTAGATATGTTAACTAGATGGGGTGCTAAGTGATGTTTGCATTTTGGGAAACTCGATATTCAAATACCTTTGCTTTTTAAAATTTTTGTAATGATAGAATAGAATAGAATAGAATACAATACAATACAATACAATACAATACAATAGAATACAATAGAATAGAATAGAATAGAATAGAATAGAATAGAATAGAATAGAATAGAATAGAATAGAATAGAATAGAATAGAATAGAATAGAATAGAATAGAATAGAATAGAATAGAATAGAATAGAATAGAATAGAATAGAATAGAATAGAATAGAATAGAATAGAATAGAATAGAATAGAATAGAATGGAATGGAATGGAATAGAATGGAATGGAATGGAATGGAATGGAATGGAATGGAATGGAACGGAACGGAACGGAACGGAACGGAACGGAACGGAACGGAACGGAACGGAACGGAACGGAACGGAACGGAACGGAACGGAACGGAACGGAACGGAACGGAACGGAACGGAACGGAACGGAACGGAACGGAACGGAACGGAACGGAACGGAACGGAACGGAACGGAACGGAACGGAACGGAACGGAACGGAACGGAACGGAATGGAATGGAATAGAATAGAATAGAATACTCTTTATTGCACACCATAAAGTTATACAGAAGTTTAAGGATTACAAGAACATATCAAGTACAATTAGGCGGTCTTATCGCTTTTTGGTACGTATTATTATGACAGTAGGTCTGTATTTATTCTATCTTATCCTATTATTACTATGATAGTGCTAATATTAATAACGTGGAAGCGAAGTTGTAACCATGAAACAAGTATAAATAAGCTTAGCCTGGGACTAGAAGACGTAGTTTGAAATGTCCATTAATATTTATTGTTGTATTATTGTTTTATTATAGGTTTGCTTTAGCACAAAAATGGCTAAAAAATAGATTTAATGAAACTTTATTGCTGTATAGTTTATAGATCAAAATAACACATTGGCTATATTTTACCACGCTAAAAGTCTAAGAGCAGTTCAAGGCTATGTTTTACCTATAATATCATCTGGGCATGTCCTCAATGTGTCCACGGTAGAAAACCTACCTGTGGCAGTAATTATGCAGGAGAAATCGCGCACATTAGCTAAACCTATCATATGTGCTAATAAAAACCGTTAAAGTACGAGTTCAACTCCCACAAGAAGGGTTCCTTTTTTTTCTTCTTACTGTTATTTGTTTCTTTGTCATATCACCCAGAATTATCACTAAATAACCGGATATTGCCAGAATAATGATGATGATAAGTATTTATTGTTGTAGCATCAACTAACGACGGGCTTCGTGATGGAGTGGTTCATGTAACGGACTGCCGATCACGAGGTCGCGGGTTCGATTCCCGCTTAGGACAATCATTTGTGTGATATTTTTAATTGTTATACAAATGATTGTACTGCGTCTGGGTGTTTACTATGTATTATATGTTTGTAGGTAAGAAAAGTAGTTTATGTAGTATATCCGTATTCTGGTACCCATAACTTACTCTTAGTTTAGCTTGGGTCCAGAGGACATTGTGTGAAATGTCCATTAATATTTATTTTATTTATTTATTTATATATATAAATTGTGAAATTTTCAGCTCTCTACCTATGACTGTTCTAGAGATACAACCTAATGACTGATAGATGAACGGAAAGATGGACAGCGAAGTCTCAGTAATGGGGTTTAACTTTTTGGTAAGGAACCCTAAAAACAAAATCAAATACCTTTACTATCTCTCAAGAAATGACCAAGAATCATTGTTAGAATATTCAGGTCACGTCTATCTGTGATTCGTCATGCTCTATAATACAATGTATGTCTCTATCCTTCAAACTCTACCTCGCATTCGTCACTTTTATACCTTTATATTTACCTAGGCACGCGTAAAAGCCGATACATAGACTTAAAACGGTATAGACTTGACTATTTTTCCCTTGGTGATGCTTTACATGATTTTTAGTCTATAAGATTATAATAACTAGCGCCAATCCCGTATTCAACAATGATTATGGAGACAGTCAGCAAAATTTTGGTGAAATGCAAATCTTCTACCAAGGATTTTCCATTGGACTGGAGTATGGGGCTCCTCCGCGTAACAGTGTGTTAATCTAATTAACGGAATCTTTGAAATTATTTCCACCCACTTGCAGTAGTCGGATTAACCTAAAATCTTACACACATCTTACGGACCGATTACAATGAGATAATTTAAATAAATGTTCAGTATTTTCAAGTGTGTCTTTTAGTTTTTAAACTAAGTATATATTATTATTTCACTGAATGCTCTGTCTATTCATTGTATAGCTACTCACAATACAATCTTTCAGTATCACGTATAAGACATTCGCAACCGACGCGCTGTATGTATGCCTTATTGTCGTAACTCGTGACGGATTTTTACGAGAACCGCGTTGTGTGGTCACCGATGTTTCACTAATGAAGACTTTTTTACGACTTTGTGGTAACCAAGTTAGATATGTGGCTATGTGTGGCCTCTGATGAAAGTGACAACGAAGTATTTGTGATCATAAATCTTAATATACTTTCTGAGAAAGGATTGTGTACATTTGTGGCTGAAGTAGAAAATATTACGAAAACTTTCTAGAGAATAAATAAATAGTATATTTCTCGGAGATTTCATACAAGAGGAGGTACCAAACTAAGCTTATTAACAACGATAATATATTTTTTAAATAAATATAAAGACGTTTCACACAACGTCGTCTGGTCCCAAGCTAAGCTTATACGCTGGTGTTATGTGTACCAGAATACGGATGGACTACATAATATACTACTTTTCTTTTGTTGAACCCGCAACCTCGTGAATGGCAGTACGTTACATGACCACTCGAGGGCCGTCAAACTATTTGTTGTGTAATGTGTACCAGACTATGCATATGCTACATAATTGCAATTATTTTTGTAAATACGTGCATTTTATAGATATGAAACACCCAGGCATAGAACAAATATTTGTTCGACTTAAACTAATATTTCACAAATAATTGTCCTGTCCTCGTGAACGTGAACAGTCTGTTACATAAAGCGCTGCACTAGGAGACCCATTTATCCTTTAATTTTCCTTCGATTCTAAAACTATTTGTTATTCAAGAGATAAATAATTTTATTAACACATAAAGGATATAGGTATAAAAAATCATAGTAACATACCACATTTATTTAGCATCGACAGAATACCTCGTAAAATGTAGATGGGTAATTTGTGAGCAATACACCCTACCTTTAGGGAAGTAGGGTGCCCAGTTATGGCAACATAAAAACGGGACATTCTCCTATATGCGTCAACTGGATTGACCACACTTTACTGCCGGAAAATAGGCATAGTAAAATATTTTATCTTGTACTTTACTTACGCGGATTTGATAGTGAATGTTAAATGATTGGTAAAATTGTATTTTATGAATATTTTGGTATATTTGATGGTATAACGAACTGCCGTTCATGAATTAGTTTCCCGCACAGGACAATTATTTATTTATTTATTAATACTTCATGCACATACACAGTACAATGGCGGGCTTAAGAGGATACCAAAATAGCTTCGTGCATTTTTCTATGTACGAAGTTTTCATTGTTTCTTTAGATTGAATGGCTAGAGCTCTAATTTTTAAGTATATGTTTTTTCAATATATGATCTAGGATCGCATGAACTCAGAAACGCGATTGAAAAAAGTTTTCTCGACAGAAAATCTTGGCGAAACAACCTCTCAAATTTTTTATTTTTTTCATTTGTCGGTCTATTATCGCGTATTAACTAATGAAATAACTTTAAAAACATAAGTAACTATTATATATAGAAGCACGTAAATCAGAATTAAAATATATTTAGTAGATTTTGAGTAAATAGGAAAAGTATCCCTAATTCTTCATTTTCTGTGCCTACTGGCTGTGTTAATATGTACGTGTCGGCGATGATATACGATAATATTGATGTAGGCCCTTAATGCCTTGGGCATTATCTACCAGCCAACCAGTGATAGTACAGAGCAACAGTGTGGGTGCCAAATACAAAAAATATTAAAAGACAAAACAAGAACCAAATAAACTTAAACTAAACATCAACTTAATCTAAACAATTACTATAGGTGAATACAAATAAAAGGTTATAATTATTTATAAAAATGATGCACAAATTATGCTTAAACATAAATACCATAATATACCTACACATAATATACATATACCTACATATACAATAATACATATAGTTACATATATATACATACATATCTAGTAGTCGGGAATCTACAAACATGTTTACAGTGAAGAAATAATTCTAATGGTTACTGTGCCAACAGTCTAGAATAATGACGGCGTAATCCAGTTCTAAATGAAGATTTAGTTTTAGCCATACTAACTTCAACAGGTAGTCCATTTCATAGGAGGATTGATTGCACATTGAAGGAAGAGTGCACGAGACTTGAAGTATGAGCGGGACAAGAAAGAAGAAGATTGTGGGAAGAACGCAAATTACGATCATGAGTTGAATAGAGATACTGAAAATTGGATTTTAAATAAGATGGGGAGTTTGGGTTATTTAAAATAGAGTACAAGGTAGTCAGAGTATGTATATTTCGCCGATGTCTTATTGGGAGCCACTTTAAACGAGACCGAAAAATGGAGACATGATCGTATTTGCGCTGATTAAAAACGAATCGAATGCAATTGTTGAGAAGTCGGTCGAATTTGTTGATCAGATCTGCATTCAGGTCGAGGTAACACACATCGGCAGAATCAATGATGGGAAAGATTAAGGCTTGCACTAGCGTTGTCTTAGCTGGAACAGGTAGAAAATTTTTTAAACGATAGAAAGCACGAAGACATCCTGTCACTTTTTGCGAGAGCTTTGTAACCTGTCTGTTTGTAATTATTTGTGTGATGTTTATAATTTTTTTATTTATTATTTACTGCTTCTGGATGTTTTCTATGTATTATAAGTTCTTATGTATTTACCAAAAGAAAAACATATATAGAATATCCGTAAACTGGTACCCACAACACAAGCATATAAGCTTAGGTTAGGACCAGAGGATGTTGTGTGAAATGCCCATAAATATGAATATAATATTTATCTATCTATTATTTATATATTTATGGTTATCGTAAGAAAAAAATTCAAAACAAATAAAATAGAATATAAAAGATATAAATACAACAATTAGGTACATCTGACAGAAGAGCATAAAAGAAAGAATGGCATGTTGCACTGACCTCAAATAAGTGCATATGGGCAATGATGATGATCGTAAATAAAATGCTCCTAGGGAGAAAGAAAGAAAAATAAATTTATTGGAATGATAATCACACAAATACAATACAACACAATACAGAGCAGAATATACATATAAAAGGAATTAAACAACAGATGTGTGAAACCCTTCACAAAACGGTCTCAGCTCAGCATATAGCTAGTTGAAACCAGCGCTGGTCTTCCGCTGGGACGTTAAGTGAAGAAGAGAGCTAGAACGCGAGCTCTATTTTACAACTTTTTTTTTTTAATTTCTTTCGTCTAGCTATGTTCATGAGATGTAGCTTGGTGACAAACACTGCCTCAGTAATCAGGGTTCTCTTTTACCCGTTAGTATGAAATCCTAAAATCTTCGCTGCTAGTTTTTAAAAAGAAAAATTTCACATCGATTCGCACTATATTTAACAAGAAATTTCATTAAATAAAACCATTTTTTACGAATTACACGCGTATTTTTGCTTTACGTTTCGAACACTATTCGACCATCATGGTCATGGGTGGGACAAAAGGAAATTTCCTTATTTTTCATAAAATAGTAAGCTAAATGGCTAGACAAAGCAAGCTATTGCATCAGCACGTAAGGTGATATAAAGATACTGCAATTCGACACATTGAAAGCCTCGTAAAATGTAACACCATCAAGCTTTTATTGTAGCAGGGTAAACACACTTACTAAACAACCTTACACTAAATCCAACTCTATTAATATTAGAAAAGTATAACTTACTTATAATACATAGAAAACACCCAGACGCAGTACAAACTTTATATTACATTAGGTGTTGCCTGCGACATCGTCCGTAATTTAGAAAATTTTCTCCTTTTCTTCAACATTTTTTACTAATATCTTGCTCCTATTGGTCGCAGCGTAATGTTATATAGCCTGTAGCGGTCCTCGATAAATATACTATCTAACACTGAAACAATTTTTCATATTGGACTAGCAATTGCTGAGATTAGCGCTTTTAAAAAAACTCTACATTATAATATTATTAAAGATTAAACACTATGAACACATCAGGCTTGCTACCACCCCGGCTACCATGACGGGGGCCGCCCTATGCTGTGCTGCTAAAACCTTTCTTCCCCCACGATTATCAATCCTACGAGCGATGTCACAGTCAACTTTTCTAACGGACTGGAGTCTCAAACTCCACATAAACCACCTGTTTTATTTTAACTATCTCTCCCATTAACAAAAGCTATAAATAATACGTTTTCCAATAAAATGATAATTTCACTATATCATAAAACGACCCCATGCCACTAGCCACCTTTACCTATAAAAACCCTATAAAAATCCAACAAAATAGCAGTGATTCGACAGGAGGCGAAAAATAAAGATTTACTGACATCTGAACGAAGAAAGAAGAAAATTATACTAAAAGGTGTTCTCTTTCTCTCTGTCCACAGCCCATTACCGTCCCAATGCTGGACGCAGACTTCCCTCAAAGAACGCCACAATGCGGGGTCTTGCCCCGTTTGTATTCAGTGGCTCGCCACGACCTTGATGATAAATCATCAATAATTTTATAATAAGTAGTATATTTATGAACAGGCTATTATTTTAATTCCATACATATCTATCAATGTATTAATCTATGTAACGGAATCTTTGAAAGTAATTTTCATCTACTTGCAGTAGTTCAATTGGTCTGAAATTTTGCACACATACTAAGGACTGGTGACAACGCAATAATTTAAAAAAGATTTTGAGGATTTTCAAGCGTTATTTTTAGTTTTTGAGCTAAGCAGATTATTATTCAAGTTATTTATTCCCAAAACGCCTTCATTCAAACATCTAGCAAAATAACAGTCGTAACAATTGACATTTTTTTATTTTATTCAATTTTCTTGAAAAGACAAGTAATTGTCAAACTAAGAGGGGTAGTTAATTAACCCCCCTCAATGTCCCAGTGTCACGTCGCGGACCAATTTAACACCCAATTTGGGTAGAAAAGTGTTCCTTGAAAGAGAGGGTTAAAATGCAATTGGCTTAGAATTAATAAGAAGAGTTTAAATGAGGGCTATAGATATCATTACGGTAAAATGTACTTTTTAGGATTCCGTACGTCGGTCCATCTGTCACCAGGCTGTAACTTTGGAACAGTGATAGCTATGTAGGACTGGATGGACGGACAAAGAAGTCTCATCAATAGGGTAGGTTCCTACCGTTTTGCTTTTCGGTACAGGATCCCAAAAGTAATATGTACATGAAAGAGATATATATACCTATACTAAATTATTAGGTATCTATTTATATGTAATAATTTTTCGAAATATATTGAAACTATCTGTTGCCCAACTTCGAACATGTAGAATTTCTAACAAAACTTTTAAAAATTATATAAAAAGCGATCTTCTTCAACCACTCAATTTATTAAAATGAACCGAATCAAAATCCGTTGCGTAGTTTTAAGGATATATACTCACATAGGGACAAACATACAAAAATAACAACTTTGTTTTATAATATCTAAGTAAAGACAACCAAAAAGAAATTTGATATTGCAATAAACTATCTTTCATTTGAAACCAGGGGTTTCACACAATTCAGACGAATTCAGCTATAACTTGGGCATGTAGGCTCAAACAAAGCCATTATTATGAACTTCTTGAAGCATGGCGTCATAATCTTGTACGGAACCATGGTCCAGCTAGTTGAGAACTAACTTAGATGTCTGGACTGTTAGTTCCCAAGTTTGGTATGAACATATTATTATCAAGTTTCGCATAATAGAATTTGGTATGATAAAAGATGTACTCATTAATTTCCTATATTACATAACAAAGTCGTTAATGCATTTTTTTTAAATTTTAAGTACATTTCAAGCTTCTTCCTCTGATCCCAAAGTCAACTGTATTTCTATGCTTGTGTTGTGGATGACAAAGACGGATATATTTATAATTCATGGAAAACACCCAAGCACTGTAAAACATTTATAAATATCACAAAAATAATTGTAATGTGCGAGGATCTAACCCGTGACCTCGTAAACGGCAGTCCGTCATGTGAACCACGAAACCACGCAGCCCGTCAAAATAGAGAGGTTGAAAGGGAAGGGCTTTTAATATGATTTTTTAGATTTAAATATCTGTAGGTCCGTGGTTTCATTTTTATGGTGATCAATTTTTCTGCCATAATTCGTTATGAAAACCATAACATCAACATCACCATTATAACATCACGCCTTTTTCCCATGGGAGTAGGCAGAGACTATAGAGCGCCATCTGTTACGGTCCCATACACACTTTTTTGCCTTTATCCGTAATCAACGAATTGCTACTTTATTTTAACAACTAAACTTATGTACCTGGAATGCATTAGTAATTATATTTACACGTCCTTGCACCATTTAAAATAATTAATCATTAGTTATTATTTACATAAATAATAAACAAAGTATACGTATTGGGTTTTTCTTTTAATTGTAATTAAAAGTACTGGTCAAAACACATATTTATGATTATGACAAATGAAAGTTATTATTAATTAAGTGGTTAAACAGGAAAAACACTACAGTTTAAATAAACTTTTTACAAACCACCACTTTTTACAAATTTGGGTGCTTCCTCTCTCTCTACAGCCCATCAACGTCCCACTGTTGGCCAAGGGCTTTCTCCAATTTAGGAGGGATTATGGTCTACTGTGTCTTGTTGACCAGAGATATTCATAAATGTCATACAAATGTTTGTACTGCGTCTGGGTGTTTTCTATGTATCGTAAGTATGTATTTACATAAGAACAGTAGTTTAATAATAAATAAATAATAAATATTCATGGACATTTCACACAACGTCCTCTGGTCCCAAGCTAAGCTTATATGCTTGTGTTGTGGGTACCAGAATACGGATAGAATACATATACTACTTTTCTTTTGTAAATACATACTTATAATACATAGAAACACCCAGACGCAGTACAAACATTTGTATGACATTTATGACATATTTAGTTTATGTAGTATATCCGTATTCTGGTACCCATAACACAAGCGTAGAAGCTTATTTTGAGACCAGAAGACGTTGTGTGAAATAAATAAATAAATATTCATGGACATTTCACACAACGTCCTCTGGTCCCAAGCTAAGCTTATATGCTTGTGTTATGGGTACCAGAATACGGATATAATACATAAACTACTTTTCTTTTGTAAATACATACTTTTAATACATAGTAAACACCCAGACGCAGTACAAACATTTGTATGACAGTTAAAAACATCACACAAATGATTGTCCTGACCGGGAATCGAACCCGAGACCTCATGTTCGGCAGCCCGTTATATAAACCACTCCACCACGAGGCCCGTCGAAATGTTCGTGAATATTTATTTATTTATTCTTATTTCTTCCCTAAACTATACTGAATATTTATGATGGCATAATAGTTACATACGATATATAATATTGGAATCAGCCTGTCACGTCACAATCAGATTATCTGATAACTTGTTAGCTTATGTTATTACTGTGATCAATAAGATAGCAAATGTGATATGATGTTTCCAATTTAAATGCAATATTTTGCAATACACTAAGTTTTGTACGTTTTACACGTTTTTTTTACTAGCTCGGTACATATCTATCAGTGTTTTAATCTATATTACGGAATCTTTGAAAGTAATTTTCACCCACTTACAGTAGTCGGATTGATCTTAATTACAGATTAATTAATAACCAATGACAATGCAATAATATAAAAAATATAAAAAAGAGGTGTGGCACTCGGGGACTGCCGCGGTAAAGCTATTGCATAGCATTTTTTATCAACTATGCAATTATAATTATTTATTTATTTTATATAGGCAAGAATATAAATACCATAAACTAAAATAGGATTAATAATCCTTATTTACTGATGCTTACATCTGTCCATTGTTTATGGTAATTATGATAAAATAGCGATTGTCAATCAAATGTCAGTAAAATAAAATAAACATTATTTTACATTATTAAAATCTAAAATACGCTGTTATCTGAACATTTAGGATATATGTTGTCGATTCAAAATCCTTATTTTAATACGCTGTTTAATTTGAGGAAGGCGCTTACCCTTGGTATTAACAGGATGAAATAATTGCGGGGCGAAGAGATGATTACGCATGCGCAGTAACGCCGATAATGTCAGGTTATTTTCATTACGCTATTTTCGTTACGGAATTTCTAGATTCGGTCTCCACGCGCAAGGCCCGCGATAGATGATATGCAATAGCTTAAAAATTTGCAATCGCGTTTTTCAGGTTTTTTTTTACAAAATTATTATAGAGACAGCTTAACATTACATAGGTTAGCAAGTCTTTCATGTTAAGAGTATAGTAGTAGCGGGTTTGCGAAAATTGTCAAAACTTGTTATTCATAGTAGTCTTTTTACGATAAAACGTTTATTATCTCTTCGATAAAATCTCCGTTTAAACCATTTAAGTCATTATGAATAAGACCATTAGATAGCTAAATATATTTCTATACAATTTAGTTTTAGAACAAACACAAAACATAGCTAAGATAAGAAATATTGCATATACATAGCAATTATTTCATTGAATCATATATATTTGCGCAATTTAATTTAATCTTTGACAATCCACTAAATTGATAAGCACAACTATTAGATATCACGCAATATTATTGCAATTTCTAGATAACAAATGACCCGTTTAAAATGACTGATGTATTTAACTAATTTTATCAAACTGTCTGTATCTAGAGAAGGGCCTTTCTAAAGGTTCCGTATAAAATGATAAAATGGGACCCCTATTATTGATTTGTTCGTCCGTTTGTTCATCTATAAGCCTGTCACCAGGCTGTATTTTAAGAACAGTAATAGCTACATTATTTTAAATTTTTACAGATGACTTCTTCCGTCAGTCGTTCTGTTGAAGCTATAACAAAAAATACCTACAAAAAATCTGAATTCAACAAAATTTGGATTGGAACGTGATTATGACGGTATGATAATTATTATAATGATATTATGAGAATAAAGGTTCGGAAGCCATGAGTGGTCACAGACTTTTCAGTCGCCATGGTCACGGACGGGACCGGGTTCCACCCGTGACCATAAAAGTTATCGCAAATATACGAGTCCAATTCCGAGAATGGTTTTATTTTAATAAATAAATCACGCAAGCGTTAGAAAATATTAAACAGGAAACATATTGTATGAGAGATGGAATAATCGAAAATAACTCATAACAACACGCCTGGTTGGGACGATATTAGACTAAATACCCTCCCGAAATGGAGGTGCCCAACAGTGGGATATGAAACTGACACTCTGAGAACAACACAATCTATACTATATTATTATAAAGCTGAAGAGTTTGTTTGTTTGAACGCGCTAATCTCAGGAACCACTGGACTGATTAGAAAAATTCTTTCAGTGTTAGATAGGGAATTTATCGAGGAAGGCTTAAGGCTATATAACATCACGCTACGACCAGTAGAAGCGAAGTAGTAGTGAAAAATGTTGCAGAGACGGGGAAATTTTTTTAAATTCCACGCGGACGGATTCGCTGGCAACAGTCATTGTATAAAATATCGGAATAGTCAAGCTGTCTAGACGTGATTAACAAAATGAACCGTGGGATGTATATACAATGGCATAATCTCGATATTCATCGAAACGACGGGCTTCGTGGTGGAGTGGTTTATGTAATGGACTGCCGATCACGAGGTCGCGGGTTCGATTTCCGCTTGGGACAATCATTTGTGTGATATCCATAAATGTCATACAAATGTTTGTACTGCGTCTGGGTGTTGTGTACTGTGTATGTATTTTAAGTATGTATTTACAAAAGAAAAGTCGTTTATGTATTATATCCGTATCTGGGACCCATAATACAAGCATAGAAATATAGCTTACTTTGGGACAAGAGGACGTTGTGTGAAATGTCCTGAATATTTATTTATTTATCATTATTATCTTTATAAGATAGTTGTGCCAACAGGAAAATGAGTCGCAATAACTAGCAAATACTTTCGAAAGAAATCTAAAGATATTTTTATCGCAAAAGTCATGTATTTATAACCAGTGAAAATTATTTTCTTGTTCATTGTAGTTTCTTTTGACTAGAATATATTATCACGACGTCATGACAGTGTGACGAGGTCATTATGAGAAGGAATGCGGATGGTCATTAAGAAAGTATTAAAAGTATATAATATAAGTTATGTATTATGTATGTATTTACAAAAGAAAAGTAGTATATGTATTCTATCCGTATTCTGGTACCCATAACACAAGCATATAAGCTTAGCTTAGCTTGGACCGATGACAATGCAATAATTTATAAAAAATATTCAGGATTATTAACCTTTGTTTTAGTTTTTCGACTAATGAAATTATATTTAATCGATAATAAAAGTAAAAGTTTATTTGAATCCCGTTTCATGCGATGGTCGCAATATATTTTTGCTTCCATAGTCTTCTGTCAGACGTCGTTTTTTAAAAGACCTGATGGAAAGCAGATTATACCATACTGGGATTACAAACGATCAACACATTGTTCCGGTGCAACACACATTGTAATTTGTTTATATTGCACTAGCTGTTGCCCGCGACTCCGTCCGCGTGGAATTTAGAAAATTTTCCCCATTTTAGCAACATTTTTCACTTCTGATGGTCGTAGCGTGATGTTATATAGCCTAAAGCCTTCCTCGATAAATGCCCTATCTAACACTAATATAATTTTTCAAATCGGCCCCGTGGTTCCTGAGATTAACGCGTTTAAACAAACAAACAAACTCGTCCGCTTTAGAATATTAGTTTAAATAGATATACATTATAAAGACTATTGTAATTCACTATCACAGATTTACCAAATGTATAGTCCATGGCGACATCACTTAGTCGACTTGAAGCCACTTACATATCCATGTGTGCGTGAAAATGAATCTATGTGAATATACGACGGGCTTCGTGGTGGAGTGGTTTATGTAATGGACTGCCGATCACGAGGTCGCGGGTTCGATTCCCGGTTGGGACAATTATTTGTGTGATATCCATAAATGTCATACAAATGTTTGTACTGCGTCTGGGTGTTTTCTATGTATTATAAGTATGTATTTACAAAAAAAAAGTAGTATATGTGGTCTATCCGTATCTGGTTCCCATAATACAAGCATAGAAATATAGCTTACTTTGGGACCAGAGGACGTTGTGTGAAATGTCCTGAATATATTTATTTATTTATTTATGATTCTATAATACTGGTCATACGTCATATGAAACGTCATTATTCTATGAAGTACGATTTAGCCAGGCTAAAGTTACTTGTCCTCAATTTCAAAGTCAACGCACTATCTGGAATATCTGCGCATACGGGGATTTCACAGGACAATTACATAAATATTGAGTAATTCCTAAGCATATGAAGAAAGATGTAATACTTTATAGATTTTTCCGCTTATCGGCTACAAATGTTTTTATCAGTCGATATTTATAAAATGTTTGCGAATATATAAAAACAAGACTGCTAGACAGCTAGTCATTCGGGAGAATTCAGTAATTCTGAACGTACGCCAAAAACAATCTTGAAAACATATTGTCTTTTTACTTGCTTAGAAATAATTAATCGATAAAGACGCAGTGTTTTCTTTTTCGTATTTGAATTATAAGTTTTTAAATAGTTCTGTTAATTGTTTATTTTTATCGATAAAAAGGTGACTTTTTCTATTGAATTTATTTTATTATTCTTTCTAAATAAATAATTTGGTCTTATTTTATAATTGCTTGAAACGACGTGGTTTTGTCTTGTACTTAAGTATTTTCTTAAATAATTGAATTTATTTCATCGCTAAAAAGAAGTGATTACATTTTATTTCTAAAAAACTAGAGTTCTTTTTTTAAAACATATCTTTTACAGTGATTTAAAAAGTTGTGTTTCTTTTTCAGTGGTTTTAGCTATGAGTGCCAAAAGAAATTTTGCTGAAAGACGGGAGACAATGTGTGATGCAGGTGGTAGAGTTTTCGAAAGAAAGGAGTTTAAAGGTTAGCAACTTGTTTTAAATTTGTCCTTCTTTAGCCGGGTTAGGGTAAAGTTAATAGAATAAACTTTTTACGTGATAAATAATCAACAACATAATTTCGTGACCAACGTAAAATTGAATTAGACGCGTATAGTTGTTATAAATTTGAACGCTGATGTTTCGGCGATTTTTCAGTTACCATGGTCATGGTCATGATCAGTTGTTACGGGGTTTACCCACATTCGATATTTTAATTTAAATTGACTATAAATATAAATACGTCTTACTTAATCCGTAAAAAATTGCTTCTTTACTTATTAAAAACAAAATCGTTATTTTAGCATGTACATCCCTATGTGAGTCTATATCTCCTAAACTACTTAACAAATTACGATGCGATTCTTTTATAATAAACTAGCTGTGCGGTGTTATATCGCGGTAAAAAGAATAAAACAATCTGTTCGTTTTTTATTATCCCACGGGAACATTGCATTCTTTAGGGATAAAAAGTAGCCTATATGTTATTCTGATATATGAGCTACAATATTATAAAGTTTAATTAAAATCCATTCAGTAGATTTTGCGTTAAAGGGTAACAAACATCCATACTCAGAAACTTTCACATTTATAATATTAATAGGATGAAATGGTCCAAGAATAATTCGTGTAAATTTGGTTCCTAAATTGGACGAAACTATTTAAATAAATGAGTCGCACAAGTTGTAGAAAATATCACTTTAAAGCTAAACAAACGTAGTATAACCAGAAGAATACCCGAATATATAATGATAACACAAAGAAGTATAACTTTTAGCCTGAATACATTTACGTTGTTATCTTTATGAGTAGTTTTCGATATAATTACGAATTCGATATAAATGCGAATGCATAAAATAATAAATAATAATAAATAAATAATAAATAAATAAATAAATATTCATGGACATTTCACACAACGTCCTCTGGTCCCAAGCTAAGCTTATATGCTTGTGTTATGGGTACCAGAATACGGATAGAATACATAAACTACTTTTCTTTCGTAAATACATACTTATAATACATAGAAACACCCAGACGAAGTACAAACATTTGTATGACAATTAAAAACATCACACAAACGATTGTCCTGACCGGGAATCGAACCCGAGACCTCATGATCGGCAGTCCGTTATATGAACCACTCCACCACGAGGCCCGTCTAGGAATTAATATATTAGAGGAAGTCTGAAAGTGATGCCAGTGACTGAAAAATTGAAGAACGAGCGGATGTCCTGGTATGGGCATGTTATGAGACGAGAGGAAAGTAATGTCGTTAGGAGAGTTCTGAGTATAAATGTGGAAGAAAAAAGTCTAGAGAAAGACCTAAGAAATGATGGATGGACTGTATGAAAGAGGACATGAAAGAAAGAGGAGTTGACACAGACATGACGGCTAATAGAAGACTGTGGAAGAAAATGACATGTTGCGCCGACCTCAAATAATGGGATAAGGGCAGGAGGATGATGATGATGATAGTTTTCGATATAATTCATCATGTATTTCCCCTGTAACATTCTAAAAGGGTGAAAGGACTAAAATATTGTGTGACCAATGTGTCATTGCCTTTACAGTAATGAAAATAATTGAAAGAAATAATTATTGAACGGATAATTTTACAGTGGTATCTAAAATAATATATAATATAATATAAATATTCAGGACATTTCACACAACGTCCTCTGGTCCCAAAGTAAGCTATGCTTGTATTATGGGTACCAGATACGGATAGAATACATATACTGCTTTTCTTTTGTAAATACATACTGAAATCTTTCATCGCTTCAAACTTCTCTATAGTCTTTAAGGAAAATGGAGCGATATAAAAACAGCTATCGCCATATTATAGATGAATGGTCTTATTCATAATGACTTATCGGAGGTTTAAACGGAGATTTTATCGGAGAGATAATAAACGTTTTAGCGTAAAAAGACTATTATGATTAACAAGTTCTGACAATTTTCGCGAACCGATTTTAGCGAACTTTTAAACCTCCGAAAAGTCATTATGAATAAGACCAGAAGAGTAATGGTTTATTTTTGGAAAAACCTTACCAAATATTTGTGATAGTTGCTGCAGATTCATCTTAAGACAGAAGTAAAAACGGGATTTTTTGTAAGGACATATTAATATGTTTTTTAAATTATCATGTCACAGAAAAAAAAGAGAAGCATAGCTATATAAGACCTTTTCAGACGGGCTTCGTGGGCTAGTGGTTCATGCAACGGACTGCCGTTCACGTTCTCGCCGAGGTCTGGGGTTTGATTCCCGTACAGTACAATTATTTGTGCGATATTTATAAAATGTCATACAAATGTTTGCGTCTGGGTGTTTACTATGTATTATAAGTATGTATTTACAAAAGAAAAGTAGTAGGTATATATGGTATATCCGTATATGGTACCTATAAGATGGCATAGAAATATAGCTTACTATGGGAACAGAGGACATTGTGTGAAATGTCCATAAATATACCTATATTATTTGATCTGCCAATAACAGAAAAAATAACTAAACATTTAATTAATTACACTTTGTATTTACACTTTTCAGAAATTCAATTGCGAGCCCGTGTATTCCAAGAAGCTTCAAATCTTATGGACCCCCTTCCACCCCCACTACCTCCAACACCTCCAACTGAAGGAACAGAATCACCAAAGCCTAAGTCACCTTTTATAAGCAACAAACACAGCAAGAAATTTTACCGAAAACGCCTAGAAAAGGAGTTTTAGTCTGTGAAGAAATTAGTTAATAAGCATAAAAACAAATGTATTAAGCTATAAATGGACCTAAATTAGACTCTTTAATTATTACGGTTCCGTACCATAAGATAAGACAGGACCCATTTTCTAAGACTTTGGTGTCCGCCTGTCCATCCTTTAATTTTAACAGTGGAATATTACGAGTATCTATACGGAAATTGATCCAGCGACATATTATGTCGGTTACATTACCTATATATACCACGTGACGAGCTTCGTGGTTGAGTGGTTCATATAACGGACTGCCGATCACGAGATCGCGGGTTCGATTCTCTCTCGGGACAACAATTTGTGTGATATTTATTATTGTCATACAAATGTTTGTACTGCGTCTGGGTATTTCAATGTATTATAAGTATGCATTTACAAAAGAAAAGTAGTTGATCTATTCTATCCATATTCTGGTACCCATAACAAGCATAAAAACAAGCATAGAAGCTCGGGACCAGGGGACGTTGTGTAAAATGTCCATGAATATTTATTTATATGAGGGCTGTCATCCAAAGATTTAGTTGATATATTATTTTGTAAATTGTATGATATTTTAAATATGTTTGTATAATTTATATGTATTTCGCTACAGAAAATGAATCAAAATGTAGGGTTTTTTAAAAGCTAACACTTTGATTTGTTTTAAATCTCCAAATAGGGTAATAATCTCCTCCTTTTGAAGTCAATTAAAATAAAGATATAAAAAAAAATTATATTAGAATTTGTATTAACGATCGATGAGTTCACGGGTAAAATTTAGTTCTCTGTCTCCAGCCCGTTGACGTCCCACTGTTGGTCACGGGCCTCCTCCACTTGAGAGGGATTATGGTCTATTGTGTCGCACTGATCGGGCGTGTTGGCACATAGTTTAATATTGAGTTTTCCGTCTCTCACAGAGGATAGACCTGAAGTAGTAGGAGGTCGGTGTCCAATAGTGGGATGTTACTGTGTTGAGATGTAATGATATAGTCATGGATAACACTTACTTTAAATAAAACTACCGTTTACGCATTTAGTCTTTGCAGTCACCATGGTCATGGATGGGACTTGTGACTATGGTGACTGCAAAGTATTAATCCGTAAAAGGTGGTTTTATTTGAAGGAATGAGTCGCGTAAGTGTTAGAGATAAATAAATAGTGATAAAAATTACTTAAAAAATATAAAATTAATCTCCCGTGGAATGAGTGAATACACAATTTAGTTGGAATGCTAACCATGTCGTTTAGCATTCCGCTTACCTGTTCCGTACGTCTGAGTCATTGAATGAGACGTAGATTACTTTCTATATTGAGTTTTAAGATGTGGTTAAAACTTAGGTCTAACTAATTTTAACATACCTCAAAGATAACCATTGATATTCAGGTTAGATTTTTAAGTCAAGTGTACATATAACTAAAGAAAATAAGAGCTTTCATTAGTCAAAATGCCTTAATTTGCGTATAAGATTATTTTAGGCTTCGCTTTCAACTGAGAGCCACAGATAATAGTAAACCAGATGGTGGGTTATATTATATTGTAATTGTGTTACATAAGTTTAAATGATATTGGATCTAGTTAAGTAACGGTTACCACCAATTCTTATTCTTGTGGTGACAGGTTAGGTCATGTTCAGATGACAACATTTTGACGCACGTTTTCAAATCGCGCGACTAGACATCGTAGTTTACATACAACCGATCACATGAGCGCGCGTTAACGCGCGTTAGCGAGCGTTGACGCGGCGCTCAGAGAAAAATTCTCTAGACGCAGGCGATCGCGCGTCGACGCGCGCTTTTACATCTGTGTAACATCCTGTTGACTGTTCAGTTGAGCGCGCGCTTACATCGCAATTGAACGTTTTTTTTGTGACTTGCTTTTGTATTTAGTTCAAAATGAGTGAATTAGATATTGGCATCGACTTATATTACTAATTGATGAAGTCAAGAAAATGCCAGTGATTTGGGATAGAGCTTCTGAATCCTATAAAAATAAAATTTTAAAACGACCAACCCAATGTGTGCGTTTTCTTTTACCATATTTTTTTATATAATATAACCACAAAATTATAGCATCTTCCACGTCCATTTTCTAAGCTCTATCGATACAGACTGACGAGCTACTTGCAACGCGCATTAGCGCTTGTGTCTGAACTCTTTAAAAATTTGATAGCGCGTTGACCTGCGTTAACGCGCGTTACATGTGAACTTAGCCTTAATACAATTAACTGAGGATTAATTGAGAATAGGGTAGTTATTTATTTTTCAGGTAAAAGAAATGGATCTATATTAATATTTGAAGGCAGAAGAGTTTCTTTGTTTGTTTTAGTGCTCAAATATCAGAAACCACCGATTCGATTTGAAAAATTATTTCAGTGTTGGATAGTGCATTTATTAAGGAAGGCTATAGGTTATTTAACATAACGCCGCGACGAATAGGAGCAAAACATCAGTTAAAGATGTGACAAAGTAAAAATTTTGGAAATTTTTTGAAATTCCACGTGTACGAAGACGCGGGCAACAGCTATATAAACAGAAATAATAAACTCAAAGTTATTATCGGTATACTAAAATACCATCTTATCGTTAAACTCTGATTCCACTAGCTATGAACCTAGTGAAGTTCAAACATTTACGAACTGAACAAAAGTTGCTTGGGAATATTATAAGCCTTTGAACGGTTAAATGGCGCCTAGAACATATAAAAAATTTGGTAGGTACTTAGGGTCAATGATCGAATACCATGGTAATATAAGTTATGCAATAAGGTTAAGTATTTATGCAAGACTCTTGAAATTACTTAAGGTCAATAAACTTGGCCATGAAGAATGGGTGACCTTGAATTGAAATAATTAGTATTAAAATTAATGTAGGAATCAAAAAGCTAAGTTTAAAAATAAAATTATTAAAATTTGAATTTCGAAGTAATTGACTGTTTGAACCACAGACTACTAGATATTTCTTGTCTGTGGTATTTTCATATTTAGTATAAGCCACACAAATTGGTAATGCGCCTGGCGGCCATGTTGGTGACGTCATAGTGACGTATAGATGAGAATATTACATTTTGATAGCTGTACTTTTTCTTTGCTGATGACGACACAAGGGCGTTAATTTGACAAGGTTCCAGCGCATTACCAATTTGCGTGGCTTATATTCATTTGGTGAGCGATCGTAGAGTTTAGAGAGTAGAGTAGAGTAGACAGAAAGTCGCTATTTCATCGAATAATTGGGATTGTTCATAATTTTTAACCTGTTTTTATATTCTTTTCAGAAAATATAGACTATTTTAAGCAACTAATTTCAATATTATTGAAATATTCACTATACAGAATTTTTAAAAAATTCTTGAAGATATTACTTTAAATGTTGTGACGTCATCGTTTTACGCAATTTGTGTATAGACTTTTCTTGATAGACTTAATACAGATTGCACTTTATCTTTTCAAAGTTGACAAGTTGATATAATAGACCAATTTCAATTCCAATTCAGAGTAGTATATCCCTAAAAACGCCTTAATATTTTAAGTCCTTCATTTCAAGGGCAAATAGAGATCATTTGCTTTTTTGGAAAAATAATCGTTAATATACCAAATTTTCCGAAAAAAACTAATGGATTATGATCAGAAACTCTATTCCCCGAAATGGTTTTCGAATTAAGAGTTTTAAAAAAATATGAACAAGCCCATTATAGAGTCCACGAGTAAGAATCTAAATGATTTATTTTGATATTCGTTAGCATTGGTTTCCGGTCTTTATGATTGAACGCGTACCAGCTAACTGGTGATTCTGTGTTTTAGTATTACCTTAGTAAGAATGCCCTAATATTAAGAATAATTCAAACTTTACAAATCAATGCAATTTAAGTAAAGTTCAATAATAAAACTACTGTGTTTATTTTCTAATTGGCAATAATTATTATTGATGACTGGCCACACTTATCTAATAAGGAGGAAATCTTCTGTCGCTTTTACTCTTGGTTTGAAATTAACTGCTGTCTCTTTCCGCGAATTTATATCACAGAAAAAAGACGTCACTGACCTCAATACTCGCTTGGACAGTTTCACTAAGCACTAGAATCTCATTGATTTACAAACTGAACTCTATAATAAACGTGCTAAAGTATCATTTTTATTGCAGTTTCCTGTTACCCCAGTGTTTAAGTGAACGTAGCTATCAGTTCACAAAACGTTCAGTTGCTCATCGAACGTTTTACGAAAATTTTTATTCGAATTTTTAAATTTGGAATTTAAAACGTTTTACGTATTGTTTATTTTGTGCCAGTATTGTGTTGTTATATTTTTTTGGATTTTATTTCTTTATCTACCTCAATTTAAACGTAAGTTTTTGTTTTTTTTTTATTTTTATATTCTTTGCGGGAGATCTTAAGACAGTATTATTTATTTCATGTGCCGAATTTTGTATTTTTTATTGTGTAATTTTTTTAAACCTAGTTCTAACTTAACTAATTTAATTTAACTATGTTTATTTTGTTGTAATTTTAAGTTATAATAAATAAATAAATAATAACTAATTACATAATTATACCCTAGTTTCAAGAATTCCATTACCACATTTTAACCAAATCGGAATTGCCAGAAGGAAAAAATGCACAGCATTTTATGTTACATCCTATTGTACAATTTCTAGCACAAAATCTTTAGAGATTTCCGGGTCATACATAAATTGTTTTGACGGAGAATCGAACTTGATATTTTTGATGTTGATAAAGCTAAAAAGTTTTTTTTTGTTTCATCACGCTAATCTCAGAAACCGTTAGTCTAATTTTAAAAATATTCAGTGTAGGATAGTACATTTATCGAAGAAGGTTATAGGCTATAATTATAACATCACGCTGCTATTAATAGGAGTAAGGAATCAGTGAAAAATATAGTAAGAATGGGAAAATTTACTAAATTACACGCGTATGAAGTCACGGGCTACAGCCAGTCTTTGATATGAAGATGGTAAAATTTTATTAACAACTACTGATTTTAACAAATGAAGAGCAAATAATATTCCGTGTGGTGACGGATTAAGAATACAAGTTTCACCACCCCATCTGGAGATGGGGTGGTGAAACTTGTATACAATATCCCTTAGCTGACTTTTATAGCACCCTTGGGTGGACCCAAGGGTGCTATAAAAGTCAGCTAAGGGATATTGCACACAGATAACATCTTATGTGAGAGACGGAAAACTTAAAAATAAACCCTGTGCCAACACGCCTGGTCAGCGCGGCACAGTAGAACATAATCCCTCCCAAAGTAGAGGAGGCCCGTGCCCAACAGTGGGATGTAAATGGGCTGGAGAAGGAGAGCAAATATAAAGTGCTATTCTACTTTTACAAGGAAATTCTTACAAATTAATTAGTTTTTACGGATTCATGACACGTGTATTTTATTTTATAATATATCCCGACGTTTCGGAAACTTTACATGTCAGTCCTCCTCATGAAAATGGTAGCTATAAATTGACAGAAAGGAGTCACTTAATAGAATTTTCTGTTAACAGTCAGGAGAATAACAATATATTTATGAATAATAACACAACGTCCTCTAGTCCCAAGCTAAGCTTAGTTGCTGGCTTTATGGCTACCAGAATACGGATATGCCACATTTTTTTTTGTAAATACATACATACATATATCTAATACTAAAAATAAATAAAAATATTTATGTGTCACATATAAATATCACACAAATGATTGTACTGTGTGGGAATCGAATCCACGAGGCCTGTAACACTGCCAGTATGTTCATATTAGCCATAGACTATTATGATGATATATCTAATAAGGCAAAGAAGACCAGAATTAATTAGACAAACGTATTTATTTAATAATAAATACGTTACTTATGTATTGTAACTTGTATGTATTATAACTTGACCGCCCAATTAATATTGGGCGGTCAAGTTTGTCGGGATATAGACTCTCTATTAAACTTTTGCCCGTTGCTTTTTAATCCGTGTGATCACCACATTATCCTCCTGCCCTTGTCCCATTATTTGGGGTCGGCGCAACATATCTTTTTCTTCCAAAGTCTTCTATTAGCCGTCATGTCTGTGTCAACCCCTCTTTCTTTCATGTCTTCTTTCACACAGTCCATCCATCTTCTCTTAGGTCTTCCTATAGACTTTTTTCCTTCCACATTTATACGCAGAACTCTCCTAACGACATTACTTTCCTCTCGTCTCATAACATGCCCATACCAGGACATCCGCTCATTCTTCAATTTTACAGGCATCACTTTCAGACTTCCTCTTATATATTCATTCCTTATTTTATCCATTCGCGTGACGCCACACATCCATCTCAACATTCGCCGCGTGTTCACCACATAGGAATATAAGTCACCAATCCATTTTTTCCCCAGGGTAAAAGCCAGATAAGGTTTCATTTACACAGATAACATCCTCTTCGACTTCCGACTTCAAAAAAAGAATGAGGTTCTCAATTCGTATATGTTTTTTTTTATTTTTTTATTGTTGTTACCAGTTGCCCAGTTAAAAGTTAAGAAACTTTTAACTGGGCGTAGCTATTGTGATGATTCTTTTTTTATTTGAAAGATAGTAGTTCCCGTTTAGTTCCATTGTCACCAGGTCAAGATCTGATGGTTATCTTCTCAGAAATCAAGGAAAACCCTTAAATTTCAAAAGCACATGAAATCGGTTAAACTTTTTAAAAAAAAATACTCTATTCATATTTTGCCCAAACTGTAATTACTCCCACTTCCACTATATTCTTCCTGATTACTTGCGTATTTGATGTAATGTCAAACCACTGATAACTTTGTTAAAAACATTTTGTTTTGACAAACTTCAATAACAGCATCTAACGTTATATGTTATCTTTTATAAGTTACGATGCACTAGTTTACAATATCTTTGCATATCTTAAAAGATGGGATTATGAATAACTCGGGCATCGCGGTTATCGAATATTCTCATGTTATCAATAAGTTTGGCATATTTACATATTTATAAAAACTACGCCATCTCCTTTACTTTACTTATTATAAAACAAAGTTGTTATTTTTGTGTGTATGTCTCTATGTGAGCTCATACTTCTAAACTACGCAACGGATTTTGATGCAGTTTCTTATAATTGATTGAGTTATTCAAGAAGATGAGATTTTTGTATAATTTGTTAGTTTTTATTATGTAAATTCTACTAAAACTATCATATTAAGAAATTCCTTCTTAAAAAGATAGTTTAAAAAAATGTATTTGGTTGTAATATTATTTACTATTTATAATTAACTTCAAAAGAAGGAAATTATTTATTTATTTATTTATTATTTTATTCTTAATTGTACACCATACAGAAGCATATAACTTAATAATAAAATACAATATTGTACAATGGGCGGCCTTATCGCTAAAAGCGATTTCTTCCAGGCAACCTGGGTATGGATCTAAATGAGGAGCGAGTAGAGTTGTCGGTGCACGAATATTATTATTTTAATATATACATAAAAATATATTTTAAATCCTATTAATACATATCATAAAATATAATACACAAATATACAAAATAAAAATATAATATACACTATCAATGAACTCAATAAAATACACAAGAATACATACAATTACACATAATAAATACATATACTCTATATGCTTGAAGACAGTACAGTACAAATACTAAGTGCTTAAAATATAGTCCAACTAATTCTATGCTGACAGTTCCAGGTAATGCTCTTTTACCATCTTTTTAAACGACTTCAACGTTTTAGCCTGTCTAATAGTTACAGGCAAAGCGTTCCACAAACGTGTAGCTGTAATAGTGAAGGATTTTTGATAGAACGTTGTGGAATGCTGTGTCGTTCTTAGTCTCAGATTATACGAGGACCTTACACTCCTATCAATCGCAACATCGTAATACTCGAACCGTGCTTTGAGATAGGAGGAGATGAGGGATTAAATAGAGTGTTATATAGTAGATGTAATATGTGAGCATTCCGGCGATGGCGGATAGGTAACCACTTGAGTTGTTTTCGAAATTGGGAGACATGATCATATTTGCGTAACCCAAAAATGAATCTTATACAGAAATTTTGGAGGCGCTCAAGTTTATTTAATTGGCATTCGGTGATATCTAGATAGCTGACGTCGGCGTAATCGAGAATCGGCAAAAGAACGGAATTGGCAAGTGCTATTTTGGTAGCAGTGGGTAGAAGGGAACGCAATCTTCTTAGTGATGCTGCAGATGCAAATAATTTCCGACTGACTTCTTGAATTTGTGGTTCCCATGTTAAGTTCGAATCAATGAGCATATTTAGTGTAAGATAGTGCATATCGAGGAAGGCTATAGGCTATATAACATCACGCTGCAACTAATAAGAGCAGAGCAGTAGTGAAAAATGCAAAAAACGGGGGAAAAAGTCATTATTTTGTAGATATGTCCCTATGTGAACTTATCTTTAAAAATATGCTTCAGATTTTGATGGGGGCTTTTTAATAGATAAAGTGGTTCAAGACCATGGCTTTTTTGTATAATTTGTTAGGGTTTGCAGTATAAAATAGCGTTATTCTTGCTATTTTGTTGACATGGTTAAGTTAATATCTAAAAATATATTATAGAATAGCGGCACAAATTTCGTTTCGAAAATCTTGTTTTTGCGGTCAAATGACAGGCATATATCAAATAGATAAATATTTTAAATATTATGTTGTATACATATCATATAAAAATAAAAATGTTATGTTCGTGCACTCAATATCATACAAATTTAAGATGATAATCTGCATTATCTAAGACAAGACTGATTTTATAATACAGGTTGATGCAAATAATATTTCAAGAATAAGAATAATGGCATGTAAGACCAGATGTATAAGCGTAAATGAAGCTAATGAAGAAATGTTTAATAAACTAAATTAAAGCAACAACTTAATGCAAACCACATAAATACTGCAAAATAAGAACAGCAAAATATACAAAACTTATCAAGTCTAAGAAAATGTATTTAGATAATGGCAGATGGTACTCTATAGTCTCTGCTCACCATCGCCATGGAAAAATGTCGTGATGGTATGATGGTGAGGATGGTGAATAATGAAAAACAAGTTATTTTCCGTGTATAGCATTGTATATTATTACGTAACACATTGTTATGATTACACATTTGCAGCAAAAACAAATAATGGGTATTATTTAAAAAAAAGTCGAACTAACTTCATGAGACCACCCCGGTAGTCTACTCTTTGATTATTTAGATAAATAATGTATGAAAACAATGTGTGTAAGATGTGTTAGAGAATATAATGTGTGTACCTTTGAAATTTGAGAGATTTTCTCGTTTTCTTAGGAGATAATCAGATCAGATCCTGACATGGTTTAAACAGGACCACACAGAAAGCATCAGCTTTCAAATATAAAAATAATCATTAAAATCGCGTCACCCAGTTAAAAGTTCAACAACGAGGTAACAAATATAAAAAAAAACATACAGGCGAATTGAGAACCTACTCCTTCTTTTGAAGTCGGTTAAAAATTATCGTGAATTTAAATAAACTTACCTATTCAAGGATTGAGCGATTCAAATTCGTTATAAGATATCATAATTATATAGATAAATCGTGGTATATTAATATATATCTGTCTCTCTCTGTCAATAAATTTGTTTGATTTGATTTGATTTGATCTCTTCCGCCTCGTCTTTTTAGGGTTCCGTACCCAAAAGGTAAAAACGGGACCCTATTACTGAGACTTCGCTGTCCGTCCGTCCGTCCGTCCATCCGTCTGTCACCAGGCTGTATCTCAAGAACGGTGATAGCTAGAGAGTTGAAATTTTCACAGATGATGTATTTCTATTGCCGCTATAACAACAAATACTAAAAATAAAATAAAATAAATATTTAAGGGAGCCCCCTTTACATACAACAAACATGATTTTTTTACCGTTTCTTGCTCGATACTAATAACGTTGCCTTATGTTGCATAGATAATGGTACGGAACCCTTCATGCGCGAGTCCGACTCGCACTTGACCATTTTTTTCTATATAAATGTCTCTTTCTCACTATATTATTATATCGTAATATGCCGTTTGTGGTGCCTTTTACTGACTTTATATACCTAATATGGGATGTCAGGATGTCTTCAAGTAGGAATATTGTTAAAAAGAAAGTTTACCAACATTACTTTGGATTGCAGTTAGAGTCGACGTAACATGGACAATATAAACATTGATCAATGTGTCTTCTTATTATATGTATTTGTATGTATATTTTTATTTATGTAGATTTGGATGTATGTATTGTGTGAATTGGATGTATTTATTGTATTGTATGTAAGTATATTATTCATCAGTGTTATTAGAAAATTTAATATTATATATTTTTTTTGTGTTATAATTTGTCTTGCATAATTTTATGCACCTACCTGCCATTTTTATTTACTACACCACCTAAAGGTTGACTGGTAGAGAATACCTTAGGCATTAAGTCCGCCTATGTATAAATTGTAGGTGCATGAAGTTTAAAATAAATAAATTTATTCTTAACGGATTTCATCGCACTTGTAAAAAATAATAGAACTTTTAGATATTTTTGTCATTTTAGGAACAGCCTGTATACAGTTTCATTTTTTATGTATATTTGTAGGTTATGGATAAGTTATCAAGTGCCAATGTTACACTATCATCTTAAAACTACAAATATGTTTGCAAAAACATCTGTTTTTTAGATACGCATATATTGTACAGAATAAAATTGAATCTAGAACCTCATTGAAAGGTATCAGTTCCAATGACAACACGTCATTAGTATCTATACTAATATTTAAAGATTTTAACTAAAGAGTTCGTTTGTTTGTATGTTTATACGCGCTAATCTCAGGAAACACTGGTCTGATTTGAAAATTTCTTTCAGTGTTGGATAGTACATTTATTGAGGAAGGTTATAGGCTATTTAGCATCACGCTGCGACCAATAGGAGCGAAGCTCAGTAAAAATGATGCAAATACGGGGAAAATTTTCTAAATTCCACGCGTACAAAGTCGCCGGCAAGAGCTTGTGTACAGAATAAAATTGAACATAGGACCTGATTGAAAAGTATGGGTTCTATAACACGTCATTAGTATGAAATATAATGCGTGGCCAATAGTAATAATTACACATTTGGAAAAAAGAGAAAGTTGTTATTATGAATCCGAAGGCACAAGGTTTTGGGTATTTCATTTTAGTGACGTAGTATTAGGTTTCTTTTTAAATTATCTATAGTAATATTAAAAAACTGAAGAGTTTGTTTGACTGTTTGAACGCGCTAATCTTAGTAATCGCTGGTCCGATTTCAAAAATTATTTCAGTGTTGGATAGTACATTTATCGAGGAAGGCTTTAGGCTATATAACATTATGCTGCGGCTAATAAGATATTATTTTATTTATTTATTTATTTAACACTTTAATGCTATTACATGCATAGGCGGGCTGAATGCCTAAGGCATTTTCTACCAGCCAACCATAGGGTTGTGCAGAATTAAAGGAGGCAGGTGTCAATACAGAGCTGAGGAGAAAAAAAAAAACTATTAATAGGAAAATGAAAGTTACAGTTTTTATTTATTATAAAATAGATAGGAGTATAGCCATAGATATATTGAAGTAATGATTTACATGATACATACATACAAATATACACATTACAATGTTACTTAATAAATACCACACGTACATAAACATACATAACACATTATTAAACCAAATATGACAATAACAAATGAAAAATTAACAAGTCAGTAGCCTCAAAGGATCTGTTATAGACGTAGTTATGCGTGAGAATGGGATGCTAAACGTCTATAATGCTCTCGCAACTTACTACTTATATACTACTTATATTAAATAACTAATAAAATCCATGTAAAAAAGAAAACAGAAATATCCAATACTGAAAGAATTTTTCAAATCAAACCAGTAGTACTTACTCGAGATTAGAAACATATAAACAAATTCTTCAGATTTATAATATTAAACACAGATTACCTATATTTTGTTAATATATTATTTTGTATACGTTTACTAAACCCGATGTTTTCCCAGAACACTAACAAAGAATGCATGGCGTAGTGAATCATTGTATTTAAGTAAAAAGCTCTCAAATGGTTTGACTCATAATAATAATTATGCTGGAAAACTGATTACAATGAGTGATGCGTTAAAAATAATTACTTAAATGATACACTTTCTAAAGTATGCTTTTGTCTGACTGTTTAATCAACAATTTAAGAACTAATTAACACTTGCGCGAGTCTTTTGTTCTGACTATATTATTTAGGAATTTTATTTAGATTTTTATGTAGTGTGTATTTTAGGAACATTTCACCCAACTTCCTCTGAAACGAAGCTAGGCTTATATGCTTGTGTTATGGGTGCCGGAATACAGATAGACTACATACACTACTTTCCTTTTGTATATACATACTTATATATATGTATAAAAAACATCCACACACACAGTAAAACATTTGTATGACATTTAAAAATATCACACAAATAATTATCCCGTGCGAGAATCGAACCCGCGACCTTATGGACTGCAGTCCGTTACATGAATCACTCGATCACGAAGCCTGTCAGACTAGCCTTACTCGATAAATGGGCTACTTAACACAAAAAGATTTTTTTTTATTCCAACCGGTAGTTGCTGAGATAAGCGCGTTCAAACAACACACGAACAAGATTGATAAGTATTTGTTGTTTTAGCATTAACCTATCCACTTTAACTGTGACATTTTTGGCTCTCTAGCTATCACCGTTCCTGAGATACAGACCGAAAGAGTGACGGACAGCGAAGACTCAGTAACAGGATTTTCCAATTCACCTTTTGTTATGGAATTCTATAAAAATCAATGCAAGTCTATTTCAAACTAGGATAAAGAATCCGTTACTAAAACCGTTATCAGTACTTGGTACCCAAAATACTAGGTAAGTTTATGTGTGTGGGTGATAGGTATATCAACAAGTACACAATGTTGGGTGTGTTTGTGGCGACATTGACCTTACACTACTGCTGACCCACTTATTAATTTGCGGTTTGAAGGTTCATTGATTGGTTATAGCTATGAATAATTATGCGTAATTACAAATTATCATGTATTTATTGTTTATGTTGATTTAAATTGTTTAAATTGTCGACGGGCCTCGTAGTCGAGTGATTTATGTCACAGACTGCCATTCAAGAGGTCGCGGGTTCGATTCCCGCGCGGGACAATCATATGTGTGATATTTAAAATTGTCATATAATTTATTTATTAAATTTTTACACTTCATGCACATACATTTATGCAAAGGTGGGCTTAATGCCTAAGGCATTTTCTGCCAGTCAACCATAGGGTGCCATCAACCATAACCATATAATTCATACAAATGTTTGTACTATGTCTGGGGTGTTTTTTATGTACCTATTTTACAAAAAAAAAGTAGAGTTCTTAGTATGTATATCCATATTCTGGTATAGGTTATACCTGCGCAGAAGTGAATTATTGGGTCTATTTGGAAGTAGGAGGTGAAGCGCGGGAGCGGTTGAATCAAATTATCGTATGTGATTGGCCTGCTGCGCGTCGCGTCATATCTGCCACTCGTGATTCGTTCTCTGTGCTAGATGCACTTTCCTTACGACTACGAGTACACTTCAAGACAATTAAAATGATACAAATAAATTTTTGAACTGAAGCTTCTAAAATTTAAATTTTTATATTAATTTTTTTATTGTCGGGCCTCGTGGCGTAGCGGCTATGTAGCCGACTTACGATCGCGAGGTCACGGGTTCGATTCCCGCACAGGAAAATTATTTGTGTGATGAACACAGATATTTGTACTGCGTCTGGGTGTTTTCTATCTATTTTAAGTATATATTCACAAACAATTAAAAAAAAAGTAGTAAGTACAGATATGTATTATATCCGTAATCTGGTATCCATATCACAAGTATCATTACGCTTAGTTGTGTGAAATGTCCGTAAATATTTATTTATTCTTAATTAGAAACAATTATTATCCCAAAAATGATGTAAATAATAGACAATAACACAAGTATTTTAATGTAATTTAATTACCGCTTGCCATCAGGTGTAATGTAGTCAAGCATCAACATGCATTATGTAAAGAAAATTTCAGAATATAATTATATGAAAGTAAATCATCCCCATTTTTTTTGCAATGAAGTATACGATGCGCAAAGCGATCCCCACTCCGGGACCTAAACCTATTACACAAGCATGTAAGCTTAGCTTGGGATTAGATGACGTTGTGTGAAAATGTCTATGAATATTAAAAAAAAATCAAAGCACATCTATGACATTTTAAGGATTAAAAGTATTAAATGAAAATTATTCAAACAGAATTTGCATGTCTAAATCAAACAAAAAAATTTGTCCGTCTGTTTAACTTTTTCTATGCAACACCTCAAGGTACTTATTATTTCCCATTCTATACCAATATTATAAAGGTGAAGAATTTGTTTGTTTCTTTGAACGATGGGCCTCGTGAGCTAGTGGTTCCGGTAACGGACTGCCTTTTACGAGGTCGCGGGTTCGATTCCCGCTCGAGACAATAATTTGTGTGATATTTATAATTGTCATACAAATGTTTGTCCTGCGTCTGGGTGTTTACTATGTATTATAAGTATGTATTTACAAAAGAAAAGTAGTATATGTATTATATCCGTATTCTGGTACACATAACACAAGCATAATAAGCTTAGCTTGGGACCAGAGGACGTTGTGTGAAATGTCCATGTATATTTATTTATTTATTTAACGCACCGATATCTGGAACCGCTGTTCTGATTTGAAAAATTCTTTCAGTGTTATTTATAGTAAATTTATCGAGAAAGATTTGAGGCTATATAACATCACGCTGCATCTAATAGGAGGGAAACATCAGTGAAAAAAGTAACAAAAAGGGGACAAAATTTTTCTAAACTCCAGTCGTAGTCATCAAATAAACCTAGGTATATGACGACCCAGTTACGATAACAAACAATGTCTGGGTTACTTAGCAACCTTGTACTAATTATTTAATTATAGATACGTAATAGTTAATTACCATTAGTGGAATAGGCCTTCGATTTCTTTATTAATCATTCAAAAATTACTAATAGTTATTTATTTAGCTGTCCGTGTGGTGATTAAGAATATAAGTGTCATCGCCCCATTTCTTCCCAGGGTGCTGTAAGATACAGCTAAGAGACAATATAAGCAGTTAAAATCTACTGTGAGAGATGGGGAACTCGAAACTAAACTCTGTGCCAAAACGCCTGGTTAGCGCGGCACAGTAGACCATAATCTCTCCCAAAGTAAAGGACGCCCGTACCCAGCAGTGGTACGTTAATGGGCTGGAGAGAGAGAGGGAGAGAGAGAGAGGGAGAGAGAGAGAGGGAGAGAAAGAGAGAGAGGAAGAGAGAGAGAGCTTTATTTAGCTAGTTATTTGCTTAATAGTTCGTATGATGGATTTATATTGCAAGTGTCATGACCTCATTTTCTCCCCAGGTTCATATTATATGAGCTGTTGCATGCGATTTTGAAGGCGTAGAATTCGCAATTTGTATTGTCCGTGTGGTGACGGATTAAGCAAACAAGTATCAGCATCCGTTTTCTTACCTACGGTGCCGAAAAAGTCAGCTATGGCATATTTTACTCAGATATGATTTTAGAGAAGGAAAATTCAAAAATGTCAGCGCGGTCTAATAGACGATAATTCCTCCCATAGTGGAGGAGGCCTGTTTCCAATAGTGGAAGTGGAAGTGGCCTGGGCTGAAAAGAGAAACACTCTTTGTAAAACGTTTTCGTTATCTTCGTACGTACTTATCTATGTATCAATTCAAAGGAATTTTCAACAATAGTTTTTACCCACTTCGAATGGTCAGCTTGGTTTAATATTTTTCAAGCACACCAAAGTAGAAACATGAAAAAAAAAACACGCATTTCAGCTGATATATAATCTGTTTTTTAAGTTTTTAAAATACGTAAATTTCGCAACAAAAGTAGCCCATGTACTTTCTTGGGCTGTAGATAAATTTCTTTCAAATCGATTCAATAGTTTTGGCGTAACAGAGTGACAGACACAGTTACTTTCGCTTATAAATATAATATTAATACAAATTAGTTTATCCTAAGAAATGTAGAGTCATATCGCAATCATACCATACTATCACGCTTTTTCCTATAGGGGTAATCAGACCATCTATTACTATCTGAACATACTTCCTCGCATTTATGCTCATACATCTAGTCATACATTTACAATGTGTATGCGAATTTTTACCGTTCACTTACGTTTTTCTGAGAATAACCTGTTGTAGGTACCTATATAACATAACACAATTCCATTCATGATTCACACTAGGTCAGGTCAATAACATTATGTTTTCTTAATCCACTCGTTATTGCAAATAAAATATTAGTTAGTTTCTCTTAAACATTCCTATAATTTTATGTATACGGAACAAAGCACATTTATAGGTATTTCCCTGCCCCTTGTTCTTTATATAGTTTTTTTTAATCCAAATTTTAAAAGGGTCACATGACATGCCAGCCCCATATTAGCTTATATTCATATTATGTACTGGTGCTAATTCTACGTGCACAACTTAACTTCACTTAAAAATGAAAATTAATTGCGGCAATAACACAATTCGACAATGTTATCCAAACCTTCTCTATTACAAAAACTGTGTATGACTAACGATTTTAATTAACATAAATGTGTACTATAAAATAGCCATTTAGATATAATACATACAATATAGATTTTGGCTAAGTTAAGTTAAGTTTTGGAGGCTTCAGTAATGGTCTCAATGACTAGCAAACTTTCACTACCATGTATTCATTCGTTTTGGCGTGTAAGTGTTACAAACATTACATTCATATTATAAAGTCCTTCCATATTTTCAGCATTTATTATTATAAATAAAAATAATAATTATTAATTACTAATAATTACATAAAAATTGGTAATTCATTATTAACGCAATGATGACAATTCTTTTGCGCCAAAAACTAAACCAAACTATATTACAGTAAAACCTACTATAGTGTGTTACGGTTTACACTTGTTTTGCACATACAGTTTGTGCTAATAGTATGCTAATGTAACTATTTTTAAGCGATATTTTTATTATTTTGTCTTATTAGCTTTAGATGTTATTTTAAGAGTTACGAGGAAAAATCTTTTTAAATTTAACTAAAATCTCTCCAAGTGCGTTCTCAATGAAAAAAAAATACAAATTTATGACCCTTACTTAAGTTTAACTAACACGAATTTATCTCCAAATCCACATTTATTTCGTTCCCCTTCATTAGTTAAACGGAAAAAATAATTTAATTCGCCAATAGGCCACCCCCATACACCCCTATACGCCCCCTTTACACCCCTACAGACAATCACTAATTACCCTCCAAGTAAAGCCTTACAAATCGGTGAAAATGTTTACTGATTTACAAAAAAGGCAAAAAAAAATTTTTTTTCACTCGCCAAATGAACTTATTTAGCTCAAGAGGGATTTAATAAAGATTTTTCACGGGTTCTCCTGTATTCGACAAAGTTTTTTGGGGCTCCGTAGTCAAATAGTAGAACCAACAATCAGGTACACTTGCCTTACTAAGTTTTCTTTAAGATGTGAACTGAAATAGTCGCTTTTTTAGATTAATTACTTAACTCAAAATCAGAACAATAAAATAATGAATACTTGGATATTAAAAAAAAAAGTTGAACAGAGTTCATGTGCTTTTGAAATTTAGGGGTTTTCCTCCATTTCTTTTATAGTCCCTTAGGCACCAGGCCAGGTTCTGATTATCTCCTAAGAAATCGATAAAAAAATCAATTTCAAATTTCAGTTGAATTTTTTTTATTCCACCAGCAACATGTCAACTATAATAAATATAGGTACATGTTTTATCTATATCAACATATCTTTACTAAGATCTACTGAAAATATCTGATATTGTGGGTAATAAATACGTGATTTTATATTAAATATCTTTATGAATATTTATATATTTTCACTTGCGTTGAACGTTTGAATCGACATAAAAGCAAAATACTTATTTATTAACACGTTTTTATCAATTTTGCTAGTGTTCATATCTACTAACTAGCGGTTGCCCTAAAAAGAAAGATAGAAAAGAAAGAAAGAAAGAAAAGATATTTATTTCCACAAAAAGACTTCGTACACGTGTAATTTAGGAAATTTTTCCCTGTTTTTGCAACATTCTCGGGTTCGATTCCCGGTCAGGACAATCATTTGTGTGTTGTTTTTAATTGTCATACAAATGTTTGTACTGCGTCTGGGTTTTTACTATGTATTAGAAGTATGTATTTACAAAAGAAAAAAGTAGTTTATGTATTATATCCGTATTCTGGTACCCATAACACAAGCATTTAAGCTTAGCTTGGGACCAGAGGACGTTGTGTGAAATGTATTTTTGACTAATGCTTCGCTCCTATTTGTCGTAACGTGATAATAATTAGGCTATAGCCTGCCTCGATAAATGAGCTATCCAACATAAAAAGATTTTTTTTATTAAAACCAGTAGTTCCTGAGATAAGCGCGTTCAAACAAACAAACTCTTCGGCTTTATAATACTCTTTAAACATAATTTTGCAACCTAACGTTATCGCGTATATTTTAGTTAACATGGATTAAAAAAACTGATGTTGTTTGAAATACTGATATTATGGCGGTCTCGTAGTCTAGTGGTGCATGTAATAGACAGCCGTTCACAAGGTCGCGTGCTCGATCCCCGCATAGTATAATCATTTGTGTGCTATTTATAATTGTCATACAAATCTTTGTACTACGTCCGGGTGTTTACTATGTATTATAAGTATGTGTTAACAAAATAATAGTAGTTTATATATTGTATCCATATTTTGGTAACTACCCATTACACAAGCATCTAAGCTTAGCTAGGGACCGGAGGACGTTGTGTAAAATGTCCATGAATATTTATTTACAGTCTTTGTGCGGCTTTATTGTCGTGTCTGGATCTTAGATCATTCGAACTAAAGTAACTAAATAACTATGCGATACATAAGAGACTCTGGTTTCAGTATTATTTTGCTACAAAAATATATACAGAACCAACAATAAATGTTCGACTCTACCTATCCTGTGTTTTTCCTTCGACTTTTTATTTCACCGGCGACTAATCTCAACAATATTTTCCATGTCGCAGATTGAATTAGTGCACGACAAACGCACCTCGTTTCGATGAAAAAATACCTTGAAATTTATTTATTATGCTTATTTTTAGGTTATTTTTGTTAGTGCATTATCTTTAAAAAACAAAATCGTTATTTTTGTATGTACCTACGTCCTTATGTGAGCTTATACTCGTATCTTTTAAACTTCGCAACGGATTTTGATGGATTTTTTTAATCGATAGAGTGATTAATCAGGATGGCTGTTTCAAAGTCAAAGTCAAAATATTTTATTTCAAGTTGGCATGTTTTACAAGCTCTTTTGAAACGTCAGAAGCTAGGTGTCTGTTCCAAACGCGAATCCTATGGGGAAGAACAGACGAGAAACTCCATGGATTTCTTTTTGTTCTCTTCATTTCTTTTCATATTTTTTAGGGTTCCGTACCCAAAGGGTAAAAACGGGACCCTATTACTGAGACTTCGCTGTCCGTCCGTCCGTCCGTCCGTCCGTCCATCCGTCCGTCCGTCCGTCCGTCCGTCCGTCCGTCCGTCCGTCCGTCCGTCCGTCCGTCCGTCCGTCTGTCACCAGGCTGTATCTCAAGAACGGTGATAGCTAGAGAGTTGAAATTTTCACAGATGATGTATTTCTATTGCCGCTATAACAACAAATACTAAAAATAAAATAAAACAAATATTTAAGGGGGGCTCCCATACAACAAACATGATTTTTTTACCGTTTCTTGCTCGATACTAATAACGTTGCCTTATGTTGTATATATAATGGTACGGAACCCTTCGTGCGCGAGTCCGACTCGCACTTGACCAATTTTTTTTCTATGATATTTTCATTCTTTGATGTATATGTCAAGGTTTGGTGTACATTCGGTGAGGGAGGGCTCAAAAACTAAACTTGTTTTTAAATATATTTTATTAGGTGTTCCCAGCGCGATTTTGTTGTCTAAATGCGCTATAAAATGAAATAGGTATCATTTAATGAATCATATAATGGGATAGGATCAGAAGAAGAAGATACTCTTCAACAACATATTATATATATTGTGCTATTACCTTACATTAACATTGTTACCAGTTCTTCATGCACACCTAAACTTAACTAAATAATTTCCTTTATTCAAAAACCAAAAAATACGCTTGAAAATCTTGAATATATTCTTAAATAATTGCATTGTCATCGGTTCTTGATATGTATGCAAAATTTCAGATCAATCGGACTATTGCAAGTGGGGAAAAATCGCGTTCAAAGATTCCGTTACATAGATTAATACATTGATAGATACATACTCGTACCGACGTAATATGGAAGGAAAAAAGTCTAGAAGAAGACCTAAGAAAAGAAGGATGGACTGTGTGAAAGAGGACATGAAAGAAAGAGGAGTTGACACAGACATGACGGCTAATAGAAGAACTGTGGAAGAAAAAGAAATGTTGCGCCGACCCCAAATAATGGGATAAGGGCAGGAGGATGATGAGATACATACCGAACTTATAAAAGCGTGTTAAAATGAAAACAACTGTGGTGTATTTTGATTAATTTGCTATTTCTTTTGGCATTGATTTTCTTTTTAAAACTTCAGTTAACGTTGCCGAATTGTGTTATTGCCATTATCAATTTTTATTTTTTAGTTTAGCTTAGTTGCGCATGTAGAATCGATACCATTTTATAGCTATACCTACTATACGAACAGCTCAAACTATATATAATCTAAAACAATCTAAAATTAACCCTCCACAGCTAATCTTATTAAAAAAAAACATCAAACAGAAATAAAAGGGAGACAAGGCAAACAAATATTAAATTACTCAATATTTCATACCGATACTAATTTCGCTATCTTAACCCTTGCCGCGACAGGAAATATTACAGAAAAAAAAAATTATACGAAAGAAAAAAGCGTCGCAGGCTTAATTGACATTCTTTATGAACGTTAGACCTTAGACGAGGATATTTTTTAATTAGATATATTTTATGGGTTTTTTTCGAAAGGGGAAAGTGGGAATAAAGGGTTAACATTTGTTTGAGCCAATGGGGTAGGGGGTTCAATATTAGCCTTTCGTAATCAGGCGGGAAAAAAATGGTCGATTAGGCCCCCAGCTACGTTAATTTAGGATCATTGGTGGGTTCTACGTGGAAGGTGGCTATTGTAACCCTTCTTTTGGTGTCATTTGATGTCGTTCCAAGTCTGTATTAAAATCTAAGATGGTATTTTTAGTTCCATTGTTATATGTATTGATATTATGATTATTTTTAAGCGACTTCGAAAGTCCGGTCCGTATGGTGACGGATTAAGAATACAAGTGTCGCCATACCATTTCTTTTCCAGGGTGCTGTAAGAGTCAGCTGAAGGATAATATAAGTAGTTAATGTCTACTGTGAGAGACGGAAAACCGAAGTTAAAACCTGTGCCAACACGCCTGGTCATCGCGGCACAGTAGACCACAATCCCTCCCAAAGTGGAGGAGGCCCGTGCTCCACAGTGGGACGTAAATTGGCTGGAGAGGAGAGAAAGGAAGGACTTCAAAAGTAGATAATTATAATATTAGGTTACGCGTAAAGAAGAAATAGAGGTAGAAAAAGGGATGGTGACACTTGTATTCTTAACCCCTCAATACACGGTCAAATTTTAAAATCAATAAAAAAAATCTTATAAATATATCGTAGTTTAGAACAGTTACCAACATAAAAAATAGTAGCTACGTTTTTTTACAAACCTTTTTACAGAGTGCTTTTGTTAACAGTTTAAAATTATTTAACAAGTAGATACTTATTATAATCTCTAAAAAAGCAATGAACTATTTCGAATTACGATATTAGGAATTCCCCACGTTCGGTGTGCTAATTCGGTACTGTACATAACGTCACATCTTTATATCCTGATAATTATCAGATTAAATTTATTGCTGACTGCCTAAATAGCACTATGGTTAAGACTATGGAAATAAAATTATATTGTCTAGTCTCTGTCTCTTTCCCTCTCCGTCTCTCGTCTGGGTGTTTCTGTGTATTATGAGTAGGTATATATGTATTTACAAAGAAAAGTAGTATATGTAGTACCCATAATACAAGCATATAAGCTTAGCTTGGGACCAGAGGACGTTGTGTGAAATGTTCATGAATATTTATATAATTATCTCATTGATGCGCCACTGTTGGGTACGGGCTGCCTCCTCTTTGGGAGGTATGGTATGGTACCTACTATGCCACGCTGACTTGGTTTTTGTCTCCTTCAGAGGATGTTATCTGTGTACTTCTTTAGCTGGCTTTTACAGCAACCTCGAAAAAGAAGTGGTGACACTAGATTAGTTATTTGTTAGCTGTTTCCCGCAACATCGAACTCTTGAAGTGAAAACACCAAATTTTAATTAAAACAAAAAAACCATCTTGTTGACCACTGTATCTATTGAAAAAATCCGTTGTATAATTTTGAAGAAATAAGATCATATTATAGGGCCATACATACATAAGTAACGACTTTGTTTTATAATAAGTAAAGATTATTAACACATACATTTGTTAGAGCGTTAGTGTAGGGCTCTAGATATATTATTTCTAAAGGAAATTTCTGCCTGTAGACCCGCGAGAGAAGACGGGGAATAAGTATATTAGCCATAGGTGTGTAGTAAAACATGACAGAGAAACGTTTAAATATTTATTACATTAAAAATACTTAATACACAAATATACTTATAGACTTAAATATATTCTTGTAATTACATACTTGTATTTTTAATCCGTCACCACACGGACGGTGTAGTTACTGCCTATCACCTTGGTATAAGGTTTGATGTTAAGTATGTAGACAACAAAAACCGTATATGACGATTTGTTTGCATTAATTTTGATAATTGCATTTCTTAGTGCTAATGTCATTGTTATCACAAAACAGATAATGGTGCCAATTCTAAGCGCAAAACTAAACTAAATTTAACTAAAAAATGAATTTTGATAACATAATCCGGCAATAAAAAAAATCTTTCTTCCTAAAAATTCTTTATTAAAGATTTAATTATTATTAAAGTTTTAATTAATATAAATGTGCACAATAAAATAGCCAATTAATCTAAATACATAGTATATAATATAGTTGTTTTCATTTTTTTGTTATGTTTAGTCTTACATGTACCTAGAATTGGTATCAATATTACTAATAATATTTTTACAGATATAGAGAAAGAATTATCATTCTGATTGTGTTATTATTATTTTGCGTACCTATTTGGTGGCTATAATTAATTTATTGCTTTCGTCTTACCATTATATGGCTACAAGATAATTAACGTAGATAAATAATAGATAATAATGTTGATAATAATGTTCTACTAGTTTATTATATTAAACTAGCTGTTGCCCGCGACTCCGTACGCGCAGAGTTTAGAAAATTTGGCCCGTTTTCGCTACATTTTCCCATAATACTGCGCTTCTATTGGTCGCAGCGTGATTTTATATAGCGTTTCTCAATATATAGACTATCCAACACAACAAAGAAATAATTTTTCAAATCGAACCAGTAGTTTCTGTGATTACGGTGTTCGAATAAACAAACAAACTCTTTTAATTTTATGATATTAGTACCTATAGATAGGAACTTTTTTCACTTAGGTACTCGTATACCTACGTGAAAAAAGTTCCTATCTATATTTAATATCCTATCTTGTATGTCATAAAGGCGGGTGGGTGGATTGCTTCATTAATTTTGTTGATTTTCCATCTTTGTAATACAAAGCTTGCTTTTAATATATAGTGACACTAGCTGACCCGGCAAACGTTGTTTTGCCATACAATGTTAGGGGTAGACAAACAATCTTATATATAAAAATCAATTGCTGTTCGTTAGTCTCGCTAAAACTCGAGAACGGCTGGGCCGAATATGGTGATTTTGGTTTTGAAATATTCGTGAAAGTCCAGGGAAGGTTTAAACGGTGACAAAATATACGGGAATCTAAAATTCCACGCGTACGGAGTAGCGGGCATCAGCTAGTCTTATATATAAAAATCAATTGCTGTTCGTTAGTCTCGCTAAAACTCGAGAAAGGCTGGGCCGATTTTGGTGATTTTGGTCTTGAAATATTCGTGAAAGTCCAGGGAAGGTTTAAAAGGTTTAAACAAAATATATAGGTAGGTTTCCATCTAAAATTCCACGCGTACGGAGTAGCGGGCATCAGCTAGTTTGAAATAAAATATTAATGCGACTATAAATTGTAATGCAGGCTATCCTATCTTTCAAGTTGGGTCAGGTAGGCGACAGCCTTTTCGTTATCAAATTTAAAATCGGTTCAGTAGTTTAGGAGTCCATCGCGGACAAACATCGAAACACGTAATTTTTGTATATAAAGAATTATTCTTATAGTTAAAATAATTAGTAAAAAACAAAGAAAATGAGAAATTAGAATAAATATTTGTCTACAAACATTTGAAATAAATTGCAGAATACATTTTGTACAATCAAACATCTCAGTTGTGATTCAAGTAAACATGCGCGTTGCTTGATAACGAAATGGCTGTCGCCTATACGATGTTGGTAAATAAATAAATATATACATGAGCTGTATCTACGAACAATGCGCTTAGAATGTTACATTATTGAGGATAAGACACGGTGGTACTAATTGACAAAAAATATTTCTTGGTATGAAAAATATTGAACACGCTTAAATACTGATTCCGAAAATCTCAGTTCTTTTTTTTAATAATGTAAAATTTCGAGCTAACTGGATGTTTTAAAGCAACCCATTCACGAAGATGGACCAAGTGACTGGTGTAGGTATCTAATCTGACAAGCAGTAACTTTGTGGTACTTTTATAAAAATTACACAGCGGAAGTAGTCTAAATGCATTTTTTAAATAAAACTACTTTTTACGGATTTAGACACGTGTATTTGTTTTAAAATTTGGCCCGACGTTTTGAAGACTGCAGCCACCTTGGTCACCGGTGAGACTGAAAAGTAAAAAGTAGTTTTATTTATTTAATACTAAAAGTAGTATTATTTAAACAAATGAGTTGCGCAAGTGTTAGAGAATATTATGCATTTTTTAACTCAAATTAAGTGTATTTATTTTAATCAAAGTTTTATTACATACAATTTTATTAAGTCATCAGTGCTTATTCATAGCGCCCTTTTATCGCTGTACTTTGCGGAAGCCGGGAGTCCTGATAAAGACAACTGATAATTGATAAGTGTACGTTGCCAACATAATAATACTAAAACTATTTCATATTATAGGTAATAAAAGTATTTCACAAAGTTCAAATTTCAAAATGTAATAATATCAGATAAATGTTTAATTTTAGAATAGATATTTAAATATATGTCATTATGTTGATTTGAAATTTATATGTGTGAGTGCGAAATGCGTGCAAATTTGTCGAATAAATTCAAAAGTTGCTTCTAAAACGGTATATCTATTAAAAAGATATAAATATCATTTAATTAGTTTCAAATTAGCAAATTATCTATCAAGATAATGGTAAACCGCTATCAATTATCATAAAATACTATCAATTTACCTATTGTCAATACTATATTACGTATTGGTTTTCAATCGATTTCAGTGCGTCATCGATTGATAAGTAACATTATTGATTCTTGAATGTATTGACAGACAAACCAGCGTCCTATTAGATAATAACCACAGGCCGTATTTCAAGTTGACCGCTGATATGAAAATGTTTATGTTTTTCTTTCCTAGAGATTCTGTGAAATTACCTAAATAGACTGCAAGTGTCTAATGTAGGTATAAATAAAACTACTTTTTACGGATTCAGATATTTCAGATATAGATTCAGTATTTGTTCCAAATCTCAGCTCGACTTTACGGAGATTTTGCACCAATGTCACGGCTAAAATTGAGTCTCCGAAACGTCAAGCTAAGATTTGGAACAAATACACACGTCTAAATCCTAAAAAGTAGTTTTATTTAAACAAACGGTCGCACAAGTGTTAGAGAATATAATGTAGATATATGTTAGTTGCTATTTGTACGAAGTGGAAAAAAATCTAAAATGAATTAAAGAAAGACAATACAAACAAATTAGTTCCGTATACAACTCTAAAAGACTAATGTAATTCATAATGACTTATCGGAGGTTTCAACGGAGATTTTATCGGAGAGATAATAATCGTTCTAGCGTAAAAAGACCATTATTTATTTATTTTATTTATTTATCTTTATGCATATAAAAATATACAATGGCGGACTTAATGCCTTGGGCATTCTCTAACAGTCAACCATGGGTGATGCAGAGAGTATTTTTAGACACATATCACGAATTTAAATACATTGTATGGTGTACTTTGTAATCAGAATTCATTATTTGTAAAAAAAATATTTGAAATATTTAATAGGTACTAGCTGTTGCCCGCGAATCCGTACCGTTATGAATTGTAGCCTATGTGTTATTCTGATGTTTATGCTACATTATTGTAAAGTTTCATTAAAATCCATTCAGTAGTTTTTGCATGAAAGAGTAATAAACGTCCAAATATTATCGTCCATACTCATAAATTGTCACATTTAGAATATTAGTCGGATGCCTAACAGAATGTGGGCATGTCCACACTATGCCTATCGTATACAATAGGTTGGTGCAACTATAGAGAAGTTTGAACACAGTGCTCGGTGTGAAAGCGTTCAGATACAGTTGCTATCTTGCATACATATACAATACAACTGTCCTGCAATATGTATGACACTTTGTATGGGCCTAGCATATCTAAATATAGCAAGATAGTTACTAAGTTAAAATGTCCGTGTGCTGACGGATTAAGGATGCAAGTGTAACCACCCCATTTCTTTCCCAGGGTGCTGTAAGAGCCAGATAAGGAGCAATATTTTTGACGGGCTTCGTGGCGTAGTGGTTCTTGTACTGGACTGCCGTTCACAAGGTCGCGGGTTCGATTCCCGCTTGGGACAATCATTTGTGTGATATTCATAAATGTCATACAAATGTTTGTACTACGTCTGGGTGTTTTCTATGTATTATAAGTATGTATTTACAAAAGAAAAGTAGTTTATGTATTATATCCGTATTCTGGTACCCATAACACAAGCATAATAAGCTTAGCTTGGGACCAGAGGACGTTGTGTGAAATGTCCATGAATATTTATTTATTTATTTATTTAATATATCCAGATAACGTCTACTGTAAAAGACGGAAAACTCAAAACTTAACCCTGTGCCAATACGCCTGGTCAGCGCGGTACAGTAGATCATAATCCCTCCCAAAATGGAGGAGGCCCGTGCCCATGGGCTGGAGAGGAGGAGAAAGTTACTAAGTATCTTATCTAGAAACACATAACGGAAAAAATACTTCCGTCTATCTGTAGTGACTCATGGTTTAGTTAAGCTAAGCACTCTCTACACACCAAAAGGCGCAGATAGCATCGATTCTCACTTAAAAAAATTAAATTGCTCATATTTGTACTGTTTCTAGATTTATTCTGTTTACATATTATTTATTTTGTTGTAATAGCGATACCAGTATTTACTTTAAAGCGGTTAGGTGAATATATATTTTTTTGGTACCTAGTAATTGCTAGCTGTGCTTTTCTGACCTAAGAGGAAGAAAAATATATATTAGCATATTCTCAGTTCTACACAGAACACAAAATATTCAAAAAATCAGCCAAGCCGTTTCCGTGTAGTTTGTAACAAATATTTTAAGTAACTGTAGAATTTTGTGTAATAATATGTCATACTAGCTTTCACCGGTGACTACCGTTTTTGCAACATTTTACACTGATGCTTCGCTCCTATTGGTCACAGCGTGATGTTATATAACTTATAGCCTTCCTCGATAAATGTACTATTCAACATTTTAAGATTTTTTCTAATCGTACCAGTGGTTCCTGAGATTAGCGCGTTCAAACAAACTCTCCAGCTTTATAATACTTGATCGTTATAACATCTCGAATCAAAGTAAATCCCTGTCTTATAGAATTCAATTAAAACCGATCGGGTGTTTCATATTCAAAGGGATGCCATCAAAAGAACGTCAAAGATAATCAATTTTACAAATATCCTTCATCCCCCTTTTGTACACGTCTTTTTCTTTTCCTATGAAATAAATCTGCTCAGACAAGACTAAAGATAAGTGTGGCACAACGTATATGTTATAAACCTTATATCCGAACACAGAAAATGAAAACATACGCTAAATTAATAGAGCACAATTTGGTTTAGCATCAATTGGGATAAAAGTCACTTGTTATTTAATAGCAAAATATGATAACAGCATGTAGAAGTATTGAACTTAACTGTATTAATACTTGATAAAGTACAGATATAAACCTTTAGTGTAATATATAAGGTTTATTTTTAGTTATTTGTATATGATTTCTGTTCTTTTGATACTGTTTATGATGATCAATATAGTATTGCTATGTATTATCGTTATATCGTGGCATTAAAGACTAAATCGTTCGAGGGAAAAATTGGTTAATAAATGTTACATTAGGCTACTTATACACTGAGTTTTTCTTTATTAGTAGCTTTCCATGTGATAACGGCTTAAGAATAAAAAACAAACAACAACTGTCACCACTCCATTTCCTTTCCATGGTACTGTAAAAGAAGGGAGCAAGCTATTGTGTGCAGATGACATCCTCTGGGACAGACGGAAAGCTCTAAAACTCTATGCCAACATGCCTTGTTAACGCGGTATATTAGACCATAATCTCTCCCAAAGTAAAGGAGGCCCGTCCCCAACAGTCGGAAGGTAATGGGCTGGAGAGAAATAGTAGCTATTTAATTGAATTCTGATAGTACTTGGTCTTACTTTTATGCATTATTGCCATTTTGCTTGCGACATAATCCACTAAAAAATCATAGTAAAAAATATAAATCTGTATGCTGCTGTGGTACAGATAGAAATATTTTAATTTAAAACAAGTAGCTAGGTTGCATTATCCAAATAATTTACTTGTGTATTTCACAAATTTCAAATCACTACGACTATTACAAATGGGTGAAAATGCTTTCAAAGATTTCGTTTAAATAGACTAAGTAATAATCTGTAGTTATTTATGTATTAAAAAAACAAGAATTCCAAAAAAATATCAAATATAATTCTGTCATCCGGGTATTTTTTTGGAGGTAGCGCTTTAAGATAGAGTGTGCAAGTACCCTAAAATCTCTATGGCTATAAGATAAATGCGATCATTTATTATTAATGGGATGATTCGCTCTGTGATATCATAATTCGATACTCGTTATATTACGGGCTTTATTCTTAATGTATTTATTTATCTACGACATGAAGATATAGGCTGAATGATTGACTGATCAAATTCGCAGTTACTAGGCTAGGAAACCTAAAGATTTTGGTACTAGGCTACTGGTTTATTTTTATTCAATAGAGGGACCAATTTCTCCACTACAATATTACTCTAATAAGTCTACATCTCATTTGATGTTACGCAATAGCTCAGTCGGTAGAGCGAGGGAAAGGGTATTCCGAGGTCGTGGGTTCAAATCCCGCTTGCGGTGTTCACTTTTTACACTATAATTTAATTTATTAAGTAAAAAGCAATTTATTAATTTAAATAGTAAGAATTAAAAAAAAAACTGTTAAAACATGAGGGTGGAAGCTCTTTCTACTTTTATCTTAAGTAAATTCTAGATAAAATTGTTAAATTATATTTTATTAACAGTGTTCTTAATTCGAAAACTAAAATAAGCGTATATTAGAGTAGCTCAGAATGGAAAAAATAATCAGTGTATAAGTATATCCCAATTCTCCTTCTTTTCTTTTTTAATTTTGTCGCATGATATTTATATTTAGTATCTTAGAAATGTATATATATCGAACTATTTAATGTATCCTATCTTTTGTTTTTCATTTTTTTGTACACACACCACCTAAGTGGTCAAATGTAGCGGACGAATGTAACACAAATTGTAACATCTTATATCCTATATTTACAAAAATAAAATATTGATTGATTGATTGATTGAAAACCTTATTTTTTTAAGCGACTTAAAAAAAAGGAGGAGGTTCTTAATTCGTTTGTATTTTTTTTTATGTTTGTTACCTCATAACTTTTAACTGGGAAATGCGATTTTAATAACTCTATTTATATTTGAAAGCTGCTGCTATTTATATTTGGTCCCAATGCACCAATGCACCAAGTCAGGATCTGATGGTTATCTCCTAAGAAGTCGAGAAAAACTTTCAAATTTTAAAGTCACATAAAGTCGGTTCAACTTTAAAAAAAAAGTTGGTACTCAATTACTTATTGCATTGTGATCATTCATAAATATTGGTCCTTGATGTTTAGAAGGGGATGAAAATAACAAGTTCCAAGACAGCGTTATATGGATTAGTAGGCAAATAGACACATAGATACGAACGAAGCTTATAAATGAGTTTTAAGAATCAGTAATGGGTGTCCTCTCTGTTATAACTAAATTCTGCAATCAATAAAATTATATTAATTTGTTTCAGATACCAAAATGCCTCCAGCCAAAGACACAAAAATAACTTATGGAAGATCTTTTTCTAATAGTAAGTAATGTTGTTACTGAAACTGTAAATTCTCCCTAAATTGAAATTCTGGCTTTAACAGTGCTTATTTTACGAAGATCATTTAGTGACACTTGCGTTGATACGTCACCACGCAAAGGGTCTTATTAGTATATCCGTATACTTATAACTCACTCTATTTTTCGCTCTCCAGCTCACTAAAACAGTGGGAAAGTCCCAAAGTGCCCATCATTCCCTGTGCCGCTAAAGGACAGAGGCTAATTTTGAAAAGGGTGATTTTAAATTCCTCACGCTCTCTCCCTCCAAATCATTAGCCCAGGGTTTAATTTGGTAACAATACCCCTTAGCTGCTTTTTGCAGCACCCTGGGAAGGAAAAGGGATGTTGGCACTTGTATTCTTAATCCATCACCACACCGTGAAGGTACTCATATCACAAACATTTAAACATAGCTTATTTCGGGACGAGAGGACGTGACGTTAAATGTCTATTAATATTCATTTATTTTTATCATTGAAAAATATTTGCCGTTGATGTCAACGTATGGCCTGTTGCCAGCCAATCCTTTGTTTGTCTGACCTTGTCCATACAATTCTTGTATTTTACCCTGATGAGGTTTTAATCAATTCGGTATACACATGACTTGGTTAGTACTCGATGACATTAATTGGTGAAAACCTGGTGTTTATCCACAATAGTATACTACACTTACAGAAGACATTGTTCATAAGAATACCTACTAAAATTAAATATTTGCAGACATAAATAATTGTCCTCAGTCCCCAAGTTCAGCTTATCGATTCAGTTATGTTAAACTTATTTTGTTAGCTACACTATTTTTGTTTTATATAAAAAAATATTCTCCTTTACAGATGAAATGACGATGTCAGCGAAAGTTTACCATCCAGCGACGAACCTGATGCCACCGAGTCCCCCATACTCCCCAACTGGAATGAACCCTTCAAATTTCGGCTCCAACAAATCCACCTTCTCAACTTGGAGTAGGCAGAATAGTCAAGCTGGAAGTAGTGGATCTAAATATTAAAAGAATATTTAAAAAATAAGGGAATAAATAATACGTCTGTCTCGCCAAAGCAACTAGCTATGGACATCGGCAGTTTAGCATTTTCCCAAAATTTAGAGAAATTTCTAAGCTACCCGAAATTATTATTAGGAAAATAACGAATCAAATAAAATATACAACACCAATATATAATGTTTTGTACATACTTTATTTTAGGCTAGCTGTGCCCCGCGGTGTTTCCCGCAGTAAAAGGATAAAAACTCTGTTTGTTTTTTGTTATCCCACTGGAACATTGCATTCTTTCGGTATAAAATGTAACCTATATGTTATTCTGATGTATAAGCTACATTATTGTACAGTTTCATTAAAATCCATTCTGTAGTTTTTGCGTGAAAGAGTAACAAACAAAACTTATACAGTCACAAACTTTCATAATTATATTATTAGTAGGATTTTAGAATTATAAATGCTATACTTACTAAATTGTTGATTACTATAAAAATCGACTATTGATTATAATTCCAATATTCCATTACATAGATTAATTACATAGATACAAAAATTGGTCAAGTGCGAGTCGGACTCGCGCACGAAGGGTTCCGTACCATTATCTATGCAACTTAAGGCAACGTTATTAGTATCGAGCAAGAAACGGTAAAAAAATCATGTTTGTTGTATGGGAGCCCCCCTTAAATATTTATTTTATTTTATTTTTAGTATTTGTTGTTATAGCGGCAATAGAAATACAGTCTTGAGATACAGCCTGGTGACAGACGGACGGACGGACAGCTAAGTCTCAGTAATAGGGTCCCGTTTTTACCCTTTGGGTACGGAACCCTAAAAACGATCAATGATCAATGAACAATGATAGGTCTATGCAATTTGATGCAGAAGTTATGAGCATGTGCCCATTTTTATTTGTTTTACCTATATTTTATTTTATTTATCAGCATCATTATATCTTTTTACATAACAATTAGTTTCTTAAAGTAGTAACAATAATGTAGCCCAATAATGTAGTATAGTAAGTTTTCTATGTTCACATTTTATGCAAAAGAGATGAAAAATGTGTGGCTGAAACATTATAAGTTTTTGATAATTTTAAATAAGCAATTTATATATATTATACAGAAATATAGGTTCAGAGCAAGCTTGAGTAGAAGTTATATCATTTATTATTATTAAAATGGATATGAATTTTAAGAGGCACATTCCATAATTCAATGTATCTATTTGCTTATTTCGATCCTCTACCAACAGGAAGTTTAGCAGCAGCTGCAGCTTTTTAAATTTAGGTTGTCAAATATATAACTAAATAAATATTTATAATTATTAGGTATAATTGTGATAAAAATGTTATCGAATATAAAATGTAAAAAAAAATACGAATTTAGTAAAACCATTTATTATTTTGTATGAATAATTATTATAAGTACCTAATAGATAAGATAAGAATCATGTGATTTTAAATGAAATTGTAAATACATTAAAATTACCTAAGATTGGTACCGATTCTACGTGCAGAACTAAACTTAAATTAACTGAAAAATGAAAACTGATAGTGTCAATAATATTATGATTCGGCCAGAGCTTTTTTATTAAAACATCTGTTAGACTAACGATTTAAATTAAAATAGGTAAATGTGCACAACGAAATACCCAATTAATCAAAAAACGCCGTTGGGTTCATTTTTTTTTAGTTAAGTTTAGTTGTACACTTAGAATTGGTACTATTACCTATAAATAAAATTACATTTAATGAAATGTAATATTTTGTTGTTTTTATCAGTATTTACCTACTGTAGATCCTTTTTTTCTAGCTTATAAATGACCGTGGCGGTCATTATCATACATAGTCATGGTCATAATCATGCAAAGAAATGGGGTGCTGACATTGTGTATGAGTAGGTAAATGCAAAACCGTAATCTTAGTCTGAGTGCATTAGAATGATTGAAAAGTTATGTAAAATTTAAATAGCGCCATCTATTATTTTTATGCAAAACTGTTTGGAAGACGTTTATCGATTATTCTACAAAGTTACTCTGTACCGCAACAGATGTAGCTGTTTACCATTCTATTAAAAAAAATAATTATAGAAAAAAAAAATGATATATTATGTAGTTAGCTTCTTAATAAAATAACATTGCGTTGATTTAAAAGTACTAAAGTAAGTATCTCAATCATAACTAATTGTATAGGTGTGACAACTACTGACATCTAGTAATCTAGTATTATGATTTTATAGACTACGACTTGTCGGTACTTTTCTACCGGAAATTTTAACAATAATGATTTTAATTTAGGTAGTAGGAAATAAAATATAATTACATATTTTATTTCTAAGAATCCGTTTATCATTCTCGTATATAAATTTCATTTATGTTCAAACAAACCACTAACATATGGACCACATTTTCATTCAATTTCAATCATTTTTAGAATTTAGTTTTGAGGAATTGAGAATTTGGATTTGTACATATTTGAATACAAGTGTCACCACCCCTTTTCCTTCTCAGAGTGCTTTAAAGCCAGCTAAGGAATAGTGCCACCGACAACATCCTGTGTTCGGAAAACTCGAATATAAATCCTGTGCCAACACACGACCAGGCAGGTCAGCGCGGCACAGTAAATAAATCCATTCCAAAGTAGGGAGGCCCATAGCGTCACTCCCATATTTAATTTAAAACTAGCTATTGCCCGCGACTCCGTACGTTTGGAATTAAGAAATTTTCCCCCGGTTTTGCAACATTTTTCACTTCTTCGCTTCGCTTCTCTTCGGTCGCAGCGTAATGTTATAATAACATTATTATTTGAAACTGTTTCGCAAATGTTTATCGATTTAATATTATTATTGTTATAACATTACTGTGACCAATGCCTTTAAGCCTTCCTCGATTAATGTACTATCCAACACTGAAAGGATTTTTCAAATCGGAGCTACTACAGTTCCTGAGATTAGCGCGTTTAAACAAACGATTTTTGAAACGAACTTTTTTGCTGTATGATATTAGTTTAAAAGTATAGATTTAGTGAGATTAGATGCTTTTTTCATCAGATAAGCGATGTGGCCTGACCATTGCCACTTCAGCGTCCTAACTCTGTGACCGTTGGGGACGGACGATCCTCGAGTAGTGCCCACGTACAGGACGACGCAGCGTAGGGCGGCTATCAACGAGGTAGACTGACCAATGACCACTTACTGTTCATTATGCTGGGTCGTATGAATGCAGTCAGCGCAGGACCGCGTGTTGCGTCGTTCTATCGGGCGGCCTATGTACCTATTCTATTAGGTACACGGGACTATTATTATTACAATCGCGTCCTTCAATGGATACCTATATCCATTCATACATAAATACAAGTTAATCAAGTTAACTAGTAAAAACCAGTCTACTTGATCAACTGGAATCAATAACCAGTATAGTTAAAAGTTGTTGAAATTCGTTTATTTTCGAATTTAATAATATTTATTTTTAGCATAAACCACATTAATTAATGAAATATATCACATACAGAACTAAACTTAACTATAACATTAAAATAACTATAGTGTATTTTGATTCATTGGCTATTTCGTTGTATACATTTATATGATTTAAAATCCTTAGTCTATAATACAAAGTTTTAATAATAAGAAAGTTCAGTTGAGAGGATACCAAAATAGCTGCGTGCATTTTTCTATGTACGAATGTTTCTTTAGATTGAATAGAGACTAGAGCTCTAATTTTTAAGTATATGTTTTTTCAATTTATGATCTAGGATCGCATAAACTCAGAAACGCGATTGAAAAAAGTTTTCTCGATAGAAAATCTTGGCGAAACAATCTCTCTAATTTTTCATTTTTTTCATTTGTCGGTCTATTATCGCGTATTAACTAATGAAATAACTTTAAAAACATAGGTAACTCTTATGTATAGAAACACGTGGATCAGAATTAAAATATATTTAGTAGATTTTGAGTAAATAGGAAGAGTATCCCTAATTCTTCATTTTCTGTGCCTACTGGCTGTGTTAATATGTACGTGTCGGCGATGTTATTGATGTAGGCCCTTAACATCACCGAAATATGTTACTATAGTTACCACGCCGAATGATGATCCCTATGACGTTTCAACTGACAGTTGTATTAGTTATGCGAAACAATTTCGATAAAATACTGTATTTTTAGGCAAATATCATGTCATTCAGCCAGGTCATTCAACATAATAAGCAATATTTATTTATTTTGAAAAAAAGACTGCGCGCATTGATGGACATAAAACACTAGATAAAAAAAGTAACAGACATAATAAATCGAGATGTACAATACGAGAATATCATTGACCAACCGTTAATAATAAACGTCACGGATAGCTGCAGTTCAGACTCAGATTTTGAAGATCTGATTGACCCTGTATCAGATTCAGATTGATATAAAAAAAAAAAAACAAACTCAAAGCATTTGTTTTATTTTTCCAACAAATTATCGATATTTTGTTTATCGATGTGTCCCTTCTTAGTCGATAACAGCTTGACGACGTAACTTTTGCAGCACGTACCATGTACATTTGCATTGAGTTTTTTTTCTATTATTTCCGAACATTACGTAATAATTTCCTAATAACTATTCATTTTTATAATTTACAATTGTACACAATTATGATTTTTTCGACTTTTTAATGGACCTCTAAAGGATTTGATGTGATAGGACGTCAGTACAATGTTAAGCGCTAACGAACTGTCATAGGGATCATCATTCGGCGTGCGGAGTATAACACAGTCAATTTTATTATTTAGTTAATATTAGTTGTGCACTTAGAATTGGTACCATTGTTCTACCAATTAAACTATAGGTACTATTACTATTTCTTTATTTTCTCGATGACAGCTTCTGTTTTCCTTGAATTAACGTCTTTTTAGGGTTCCGTACCAAAAGCTGAAACAGGACCCTATTACTGAGACCAGGTGGTCAAGTCCGCTATTCAATGTTCAGTGAAAGTTCATTGAAAGTTCAATTGAATGGTACTCGTATCATTTGTAACAAAAATAAACAATAGACTACCAAACTTGATAAAATTCGCCACTAAGCAATCAGTTATTGCATTTCTTGATTGGATAGTGGAGGTTATAATGTGCCATTGAGCTACCATTCATTGTGATTCATTTACCGGACTTGGGGCCCTGAGAACCTGTCAGTACGTCCGTCTCTCACTAGGCTGTATCTCTAGAACGGTGATATGTAGTTAGAGAGTTGAAAATTTCACCATTTGTGTTTATCAGTTGATGCTACAATAATGTGACCATTTATTCTTTGACTCAAAACGGGACATCGGTTTATAGGTACTTAAACTTCGATTACTTCGATTACTACATGAGAGTGTATTTTGTCTGTCAGTAAATATATATAATAAAATTCCGAAGCACATTAAAACCATCACTAATTTGAAAGCATTTAAAAAGGCACTTCACGAAGTATTAATAAATAAAAGCTATTACAGTTTAAATGAATTCTTGAATGATGAAACCCTTACTGACTAGTTCTGCTCGGTTGTATAACACTTGTGTCAATATGTGAAGCTTATTTTTTGTTTTTATTTTATTGATATTATTATTTATTTTTTTGACATATTGAATTATTTTTATGGCATCGTAATTATTGTAATTGGGTTTTATAATGTATACTTGACATATGGATGTAGCAATTGATAATTGACTATTGTTCTTGATTATGACGTTTTAATTCTATTTATGTACTAATTTGTTATGTTTTATTTTGTGACTGAAGTTATATTTATGTAATTTATTTTAGTATTTGATTTAATTTAAATTAATGTAACTATGAATTTATATTTCTAATTATTAGTATTGTATGCCTATATGGCAGGACATAGCTGAACAAATTATCTCTGTACCAACATAAACTGAACCTGTGATCCACAATAAAAAGAATTTGAATTTGAATTTGAAACTAAAATTAAATGAAAAAAATAACACTTTTTAAGTTATTTATTCACAAAAAGCTAGTAGTGTCATTAGGTTGAATTAAATATATACTGGTGATGATTTCAAATAGGAATGATACTCTGGGCATGTTTTTGATAAATTAACCTTCACTATCAACATCACCTTTAAAACTGATATCTTTAACTGAGTTTTCTCAGACGTCCACAATTTGTTCATTACGGAAAATACTCTTTCTACTGGAGTTCGGTTTCTGAAAACGGGACAATTTTGCGTCCCAGAGGTAGTTTCGGGGACACAGGGACTCGTAGTTGTAAAAAGGGACAGTCCCGTTTAAAACGGGACGTCTGGTCACATTATGCTACAATAACAAATATTCATCGTCATCATTCTCTTGCCCTTGTCCCGTTATTTGTGATTGATGATAAGATAATAGCACAGGATAATAGGTAAAAGTAGAAGTAAGGTCCTTATATCATGCAAATTATTCTTGGTAGTCGTTCTCTCCTAGTTTATTTATTTTTAAAAAATAATCACAGAAAATTTAAGGCTAAATTTAAAAGGCTTATAATAATACAATATCCTTAAGTTTTAATTAAGACAAAATAAAAATAAGAGAAACTAAATACTAAGCAAATATTTTAAAGAAGATACAGCTCTAAAAACAACCTATTCTTATTTAGAATAAGGTATATACTTCATATACCTCAGGTGGGTAGTTTTGGTTTTATTAAGCAAAAACCACAGAACACTTTGGATAGATATTTTATTTATTTTTATCACTGGTCACATTTATCACCGGTCACGTCGATCACAAAGTAAATGTGACTATGGTTTATATACAATGAGATCTAATAGTGAAGACATAAACACGACTCCACAATTCGGCATATTTCAGAATTCTCTTGATAGCACCAAATCTATTCTTGCATCTGGTCTCTTAGCCATAAATGGTTTCAATTCTTTAAACTTTGTTACATTCTCTTTACGACTAATAATATCAGCAATTTCTTGTAACGTCTTATCTTTAGTTTCTGGTACATAAATAGATACTGTTATAAGGCATATAGTTGAACTTATAGCAAAGAAAAGAAAGGTACCATGCATACTTAAAGTCCTTAAAATTAATGGAGACATTTTAACAAAAGATCCATTAACAACTACGTAACTTAATGCTAATATAGTAACTGCAGTACTTCTAGATTCTATAGGTAATAATTCTCCAGCTATTGCCACAGGCAGAATCGAAGGACCACAACTAGCAGATATAGAAAAACCTACTAATAAAATTAATGATATATAAACATTCTCAGATATAACCGAAAATCTAATTAGATACAAGTATATTGATAATAAATACAAGAAAAATACAGTTAATGTAGCAAATGTGATTAGTAAAAGTCTTCTTCTAAATATTCTAGCTAAAGCACATCCGATATACGTACTAATAACAGAAACTGTGTCTAAAATTAACATATTTGAATAAGCTGTGGAAGAATCAGCAGACACTTTCTTTAAAACATCTAAAGCAAACATGGAACATAATAATTTCCCTGTTAATATAGTTTGTAATTTAAGTAATACACATAATAACATTGCTTTGTAAAAATGTTTTTTGACTGTACTCTTAACTGCAGTAAGAACATCAGCTTTTATAGAAGTCTTTATAAATTCTTGATTATTACACAGCATTTTTTCTAATTCCCGTTCTGAATTACCACTTGTTCCTTTCAACCATCTATGAGTTTTAATACATTTATCAAAATAACCTTTTTTCGCTAACCAAAGTGGGGATTCGCACCAAAAATAAATGGTTATAAGACAATAGCCAGTACAGATCATACCAAGCAAAGGTATATTTCTCCAATGGAAAAAAGTCCCAATAGTATTAGCAACTAGAATCCCCCAGAGAAAAGACGCTGACTTTATAGTTAAAAATATACCTCTATATTCTGAAGATGTATATTCAGTACATACAATTATCGACATAGTCATATGAGAAGCAGATATAACACCGTGAAAAATTGCAGTTATTAATATTTGTGTTACATCGTTACTGCAATAGAAGTTTATGAATCCAATCATTGTGCTTATACATACAATAAGAAAACCAATTTTTCTGCCAAAATATCCGGCGATTATCGGCAAGAGAATCGCCCAAGGGAAACCACTGTATACGTAGGTGCTGACTGAAAAAGAAATATTGAAGTTAAAAACTTGTTAATAATTCCTATTCCGTTAACCTTTACTTATTATAAAAATAAAGTCATTATTTTTGTATGTATGTCCCTATGTGAGCTTATAGCTTCCAAACTATGCAACGGGATTTCATGAGGTTTTTTTAACAGATAAAGTGGTTCAAGAGGATGTCTTTTTTGTATAATTTGTTAAGGTATGGTTTTAAATATCAAGCGTACAAGATTGCCAACAACAGCTAGTAAGGTAGAAAACTAAAATCCAAGCTTTTAGCAAATATGTCTGGTCACTGCAGCATACTAGATCAAAAGCCTTACCCAAGATCATATAGGAGGCCTGTGCTCTACAGGGAGACAATAATGGACTAGGAAGCGAAGGATGAAATTAATGTAACAAGTTAATGATTTAGATTGGCTGTTTTAAGCCTATCTTGTATTGTCTATCTAATCTTACTATAAAACGGTCATGAATGCACAAATTTGGTAACTAATTATATTAGTTTTTTCTTTAATACGTATCATTATTAACTTCCTAGCCTATAATTTTTTTTTATACTACAAGGGTGACAAACAAGCTTACGGCTCGCCTGATGGTAAGCGATTACCGTAGCCTTTGGACGTTTGCAACACCAGAACGTTGAACGTTTGCACACTCGCGCGTTGCCGACCCTGTAGGAACCGTTTAACGCCTTTTTTGAAGAGCCCATGCTATATATAGTCCTTTGGGAAAACCACGGTAGGAAGCTCATTCCACAACCTGATTGTACTCCCTATTCCAGTTACAGGCCTCCTTAACTTGGTGAAGGTTTTTGATCTACTATGAACAGACGTGTTGGCAAAAAGCTTGGTTAAAAGGCAGCTATAGGTCCTAGAGGAATGACGCCCCATTGTGCAGCGTGTCATCCATACGAAAGTGACGACCACAACCACACCAAGAATGTAGCGACGAAACAGAAGCATAAAAGACGGGCCTCGTGGTGGAGTGGTTCATATAACGGACTGCCAATCATGAGGTCTCGGGTTCGATTCCCGGTCAGGACAATCATTTGTGTGATGTTTTTAATTGTCATACAAATGTTTGTACTGCGTCTGGGTATTTACTATCTATTATAAGTACGTATTTACAAAAGAAAAGTAGTATATGTATTCTATCCGTATTCTGGTACCCATAACACAAGCATATAAGCTTAGCTTGGAACTAGAGGACGTTGTGTGAAATATCTAAGAATATTTATTTATTTTTATTATTATAAAACGTTAGCTACAGTAAATACTTGATTAAACTTACTTAATAATGACACATCCTCTGTGCTGTTTGATTCAGTTTTATTTTCTTTTTTCAATTGTGGTACCAACACCGTAGGTGCTCCTAGACATAGACCCAGTATAAAATGAGATGTCCACACTCCACTGCTGACGATCAACTAAAACAACAGATAGGTAATTTATATGACTAAGTATACTAATATTATAAAGCTGAAGAGTTTGAATGCCTAATCTCAAGAACCACTGGTGCGATTTGAACAATTCTTTCAGTGTTGGATAGTACATATATCGAGGAAGGCTATAGGCTATGTAAAATCACGCTGCGACTAATAGGAGCGAAGTGTCAGTGAAAATTGTTGCAAAAGCAGGGAAAAATTTCAAAATTTCTTGCGTTCAAAGTCGCGGACAGTTGCTGCCCGCCTGCAAAAGGAGAGGAAGACCAAAACCGGTTAAGTACGAATTGGACTCGCACACGAAGGGTTTCATACTGTTATTATCATAATATCCGTCATACCGAGCTGACCGTCCATATGTAATAAGGGCAACACGATGACATTGATATTATTAGGTATGTATTTGTAGAAAGATCAAACAAATAAGTATCATGAAATTTCAGTACAATATACGCAATTTACAACTAACTGCTGTAGAGTTCACGTACTTTAGCTTTGAACGTCCGACGAGATTTAGCTGCCCTGATCCCAAAAAGGAGCGAATTCCAAAGAAGAATTGACTGTATATTAAAAGAGGAGTGTACTAAGAGAGAGGTGTGAGGAGGACAGGTAAGAAGAAGATTATGTGAAGAACGAAGGTTTCTTTCATGAGTGGAGCACAGATATTGAAAGCAAGACTTTAAGTAAGGCGGAAAATTAAGACAATTTAATATGGTGAACAGCATAGTTAACGCCCGCAAATTACGTCTTTGCCTAATAGGTAACCATTTCAGGCAACCACGGAGGGACGATACGTGGTCATATTTGCGCAAATTAAAAACGATATAATAATTATAGTAGGGATGAAGTGGAAGAAGAAAATGCCAAGAAGAAATAGAATCTCATGAAACACGCGACCAATATAATGATGTGGTTTTTTTATTTGTTTTGTTTCCAGTCTCACATAATTAACATAAACACGAGGATAACATTTCACGTGCGCTGAACGGTTATGTCTACTTCTTTACTTAATAAAAAACAAAGTCGTTATTTTTCTATGTATGTCCCTATGTGAGCTTATATCTTTTAAACTACGCAAGGAATTTTGATGCAGTTGTCTTTAACAGGGGTTCGAGAGAGGTTTTTGTGTATAATTTGTTATAAATTCATATATATTGTGACATATTGTGTCCCACCCGTGACTATGGCCGAGTCTGAATATTTTGTGCAGCCTGGTTCAAACTTAGCAAAATTTACAAAACAATTAATTTATACTTTTCATATAAATAAGTAGTAACAATTTAATTTACGTAATAGGTACAGATTATGTCCAGAAGTGGACGGAGAAAGGTTGATGGATGGATGGAGTACATGGATTATTTATTTAAAACAATACAAATAAAGAAATAGAAGACGTTTTAAAATAATTCAGTTGAGGGCCTACATCAATATTATCGTCGACATGTACATATTAACACAGCTAGTAGGTATAGAAAATGGAGAATTAGGGATATTTTTTTTGTTTACTCAAAATCTACTAAATATATTTTTATTCTGATTTACGTGTTTCTATATATAATAGTTACTTATGTTTTTAAAGTTATTTCATTAGTTAATACGCGATAATAGACCGACAAATGAAAAAAATAAAAAATGAGAGAGGTTGTTTCGCTAAGATTTTCTATCGAGAAAACTTTTTTAAATCGCGTTTCTGAGTTTATGCGATCCTAGATCATATATTGAAAAAACATATACTTAAAAATTAGAGCTCTAGCCATTCAATCTAAAGAAACAATGAAAACTCCGTACGGAGAAAAATGCACGAAGCTATTTTGGTATCCTCTTACTCCAAAAACTAGGGAATACGCTTGAAAATCCTGAATTTTATTTTAATCTATCAGATGCCTGCTACTCCGTACGCGTGGAATTTTAGATTCCCATATATTTTGCCACCATTTAAACCTTCCTTGGACTCTTACGAATATTTCAACACCAAAATCACAAATATCGGCCCAGCCTTTCTAGAGTTTTAGCGAGACTAACGGACAGCAATTGATTTTCACATGATTGAAAACCTCTTTCATATTCCTTTACATAGATTAATACATTGATGGATACGTAACTTCCAAGCCAATAAAAGCGTATACATACCTGTCTCACCAAATATTTCCATTGTAAGCATTTTTTCTTCATAATATTATTTTCACACATATTTGTCTAATATTATATATGCCAGTAAATATACCTATAACACGACTTACTCTTATAAAAAGCTTATCAAAATGATACATATAGACCTTCGATTCCTAATTTCGTAGTCCAAAAATCCAGTTTCTCTCGTCTATCAAAACTGGATTTTAAACACTCTTTGTCAATATGGAAAGAATTCACCAGGAAGGCGTATAAAATAGCTAAAAAGCCAGTAAAGTCGCCGAAAGCTTATGGTTCCGCACCTACTAGAATGTAGGTAATCTAATTTTTGATTTTCAATGCCTGGTGCTACGGTTTGTCTCGTCACATCAGCCCAACCCGCTGCTAACTGCCATAACCAATTCGCGCCACAATGGTTGGTTCTTCACCTTCCACATCCAGTCCCATCCTGCGACCTTCTTCAGGTCGTCGGGCCACCTTGCAGGGGGGCGACATAGGTTAGCGTCACATAAAATTGCAGGAAAACTATTGTTAAGTTGCATTTTTTTAAACGATTTTATCATGTAATATAGTAAATAAATAAATGTATATGTAATAGTCTTGCAATATGACCTCTATTTATTTATTTAAAAACATAAATATGTACAAATTTAAAAAAACATTAAAATAGGCAAATATTATCATGTACAAAGCTGAAAATATAAAAGAAAACAAATAAAATAAATTACGCAATTAAGAAAGTAACTTTTCAAATTTAATTTTTATTTTACAATTAATTTGAACTTTCCCTCTCTCAATTTGCACTAGACTGTAACCTGTATGCTGATAAACTCATACTTATAATACATAGGTACACCCAGACGCAGTTCAAATCTTGTAGGACAATTTTATAAATATCACACAAATGATTCTCCCGTGCGGGAATCGAACCCGCAACCTTGTGAACGACAGTCCGTTACATGAACCACTAGGCCACGAAGCTCGCCGAATTTTTTTTATTAATTGAAACAAAAACCAGAATACGGAATTCTAAAATTAATTCAAGTTCCTTATGTACAGTATATCTTATGTTATAATATATGCATATTAGAACTGAATAAATAAATATCTAAAAATAGGCGCGAAAATTTTTATATTATTACTAGCAGTGCCCGCGACTTCGTACGCGTGGAATTTAGAAACGAAAAATTAAATGAACTAACAATAACGCCATTTTACAGCTAATTAATAAATCGTCGTTTTGGTTTTCTTTTTTTGCACAATTCTAAAGAAGTAACTCACATGGCCCCAATGTCATTTTAGTAAATTATATCTCAGAGTTTTACCTTTTTAAGGCTTCGTACAAACCCTTATAGTCTCACTACGGTGTCCGTCTGTCTGTCTATCCGCCCGTTAACTTTTTTTTACTCGGCAACGGCGGCAGGTATCAATTTGAAACTTACACCAAATGTAGATCTATGCCGTCCCTTGCTAAAAGATACAATCAATAATTTAGATCTACGCATACAGAAGATTTAACCGAATTACAGCCATTTTTGAGTATTTATGTATTTAGGTATTATATTTATATATTTATGTATTTATTTTATCGGCGTCGCCATTGGCATCGGCGTCGGCGTCGGCGCATGGTCGTTACGCTGCTCAATTCCCGACGTATCGGTGGTGAGTTGGTTTTTATAGGCGTCGGCGTCGGCGTCGGCGTATGGTCGTTACGGTGCTCAAATCCCGACATACGTATCGGTGCTGAGTGGGTGTTTATAGGCGTCGGCATCGGCATCGGCATCGGCGTCGGCGTCGGCGTATGGTTCGTTACGCTGCTCAAATCCCGACGTATCGGTGTTGAGTTGGTTTTTATAGGCGCCGGCGTCGGCGTCGGCGTATGGTCGTTACGCTGCTCAAATCCCGACGTACGTATCGGTGCTGAAGTTGAAAATACTCAAAAATTGAAAACACGCAAAAACAAACAAACAAACAAACTCTTTCGCTTTATAATATTAGTATAGATAATAAATTCTACTTGTTAGTCTTGATTCATTATTACAACTTAAATGATTAACCTGTTTTGAAATGTCAACGAAAGGGACTAGTGTACAAAATGTTCTAGGGTTCCTTACCAAAAGATAAAACGGGTCGCTAATTGCGGAGACTTCACTGTCCATTTCGGCTTTTCCAAAGATGAAAGTAATAGAAGCACAGATATCCTCTTCATCTATACTAAGGCTTAAATCATTTAAAGTCGTTTAAATAAAACTACTTTTAAAGAAATTTAAACGCGTGTATTAGTTTTAAATTTTAGGGCGACGTTTCGGAGACATTGCAGTCACCACGGTCACGGGTAAGACGGTTTAAAATTTAATACAAATACACGCGTCTAAATCCGTAAAAAGTAGTTTTATTAAAACAAATGAGTCGCGCAAGTGTAAGAGAATATTATTTAAAATTGGTTTATTTTTCATGAAGAAAAGAGCGGCCTACAAAACGTCTTTTATTTTCAAAGATTTGAGAGGTAAAATCTGACTGAAATATAACTGTCCCTTTCGGCGCTGCGCTCGGGAATAGGGATAGAAATACTTAACACAAATACTTACCTAAATTGTGAATTAGCTGGCACTGTAGTGCACTCTTAAGTAGGTACATTACTGAGTGTCATATTCACATTATTGCGTAGAAAATCAACAGGTTTTTAAATAAACGGAATTGTTATTCTTCTATTAATATGGTATTTACTTAATTCCGCGAAAATTCTTAGACTGGTGAAAAATATTAATTATTATTGTTTTTGTGTTTTGTTTATACTAATTAACTAGCTGTTTCCCGCGACTTCGTACGCGTGGAATTCCAAAAATGTTTACCGTTTTTGCATGATTTTTGTGATGACTGATGTTCCGCTCCTATTAGTCGCAGCGTGATGTTATAAAACCTATATCATTCCTCGATAAATGTATTATCCAACACTGTAAGAATTTTTCTAATCGGTCAAGTCGTTCCTGAGTTCAGCGCGTTCAAACAAACAAACAAACAAATCTTCAACTTTATAATTATAAAGTATGGATAGAGATAGACGATCTTACTGCCCTCGAATAAAATTCCTCCTTCCTCCTTCTTAGTAACAACCCACTGTCGGGCCTCCTTCTTAGGATTATGGTCTACTGAAAACTCGAAAATAAACCCTGTGCAAACACGCCTGGTCAACGCGGCACAGTAGACCGTAATCGCTCCCAAAGTGGAGGAGGCCCGTGCCCAACAGTGGGACGTAAATGGGCTGGAGAAGGTGCACGCCGATCAGGTGTGTTGGGGTAGGCTTCATTTTCGAGGTTTTCGTCTCTCTGAGTATACATTAGCTGGCTTTTAGAGCACCTTTGGAAGAAAAAGGGGAGCTGACACTTGTATTTTGAATCCGTTAACACACGGACACTTGGTAACGCCCTCTATTTGATCAATGTAGTATTAAAAGTATTTTATAGATGGATTCAGACGTTATGATCTATAAAGAATGCTGTTCCATTTGTTAAGATTAACTAGTGTGCCAGTTTTACAAGAGATGGCGCTATTCTTAGTTTTTATTTATTTTATATCCGAATAATTAATACTATCCATTTAATTTTCTGGACCTACGTGTTTCTGTAGTCTCACATTTACTTATTTATATCGTTAGCGGAAAGGCAAAATTACTTAAGAGGATACCAATATAGCTTCGTGCATTTTTCTACGTACGAAGTTTTCATTTTTTCTTTAGATTGAATGGCTAGAGCTCTAATTTTTAAGTATATGTTTTTTCAATATATAATCTAGGATCGCATAAAATCAGAAACGCGATTGAAAAAAGTTTTCTCGATAGAAAATCTTAGCGAAATAACCTCTCTTATTTTTTATTTTTTTTATTTGTTGGTCTGTTGTTGTCTGTTATTAACTAATGAAATAACTTTCAAAACATAAGTAACTATTATATATAGAAACACGTAAACCGGAATTAAAATATATTTAGTAGATTTTGAGTAAACAAAAAAAATATCCCTAATTCTTCATTTTCTATACCTACTAGCTGTGTTAAAAGGTACATGTCGACAATAATATTGATGTAGGCCCTTAATATTCTGGTAAATACCATGCTACCGGAATATTATAATAATATCGGAATATAGGTATTATTATTACTTTTATGATTATTTGATATCTTTAAATAAAGAAAGTTGTGTTAGTGGAACACTTATAACTCAATATCGGCCGAACTGATTTGGCTGAAAATTTACTATTGTACAAATAACATGAAAGAAAAGTAAAATATTTTTCCCATACAAAATGTTCTGGTTTCATAACTGTCAAACTTATTTCATCCTGCAGGCGTATTATGAGCTATCAAAACATCATGCAAGTTCCAGGCGATTCTGTTGACGGCGGCAAACGGCCTGACTTTTATTTCGTATTAAGGGCCTACATCAATATTATCGTATATCATCGCCGCCACGTACATATAAACACAGCCAGTAGGCACAGAAAATGAAGAATTAGGGATACTTTTCCTATTTACTCAAAATCTACTAAATATGTTTTAATTCTGATTTACGTGTTTCTATATATAATAGTTACTTATGTTTTAAAAGTTATTTTATTAGTTAATACGCGATAATAGACCGACAAATGAAAAAAATAAGAAATGAGAGAGGTATTTTCGCTAAGATTTTCTATCGAGAAAACTTTTTTATCGCGATTCTGGGTTTATGCGATCCTAGATTATATATTGAAAATCCATATACTTAAAAATTAGAGCTCTAGCCATATAATCTAAAGAAACAATGAAAACTTCGTACATAGAAAAATGCACGAAGCTATTTTGGTATCCTCTTAAGGCATACATAAAACTAGCCGACTTTATAATGGATTAAGTGTCTATGGCCGTGTAAAGCTTTTTGATAGAGTCGTTCGGAAACTTAATTATTGTGTTTATCGGCTAGTTACGGTTATATTTTACAATTTTTTTTTGTACTACGAAATATAATATAATTTGCTAAACACAAGTTACTTAGACCATTATATAAAAGAAAAGAACGGTAATACTATTATCTATTTTTATATTTAGATTTTTTTATTTTATATAATTCATCTATGTTTTGGGATTTAGTTTTGGTACGACACCCGTCACTTGAACTGTCAGCTGATATAGCGGGAACATAGGCTTAGTTTTTCATTATCCTAGAACGGGCATATAAGTTTTTTTTTAAAATATTTTTTGTTTGATGATTCGCATGAAAGTAACTTTAATACACATGGCGATATTATTGTAATGAATAATTATTTTAATAATATATTAATATTATTTTTTATATTTAACTTATTTCGCATTCGACTAGTGTTTTGTTCATCATCGTCGCTCTCTGAAAATTCAAACACCTCCAATTCATCACCCATCGTTAATATGTAGATAATAGTTACTATTAATTCTAAATAAACCAAAACAATTTAATAAACGTAACAAAGTAGCAGCTTCTATTGAATGGATTTACTTGTCACTTCTAGATAGTTAAAACCACGAAGTATAGATACAAGGAGTCCGAACGGTATAGGCTTTTCCATAATATTTCGTGTACACAATAATCAACCCAGATCATAGTTCTATTTTCTGCCACTGGCTGCGCAAGTATTCAGGACGTACCGATGCTAGTATAGAATATCAGAATATCTCTTGACCTTCTCTGTATTGTTGGGTTTAAAGCACTCGAAAAATTTCCTAAAACTTATATTTATATCCACGTTTCTCAGAATATTTTTTTCCACAAGTGTCAATAGTTCAAACGAGTACTTCTTGAAAAATGGCGCACTCTACCGGCAAAAATCTGTCCCTTAAATTGAGACCATTCGTTCAACATTACGTTCGGACTCCTTGTATCTATACTTCGTGGTTAAAACGATCAACTACGTGTCAAATTTGCGCTCGTAATACGCTTAACGCCAGCCAGTGAAACAAAAGTCGGGCCGATATCAGCCTGAAGTCACGTGACCACTGATTCTCTGTCATTATTGTACTCATAATACGAATTTGCCAGGCAGTTCCATTCACGGCGTAAACGGCCTGGGAATAAGAGCTCATAATACGGCCGCAGTCCCTATCGTTGACATTTCAAAACAGGTTAATCATTTACGTTGTAAAAATGAATCAAGACTAACAAGTAGAATTTATTATAATAATATAAAATTTTTCGCGCCTATTTTTAGATATTTATTTATTCAGTTCTAATATGCATATATTATAACATAAGATATACTATACATAAGGAATTTGAATTAATTTTAGAATTCCGTATTCTGGTTTTTGTTTCAATTAATAAAAAATCGGCGAGCTTCGTGGCCTAGTGGGTCATGTAACGGACTGTCGTTCACAAGGTTGCGGGTTCGATTCCCGCACGGGAGAATCATTTGTGTGATATTTATAAAACTGTCCTACAAGATTTGTACTGCGTCTGGGTGTACCTATGTATTATAAGTATGAGTTTATCAGCATACAGGTTAAAGTCTAGTGCAAATTGAGAGAGGGAAAGTTCAAATTAATTGTAAAATAAAAATTAAATTTGAAAAATTACTTTCTTAATTGCGTAATTTATTTTATTTGTTTTCTTTTATATTTTCAGCTTTGTACATAATAATATTTGCCTATTTTAATTTTTTTTTAAATTTGTATATAATTATGTTTTTAAATAAATAAATAAAGGTCATATTGCAAGACTATTACATATACATTTATTTATTTACTATATTACATCAAAAGATTATAACACAAATCGTTTAAAAAAATGCAACTTAAAAATAGTTTTTGCTGCAATTTTATGTGACGCTAACCTATGTCGCCCCCCTGCAAGGTGGCTCGACAACCTGAAGAAGGTCGCAGGATGGGACTGGATGTGGAAGGTGAAGAACCAACCATTGTGGCGCGAATTGGATAAGGCAGTTAGCAGCGGGTTGGGCTGATGTGACGAGACAAACCGTAGCACCAGGCGTTGAAAGTCAAAAATTAGATTACTTACATTCTAGTAGGTGCAGAACCCTAAGCTTTCGGCGACTTTACTGGCTTTTTAGCTATTTTATACGCCTTCCTGATGAATTCTTTCCATACTGACAAAGAGTTTTTAAAATCCAGTTTTGATAGACGAGAGAAACTGGATTTTTGGACTACGAAATTAGGAATCGAAGGTCTATATGTATCATTTTGATAAGCTTTTTATAAGAGTAAGTCGTGCTATAGGTATATTTACTGGCATATATAATATTAGACAAATATGTGTGAAAATAATATTATGAAGAAAAAAGGCTTACAATGGAAATATTTGGTGAGACAGGTATGTATTATGCTTTTATGCTTTTATGACTTATTTGACGGGCCTCGTGGTGTAGTGGTTCACATAACGGACTGCCGATCACGAGGTCTCGGGTTCGATTCCCGGTCAGGACAATCATTTGTGTGATGTTTTTAATTGTCATACAAATGTTTGTACTGCGTCTGGGTGTTTACTATGTATAATAAGTATGTATTTACAAAAGAAAAGTAGTTTATGTATTCTATCCGTATTCTGGTACCCATAACACAAGCATATAAGCTTAGCTTGGGACCAGAGGACGTTGTGTGAAATGTCCATGAGTATTTATTTATTTATTTATTTATTTTATTGGCTTGGTAGTTACGTATCCATCAATGTATTAATCTATGTAAAGGAATATGAACGAGGTTTTCAACGTCTTGCAGTAACGGGATTATTCTGAAAATTTGCGCAAAACCAATGACAATGCAATAGATAATCTTCTTATATATAAAAGTCAATTGCTGTTCGTTAGTCTCGCTAAAACTCGAGAAAGGCTGGGACTATTTAGGAGATTTTGGTCTTGAAATATTCGCGTAAGTCCAGGAAAGGTTTAAACGGTGACAAAATATATGGGGATCTAAAATTCCACGCGTACGGAGAAAATCTCGATGGAAAATCACAAGGGTCATTCCGGTACCGAAGGGTAAAATTAGTTTAGATGTTAATAACTACAGGCCTATACAGACAACACCGCGTTGTCAACTCCCGCAAAGGTATTTGAAACTGCGATACAGGGCTGCTTGCAGTGGACAGCTGTCAGACGACCAGCATGGATTCCGGCCAAAACTAAATACCAATACAAATCTCCTCAATTTTATGTCACATGTGGGTAAATTTCAACAGGTCCAATAAAATTTTCATTTGCGTGGATTTTTTATTCTTCAACTTTGGAGCAAGCAAAAATAGTGTTTACTCAAGTTTTTGATAATATATGTATTCTTGCTTAATATCAAGCTGGTAGCTTAAAAAACTAACGAGATATAGACGATTAAAAGTTTCATGCCACAAAAGATGCGTGCACGGCAATTAAAGAACTGTGCCACGTTAACCATGAGAATTGAAATTTCACTAGGTATTATACTCACATTTAGGAAAACACTTTTTTTTTTCATGATTTCAAATTAAACTTTTTTTAATTCATGCAGCGAGGTCTCAGTAAGAGGGTCCTTCCAATACGGAACCCTAAAACTAATGACCGACGTCATCTTACTCATTATTTTATTTAGTTGTGAACAATAAGCAAGACGTGATACATGTTATTTAATATTATTAGAAATGTGTGAACATAAATCAAATAAACATTGGAAGTATTTATTAAGACAGGTAAACATATTTTTAACACACTTTTATTTGTTCGGTACATATCTATCAATGTCTAAATCTATGTAACAGAATCTTTGAAAGTAATCTGCAGTATCAAATAGTAATCAAGTACTTGCAGTAGTCGGATTGATCTGAAATGTTACACACATATTAAGAACCAATGACAATACAATAATTTAAAAAAAATTGGTATTCAAGGTTATCAAGGGTGTTTTTAGGTTGGTTAACTTATTAAATTATTATTATAACTTATGTCCAATATATTTTTTTAATTTTACCTGGACTATAATCACGTTATTATTTAACAAATAATAATTTTTCAAATCGGACCAACGTTTCCTGAGATTAGCGCGTTCAAACAAACAAATCAACTCTTTAGCTTTATATCTTGCGTTCCTCCTCAATTTTTATTTTATGTTACACAACGTCTACGTCTAATTCTACCACCGATAACCTAGATTTTTCCTACCACCTTTACGCAGATGATCTTCAGATCTATTTACAAGCACACTAATAGTAAATAATCTGACGCAGCTACAGGAGGTTAGTAGGAAAATATTCGCTTCTGCTGGCTACCTTAGAAGGTTGAGGAACTTTATTTCTACCAACACTAAAATTGCGTTAGCGAACTCTTTGCTTCTACCTATTCTTGATTATGCAGATGTCAGCTACCTAGACCTAACCGAATACCAACTAGATAAGCTAGAACGTCTCCAAAATGTCTTTATTAGTTTTATATTTGGCCTGCGCAAGTATGGTAAGTAAATGGTTACCTATACCAGCTATACCTATACCGTTTTCGCCGGAATGCTCACATTGTTTCGTTGATATAGAGTACACTGTTCAACCCTTCGACTCCTTCCTATCTTAAAGGACGTTTTAAATACATCCATGACACACTTAATCGATATTTGAGGTCATCAGAGAACTCCAAATTGAAAACGCCTCAGCATTCTACGAATTTCTACGCCAACTCGTTTACTCTAACAGCCATTCGCCCGTGGAATGCTTTGCCTGAAGAAATCAGAAGGACTAAAACACCGTCCACCTTTAAATTCAGAGTAAAGAATCATTACCTAGAAATGCACTAATCGCTTTTTATTTTAAATTCGTTTATAGTCCTTCATTTTACTTAAATATATTTACATAGCTGTTGCCAGCGACTTCGTACAAGTGGAAATAAAAAAACAATCCCGTTTTCGCAACATTTTTCACTGATGATCTGCTTCTGTTTGTCGCAGTGTGATGTTGTATGGCCTTTCTCGATAACTGTACTATTCAACACTGAAAGAACAATGGGGTTGACATGTCCATATGGTCAAAAACCCCTAATTCTAGTTTGTAAGTTAGATTAAAAAAAAAAAAAACAAAAAAAAAAAAAAAACACTGAAAGAATTTTTCAAATCGAACCAGTGGTTTCTGAGATTAGCGCGTTCAAATAAGCAAACTCTTGAGCTAGGTACTAACTGTTGTCCGCAACTATATATGCCTTGGATTTCGAATAACTACAATACAGACATAATTATAGTCTTACTAGCTGACCCGGCAAACGCTGTTTTGCCATACTAAAAAAAAGTTTGAAAAATAGATGTTGGCCGATTCTCAGACCTACTGAATATGTATGTAAAATTTGAGAAGAATCGGTCAAGCCGTTTCGGAGGAGTACGGTAACTAACACTGTGACACGTGAATTTTATATATTAGATATTAGACTAGCTGACCCGGCAAACGTTGTTTTGCCATACTAAAAAAAAGGTTTGAAAAATAGATGTTGGCCGATTCTCAGACCTACTGAATATGCATGTAAAATTTCATAAAAATCGGTCCAGCCGTTTCGGAGGAGTACGGTAACTAACACTGTGACATGTGAATTTTATATATAAGATAACATATTTTAATACTTTGAATTTCTTTTTGGATTGGACCATTATTTTCGTAGTTTAATCCCTTCTACAAACTCTACGTTTTTATTAATAGACATTACCAATATGCTATTTATTATTATGCTATTTATTATTATGCTATTTATTATTATGCTATTTTTTTTTAATAGAAATCACCAGTGAATTGATTTTATTTACATGTTTTTGTTTACCTGTAAAACTTGCTATAATTAAACAAAATAATATAAAATTTGTAACGAAGTATTTTTCACAAGGTCGTACTATCAATAAAACTAGCAAATGCGTCAATATTAAATACGCTTTGTTAATATTATTTCGTTTTTATCTATTACTAGCTGACCCGGCAAACGTTTTGCCATACTAAAAAAAAGTTTGAAAAATAGATGTTGTCCGATTCTCAGACCTACTGAATATGCATGTAAAATTTCATAAGAATCGGACAAGCCGTTTCGGAGGAGTACAGTAACTAACACTGTGACACGTGAATTTTATATATAAGATTTTATTCACTTGCAACACAATTATTGCATACGACTCTATCCTAGCCTTGAAACATAATAGAAAAGAAATAATGGCATTCGGAAATAATGGCAACAGTTAGAACCATAGGGTCTTTTGGAAGAGTTCAACGCTAAACTAAACTGACATTGTCTAGATATTTCTAGACAATGTCTAGATATTTCTAGACAATGTCGATTTCAAAATCAATGAGTCTGCATTCTGCATCTGGACTGCCATTCATTTTCCACTAATTTCGTCAGTCCCATTTTCAGCCCGATTTCCAGACTCCCAAGGCCAAGACTATTTGATAGTCTTGGGAGGCCTTTCACTCACTATCAATATGATTGTGAGCATTTCTGAAAATATTAGCTTTCACATAACAGTAACCTCTTCGCTCAGATGCAGAAAATATTTAGAAAATTTTCTTGCTTTACTCGTAGCTCGAACAAAGTTGTCGTCATAGGACACTGGTACTGTTCTTTAATAGTTTTCACTCGTGTCGTAGTATTTTGTATAGTTTCATTACTATACTGCTGTGGATTACGCAATACACTACCTATATTAACGATTAGTGAAAAAATACCATTTGCATTTTTGTTTTTCTTATTGCATGCAGACTCTATTAACACGCTTATATTAGTTCTGTAGGTATTTATCAATGCATTAATCTATGTATGTAACGGAATTTTTGAAAGTGATTTTCACCCACTTGCAGTAGTCGGATTGATCTGAAATTTTGTACACATATTAAGTACAATAATTACTACAATAATTTTTAAAAATATCCAAGATAATATTTTCTAACACTTGCGCGACTCATCTTTTTAAATAAAACTACTTTTTATGGATTTAGACGCGTATATTTGTTTTAAATTTTGGCCCGCGTATATTTGTTTTAAAGTCTCACCCGTGACCATGGTGACTGCAAAGTCTCCGAAACGTCGGGCCAAAATTTAAAATAAATATACGCGTCTAAATCCGTAAAAAGTAGTTTTATTTAAATATCCAAGATTTTCTAGCGTGTTTTGTAGTTTTTGAACTGAGTAGATTATTATTTTCGTTCATTCTTCTCTTGTCTATAAGGAAATAAAGCTACAAATGGGAATATGGTCTTCGTGGAATTTATTAAAACAACTGTGCTTGCTTGTACAATTACGTTTTAAAATAGATATAACCAATTTTAATATCATGTCCAATAAATGATTGAACTCCAAAATATAATGCGCATTTTGTTTCAGGTACTCGTTAGCAGTGGAGTATGGACCTCACATTTTGTACTTGGTCTCAGCTTAGGAACACCGACAGTACTGATCCCGCAGTTAAAAAATGAGAACAATTTTGCTAATGATATTACTTCTGAAAAAATATCTTGGTTAGGTAAGTAATTTTTGATAGAAATACGATGTTCTTGATAATATAATATTTAACGAAATTGAAGATATCTAGTGACGAACTTATGAGACAGCTTAGACCGTGTGGTGACGAATCAAAAACACAAATGTCAGCTCCCCCTTTATTTCGGTGCTGTAAAAGCCAGCTAAGAGATATTGTACACAGATAACACACCTTATGTGAGAGACGGAAAATTTTCTAATAAACCCTATGTTAACACACCCTCCCAAAGTGGAGGAGGACCGTGCCCACCAGTACGACTTTAATGGACTGGAAAAGAAGAGGGAGAGGGAGGCTTAGCACACATAATCCGTTTGTACTTCTATTGTACGTAGCCTCTTCAGAGCATAAGATTTAAAAAATTGTTCTTTTTTCAGCCGCAGTCATCTACTACAGTGCTTTGCCATGGGCAGTTCTGTTACCAGTGATATCAGAATTTGCTGGTAGAAAAATCGCCTTCATTATAATGTGCATCAGCAGCTTAATTGGATTCATAGTTTTCTATTGTAGCTCTGATATTCACCAAATTATCATCAGTGAAATATTCCAAGGTGTTGTAGCCGCTTCAAACATCACCATGTCAGTAATCATTACTACTGAATATACATCATCTATTTACAGAGGTATCATACTAACTGTAAACTCACCATCCTTCTTTTGGGGTATTTTAGCAGCTAATACTATAGGCACATTTTTTCATTGGAAAATTATACCGTTACTTGGTCTAACTTGTACGATTTACTGTATATTAATAGTGTATTTTTGGCCTGAATCACCAATTTGGTTGGCAAAAATGGGAAGATTTGAAAAGTGCATGGAATCACACAGATGGTTAAAAGGATCAAGTAGCCAATCTGAAAAAGAATTAATAAAACTGATATCAGATAATCAACAAAGTAGGGGAAAGAAATATTTGAAACGTCAAGTGATTGATTTAATACAGAACATATGTAAGAAAGATTTTTATAAACCTTTGTTTTTGTCATTTTTGTTGCTAGCTTTATACATGTTTACTGGTAAACAGATATGTTCAGTGTATGCTGTAGATATTTTATCAAAGATGTTCTCTAACAAATCAACAGTATACACGAGTATGTTAGTATTAGATATAGTAACTATATTATGTATGTACATCGGTTGTGTATTAGTTAAGTTATTTAGACGTCGAATATTACTCTTAACTTTAACAATCATTAGTGAAATATTTCTTTTATCACTAGCAGCGTATTTATATTTAGTTAAATTATCTTTAGTATATGAAAGTGCGTATGTGTCTTTACCTTTATTTATTGGTTTTTCTATAGCTGTTAGTTTGGGTCCTATGATATTGTCTATAACAATTTCAGGGGAATTGATACCTTTAGAATCTAGGGGCACAGCGTTATGTATAACTGCCTTGACATTTAAATTGACTTATGGAACTTTTATTAAGTTTTCGCCATTGATGTTTGATAATATGGGAGTACATGGTGCATTCTTCTTATTTGGTATAACTACGTTTATTTGTCTGGTGTTAGTTTATTTTTACATACCGGAAACGAAAGATAAGACTTTACAGGAAATTGCTGATAATATAAAAGGAATAAAAACGAGTGCGGAAGGTACTGAATTAACTGCATTTATGAGTGACAATGGAGTAGACAATTCAGTTAAATAAATCTACTATATAAAAATAAGTCGGGTTTTCCTTCCTGACGCTATAACTCCAGAACGCACGAACCGATTTCCACGGTTTTGCATTCGTTGGAAAGGTCTCGGGCTACGTGAGGTTTATAGTTCATTTTTTTTAAATTTTTTTTTTCTTTTTTTTGTATGGCAAAACAACGTGTGCCGGGCCAGCTAGTAATTAATATAAGTACAGTCGACTCTTGTTAATTCAAACCTGCGATAATTCGAACCTCTCTATAATTCAAATTTATCACGAGTTCCCTACAAAATCTCTTTATATTTCGAATGTGATTTCGAACTAAATCAATACATTTTTATGCACTTGGTAATTCGTACGAAAAAATCCTTGCTATATATAACAAAAACACGCGTTAATTCGAAGTCATCGGCGTCCAACACTCGACAATTCAAAGTTGCAGAGAGAAAGAGGCGGAATGATTGTTAGTATGTACATCAGCGGTGTGAATTTTTCTGACTTTGTTCAAGCCAATGAAGATGTTGCTGTCCCAGGTTCACTAACCGATGGCAAAATTTTATCTGCGACAGACATGAACGAAAAAAGCAACGATAAACATGAGGACGATACATCAGAACCAGAGGTGTCAGTTAAGGAAGCAAGATCCTCACTCAATAAAAAAAAAAACAATAACAAAAAAAAAAATAAAAAAAAAAAAAAAAGCTTCCTTACAAGGCTTCTGTCTACAAAACGAAAGTGATGAAAAAGCATTTCAGGCACTATTTCTCTTAAATAAAGTTATTGAGCAGTATTAGCAGCAATGTGCTTTGAAGCAAACCAGTATTTTTTTTTTTTTATTGCCTTTGGCGGCAGACGAGCCAACGGCCCACCTGATGGAAAGTGGTATCCGCTGCTCATGGACTAGGCAACACCAGAGGCATAGCCGAGCCGCTGCCTACCTTTGGAATATTACTCTCTTCAAACCTCGCTTGAAGAGGGACATGTCGTAGCGCTTGGGAAATACAGCAGCAGGTAGTTCGTTCCAGAGATTGCACGTGCGTGGGAGAAACGACCGCTGGAAACGTACCGTGCCACAAGTGTACGTACCCAGGTAGTAAGGATGAACTTTGCTGCGGTATCGGTAGTATAACAGAGTTCTTTCAAAAGATTAATTAATTCACATTATAAATACGTACATGTATGGACACGAATGTACCTCTAAACTTTTGTCATTATTATAGAATAGCGGCTAACAAATAATAATTGATCAACACTTCATAATTCAAAGTTTTATTTATTTTCTCTCACAAATTTCGAATCATTTGATATTTCAAACACTCGATAATTCGTACCTAATATTTTAAGCGTCCCTCGAGTTTCGAATTAACGAGAGTCGACTGTAATGTGTTAAAATTACCTTTGAAGTAGATCTTTTTAGGGTTCCGCGCAGTAAGGAAAAATGGGACCCTATTACTGAGACTTCCCGGCTGTCCGTCAGTCCGCTTATCTGCCACCATGCTGTATCTCTGGAACGGTTATAGTTAGAGAGCTGAAAATATCACAGTTTGTATATGCCACTTGATGCTGCAATAACAAATACTCATAATCGTCATGCTCCTGTCCTTATCTAATTGTTTGGGGTTCCATTATTAGTTGTTATTTCGTATATATACGAATATAATCAGTACGGAACACTTTATATGCCAGTCCAACTTGTAATTCTCTGGTACCATGTCTTTGAAAACAATAAACGAACAAAAAAAAATAGAAAAGAATTTAATATTTTCTAACACTTGCGCGACTCATCTGTTTAAATAAAACTACTTTTTACGGATTTAGACGCGTATATTTGTTTTAAATTTTGGCCCGACGTTTCGGAGACTTTGCAGTCACCATGGTCACGGGTGAGACTGAGCTGTAATGTGTCTTCTACGATCAGTTATTACACGGTTTACCCACATTCGATTTTAATTTTACATTGACCATAAATATAGACTTTTACTATAAACTATATCATATTACATTGTGCTCAGACTACATAAAATCAATAACATTATTTTAGTTTCCAAAATACATTAACAAATTGTAACAATATAAAGAAAATTTTAAATTATATAAGGTAAAACATACATAATTTTATCATAGACTAAAGTTTTAATTATTATAGAGGTAGTATACAATATAGCAAGCAAAACTAAGTTTATATACTTAAATACAATATTATTTACATAATAACAAGAAATTTTAAAAAAGAATTATTGGTTTAAGATTTAAATTAGTTTATAATTAAAAAGAATTGTTAATTTTTATTTGAATTTATAGAAAATTAGTATTTATTTTAATTATTTAGTTTTTATTATTTTATCTAATATACTACCACCAGATCGGAACGCGTCCCACTTGAGAAAGATCTGGCAAGAAAACTCAAGGGGAGTTAAAGAAAGTTATTTATTATTAACTTTATGTTGTCGGTCTAAAGTGAAGTTAAGGGGATTTTAAGTCTTGTTGTCTGCAAAATGTGCTAACGGTGTCTTGCTGTTTTGAAACCGAGTGTGTTTTGGATTTTATTAAACTAATTACAGGATCCCAACTAGGTGCCAAATCCCAACCGTCTTCTCTATTAAAGTTTTTATGTTTCTTTATTTCAATAGCCTCGCGAATCATTCTGGGTCGGTATCGATTTTCCTTGGCGAGGATTTGAGGTTTATCAAAACAAGGTTTAGGTTTATGTGATTGTCTCTCTTACATCGGGCAAACAAAGAGATCTGTTAGAACTCGGGTCAAAGAGCACATAGCTGATGTGAAGCACCGACGCAATACAAAGTCTGCAATCTGTGCACACAGTCAGGATCGCCTTAACCACTACATCTGGTTTGAAACGTCGGGCCAAAATTTAAAACAAATATACGCGTCTAAATCCGTAAAAAGTAGTTTTGTTTATACAAAAGAATTTTTATGTCGTGATATTATTTTGCCTTAGAGTATTAAACCAACCGGAGCAGCTAAACACGATGTTTTCTTTGACAAATATACTGCCACTGGGGTTGAAATAACATACACAAACTCTATAACATAATTTCATTGGTCGCTGTGCACGCTCCACCCAAAATCGCATCACCCTCACTAAGATAAGACAGCGTCCGTACATAATGAGTATGATCATTGTTCTTATACCTTTTTCAGTGGGTATTGCCTTATAATGTCACCTCCTGTAGGATTAATGCTCTAAGGATTTTAAAAACTACGTTTTTATTTGCAAGAGTGCGTAATAGAGTGATATTAAAGTTATTATGTGTTTTAAACTAGTTATTTGCATTGAAATAAAACTACTTTTTACGGATTTAGACGCGTAAATAAATAGGTAGTTATATTTATACAGATGAGTCGCGCAAGTGTTAGAAAATATTAGTTACTTGCGTGTTAACATCAATATTTTTATATATAATTAGTAACTACATGTAGTGTTTACTTTAGATATAGTTACTTAGCACAGTTCTCCATAATTATTACTCCTATTTAGATCAATGAAGTCGTATGACGTATATCGAATATCGTCTATGGCAAATTATTCTTTAATGTACTTAGATTTCCGTATTAAAGATAGATCCTATAACTATAATATAAAAGACGAAATAATCATCATCATCATCATCATCATAACATCACGCCTTTTTCCCATGGGGGTAGGCAGAGACTATAGAGCGCCATCTGCTACGATCGAAGCATACTTCCTTGGCTTCATCCACACTCATACATGCCCGACAGTTGTAAGTGCTACACACTTGCAAGGGGCAAAAGACGAAATAATGTTCATTAAAAACTCAATTGTCTTTGTTTTAATCATAAATTAACATATTATTAAGTATTTGACAGTTAAATATTACATGTTAATTGTAGTTTTAAAATTTTCATTATGTTTATTTTATACTATTTTTAGATGTCTTAACTATATAAAAAATACCTAGTTGTTTTATTTTACCTTATTTTGTTAATTTGAAAACTATTCATACTCGTATGCTATTATAAGACAAGAAATGCACGGCATCAAACCATTACCTGCCTAAACAAGGACATATCATATCTCTATCAGACATGCCAAGTTGAGCTGTAGATGCTAAAAAGCGGACCCTAGTCTACGAATAGCACAACACACAACGTCCTCTGGTTCCAAAGAAAGCTATATTTCTATGCTTGTGTTATGGGTACCAGATACGGATATAAATAGGTTATAGGTACACATATACTTTTTTGTGTGGCGACGGATTAAATACTTTTTCTGCTTAAGAAGATAAGATAAGATAAGATAAGATAAGATAATTTTATTTGTTGAAACATGGTATTTTTACATAATGGTGTTGATAACAGTTAAAGTTCTGCATGTTCAGCCGCATGCGAGGCTTACAAATATTATAAAATATAAAACAACATTCTGACGATAATCTTAAGTTATTATTATAAGCATGTTTGATTTGTCACCAATGAAAAAGAAAAAAAATATTAAACAAAAAATTAAACAGTAAAATTATCAATTCATAACAATGTCAAAATGAAAAAAAATTTAGAATTAAATTAATAATAGTAATAATCAGCATCTATAAATTAAAGTGCTTTTCAATAAGATAGTCTGAAACTTTGTAGTATGCTTTATTACATAAAAAATATTTTATTCTTTTCTTTAAGCTCGTAGTGTTCATTTCCTGCCATGACTTAGGTAATTTATTAAATATTATTTATTAAATAATATGAAGGTTTTAATATGTGTTCAATATCAGTGCAACGCCTTTTTGTCCTATATTAGCAATAGCACAATTAACGTATTATAGTCAGTGTTTTTCGCAGCGCAGTAGGTGACAAGCAAAGATTATCTATTCAAAGTGCTCAATCTCTTACTTTGCTTAAATATACTTATCTATTAGCAATCCAAACTTGTCATTAAGACAATTATACTAGCTGTGCCCCGCGGTATTGCCCGCGATAAAAAGGATACAAATCTGTTCGTTTTTTATTATCCCACGGGAACATTGCATTCTTTCGGGATAAAAAGTAGCCTATATGTTATTCTGATTTATAAGCTACATTATTGTAAAGTTTCATTGAAATCCATTCAGCAGTTTTTGCGTGAAAGAGTAACAAACATCCAAACATTCATACTCACAAACTTTCACATTATTAGTGGGATGTTTAAATCTAGCTGTTGCCCGTAATACGAACTTAGAAAATTTTCCCCATTTTGGAAACATTTTTCTCCAACGCTCTGATCCTATTAGTCGCAGCGTGATGTTGTGAGGAAGCCTATAGGCTGTAGCCTATAGGCTTCCTCGATAAATGTACTATTAAAAACTGAAAGAGTTTTTCAAATCGGACCAGCGGTTCCTGATATTAACGCGTTCATACAAACAAACTCCTCAGTTATATGATATTAGTATAGAAGTATAGATATGAGAACAATTCTTACGATTCTTCTAGTCTGTAATTAGAATCTATGATTTTAATGATCAGAATCAACTCAAATCAATGAGCGAATAATTGTTCAAGTTTGAAGTGAGTACATCTGTAGCAATAACAGTAGTAGTAATCGCTATCGATATCATAAAGTGTGTTCCTGTTTAGGACTTATACGATTTACTACAGTATAAATTAATTTTACGTTTTTTAAAAAATCCGTTTTTTAAAAAGCCTAAAACAGATAGTTTTGATTTTAATAACAAAATGATTGATTTTCTTTTTATTACATAGTTATTTACGTAGATTTTGTCTAGTATATCTTTGACGGGCTTTGTGGGCCAGTGGTTCATCCAACGGACTGCTGTTCACAAGGTTGCGGGTTCGATTCCCGCTCGGCACAATTATGTGTAATGTTTATAAATGTCATACAAATGTTTGTACTGCGTCTAGGTGTTTCTATATATTATAAGTATTTAATTACAACAGAAAAGTAGTATATGTATTCTATCCGTATTCTGGTACCCATAACACAAGCATTTAAGCTTAGCTTGGGACCAGAAGACGTTGTGTGAAATGTCCGTAAATATTTATTTATTTATTTTATAACGAAACATCAGTTACATTTAACTAATTGTATAATAAATATTCACTATAGATCTGATATCAGTCACGGTGTTAGTTTAATATGAAAACTGGTAAAGGACAGCTGTTACACCTTTACTTACTTTAAAACTCCTTGGTACTTTAGGATAATTCTATTGTATTGTATTATTCAGGACATTTCACACAACGTTCTCTGGTCCCAAAGTAAGCTAGATTTCTATGCTTGTATTATGGGTACCAGATACGGATAGACTACATATACTACTTTTCTTTTGTAAATACATACTTATAGTACATAGTAAACACCCAGACGCAGTACACATATTTTTATGACATTTATGGATATCACACAAATGATTGTCCCAAGCGGGAATCGAACCCGCGACCTCGTGATCGGCAGTACCAACCAAACCACTCCACCACGAAGCTCGTCTAATATAATGAAATTCCTATGAGTAGATTAACGGTTATCATTACTTTCAGGGCTTTAATATGGTGAGGCTCTAAGCCGAGCGCCCAGTAGAGAAAACGAGCCTGAAAATCAGACAAAGACTGTTGAATAATTTCTGTGAACGCCTACACTAAAATAAACAATAATTACCTGGTTGTACCTACTGTGATAATAGCAACCGTTTCTATTACCCACTATTATTTTACTATGAATACAGCAAGCGCGGAGGAGGTGTCAGACAGGGGGATGTAATTTCCCCGAAACTGTTCACATATTGGAAGACGTCTTCAATCTTCTGGTTTGGACCGGATTCTATAAAATCATCAATCGAGGTCAACCGACGGACGGCCGCCAACAAGGCGGACTGGTGGGTGCAGGGCCGCGCGTAATAGCGTTCTATGGGGAGGCCTATGTCCAGGAGTGGACGGAGGAAGGCTAATGGATGGAGGCTGACTATTTTTTGGATCAAATTAAATAGTCCGAAGCAGGATGAGACCTTAAGCCCACTATCAATAAAAGTATCACGCGGTATCCTCATGACACTTATGCATTTTCTATTATTAGATCGAGTAGATGATGATCGAGTGAATATTGAATGTCTAAATATAGCGATGAACAATCGTTTGAACTTACTCAATGAATCGATTGCTGTTGAATGAGTGAATTTGATTCGATTAATTGGTAGTTGGTCGTAAATTTGTATTTTGTAATACTATGACATCGCATTGTTATGTATGAGACAATCGCTTTTTTAGAATTGAGTAAGTACCAAAAAGTAAACCATTGTTCTTGTTCTTGTTTGATGGCTTCTTTAGAAGCGACTTATCGTAGTGTTTAAGTCGCGACTCTGCCAGTATCCTTAGTGATAGTGTCACAAACTAAAGGGGTTGTGGTGTTTGTCTACCAACGTGTAGATCGGTTGAAATTTTGGGAGATTCCGAAAAGTAAACCAATTACGTAGGCTTCACTGTCAAAAAATCCTGAATATTTTTTAAATGATTGCATTGTCTTTGTCATCAATACTCAATTCTATGCTACCTACTTACAAAACGATGACAGTTTATGTTGCCAGAGACATAAGTTTCTGTTGTCACATGTTGTCACAATCGTAGTAAACAATTATTATAATTTTACCTGATTCTATAAACAAAGCGTTTTTATGTGAAATTATCTGATTGTATATGAAAGGCATATGTAGAAACACAATAATCTTGGTGAGTCTACTCATATACAATTAAACTATTACGTGTATAATTAAAAATACAAGTGTGGTCATAGTGATACTTCAACATGCTATTCTAGTAATTCTGATCAAGGAATTGGGATTATCCTTTTAAATTATTGAATTGTCATTCATCGGTCCTTGTTAGGTGTGCAAAATTTCAGATCAATCCGTCTACTGCAAGTGGCTGAAAATCGCTTTTAAAGATTCCGTTACACAGATTAATTCATTGATAGTTACATACCAAACTTATAAAAGCGTGTTAAAAAGCCATCCTCATTCACCATTCTATCTATTGAAAAAAACGCATTAATATCCGTTGCGTTGTTTAGAAGATATAAGCTCACATTAGGACAAACATACGAAAATAACGACCTTGTTTTATTATAATGGTCTTATTCTTGACTTATCAGAGGTTTATACGGAGATTTTATCGGTGAGATAATATACGTTTTAGCGTAAAAAGACTAGTATGAATAACAAGTTTTGACAATTTTCATGAACCTATTTTAGTGAACTTTTAAACCTCCCGTAAGTCATTATGAAGAAGACCGTAAGTAAAGACTGTGTGCCACAATAACAAGTACTCAACATCATCATTCTCTTTCCTTATCCCATTACAACACATAGAAAATATCTACAATTTTGACGGACTTCGTGGTCTAGTGGTTAAAATAACGGACTGCCGTTCACGAGGTCGCAGGGTTCGATTCCCGCACTGGACAATCATGTATGTGATGTTTATATTTGTCATACAAATGTTTGTACTGCGCCTGGGTGTTTCTATATATTATAAGTATTTATTTATAATAGAAAAGTAGTAGCTTATATGCTTGTATTCTGGTACATATAACACAAACATATATGCTTAGATTGGGACCAGAGGACGTTGTGTGAAATGTCCGTGAATATTTATTTATTTTTCTCTACTAATCCCTACTAATATTATAAATGCGAAAGTAACTCCGTCTGTCTGTCTGTTACGCTTTCCCGCTTAAACCTCTCAACCGATTTTTATGAAATTTGGCACAGACAATCTTTAGACCCTGAGAAATTATACGAAACTATAATCCCGAATTTGTTGTGGCAATAATTCTACCTATGTGCGTACAACAAGACGAATCTCCTCCTCCTCCTCCAGCCCATTAACGTCCCACTGTTGGGCACGGGCCTCCTCCACTTAGGGAGGGATTATGGTCTACTGTGCTGCGCTGACCAAGCGTATTGGCATAGGGTTTATTTTTAAGTTTTTAGATTCATAGGATGTTATCTGTGTATAATATCCCTTTGCTGGCTTTTACAGCACTCTGGGGAGAAAATGGGGTGGTGACTTAATCCGTGGTGGTATTCTTAATCCGTCACCACACGGACAAATCTATCAAGGACAGACGAATCTATCTAGGTCATGTTATATAAAAATGTCAGCACTTGTTTCTCACAACAATTATATTGTAGTTTTATGTTTGTGTTAAATCGTCGCCAGTGAATCATATCAATTGATTTAGAACTAAATAATTCGATTGGTCTCTATTCATAGAGCTTAACATGTATGGGAAAATATTTATGGTTCAAGGATTCTTAGTAATAAAAATTGTTGTTAAATAAAACTACTTTTTACGGACTTAGCCGCGTATATATTGTTTTGTTTGAGTCGCGCAAGTGTTAGAGAATAATAATAATAATCTAATAAGTTCTAAAACTAAAAACTCACTTGAAAACCCTAAATATTTTCATTTTTATTATTGCATTGTCATCCGTACCTAATATGTGTGCAAAATTTCAAATTAATCCGATTACTGCAAGTGAGTGAAAATCACTTTTAAAGATTCCGTTACATATGCTACATTAGTAGATACGTTCCGAACTAATTTAAGCGTGTTAAATAGTGCAATGTTTAACAGATTAGGGCCCTTATTAGAGCAATATTATCTATTGAGTTATATTGCTTTAATAGGGCTTAAATCTGTGAAAATTATAACTTTCTAGCTCACAGTAACGACAGACGGACGGACGCACAGCAGTCAGTAACAGGGTCCCGTATTAGCTAGGATCTGTAATCTGCTAACTATAGTGCAAACATTATGCTTAGTTCGGGACTAGAGGACGTTCTGAGAAATGTCTAATAAAGAAAATAAATTGTTCACAATTTAAAATTTATTTTATAGAGATTCTAAATTTTCTTTCAAAATGAAATTCCAAAAAGTAGGGCTTAAATCTGTGAAAATTATAACTTTCTAGCTCACAGTAACGACAGACGGACGGACGCACAGCAGTCAGTAACAGGGTCCCGTATTAGCTAGGATCTGTAATCTGCTAACTATAGTGCAAACATTATGCTTAGTTCGGGACTAGAGGACGTTCTGAGAAATGTCTAATAAAGAAAATAAATTGTTCACAATTTAAAATTTATTTTATAGAGATTCTAAATTTTCTTTCAAAATGAAATTCCAAAAAGTATTTGCCCCGGGTGAGGATCGAACTCACGACCTTAAGATTATGAGACTTACGCGCTGCCTACTGCGCCACCGAGGCTTGCGAAACTAATTTGAAATAGCAGACCTATTGCCAGGAGAGTATTTAGGTTATATCCCATAGAACTTATCTCGACAAAATGAAAATTAACCGCAATATCATCTTACTTTTTTATAGGATTTTAAATCATTTTTCATGCATGACATAGTAAATTCTAGTAATTTATTTGTTTCATAAATATATTGCTGGACCTAGAAAACAACAAACTTTTCAAGTGTCACTTGATTATTTAGGCGACATGTATAAGACGGTATAACGAATATAGAGATACGATAAGATGTTGCCCGCGACTTCGTACGCGTGGAATTTAGAAAAGTTTTCCCTGTTTTTGCAACATTTTTTACCGATGCTTCGCTCCGATTGGTAGCAGCGTGATTTTATGTAGCCTGTAGCCTTCCTGGATAAATTTACTATCTAACACTGAAAGAATTTTTTAACATCGGCCCAGTGGTTCCTGAGATTAGCGCGTTTAAACAAACAAACAAACTTATAACTTCAGCTTTATAATATTTAAGTATAGATAGTATACTAGCTAACCCGGCAAACGTTGTTTTGCCATACTAAAAAAAAACTGTTTGAAAAATAGATGTTGGCCGATTCTCAGACCTGCTGAATATGCATGTAAAATTTCATAAAAATCGGTCAAGCTGTTTCGTAGGAGTACGGTAACTAACACTGTGACACGTGAATTTTATATATTAGAAGAAGAAGACAAGACAAGACAAGATGTATAGTATTATATTATGCGAGTTCAACTCGCACTTGACCAGTTTTTTTATGTTTAGTAGAGTTCTTTTAGAATATACTCGTAGAGGCGTTTTAATAAGCAATTAATTAAGAGGATACCAAAATAGCTTCGTGCATTTTTTTACGTACGAAGTTTCCATTATTTCTATAGATTGAATGGCTAGAGCTCTAATTTTTAAGTATATGTTTTTTCAATATATGATCTAGGATCGCATAAACTCAGAAACGCGATTAAAAAAAGTTTACTCGATAGAAAATCTTAGCGAAACAACCTCTCTCATTTTTTATTTTTTTCATTTGTCGGTCTATTATCGCGTATTAACTAATGAAATAACTTTCAAAACATAAGTAACTATTATATATAGAAACACGTAAACCGGAATTAAAATATATTTAGTAGATTTTGAGTAAACAAAAAAAATATCCTTAATTCTTCATTTTCTATACCTACTAGCTGTGTTAATAGGTACATGTCGACGATAATATTGATGTAGGCCCATAATAGTAAGATGTTAATTTCTTTTCACACAAATATATATAAATAAAAGTCTCGAAAAAAAAATATTTTACAAATGTGTGAATGTGAAATGTTGTGTATCCAACCGCATGTGCACGGCCCGGCGTCGAACCGCAACTATTGGTGAACGGGTGCAATTGACAGCACGCCTCAATTTATGGCCCGCGCTGTCTACTGAACTAGTACAAAGATATCGCAATACTAGATAGGACATTATTACTTTTGTTTCTAACGAGACCAAACTTACACCAAAGATTTCTACTTACCAAGAAGTAGCGGCCAAGTCGCATTTGCAAATGTGTGCCACAATTGCTAATGCGACTTGGCCGCGACTTTCGTCTTCTTCTTTATTTCTTCTTCCTTTTCTTCCAGAAACGTCAATAAAATTCGTCTTAAACATAACGGGAGGCATTTAGTCTATTAAATTTTACAACATGTATTAGATTTCTGTTTTAAAATTATGTTGAACTCCCATTTACGTTTTCTGCTTAAAAACCCCTTCCTGAAGCTCTCCAGAGGCTTAGCCTCAATGTTAAGTTGGTGATTGCCCAGAAGGTAAGGTTTATGGTCTTTCTGGGCAAATCCTCTATAAATCATTTGAATTAGTCCACCAATACTCAGCATTGAACCCGTATGTTTCCGTCTGAATAAGTTCATAACGCTCGAGCCAATTTCTTTCTAACTTGTCGAAGCACTTCATGGCTGCCTCTATTCTTCCAAGATAAAGCAGTATACCAACTTTTACTAGTATCAATAAGAATAGCATAGGTACTATAAATACTGTGCTTCTTGTATTTTATAATCTATCTGTCGTTAATGTTCGATATTTTTAGCTTTTCCATTATATACCAAGATTTTACCAGTTCATCATTCAATAAGTATTATTAACTAGCTGTTGCCCGCAACTTTTTACGCGTGTAATTTAGAAACCAAACCAAATTATACTAAAAAGCAATCCTCTTGAACCACTCTATCTATTAAAAAAAACCGCATCAAAATCAGTAGCGTAGTTTTGCAGATATAAGCTCATAAAAACTTTGTTTTATAATAAGTAAGGAAGATAAACGAAGGAAACTCAAGTGACTACGCTCCTAGAGTGTATCTTTTCAGAATGCATATCACATCTAGTATCTCTAGGTCGTAGTTCAATGTAGTATTTAATTAATTCTCCCATTGGAATAGTGTGAATTCTGACTGCAAGTGAAGGCACGGGTTATTTTGTTTTGTCGTTTTAATAAATGCCTAGTTGCCATCAGGGGATATACATAAACCTACTAATAATATAAATGTGAAAGTTTGTATGGATGTTTGGATGTTTATTAGTCTTTCAGGCAAAAACTACTGAATGGATTTTAATGAAACTTTACAATAATGTAGCTTATACATCAAAATAACATATATCTAGGTTTTTTTTATACCGAAAGATTGCAATACTCCCGTGGGAAAATAAAAAACACAATGTTTTTATATTTTTACTGCCGATTTTAAACTATATCATAATGGGTATGCTGTTATTGGAATAATCAAAATAAAGAACTAATGAGTAAATCATCCCCATACCGCCACGTTGTTTTCCTCTGGGTATAGGCAGAGACAATGAATCAGTCACCACTATATTATGTGGTGACGTATAAGCTGCATTTTTATGTTGTAGGTGTACTTAATGTACTTATATGTTGCAGCGACCCCAAGTAATTAAGAAAAAGGACAGGAAATAAAAATCGATGGTCAATAAAATGGATAGTGATAAAGATGCATTACATAAACCACTAACTAATAGCGTAATACTGCCTATCCTTCAAAGATAGAGGCTTGATAATAAAATAATATCATAAAACAAAGTCGTTATTTTTGTGTGTATGTCCCTATGTCAGTTTATATCAGACGAGCCTCGTGGTTGAGTGGTTTATACAACGGACTGCTAATCAAGAGGTCGCGGGTTCGATTCCCGCTCGGCACAATCATTTGTGTGATTTTTCTAATTGTCATACAAATGTTTGTACTGCGTCTGGGTGTTTCTATATATTATAAGTATGTATTTGATAAGATTCCTTGTATTTTGAGAGAGAATGAGAGAGAATTAAATAAAAACGCAGGTGAAACCGCGAGCATTAGCTAGTGTTATTATGAAACAAAGACGTTATTTGGGTATGTATTAATGTACATAATAATATGTTTGTACGTGTGTACGTCTCTATGAGTGCTTATATCATCAAATCTACTCAACGGAATTTTTGGCGGTCTTTTTAATTAGATGGAGTGGTTCATAGAAGATAGTTATTTTGTATGATTTGGTTTGCTTTTTAAATTCCACGCGTACGAAGCTGCAGGCAACAGCTCTCTCTCTCTCCCTCTCCAGCCCATTGACGTCCCACTGTTGGGCACGGACCTCCTCCACTTTGGGACGTACCAGGGTCCACTGTGCCGCGCTGTCCAGGCGTGTTAGCACGAGACTTACGTCTTTCACAGGCGGTGTTATCCGCGTAAATTATTCCTTAGCTGGTTTTTACAGCACCCTAGGAATAAACGGGTGGTGACACTTGTATTCCTAATCCAACAACGAGTAAAATATAATTAAAAAAAACTTAATTTCAAACTCAAATTAAAAACTTAATACTGTTATCTTGGCCGTTAAAGATCGAATCGTGTCGTAATCTCATTTCGTGTCATCCATAATTCTACGGAAAAATTATTTTCACTGAGCAAAACTTAACCAATATTTTTCCGTTATCGTTCAAAAATAATTTATAATTAAATTAATCAAGACCACCCCAAGGCTATCTATTCTTGAACGAATAAAAAAAAGATCTGGAGGCTCGAAGAACAGCTATGAATAAATCATTATATAAGATAACCAAAAATAATTAGCTATGACGCTTTGCGTTGCCGTTTTTTTTTCTTAATTAAAAATAAATATCAAATGAAGACGTAATCAAGAGATGGAAGTTCGATTCCCTTGTAAATATAAAAAGGTTGTGTATGAACACAAAATTTAATTTGGGTTCTGCATGACTAATTTAAGTATTTTTAGAAACACCTAGAACATCATAGTTGTTTTTAAAAATATAACCTCAATTGCTGTTGGCCGCAACTTCGTAAGCGTAGAATTAGAACACAAATCTTAAGAAATTATAAAAAATAGCCATCCTCTGGAACTGGTCTATAATTTAAAGAACCACATCAAAATCCGTTACGTAGTTTGAAAGATATAAGCTCTATGTGAGCTTATACCTTTCAAACTACGCAACACACAAAAATAACACCTATGTTTTATACTGAGAAAATATGTTAAGTATATCAGACTTTTTTTTAACCAGTAATTATTAAGCTATAGCATAGCTTCTATCGCGGGCCTTGAGCGTGGAGACCGAATCCAGAAATTCCGTAACGTAACACCCTCCACTCCGACTGGCACAGCGGTGATACTTTTTAGTTTTGCCATCTAACGATGAATAGCAGATTTTTTTTTTACTTTTTAGAAATATCACGCTTGTCTCTTTAGTTCAGCAAATCGCCTCTAGGTGGTATTGGTTGTATCGGCGTTACTGCGCATATTAACTTCTCATTTATAAAAGCAAAAAAAATTGTTTTCTTATCTGTCACCACGCTCAAAAAGTGTAACTTGAATTAATATCAAAGAAAAAAAAACAAAGGAATAAAAATACTGCTTAAATAAAATAAATAAATTATTATAATTGCATAAGTTGATAAAAATGCTATGCAATAAATAGCTTTACCGCGGCAGTCCCCGAGTGCCACACGTCTTTTTTTATTACTACTACCTACAACTACTATTCTATTGTATTTTATAAACTCTGATAATTTATTCTTCAATTAATAATATACTTACTGATATCTTGAGGGTAGACACACTTTGTTCGTGTGGTGACGGACTAAGAATAGAAGTGCTGTAAAAGCCAGCTAAGGGATATTTTACACAGATGATATCCTCTGTGAGAGACGGAAAACTCGAACGCACGGCACAGTAGGCACAGTATAATCCCTCCCAAAGTGAAGGAGGCCCGTGCCCAACAGTGGGACGTAAATGGGCTGTAGATAGATATATAGACACACGAAGTATCATAGGTACTTCGCCACTATGATGATGATGATGATATTTTGTTATTTTCCATGGTTTCTTTGCCGATATGCTAGATATTTTTTTAAACATATTATTTTTTGCTACTCCTTATCTCATTGCGGAACCCTACAAAATATCGCACCTTAGGCAAGTCGCCATTTTGAAATCGATTTTTCATTAAGAATACTAACGAACTTAGGGTGGATTGAGATGTTTGTTTTTTATCTTAATTTTCATCTGTAAACAGACTCCACGATACTCGTAATATTGCTTAAGAACTTTTAAACAAAAACGTGTGTTTTAAAAATGTTTTTTATTTTTTATTTTTCCATAAACATGACTTTATGTATGAGTGTAAATAAAGCTGATGAAACCTAACAAGAATGTTTATATCGCAGCACTGTTAGCCTCTACCTACCCCATGGGAAAAGGACGTGATTTCTGACTAACTTTTATCATCATCATGATAAAAGTCGAGGATAAAAGTTTGTAAAAATAAATTCTGAAAATCGGCTATGTCCTTTAAAATGATCACATAGAATTGTCGATTATGTTTGAACAGTTTTATGAGTGTACATGAAGACAATAGAGTGTTTTTAGACGATAGCAGATAGCGCTCTATAGTCTCTGCCTACCAATTTGGGAAAAAGCGTGACGGTATGATCATGATGTTAAATAGAAGATTTTTATATTGTTTTCAAGTTAATTACCATTTCTTCGTCTAGTCTAGGTAATCTAACGTAACCGTGATGACAAGAAAATTGTTAGATAGACCGATGAATAACGAAATTTCAGAGCAGACGAGTTCTTATATGCTTGTGTTACCCATAACACGGATGAATGACATACCAGAATGCGGATAGAATACATATACTACTTTTCTTTTGTAAATACATACTTATAATACATAGAAACACCCAGACGCAGTACAAACTTTTGTATGATGTATATAAACATCACACAAAATGATTGTCTCGAGCGGGAATCGAACCCGCGACCTCGTGAATGGCAGTCCGTTACATGAACCACAAGACCACGAAGCCCGTCAAATGATAAGATAATGATAATACCTGAAGAAGCTCGCGGGGCGGGACAGGATGCCGAAGGTGCAGGGCCGTGTATTGGGAGAGGACTATGTCCAGCAGTGGACTGCAGTAGGCTGATTCGATAGCAAAATTATCTCTTAAAGGTTTTTTGCCGTACGAAACCTTAATGAAATATTCAATTATAAATAAAATACATGTACATCGATAGGTATTAAATATATGTCTGGAATAGATGAAAAACCGCATTAAGGAGTTAGCCTGAGGCACTGCTTCTTTTTAAATGAAGAGGAAAATTTTAATTTCCTATCGCGTACCGACGTTAGGGATGTTACTGATGATAAATATTAATATATCGATAAATTTTATCGATATTTATAATTTATTTGCAGTAAAAATATTTACAATAGAGTATCGATTTAGAAAATGAAGAGAAAATGCAGAGTGGAGCTCATGACCTCGAGTTTCGAAAAAATGCCACATAAATTATTATATTATTATGTGTGTGATACTTCTCCATCAACACGAGTTTTTGATGCAGAAAATTTTTGTATACAAAGAAAGAAAGAAAGAAAAATATTTTATTTGCAACTATGTACTCAATAGTACAGGATGGATATATATATTACAGGTAAAAAGAATAAAACAAACTTATAACTAATAAATAATAATAAATACATAATAAATAACTGAGCTGAGTAGTCACAAATACGGACCCAACTCAGCATAATGCTGGTTAGAAACCAGCGCTAGTCTTCCGTTGGGCCGTATTTGGAGGACATCGCAACCTACCTATACGTATACCTATACTCACTATATTCTATATTCACATATACCTACGTGAACAAAAAAATAACTCCTGGTTTTAATATAAAACAATTGGCATTGTTCATATTTTTTTAAAACTCTTAATTCGAAAACCATTTCGAGGAATAGAGTTTCTGATCATGACCCATTAGTTTTTTTTTTGGAAAATTTGCTATATTAACGATTATTTTTCCAAAAAAGCAAATGATCTCTATTTGGCCTTGAAATGAAGAACTTAAGATATTAAGGCGTTCTTAGGGATATACAGGGTGTCCAGTGGCAGATTTCAATGTTTAGAATATTGTAAAAAAAAAACTACAGCTCTAATATAAAAAAGGTTTATTGTAAATTGTAAAACACATATGCGGATTTTATTTTTTAAAAACAACGTTCTCTAAATGGTGGCCATCAACTGTAACGCACTCTTCGAGTCTAGCACGCATGTTCTCAAAAACGCGTTTACATAGAGACGGAGGAATCTTGCTGACTTCGGTGCGTATATTTTCTTTAAGTTTTTCGACAGTGCCCGGATTGCTTTATATACAACAGATTTTAGATATCCCCATAAAAAAAAGTCACACGGGCTTAAATCTGGTGATCTAGGTGGCCACGGTATGGTACCGTTTCGGGATATGTTTTTTTCTTTAAATAACTGTCGTACTGCATTCATAGTCACATTAGCAGTATGAGCTGTGGCCCCATCCTGCTGAAACCATGTGTTTCGGTTGAAAGATGGATTTTTGTGTAGGTCTAGCCAAAAATATTCGTTTAACATCTGGGTATACCTCTCCGAATTTACGGTTACAGTTTGACCACGTACATTTTCAAAAAAATAAGGGCCTATTATCGCAGATGCCGACATAGCACACCAGACTGTTACTTTAGGCTTATGTAAAGGCTCGTGATGCAGCTGTTTTGGGTTATGGACATCCCAGTAACGAAAATTTTGCTTATGAGGTTAATCGATGGTCCATCACGTAATCGACGAATACCAAAACGGTTATTAAATCGACGGCGTGCTACAGACAGCGAAAATCCACTCGAAATATAAGCCTCGACGGCAAAAGTGCGGTGCTCCCCACTCCACTGTTCCATAGCTACTAAATAATCCGCAGCGCTTGCGCTTCTAGCGATGCCCCCCGCGCCCCTCAAACATGTTGCGTTCAGAAACTACGTTAGTTGAAACTTTGAAATCTGCCACTGGACACCCTGTACTACTCTGTGGTGGAGTTCTTGTGATGTATTGCAATCTGTCTTAAGTCTATCAGGAAAAAGCAAGACACAGATTGCGTACAACGATGACGTCACAACATTTAAAATAATATCTTTAAGTATTTAAAAAAAAATCTATATAGTGAATATTTCAATAATATTGAAATTAGTTGCTTAAAATAGTCTATATTTTCTAAAAAATATATAAAAACAGCAGGTCAAAAATTATGAACAATCCCAATTGTTAATAAATTATTTACTAAACAATGAACTAATTGCAAATTTATTACAAGACCCGACCGTGTTTTAATCAATTTGACATCAATATACAATAATTGAATAACTTGTGTTCATAGTGACACTCGCGGCTCGGATGACATACAGTTATTCTGTGGCGATGATGTCAGACAATTGATTGTAAATTGTTCCGATACTGTGCACATATCAATTTGTGCATAGTGTCAGCGTTATATTGGCATTTATTGTGGTTTAATTGTATGGCGCCAAGTTGTTTTTGGCGATGATGTGTTGATCGGAACCAAATTGTTATTGTGTCAATATTCATTGTGTAAATGATATGTTAAATCGTGATAATGTGCTTCATCTTTATGTAAGTAGTTGTGTGGCGGACTCGACTAGGGCACGACCAGTACCCGGTTCGATCGTGTTCGTTCGAGTTCGAACAAGAAAGGATAAGAACAAAGGGATAAAAAGTCGCAGAAATAAAGATTGATCTCAGAAGACAGCCACCTCTTATTAAGGATTGGTCTTTCATTGATGCAAGTGTGGAAGTTTCCTCTTTAACGCATTTAGGGGTGCGTGGGATACGGGTCAACCAGCGAGGACTTGTACCTGTAAAGGCCCGTGTCACTAGTTTGGCAAAAGTCGGCTCCGGGTACTAGTCGTGCCCTAGTCGAGTCCGCCACAAGTTGTTACTCTCTAGCAATAGTCTTTAGTTTTTAAAATAAGCATATCATCTAAATTCCCAGATTGAAGCATGATGGTCTGTAATGAAATTAATGATAGGACATTACCATTTATATATTTTATACTTAGTTGTTAGAAGTTATTAAAAATAAAACAAACATTGACGTCTTCTAAAGGAATTTATTAATTTTGCAATTGACTTGCTATGCGTTTATTTAATAAAATAACGCCTACAATTTACTTTAGCCAAACTGTATAGTAATAATATATTCTTTAAAGTATAGATATTGAAGAAATAATACAGATAAAAACTACAAAATATCGATAAACGTAAATACAGCCCTAAATCTAACCTCCGTCGTTAAAAATATTGCTGTTTGAACGCAGAGTTCGCTTAGCGTTTTAATAAATTTGGAAAATTAAAGATTCATATCTGATTTGACTAGTTGTACACCAAGCGTCTCTTGAGTGCCACCTAATTATTTAATCTTGCGTTGAAGCACGAATTAAAAATGCAATATTTCCAGCAGTGGGCTGCAATATGCTAATTTCATTATGTAGGTAGGTATATTACATTCGGACATAGCCCAATATTTGTTTGTTGATTGAATACAGATAATTGAACAGATTCAGAACAGATTCAGATACGGTAAATATAACTGCCGGACTGTCGTTCACCCGGTCGCTGGTTCGATTTTAGCACAGAATTATTATTTGTGATATTACCTATGTCTTATTTATTATAGGTATATATTAATATTTATTTTGTACTGAATCTGGGAGATTTCTGAGTACTAAAAGTATTTGCATTTCCAAAAAATGGGTACAACACAGGCTAATAAGCTTAGCTTGGGTCCAGAGGCCGTTGTGTGAAATGTTCTTATAAATATATAGTCTGTAATCTTCGTAACCTCCCCATATAGACTTTCTGAACAGCAGTCAGTTAAAATACCACTGCATCCATGAAATTACTCAATTATTTAAAGTAAACCTGCCAGAATAGAAGTCAGGGTTTCCAAAAAAATAAGTTCGTGTATAAAAATTAACCAGACTTATTGAAAACGTAGAACGACTCAAGAAATTAATTGAGTCAAACGGAATATATCAAAGAAAGTACTTAGACTAACTTTGAGCTTTAGTATGCGGATTTTAAGGTACCCAAGCTTTGTGCATTGCTTTATATATTGCACATTATTAAACGATTCCGTACAAAACAAGGAGAATGAGTCCTTATTTAGAAATAAATAAATATTCATGGACATTTCACACAACGTCCTCTGGTCCCACGCTAAGCTTAAATGGTCGTGATATGGGTAGTTACCAGAATACGGATAGAATACACATATGTCGTAGGAGACTTGATTAAAATAGTTTACTTAAGGATTTTTAGTTTTAACTTAGTTCCAAGATTGTGATGTGTGTCCATAAATGGTGTAAATGGTGAGTAATTCGTTTATTTACTGTAGTTGGTGAGACTGAATGGTGACCCGTTGAAATTTCATAAAAGGATCCTTCCAAACCAGCTACACGTGTCGTAAGCCACGGATCAATCTCATCGTAGTTAATAGAATGTTGTAGTTATCGTAGTTAGCTTATTCAGTATTACAGGGTGTTTGGATTGGAGACTACCCTGGCAATAGTTAACACGCAGGTTCAATACACGAACTGTGAAATTTTCAGCGCTCTAGCTATCACAGTTCTAGAGATACAGTCTGGTCACAGACGGACTTGACAGGTGATGTCCACGATACCTTTTCACCGATATATACAACTTTTCTTTTGTAAATACATACTTATCCATCCATCCATCAATCTTTCTCTATCCACAGCTGTCATAGGCCTTGCCCATAAAAAAAATCGCCACAACGCGCGGTCCTGCGCCAACTGCATCCAGCGGCCCCCGGCATATTTGACGATATCACCAGTCCAACTTGTTGGTGGCCAGCGTGGCTGCCCCTCGCTGCGAATATACGTGCAGTACATACTAATCTGTAATATATAAAATTCTCATGTCACAATGTTCGTTCCCATACTCCTCCGAAACGGCTTGACCGATTCTTATGAAATTTTGATACAACATATTCAGTAAGTCTGAGAATCGGCTCCTATCTATTTTAACCTCTAAGTGATAAGGGGTGTCCACCCATGACTTTTGTATGGCAAAACCATAGGCAAAACAATGTTTGCCAGGTCAGCTAGTAATATATAGAAAACACCCAGACGCGAGGCGCAGTACAAATATATTATGTATGACAAATATAAATATCACACAAATAATTGTCCCGTGCGATTACGAACCCGCGTCTTCGTGAATGACAGTCCGTTACATGAACCACTCGGCCCAGGGGCCCGTCGAAAGTAATATTTTTGTTTTTTTTTTTTTAATAAATAAATTCTTTATTTCTCAAAAATACAAGATCCTTAGTAGTACTATATATATATATATTTATTTATCCTTAAAATCATATACAGGTGTACACCACAATCATACACTCACAAGGTACTAGATCACCAAGTTGAACACTGGTACCCAATTTAAGATCTAACTTGTGTTATGGGTACCAGAGCCCTCACAAACATTTAGCAATTTGTACATGCGTCGTGCTACCCCGCATAACAAAATTAATTAAAATTTTATTTAATTAATAAAATTAATTTAATTTTAATTAAAATTGACTGAAAGCAAATACAATAAGGGTTATATAAGTGTTAGTATACTGAAGTGATAATGAGCAGGCGACCTTACTCGGTGAACTGGTGAGTTAACCATATACTTGGTCAAACCCCTTGTCCTAAGATGCTAGTCCTACATATTAAAAAAACTGCTACCGTTAGGGAAGGTAAAGTTCTTGCGTGGCGACCACGTATAATATCATAACACAAGGCGTTGTTGGACTGCTGGAGCCATAAAAGTGGCACAGAGCCACATATTGCCATCACCCATCTACTTGTGTAACGATGGCTAGGCGTGTCTAAAACACTCCTGAAATGGAGGTGGCCCGTGCCTAACATTGGAAGTAAATCGACAGTGAAGAAGAAAAAGAAAGTTAAGAAAATTTTAAATTCAATTATTTTGCTTTTTAGTAATTTGAAAAACTGTTCCTATTTGTGATTATAATCTTATCATAAACTACCTTCACCAATAAGCAAGCGTCTTATAATACAATTTGATTTGTATTATATACATATGCTTAGGCTAATGAGAAATAGAGACCAATTGCACTTAAAATCTAAAAAACATCCAAATAATGAAAACTTTTTAATTACTTATCGACGATACAGAAACTTTTGCAACTCTAAGCTAAGAAATGCTAAAATAGCCTACGATAAAAGCTTGATACAAAACGCCGGTAAGAATAACAAAGAAATATGGAAAGCTATCAAAAATATTACACACACTTCTAAAACCTCGCAGATTCCTACTGACCTACTTAACATCACACCTAACAATCCTCAACACTCTACTGAAGTAGCAAACGATTACTTTGTAAATATTGGCAAGTCATTAGCTGAAAAAATTCAACATCAATCATTAAATACCGAAATAAATCAAAACGTCTGTCTTAACGCAAACTCTTTTGTTCTTCTCGATACAGATCCAGAAGAAATAGAAATTATTATCTCATCCCTTAAAAATAACACCTCAGTAGGTTGGGACAAAATTAGCAATACAGCTCTCAAAGTAATAAAATCTCACCTTGCTCCTCCTCTTGCTCACATATTTAACTCATGTATGGCAAAAGGAATTTTCCCAACATGTCTCAAAAAATCTATAGTTATACCTATTCATAAGGCTGGGGACAGAGATAGTATCGACAACTATAGACCAATATCTTTATTACCGGCCCTTTCAAAAATATTAGAAAAGATTATAAATATTAGATTAGTTAAATATCTAGAGAAATTTTCAATTATATCTGCCAATCAATATGGCTTTAGACGCGGTAAATCTACACAAGATGCTATCCATCGATTAACAGATAACATTATAGGACATATGGAAGAAAATAAAAAGACTCTTGCCATTTTCTTAGATTTAGCAAAAGCGTTCGATACTGTCTCTGTTCCGGTTTTGCTAGATAAGCTGTATCAGATTGGTATAAGGGGAATTCAACATCAGCTTTTTAAAAGTTACCTTACCAATAGATTGCAACGTGTTAGAATTGGACAATACACAAGCGCTGAAACCTTATTATCTTATGGGGTTCCCCAGGGCAGCATCCTAGGTCCTACTCTCTTTACCATATACATCAATGAACTTTGTCAAACCTCACTCACACAGGGCCTAGTGATTTCGTATGCTGATGACACTGCTCTCGTTTTCTCGGGTAACACCTGGAGTGAAACCTTTAGCGTCGCCCAAAAGGGATTGAACGAAGTGATTATAACTCTACGTAACTGTTTCCTAACTTTGAATACAATCAAAACTAAATACATTTGCTTCTCTTTCCGACACATTGAATATCCTTTAGATTTTGCATTAACTGCACACTCCTGTAATTTTCTAAATTCTAATTCTTGTTTGTGCCCACCACTAACTCAAACCTCGCACATTAAATATTTGGGAATTGAAATTGACAGTAACTTAAATTTTAAACGACACATGTTGACGCTCAGTAATCGAATAAGAAAACTACTTGTTATTTTTAAAAATCTACGACACGTTTTAGATCCTGTCCTATTAAAAACCACTTACCTGGCATTGTGTCAGTCTATCTGCACTTACGGCATATTAATATGGGGAGGATCACCTAAAACTAATATAAAACCTGTCGAAACAGCCCAAAGAGCTTTATTGAAGGTGTCCTTCTTCAAGCCTTACTTATATCCCACAACAACTCTGTATCAAGACTGTAAGGTCCTCTCGATACGCCAATTATTTATTATGGTGGTCCTACTTAAACAGCACGGCGAATTAAACTTTGATCCCACATATATGTCTAAGCGCAACTCATGTAAAGTTTGTGAACAAATACACACATTTCGTACTTCTCATGCACAAAGATTCTACAGTTTTTTAGGTCCATTTCTGTACAACCAAGCTAACAAACAATTATGTATATATCCAAACACAAAAACAAAAATGAAAGAAAAGATAATTAATTGGCTTCTGAAACTATCTTATGAGCAGACTGAAGATCTTATCAAGATTCTTAAGTGATATTATACTTACCGACGCAGTTAATTTATATATTATAGTATTATGTAGTACCTAAATACAGTTAATAGATAACTTGTCAATTATAATATGAGTCTACACAAACAAAATTCTATATTATTATATTTTATTCTTATATATATTTACACATATACATGAGCATTAATAGAGCTCTCTCACACATGCATCCAACAGTAGATATATCTTACGCAGTCTGATTCACTAATTACAAAAATGTTAAAATTTCTCTGTAAATAGCTTCTAAAGGGGGAGCCTGGAGTTCTGTAGTACAGGCTTAGGTCTAGTTCAGACTCCAGACTCTCACAAGATTAGATTTAAACTGTATGATATTCATTGATAAGAACAATATTGTTACCTTGTGAGATGTCAATAAAAGTTTATTTATTTATTTATTTATTTATTTATTTAATTAAACTTCATCGTCGATATTTTGACAGAGGTGTCTTCAATTTCGCCACCCTCTTAGAACAGCCTCCAATCAATCCGGTACATTTCCGATCCGATGGAATTCCACCGTGATTGGGGTCGCTGTCAGCTAGTTTGTTTATGAAATATTCTAGTTAGATTGTTTATTCATGGCCTAAAACAAAGATATACCAGATGGTGTGTCTATGGCTAAATCACTTAGCCGACTTGAAGCCACTTACACATGTATTGAAGTATGTTCTATGTGTGCCTATAATACACGTCAAGTTTAATCTAATGTTGTAATATCAATGTTTCTTCCCAATAAAATACTTGTTTTATTGCTTAGAAAGTGACGTTTGTTCTTTGCGAAAACTAGACGTCACATGAATACCATATTTATTAGACCCTGAAGTACGATTTAGTTAGACTAAAGTTACGTGTTTTAGATTGAACGCGTAGGTATTCACTATGTGGTATATCCGTGGTCTAAAATATATGTATAAGGAAGATAACTTACACTTCATAAAACAAAGTGCCACGCGACGAAGATTAAGAAGAAGAATGATTCCCTAACGTAAGTCGGAAATGCTTAAAAATGGTCGTAATTCGGTTATATCTTCTAAATGCGTAGATGTATAAGGTTGATTGTATTTTTTTGCAGCAAGAGACCGTATAGATCTACATATCGTATAAGTTTCAAGTAGATACCTTCAGCCGTTGCTGAGTAAAAAATGTTAGACGGACGAACAGACAAACTGACAAACAGATGGACGCCGAAGTGAGACTATAAGGGTTTCTTTTTGTACGAAACACCAAAAAATTTAGAACTTTGTCATTTTTTAAATCAGTTAAAGAGATTGGCAGATAAATTAATACAGGCATGTATACAAACATTCATAGCAAACTAAATAATATTAACAATTATCGCCTATTTTCCGGCAGACTACCCTTATGAATTACGCAATGACAAAAACCGCACTACGTTAATAAACTATATCTAAGCCAGAGCTCTGCTTACCCCCTAAATCATATATTAACGGCAAAATGGGTGTAATGCGAGACGTATAATCAAAGAAAGAAATTTCTCGCAGAGCACACGTGATAATAAGGTAGTAGACATATTAACAAAGAAACAGCGGAATTTAATAAATAGATAAATTAATATTATTGCACATTTAACAGTAACTTAGATGTTGCTCACAACTTAGTACGCGTGGAATTTAGAAAAAAAAACTATCATTTTGAACCCAGAATACAGATACTACACTAGCTGTTGCCCGCGACTCCGTCCACGTGTAATTCAGAAAATTTTCCCCGTTTTTGCAACATTTTTCACTATTGCTTCGCTTCTACTGGTCGTACCGTGATGTTATATAGCCTAAAGCCTTCCTCGATAAATGCCCTATCTAACACTGAAAGAATTTTTTATATCGGCTTAGTGGCTCATGAGATTAGCGCGTTCGAACAAACAAACAAACAAACAAACAAACAAACAAACAAACAAACAAACAAACAAACAAACAAACAAACAAACAAACAAACAAACAAACAAACAAACAAACAAACAAACAAACAAACAAACAAACAAACAAACAAACAAACAAACAAACAAACAAACAAACAAACAAACAAACAAACAAACAAACAAACAAACAAACAAACAAACAAACAAACAAACAAACAAACAAACAAACAAACAAACAAACAAACAAACAAACAAACAAACAAACAAACAAACAAACAAACAAACAAACAAACAAACAAACAAACAAACAAACAAACAAACAAACAAACAAACAAACAAACAAACAAACAAACAAACAAACAAACAAACAAACAAACAAACAAACAAACAAACAAACAAACAAACAAACAAACAAACAAACAAACAAACAAACAAACAAACAAACAAACAAACAAACAAACAAACAAACAAACAAACAAACAAACAAACAAACAAACAAACAAACAAACAAACAAACAAACAAACAAACAAACAAACAAACAAACAAACAAACAAACAAACAACAAACTCTTCCGCTTTATAATATTAGTATAGATAAACTACTATTCTTTTGTAAATACCTACTTATACTACATTGAAAACAGTCAGACGCACAAACGTTTGTATAACAATTATATAATCGCTACCTCTTATGGTTTGTATTCTTACCTTATCGCAAAATAAAGGGGAGGATGTGTCCTGGCGGACATCAAAGCGTTGAGTGCTCCTTTTGCTCATCGAATCCCATTTGTGGACATCCCCCCATTCGGTGGACATCCCCCCTCAATAAATAAGATTATGTTCGGTTACGCGTTATATTTGCTACTCTTACGGCTTTCGAGTAATGGTGTTACTTAGTTCTCTACTTATTTAATGGTATATCAAACAGTAATGGCCCACCATTGATCCTTTTTGACCACGATTTGATGCTTAAAGGTAACAGCTATCTATTCAGTTTAGGGTAAATCCACTAGATATAAATATGTACCTTGCTTATAAATATTTTAACATGTCATGCATTCTTAATACAACGCATGTCATGCATTCTTAATAATAGTAAGAATTTCAATTTTAAAATTAATATAGCAATACTAGCTGACCCGGCAAACGTGGTTTTGCCATACAAATGGCGGGCGGGGGGGGCAAACCCTACTACATACTACTCCGAAACGGCTTGACCGATTCTTATGGAATTTTTTATTCATATTCTGTTAGTCTGAGAATCGGCTACCATCTACTTTTCGTACCTCTAACTGAAAAGGGTCATCCACCCCTGACATTTGTATGGCAAAACAACGTTTGCCGGGTCAGCTAGTATTAGATAAAATCATACCTTTCATTGTTAAGTCAATCGTTCTTCCTGTCTACAAGACGAAACCACAAGCTTATTTTTAATTGCATCATTTTGCTCAAATATATAAATGAAGCTGTAATATTAATTTATGTTTACTCAACACATTATCATAATTTATTACAGATACTGTTTATATCACACATTAGCGTTAATTTATTTGTGAAGAAACATTGCGAAATCTAAAAGCCATAATCCGCGGACGAAAAATGTTCGTATATTCTGGAGTGGACGCAATAGTAAATAAGGCTTGGCCTTCAAAGTTGAGCAATAGTAAAATATAATAATTTCTACATCATTATCATCACCACACCATCACGCCCTTTTCCAGGGGGTAGGCAGAGACTACAGAGCGCTATCTGCTACGCTCCAAACACGCTTTCTTGGATTTAATCACAAATCCACACGCATACTGGTCATACGTGCCCGACGGATCTAAACACTACACATTTGATTCGATTGATATCGGCGATGACATCGGATTATGCTTTTCTCGGGCTTCCTCTCCCAGCGTTTTCACTTACCTCCGCTGGGGTATTCGCCTATTGGAATAAAGTTTGTAATATGTATGTAGGGGATAATCTTCGAAAGCACTTAGTGGTCCAATACTAAAAAATGTTTTCACTATTAGCTACAAAGGTTTTCCCTAATAGGTCTTCAAGAGTGCTATACGCTATGTAGTATGTCTATATGATGTAGTGATTTGAATATCCAGGAGTACGAAGTCTTGGGTGTCGTGCTTATCTCTGCTGGAACAACATTTCTTGTGAATATAACTGATAATGTGCTAAAGGGCTTGGCAGTCTTAAGTATTTCTGCAGGATATCACTACCCCTTAGCGTGAGAACGTCATGCAAGCCGAAGTAAAGCCCGTATGGTTTCTGGTTTCTTTCTCAATAGGCTTTATTGTCTTATTCGATTGTTGTCGACCTTCCGAAATCGTATTAAAACGCCTTTTTGATTATTAGATATGGCTAGCTTAAAAGTATTGGCATAATACATATTAAATAAATAACTCTTGATTAATTTCTTGTGTTTTTTTCTTAGTAAATTTTACTATTGCACCTATTATTATAAATCCGCTAATGTGTGCTAAGCCGTAACTAAAACCAAACACTAATCCTTCTATACACATTAACAGATTTGCTGCGCAATCCGGACTAGGATTTTCTCTGCGAGCTTTTGCTTTGAAAATACGCGATCTAATTGAATATACTTGTAATTACTTTCTAGTACTGAACAAAGTTAATAGTTGAACAGCATTTAGGAGAACGGTGAATAGGTTTCTAGCATAGTTATTGCGCTTAACCAAACTATTTAGATCATTACGTCTATTAAGGTGCTGAGAGGTTTTGTGGATTCATTGAACAGTTCAATGATTTATTTCAAATTTGTGTACTCTCTCCGTGCCTGATGAGTCTGGGGTTACCAGATCTTTTTTATGTTGAGTATTGCCACACTGTGGCACGTTCCATGTCACCTTTAATTCGTGCGCGTCGACACTTCAATGCACTCCTTGCTACTTGCACATTATTACCGATAATTGGCACATTATAGCTTCAACGCTCAAAACATATTGTGAAAATTTTATAGACCAATGGGTAGACGCAACGCCGATGTGTATGATGTGGATAATTAAATGCAACTACTTATTTTATCATCTTATTATTAGTATGAATGTTTGTAAAATGTATAAAATTTATTTGCATGCTTCTTATATTATTTTAACTTATATAATTTAATTCAACTTACTATAATGTTATTGTGAGATAAATGTAAGTGGTTAAATCGTTCTTATCTCAATAAATAAATAAAAAAATACATAAATTAATAGTAACGTTTTAAGGCGTCTCTTGCAGAAAAAGGTACAAGAACATTGATCCATTATTCAGATTATATTACTATTGCGTACTGACACTCTAGTCTCTTAGTAGCGTCTTAACAAACAAAACTCTTTAGCTTTATATTATTTGTATATATATCACGCCTATATGAATGAATAAATAAAATAATGTATGATGAATGAATAGAATTTCAATTTTTTAAATGTACTACCTTAAGAAGAACTGTATTAGGAAAAACAATGGCATTATCAAGATAAAACTGTGATATTCTTGCCAGTTTTCCGTAAGTGGCAAAAAGTGCCCCAAACCGCAATAACCCATCAATTCTCATCGCCTCACATCATTACGCCCACATATCGGAAAGACGGTCTATTTTATTATTAGAAATTACTGCTACTCCCTACACACTATTTTGGCTCTTATAATAAACCAAAGGAAAGTAAATAAAGATGATAATTGAGTGAACATTACTGATATGTAGCATGCTGTTATTATTACCCATATTCTATAGTTATGTAATTCTGCTAGATGCGACAAGAAAAAGCATTTTTCAAATTACTTAAATAAAAATAAATTTTGTATTGAAATTAGCATTTATCTTAACCATAGTTCGAAACATCTACATATGTAGATACGCTTTAATACTATTTCTATTTAGGTAATTATATTCTCGATAAAAGCTACTGTTTTTCATAGAAAAAGCATACATGTGGAATTTAAGAAAACAAAATACCCTAACAAATTACACGGAAAAACATCCTTTTTTCACGTAATTTGCATTATATCACTATTCATAAAAAAAAATTTAAGATATAAGCTCACAAAGGGACGTACAAACAAAATTATTGATTTTGTTTTATAATAAGTAAAGATAAAGAATATTAAAGATGTATGCATCTTTTACAAAAATATGACACACAACACATGTACATGGTAGTACAAGATCATATTAGAGTCGGAGAAACCGATAGGGATTGGGCAAATCTGTACTTATTATAAAACAAAGTCGTTATATTTTTGTATGTATGTCCCTATATGAGCTTATATCTTCAAAACTACGTAAGGAAAATTTATGCGGTTTCTTTTAATAGATAGATTGGTTCAAGTGGATGGCTTTTTTGTATAATTTGTTTAGGTTACGTTTCAAAATTCCACGCGTACGATGTTGGGGGCAACAACCAGTTATAAATAAATGAATAAGTTAGATCATAAAGAAAATAAATAAATGGAAATAGTGCATTTTTTTTTCAGTGCGCCACTTCTAGTAACTTATATCTTGTTTATAGCAATGACAATGGCACTACTTATTAGTTATCTATGTGCACCACACGTCGTTAATGGTGTTTCTTTACCATCGATGCCATTTTATGAGAACTATGATTACCGTATCTTAGAAATATATATTTTTGTATTAATCGTATTAAGACGATGAGTGGTTCATGTAACGGACTGCAGATCAGAGGTGGCAGGTTCGATTCCCGCTCGGGACAATCATTTGTGTGTTTTTTCTAATTGTCATACAAATGTTTGTACTGCGTCTGAGTGTTTTTATGTATTATAAGTATGTATTTATAAAAGAAAATTAGTATATATAGTATATCCATATTCTGGTACCCATAACACAAGCATATAAGCTTGGGACCAGAGGAGGTTGTGTGAAATGTCCATAAAAAAATTTCTTTTGTACTAAATAAAACTACTTTTTACGGATTTAGACGCGTATATTTGTTTTAAATTTTGGCCCGACGTTGCAGAGACTTTGCAGTCACCATGGTAACGGGTGAGACTGAACTGTAATGTAATCTTTGGTGCTAGCTCAATATTATAAGTAATATTACAAGCTTTACGTAACCAATTAAAAGATCATTAACAGACTTCAAAAAGGAAGAGGTTCTCATTTCGTCTGCATGTTTTGTTATGTTTGTTTCCTCGTAACTTTTAACTGAGCGAAGCGATTTTAATGATTCTTTTTTTATTTGAAAGTTGGTGGTTCCCATGGGGTCCCATTGGCACCAGGTCAGGATCTGATGGTTATCTCCTAAGAAATCGAGGAAAACCCTCAAATTTCAAAGGCACATGAAGCTGGTTCAACTTTTTTTTTTGGCGGAAATTTCGGCCCGTAAAATCGTGGCCCGTGGAATCCGTAAAAGGTGGTTTTATTTGAGAAAATGAGTCGCGCAAGTGTTAAAAAATATTAAGTTACTTTCTCATTTATGCCAGTAAGAGTTTTCTAGCTTTTGTTTGTACAATAACATCGAGAAATAACCAATAATCAGAGAAACAAACCTCAATGCACCACCCTTATTAAACCCCCTATATAGGGTACAAACTTATTAATATATGTTAGCGAAGACAGTAATGACATCGGTCGATTATGGTGTTATTGGAAAATATTACTTCTGCCTCCCCTCGGGAGAGCTGGCGTTAAGATTGTTTGTGTTCGTATTATGTGAAGAAATTATAACAAATATTAAGAACTTTACTACTAAAGATGAGCCGAAAATAGTAATTAAATTGCTTCATTATTTTATACTTACACTAAATGTTGTCCGCGATTTCATACGCGTGGAATTTCGAAAATTTTCCCCGTTTTTGAAACATTTTTCACTAATATTTCGCTCCTATTAGCCACAGCGTGATGTTATATAGCCGTGGGAAGAGCTAGAGAGAGAGATGCGACATGAATCTCTCGGTTTTTATGACGCAAGACATGTGGAGGTGACACAAGTATTCTTTTTGTCCGTCACTTCAGCTTTATCAAAGCTATTTAAACTTACCTATCCAGAAAATAATCAATTCAATAAAATGACGCAGAGTTATAAATTCTAATGAGTTCCCGTAAAACGCACAATTAGCCACTGCCAAGTCGGGAAAAATACATTAAATCTATCGTTAAATCTTATATCAGTCACCCCTAATTAAATATCACCCCTAAGTTTTAAGAGGTTGGTGTTTACAGTCTTCTCACAATTTCTGTTAATATTTTAACTTTTTTTAAAAGTATTTAAAAGTAGTTTTTAAAGGTATGACGAGAAAGGTAATGAGTGACATCTATTCTTCTATAGGTACTAAAGGTAAATCTGAAGAGTTCGTTTTATTTAAACGCGCTAATCTCAGGAACTACTACCACAATTACTAATTTAATTTTGTACAATGACGCTCAAACAAATTGTGCATGCTGTGTCCAGCTTAATAGGTTGAACAATTGATTGTCACCGTAGCTTGTGTTATATTGATAGTACTATTGTTACCACTGCTGGTCCATATACCAATAAATAAATAAATAAACTACAGGTTCGAATTGAAAAAATTATTTTGTGTTGGATAGTCCATTTATTGAGGAAGGCTATAGGCTATAATAATATAACATCACGCTGCTGCCAACAGGAGCGAGCAGGCAAGGGGAAAAATATTCTAAATTTCAAGTATACGGAATCGCGGGCAAAAACTAGTAAGTATAAACTAATATTATAAAGTGGAATTTTTTTTTAATGTCCTGATTCTTTTGTTTGCTTCTTAAAAATATCAACCGTAATCCCTGTCTGTGAGGACAAAGACATCGATATCACTCTTTACAAAGAGGGGGTGGGTCGCCATTTTATTTTTAATGTTCATTACAACTCACGAGATAAATTCTTTCCCTCGAGAGAGTGGCAGAGGAATCAATGCGATTCAGCCTACAATACCCATACTATTGGTTTGTAAATAGGTGACGTTGAAGTGAGATTTAAATAAATTTGGACTGCGAAAAAGTAACTTTAATTTAGAATCTTTGGTTTTAAAAAATGTCTGTTCTAATTTTATTGTTGCAGTTTTTGAATTTGAGTGAATCATATTTTGACGTACTAGTCTTAGTGTGTTTTAGTATTTTTAACGTTTTAGCCCTAAGTCACTGTTTGATTATTTGATTGACGGGCCTCGTGGTGTAGTGGTTCATATAACGGACTACCGATCATGAGGTCTCGGGTTCGATTCCCGGTCAGGACAATCATTTGTGTGATGTTTTTAATTGTCATACAAATGTTTGTACTGCGTCTGGGTGTTTACTATGTATTATAAGTATGTATTTACAAAAGAAAAGTAGTTTATGTATTATATCCGTATTCTGGTACCCATAACACAAGCATATAAGCTTAGCTTGGGACCAGAGGACGTTGTGTGAAATGTCCATGAATATTTATTTATTTATTTATTTATTTATTTATTATAACCTACACAAAGTGGCTGTCACTTTCAGCACACAGATTTGTGCCTAAATCTCTCTCTCTCTCTCCAGCCCATTAACGTCCCACTGTTGGGCACGGGCCTCCTCCACTTTGAGATGGATTATGGTCTTCTTTGCCGCACTGACCATGCGTGTTGGCACAGGCTTTAGTTTCGAGTTTTCCGTCTCTCACAGTAGATGATAACTGCTTATATTGTTCCTTAGCTGGCTCTTACAGCTCCCAGGAAAAGAAATGGGGTGGTGACACCGTGCCTAAATAAATACTATGAATTCAAAATAATGTAAAGGAAAAAGAGGTTGTGGTAACAACAAGAAAATTAATCATTCAAACAAAACACATCTAGCCCTAAACTACGTATATATCTAATGTCCTAGTTTATTTATTTACAAAGGAATTTGGTTTGAAAAATAGGGAGTGACCATGTCGATCTTATAATGTCACACAAGTAATGTAAAATAAATTTCATTAAAGCTTAATTTCGTGAGATACGCAACAATAGTAGGGCCAAAAGCGTAGTAATTCCGTCACAGATGTTTTCTATGTTAATTCTATTGTTTTTTTGTTAATTTTTATGTTCTTTTTCATGCTCGATTTATTCCGTTCGGCCGTTCATTTTGGGATTAATGCTAATGCTTCCTTTTGAGAAAATATTTCCATTTTGTTCCTTCAGATTGAATACTGAAGCCGTCGATAAAAAATTATGATACCTTTTAATTTGGTTGCTTTGAATTGATAAGGAAATATTGCTTTTTTAACACACTTTTATTAGTACATATCTTTCTGTCCATGTATCAATCTGTGAAAAGGAATCTTTGAAAGTGAGTTACTACTAAGTTAAGTGGTTCATGTAACAGACAGCTGTTCACAAGGTCGCGGGTTCGATTCCTGCACAGGATAAGCAATTGTGTGAAGTGTATAAATATCATACAAATGTCTGTTCTGCCTGGGTGTCTGTCTGTTTCTATGTTTTTTAAGTATGTATTTACATAAAAAGTAGTACATGTAGTAAATCCGTATTCTGGTTTTCATAAAACAAGTATATAAGCTTAGCTTGAGACCAGAGGACGTTGTGTGAAATGTCCGTAAATATTTATTTAATATTTAATTGTAATCAAAATCTGACGGTTCAAATAGAACTGGTTAAAAACAAACCGAATATTAGCCAAAACAGATTCGAATCGGTATAAAAGCTTACAAAATTCGACCCCCAAGTCCCTAGTGTCGCTTTGTACCAATTTTTATTTATGCTAGTATTTTTTAAACGTTAATTCATGAGATGGATTTTAAGGGTGGCTGTGGGGGTAGACGAAATGCGATCGTCTTTTGAAATGTGATTTCGAAATTCTTTTTATGATTTCTTGCATTTGAAATATTTTAAATTTCATATTTGTGTTATTCAGATTAATATGATTTTTTTTTAATCCTTACTAATATTCTAAACTAGTTGTAGCCCGCGAATACTGCTTGTGGAATTTAGAAAAAAAATTACCGTTTTTGCAACATTATCACTAATGCTCCGCTCCTGTTGATCACAGCGTGATGTTATATAGCCCATAGCCTACCTTGATAAATGTACTATCCAACAATAAAAAAGTTTTAGAAATCGTACTAGTGGTTCCTGAGATTAGCGCGTTCAAACAAACAAACTCTTCAGCTACATAAGTATAGAAGTATAGACGAGAAAGTAGGTCTGTTCTTTTGTGGCTCTTTCACGCTGAAACTACTGCAAAAATTGGGAATAAATGTTTTTTTTTTAATTTTTAGTAATAATACGAAATCTCTGGTCCCCTTATTGATTCTGCAAGTTTGTCAGTTGTTCTTCCACGCTTAAAACCACTGACGTGATTCAATTTTTATTTGATAAACAGCGAATATACAATAGGTCTCACATGATTTCCTTGTGGTCACCAACCCAATTTTTTCCCAGGGTGCTGTTAGAGACAGCTAATGGATAATATAAGCAGTTAACGTCTACTGTGAGAAACGGAAAACTAGAAACAAAACCCTGTGCAAACACGCCTGGTCATTGTAGCGCAGTATACTTTATGTCCCTCCCAAAGTGGAGGAGGCCCGTGCCCAACAGTGGGACGTTAAGGGGCTGGAGAAAGAAAAAGGTCTCACACTAAAATAAAATAAGTTTTCTCTATCTATAACATTCCTTTATTAACTTACTTATTTATTCATAATGACTTATCGGAGGTTTCAAAGTTCGCTAAAATAGGTTCGCAAAAATTGTCAAAACTTGTTTTTCATAATGGTCTTTTTACGCTAAAACGTTTATTACCTCTTCGATAAAATCTCCGTATAAACCTCCGATAAGTCATTATGGATAAGTCATTATGGATAAGACCGTTAGTGTCTATCTAAAAATAGCCAATCTTAATAATGTCTTTGTAGATATTAATTTAAAATTTATATTTTTATCTCAAATCCCAATACGAGACAATTACAAACTACAAAATATTCCACTTAACACACCCCTAGGCGAAAACAGCGCCAATCTGTTGATTAGCTACTTTTTATATATTTTTTATATTTTCGGGGGTGACATTAAGTACAGAATAATCGCCCCCCAATCCCACAGGAAGGTAGGTACTGGGGGTTGTATATTAGAGTTCTTATTAATGAGTGTTTAATTTTTTTCTGCCTAAGGGCATCGATGCGAAAATGCAGCAACGTAAGAGGAAATTTTAAATAGTTGTTTTTTAAGACAGTTTAAATAGTTTTTCTGCAACCATACTAATATTAAAAAGCTGAAGAGTTTGTTTCTTTGAACGCGCTAATCTCAAAAACTATTGTTTCGATTTTAATAATTCTTTCAGTATTGGATAGTACATTTATTGAGGAAGGTTATTTATCAGCAAGCACAATAAATATTTAACCATTTGCTTAAATATTTATTACTTACAATAAATATTTAATCATTTGCTGAAATATTTATTGTATTTTGTTTTTTTTTACTATTTATTGCTATGCCTGTAAAAGGCCTAAGTCTAAAGCACTTTATATATATATTTTACCACCATGTTATGTATCTTAGTATCTTAGTATGCAATAAATATTTTAATTTGAATTTGAATTTCATTACTAACTAGCTGTTGCCCGCGACTTCGTACGCGTGAAATTTAGAAATTAAACCTTAACAAACAGAAATTTACCATATCACTCGATCGATGGCGTTGTATAGTTCTTTTAAATCGCACTATGTTTTGGTTACACACATTAACACATAAGCTCGACAAAGTTTTTAATTCCGATTTTCGCATTTATAAATTAGTAAGGAAGACCGTCGTCATAGCATCAACAGATCTTCATCGTCTGTAAAAAATTCAAGTATCTAGGTATCACCGTTTCTGAGATACAGCCTAGTGACAGACAGACAAACGGACAACGAGGTCTCTGTGATAGAGTTCCGTTTTACTTTTTAGTGTGGAACCCTAAAAAGTAGCAGGAAAATATGGCCCTACCTTTCGTAACAATATTTTATCCCATTTTCCACATCAAATAACACAAATCTGTACAAATTACTTTAATAATTAAATTAACCAAGATCAAACAGGCAATCAATATTAAATATCATTGAAATCGTGTCGTCACGCAGTACCGATCAGCCAGTCAAACTCGCTCGAGCCCGAAAAAAAATTAAATTTGCCAAGTCGATTTCATTTTTCATTAATTCATTGAGAGGGGCGGGTGATTTTATAGAGAATTACTGGAAATTACATATAGATTTATATTCACATCACATTTACTGTTTTGTGTGTTAATTGTGATTATATCTCCTCCTTCTTAGCCAATTGATGTCTCACCGTTGGGCACAGGACTTTTTCATTTTTTAAGGGTGGTCTTCTTGCTAGCTAAGGTAAACCTATTGTACACACATAGCATCCTCTGTGAGCGACGGAAAACTCGAGGGGAGAGAGAGATTTGGTCTCCTGTGTCCGGATGTCACAATTCTTTCTTAATCAGTACATGGACCAAGATTACAAATAGAAAATAAAATTATTTATTAATGAAGGCATAATTTTTAACAATTTAGGTATTATGAAACCACGTGATATATTTGAGGAATGCTATCTACTAACAAGATAATTATGTCTTTCATATTTGTAAAAACTCTTAAGGAGAAAACCACTCTCTATATATTCTTTTTGCCGGGTACATATCAGATATACTGCCTAAATGGCTTTTTTCATGGTATAATAAGACAAGTATGCACAATTTATGACATAGCAGATTGATGTCAACCGCTTCACCAATCAATTTATTATTATTAATAATTTATTATTTAATTTATTTTTCATTGTGATTGAAGAGGTATCATTGGTGAGTTTATTGACATAATGACATAGTAGGTTGATGTGATGTGACGATGTGACACATCTAGTTTCCGTAGTTCAGTGTTACTCGATACCGTCAGAGCGTCTATATAAAAATTTCCCTCAGGGTTCCTCAAAAAATACATTTTTCCTTTACACAGGGCTCTGTTTAACCCTCAAATGGTGGCTAATTTCGAGACGAGATGGCTGATTAATTATTGATGGCCGTTTTCAAGCATCACAAGTCGAACGAATGTTTGTCTTTGATGTTAATTTTTCTCTTTATAATCCCTCGGTATTCATGACTTTTTTATTAGAGATGATATTGTTTCACTTCGATTTTTTAGAACGAATACTTTTTAAGTTTCATTTCAAAATAAATAAAATAAATAAATAAATATTCATGGACATTTCACACAACGTCCTCTGGTCCCAAGCTAAGCTTATATGCTTGTGTTATGGGTACCAGAATACGGATAGAATACATATACTACTTTTCTTTTGTAAATACATACTTATAATACATAGAAACACCCAGACGCAGTACAAACATTTGTATGACAATTAGAAAAATCACACAAATGATTGTCTCGAGCGGGAATCGAACCCGCGACCTCTTGATCGGCAGTCCGTTACCAGAACCACTACACCACGAGGCCCGTAATCTTTACTTATTATAAAATCATTATTTATGTATAGTCCCCAAAGGATTTTGATGCGGTTTTCTTTTATAGATAGAGTGGTTCAAGAGGATGGCTATTTTATATAGTTAGTTTCTTAAGGTTTGATTTTTAAATTCCACGCGTACGAAGTTGCGGGCAACAGCTAGCTTGTTGTAAGTTACAAGTCCTTTGATAAGTATCTAGAAGGATTTTATTTGCTTTGCTTGTATCTATCTAACGGATTTTTTTGTAGTGATTTTCATCCACTTAGTAATTCTGCAACAAAATATGTAAAGAAACCAATAACAAATAAGCTTAACAAAGGACTGGAGGACGTCGTGTGATTTATTTCAAGGAAGTACCACCATGGTAAATCTTATTAAAACACAGTATTAGAACAATTATCTAGATGTTAAGTAACAATAACATCTCGGAGGTTTGGGCGGCCAAGCGTGTCAGTAACAAAGAAATGTTCACAATGAGTGTGTGCGGACAATACTCGCGTGTCGCGTGTCATCTGAACAACTGCTGTGACCCATTTCTATAAAGGATGATGCTAAATTTCTATCTAGTAATTATAATATTTTTATTCTTCTTTAAAAAGTGACGGACTTCGGGGTCTAGTGGTTATTGTAACAGACTGTCATACACGAGGTAGCGGGTTCGATTTCCGCACGGGACAATCATTTATAAATATCATACAAATGTTTGTTCTGCGTTTCTATGTATTATAAGCATGTATTTACATAAGAAAAATAGTATTTTTTTTTTTAATTTATCTTTAAATTATAATTTTATTTTCTACACCACCTAAAGTTTGATTGGTAGAAAATGTCTTAGCATAGTCCGTCTATGTATAAAATGTATATGCATGAATTTTAAATTATTATAAATAAATGTAGTACCTATGTCCGTATGCTGGTAGCCATAACACAAGCATATATGCTTAGCGTGGAACCAGAAGACGTACACAAACGTGAATATTAATTTAAAGAAAATAATAATAACAATGGCCTATCATGGCGTATGACTTGCGATAGACTTTACTAAGTTAGATAAGTAATTTTTTTCTGGTATTATCAGAAATGTTTTACTGCACAAAAGAAAAAAAAAGGATTATTCTGTCATTTTACAAAGATATCTATTTAAAGGAATCGATCTTCCAACATGAGTACCAAAACTAGGATTATTGCATATTAAAATCCGCCAATGGCTAGTAAAAAAAAACTTGTACGTATGTGTGCATCCGAAAAAACTAATAATTTAAGGTTTTAAGCACGCTGTAAACATTAAACAACTATCGTACGCTGCAGTCAGACTGATACCGTAACGCGTTAGGTAGGTAACGAAACTGCTTAATTTTTCACAAGAAATCACTTTTTACGGACTTCGTCTAAATCCGTATTGTCATGTTCCGTTTTTAGGGTTCCGTACCCAAAGGGTAAAAACGGGACCCTATTACTGAGACTTCGCTGTCCGTCCGTCCGTCCGTCCGTCTGTCACCAGGCTGCATCTCAAGAACGGTGATAGCCAGACAGTTGAAATTTTCACAGATGATGTATTTCTATTGCCGCTATAACAACAAATACTAAAAATAAAATAAAATAAAGATTTAAGGGGGGCTCCCATACAACAAACATGATTTTTTTACCGTTTCTTGCTCGATACTAATAACGTTGCCTTATGTTGCATAGATAATGGTACGGGACCCTTCGTGCGCGAGTCCGACTCACACTTGACCAATTTTTTTTTCTTTGTAGTCACCATGGTCACGTGTGAGACTGAGCTGTAAAGTTTATATCTCGATACGACGCGTCTAAGTCCGTAAGAAGTGGTTTTATTTGATTGAATGAGTCAGAGAATATTTTGTTTACTTAAGAAGCATACATTTAATAATCTACTTAGTTCAAAAACTAAAAAACACGCTTGAAAATCCTAAATATCTCATTTAGTTATTGCATTGTTATCGGTACATAATATGTGTGCGAAATTTCAGATCGATCCGACTACTATAAGTGGGTGAAAATCACTTTCAAAGATTCCGTTAGATAGATTAATACATTGATAGATATACCTTACGAAATTTTTATAAGCGTGTTATAAAGAAACCATCCTATATCAACAGGTACATGCCAGCAATCTGCGCATCCATTCAATAAAACAAGAACAAGTCAGCCTCCGAATCGGTCATACATCGTTGATTGTATTCATACATTGAATGTATGACAATACAGCCTGATTCTTCTATTCGTAGACAACCACCATATATTGGGTTACTACATTATTTGGGTCACTGCTTCACAAATAAAAGGTTGATGGGACAATAAAGTAACGACGGGCTTCGTGGTGGAGTGGTTTATGTAATGGACTGCCGATCGCGAGGTCTCGGGTTCGATTCCCGATCAGGACAATCATTTGTGTGATATCCATAAATGTCATACAAATGTTTGTACTGCGTCTGGGTGTTTACTATGTATTATAAGTATGTATTTACAAAAGAAAAGTAGTTTATGTATTATATCCGTATTCTGGTACCCATAACACAAGCATATAAGCTTAGCTTGGGACCAGAGGACGTTGTGTGAAATGTCATTATTCTCATTCTCTCATTCTCTCATTATCATTTTGTAGTACCATTTACCCTACTACATGTCCGGGTGGTGACGGATTAAGAATACAAGTGTCATCGCCCCATTTCTATCCGAGGGTGCTGTAAGAGCCTGCTAAGGAACAATATAAGCAGTTAACTTCCTCTGTGAGAGAAACTCGAAAATAAACCCTGTGCCAACTCGCCTGGTGTGCACGGCACAGCAGACCATAATCCCTCCCAAAATGGAGAAGGCCCGTGCCCAATAGTGGGACATTAATGGGCTGAAGAACCTTTTTCTTACTTATTTTTTCTCTTTTATATGTTACCGATATTCTATCATTTGTTATGGCAATATGGCTGTAAGTATCGTCTACCAAGACAGTTTATTTCATGTTATACACCAAGCTTCATAGGCTTAATCTACTCTTTTTTACACATTGTACATATTTGCAAAATTATCAATTAATAATAATATAAAAAATATTCATGGACATTTCACACAACATCCTTTGGTCCCAAGCTTAGCTTATATGGTTGTGTTATGTGTACCAGATTACGGAGACAATACATATACCTACTACTTTTCTTTTGTAAATACATACTTTTAACACATAGAGAACCCCTAAATATCACACAAATGATTGTTCCGAGTGGGAATCGAACCCGCGATCACGTGTACGGCAGTCCGTTACATAAACCATTCGACCACGAGGCTTGTTAATGATCTTTTTAAACGTTTCTGTATAGCGCATTATGTGTTTGCGCGCAAATGCGTACTTTCTTGAATTGCAACACCTCTTTGTTCTAATTCCCTAATAAATATTCCTTATTCATAAACTTACAGAATATCTTAATACTAACCTATACAGATCCCAACCCTCTGAATTATGAACGAAAAACACCCAGCTATAAAAAATATCCACAGAGGCATTGAAAGATTGAAAGGGGAAATCACTTAACTTACCCAATTTATTGTCGAATCTCACCCGTGGGATGGTGGGCTTCGTGGTCAGACTAACAACATTAACTAAAAGAAAACTTATAAGCCCGAAATCGCCCCGTTCTACTAAATTGATTGCAAGGAGGGTATTTTTTTAAGGATATTGATATAGATAGCTTGGGATGCTTTTAACATAACATCTGGACTTTTTTACGCATTTAAAAGGGTTTGTAGGTATATATTACCTATACTTAATATTATATGATATATATATGACGGGCCTCGTGGTCTAGTGGTTCATATAACGGACTGCCGCTCACGAGGTCTCGGGTTCGATTCCCGGTCAGGACAATCATTTGTGTGATATTTTTAATTGTCATACAAATGTTTGTACTGCGTCTGGGTGTTTACTATGTATTATAAGTATGTATTTACAAAAGAAAAGTAGTTTATGTATTATATCCGTATTCTGGTACCCATAACACAAGCATATAAGCTTAGCTTGGGACCAGAGGACGTTGTGTGAAATGTCCATGAATATTTATAAAGCTGAAGAGTTTGTTTGTTTGAACGCGGTAATCTCAGGAACTACTGGTTGAAATTGATAAATTATATATGTGTTGTATAGTCCATTTATCGAGGAGGCTATAGGCTATATAACATTACGCCGCGACAAATAGAAGCGAAGCATCAGTGAAAAATGTTACCAAAACGGGAAATCTTTTGTGAATTCCACGCGTACGACGTCGCGAGCAAGAGCTAGTTAGTAATTATTATACGACTGTATTGTGTCATTTGAATTCCAATTTATTGAGATAACTTTAGACTTGCCTATCGAAAAATAATCATAGCATGAAGCAGATCGATAGTAAACATTTAAATAGCAAATATACTGTCACCTATATTATGAAAACTAGCTGTATCCCGCGACTCCGTACGCATGGAATTAAGAAAATTTTCCCCGTTGTTGCAACATTTTCACTAATACTTCGCTGCTATTGGTCGCAGCGTGATGTTATATAACCTATAACCTGCCTCGATAAGTGGACTATCCAGCACAAAAATAATTTTTCAATTCCAACCAGTAGTTCCGGAGATTAGCACGTTCAAACTAACAAACATAGAAACTCTTAAACTTTATATTATAAGTATAGATGCTAAAAATGACCTTCATCGAGTATCAACAGAAAACCCCATCTCAAAAACAATTTCCAACTGATTTTAGTATATTTTTTATAGCCATTGTAACTGTATACTCGGTCACGTCTTCTTTCCGGCCAATTTAGGGGTTGTGGCAAATCGCCGGCTATCGACTGGGTAAGTGTTATCAACCCCTTTGGGATCACACTGGATTTATTTTTCTGTATTAGCGCTGATGTTTTTCTGTGATAAATTGTTTAGCATTATCTTATTTGTGAGTTTTGTTGTTGGGAAAATAAAAGGTACCTAATGGAATTACATAGCATTGTCTCGTTACCTATAGTTTTGACAAAATACATTACTGATGTATTTATTTTATTTACTAAACTGAATTTTGTTTTTTTTTTTTTTTTTATCGTTTGGGTTGGCAAATGACTACACTTCACCTGATGTTAAGTGAGAGTGCAATCCATATGCAAGGACGGCTGGTACATTGTCAGAGCACTAGCCGCCCCCACCTTGCCCGCCCATAAGATGCCTCTTCACGCCTCGCTTGAAAGACCCCATATCATAAGAAGAGGGAAAGACATGTGCAGGCAGCGTATTCCATTTCTTGGAGGTGTTACAAATAAATGAGTTCGCGAATTTTTTGTTCGGGATGGTATGGTATCCACAGTAAAACGATGGCATCTAAGGCCTGCACGCGTAGTACGGTTTAGAAAGGGTGAAGGGGGAATGAGGGAAAACAACTCCTCAGAACACTCGCCATGGTAGAGTCTGTAGAAAGCGCTGAGCGCCGCAATATCACGGCGCATTTGTAAATAAATAAATAAATATTCATGGACATTTCACACATCGTCCTCTGGTCCCAAGCTAAGCTAATTTCTAATTTTAATTAATTTTCTAATTTGTAAGGATTCCAGGTTACTGGAAATCTCAGGATCGTTGATAATGCGGATTGCGCGTCGTTGAAGTCTATCCAGGGCATCGAGTAGGTACTGTGCGGAACCATCCCAGAGGTGCGAGCAATATTCAACGCATGGCCGGATCTGAGCTTTGTACAATAGGCATAGTTGTTGAGGCGTGAAAAAGCGCCGCACTCTGTTCAGGATTCCGAGTTTCCGTGATGCTGTTTTGATCACAGTTTCGATGTGGTCCCTGGGATTTAGGTCATAACGAATCTCAATACCAAGCAAGGTGATACTATTCTGAGGAGTCAGAAGAGTGTTGTGAAGAGATGGAAGAGGAAAGAAGGGCGACTTCTTCGTAGAAAACACGCACACCTGAGTTTTCTTGGCATTGAACTCAACCAGATTGTCAGCACCCCATTTGGATACGATGTCTAAAACCTGGTTGAGTTCAGCAACAAGATTTTTACGTTTCTCCGCGGTTTCGACAGATCCAGCAGCAGCCTGCCCCAGGTACCCGGCGTGCACCGTACTATCATCCGCATAACAATGAATGTTCCCAAATGGAAGCATGTCATTGATATGCAGAAGAAAAAGTGTAGGCGACAACACAGAGCCCTGAGGCACCCCAGCATTCACTGTGTGGTATTGTGATGCACATCCATCCGATAGTACGCGAATTCTTCGCCTTTCCAGGAAGCATAATAATAAGGTCCAGATAATAATAATAATAAGCTTCCAGAATAATATAATATAATAAGCTCATACAATGGCGGACTTAATGCATGGGGCATTCTCTACCAGGCAACCATTGGTAGGAACAGGAAGTGTTACTGGTATGTACTTATTACAAAACAAAGTCGTTATTTTTGTATGTATGTGTGATTTTTTTAATAGATAAATCTGTAAGAAAATATGTATGGCTGTTTGTATGTGTGGATTTAAGGACGTTGCTTTTTCACGTAAAAATACTAAATTATATCCGAAAAACGTAAAATCTATGAAATTTTTCTGATATAAGTTTAGGTTAAAGATTAGTATAGTGCATATCATCACGGTAATAGACGGAAATAATCTATCTGTGGCGTTCAATTGCGCGGCAGAGAGAAATGTATGAGCATGTTTTTGAAATCATTATTCCCTGCCCTATACATATCTGTGTTCTCTCTAATTCTTTATGTCTACAGTACATAAGTATATGTTGAACATCCTTAAGCTTATGGCAAACACTACAGTCAGCTAATATCGACTTTTTCATTAAATAAGTAAACTTATTCAAAGGCATATGACCGATTCCGTGTACCTGCTTTATAATTAATCATCAAATGGTGGCTTAGAACGGGAATTAAACTAACTACATTTTACATTCAGCATCCATTACTACTGTATTTATAATCAACATTACAAATCACAAAAAAGCACAAAAGCATACTAACCTGTCAAAATTCAAGTAGTTATAAAACTATTCGTTCACTTTATCAGTCAGAATAACGCACTATGACGAATAAATATACTGATAAGAATTGAGTTATTTACCAAATACTGAATAAAAGGGTACGAGAGAGTGTTACACCGAATCGAGCATCCATAGTCTTTAAAAAAATCTTTGTGGTAAGAGTTAAAAAATCACTACAAAAACCAGACAAGTAAAACTCGCATAAGAGGCGTTTTGTACTGTTATTATTTATCATAATACTAGCTGTTGCCCGCTACTCCGTCCGCGTGGATTTTGGAATTTTTTTTTATTCGCAATAAAAGGTAGCCTATGTCCTTTCTCAGGGTCTAAAGATTGTCTGTGCCAAATTTCATCAAAATCGGTTGAGAAGTTTAAGCGGGAAAGCGTAACAGACAGACAGACAGACAGAGTTACTTTCGCATTTATAATATTAGTAGGGATATTTGTCATATTCCCGACCCCAAATAACGGGGTAAGGGCAGGGGAATTATGATGATAAGTATTTGCTGTTATAGTTTCAACTGATAAACATAACTTGTGAAATTTTCAGCACTCTTGATAACATAATTTCAGAGATACAGCCTGGTACCAAAAGGATGGACAGCAAAGTCTCAGTATACCTTCATAAGCTAATCTAAAGTAATAATAAAGACCTAAAGTTTGTAACATGTATGTAGTTTGTACATAATATTTGTGTTGAAATCCATTCTGTAACTCTGTATTTTATTGGTGTGCAATAAAATTTATTGTATTGTAGGAGATAATCTCTGAATATTGTAGTCCGATCTTATAATATTAACACGCTTATATTAGTTTAGTTCGTATCTATCAATGTATTAATCTATGTAACGGAATCTTTAAAAGTGATTTTTATCCACTTGCAGCAGCCAGATTGATCTAAAATTTTGCACACATGTCAAAGACCAATGACAATGCAATAATGTAAAAAATATTCAAGTTATTCAAGCGTGTTTTTTTAGTTTTTAATTAAGAAAATTATTTTTCACTAATAGGAATGTAAAAAGTCGTGGGAAACTATCTAGTCATTAATATCCGTAAAAATTGTTAATTGAATCGGAGCCTCCTTATAAGTGGAATTCACATTAAATTTTTTTGAAAGTCCGCTAAAAATGCGTATGAAATAATAAAACTAAGTACCTACTAAACACCTTACGGTGTAAATGCAAACTATAAAGTGCGGATGGCCGGGGGCAAGTAGGTTAAAATGGAACAACGTGCAATAAAACACCCCTTCTATCCATAAATATCCGAGTTCGGAAGTCACTCTGTTAGCGGTCGGATATTTCGGATTTTTTTTTCTCGCAACGTCCACTTTATTTATCGAAGATACTTGTTCAATGGGGTTTGTTTATTTATGGGTTTATAGTATGAATTGGAGGCAAATCGGTGGGTTTGATACAGCGTTTATACTTAAAGATATTGATAAGGCAGCTAATCTGCAAGAAGCTATGAAAATCGTATTATGTAGTTTGAGATAGTTAAGATACTATCTTGTTATCAAAGATTACATATCCAAGACTAGATAGGGTAGTAGGCTCTAGTCCAAAGGTGGTAATTACTTGTTATCAGGCGTGCCTTATGCTTGTTTGTCACCCTTATAGTGTAAAAAAAGTACAACATGGTCAGTGTAAATTAACCAAATTTTCACTATGATTTGTTTAATTTTTCTTAGTTATTGTTATACACAGTGTTAGCGACAGCTTTTCTAATATACTTGTTCTAGTTTTTTACATTTCAGACATCGTCTTCGGATACCTTGGTTCTTGTCTGGTCTATTTCGACTATAAATTTTCATCATTTTTGGTTAGATCTCTGACTCGCAATGAAAAATTACAGCCCTAAATACTTTGAATAGTTAGGTTATCTCCTCTCAATTTGACCTTATCTCGGCCAGCTTTTCAAATAACGAAACGAAAACTGAATTTGAATCTTGGTCTTCTATTATTGTGACAAAATGGCAGCCAACTGATTTGGTAAGATTTCAAACCATTTCACAACATTCTTATATCTACAAAATCTCAAGCAATATTCATAAAATATATTTTGTTATCCAAAATCTACTTTTTATTTGGTGATCCGATTTGTTTCATGGTCATTATTCTTCGACCCTCGACCCCCTGATATTCAAATTGCCACTATTTTTCTCAAACATATTTTATTATATTGCAACGATCCCAATAAAGATATCAAAATACTGTCTGAAAAGCTATTGGATGCCCACGGCATTGTGTAAATCTGTCTCAATAGATTGAGGAAAATGGTTCTTTAACCCCTTTAGAGCTCCCACCCCAACATTTAGAAATGGACAAATGTATTTTTATCCCCTCGATATTCAGAAAAAAGTGGAGTTTTAAATTAAAAAGTTTGCCAAACTTCCTCTTAATTTGTAAACGTGGTTAAATTAAAGTATTGATATTTAAACGTACTTTTTTCCTGTAAACATTTGCAGAAATGTTTGAATGCTATGTTTAGGTAATAAGATATTTCTTTTAGCATTCTCTATCCGTGGAATGACGGACAAAAATAATAAAAGTGTCACATCGCCATGTCTTGCCTGCGGGGGTTTCAGGAACTGACCGAGGGAACTACATCGCAAGACCTATGCATAACCCAAGGAGGGCTGACGTCCGGCAGACGGTCGGTCTTAAAAATCAGCCAAATTCTAATGCATCATGAACAAGCAGTCATGTTGTGCTGACCCGAAATAACAGGATAAGGTAGAAGAATGATAATGTCCTTTAGCATTGAATCAAGATAGTATGTTATGTACTAAAATGTAGGTGACGGACCTCGTGGTCTAATGGTTCATGTAACGGACTACCGTTCACGAGGTCGCAGGTTCTATTCCCGCTCGGGACAATCATTTGTGTGATATTTATAATTGTTATACAAATGTTTGTACTGCGTCTGGGTGTTTTCTATGTATTATAAGAATGTATTTACAAAAGAAAAGTGGTTTATGTAGTCTACCCGTATTCTGGTACCCATAACACAAGCGTATAAGCTTGGCCGGGGACCAGGCGACGTTGTGTGAGATGTCAATGAATATTTATTTATTTAAGAAACTAAATTATATTGGAAAATATGATCACCATGAGCATCAAACCACTGTATGTATATAAAGTTTGAAATAAATAAATAAATAAAAAAATATTCTTAACACTGGATATGACATAAAATAGTATTAAGGAAGTTATTAAAATTAGTAGGTTTATGTCAACATTTAACAAAAGACTTTAATCAGTCGAAGGAAAAGTCACGTTTAAAATTAAGAACCACAATTCCAATGAGCGAATGAACACCAATAAAGACTGAACGAGTGAAGAATGTTAGCAATTTAAATTTTTGATTCCAACTCCAATGGAATGCTCGTGACTTCAAAGCGCTGCAATATCTGTACCCTTTTTAATAAAGTTAGACGTTATATAGGAATAAATTTGCTGAAAGCGCTTCAAGAAATACTACCAAGGAAGTCATAAAACACTGAAGATGTTGATTGAGTGAGAAATGAGGATTCGGTTAGAGCAATTACGGGCTTATTGGTAAAAATTGCTAATGTCATTGATAGAGAAGGGGTCAAGTGAGAGTTAATTAGATATTGACGTGGAGTGATTAAGTCAAAGGGGTGACTTTGGAATTTTATTGGAAACTGTTGAATATTAGGAGCGAATAAATTTTGTTAAAATCAGCAGATCAATTTGGTTATTTCGGAGAGATTAGAAAGCTGGTTTTATGTAATTAACGGCCATCTCACCATGCTAAATATTCAAACTTATATACATACTCATTGTAATGAACACTTAGTTGTATATTTAAAAAAAAAATTAATAGTAGCACCCATAGGTCGGATACTATCCGATTGATTATAATATTTTTGTTCGGAAATTACATATATTCATTTAACACTAGCGAATGCCAGTGGTGTTTATTTTTAAAATAGCGGTGTTTATTTAAAACTCGTGTTTATAGCTCTCTTTCTCCAATATACACGAAACTTTTATATATATTTTTTACGAATTAAAGGAAAAGAAACCATCCTCCTGAACCACTATATCTATATCCTCTCAACTGGCACTTGACATTGATTTATAACGGAACATCTGGCACCACCCCCCGCCCGGCCCCCCGCTGGGTAACAATAGATGCATTGTTTCGAAGATTTCACAATGATTTTGTATAAACACCTAATAAGATGTATATATATTTGGCTTGAGTATAAAATTCTTTACGAATTAGTATTTAACAATTCTAAAGCTTAATACATAAATGTTTTTAAAACTTCCGGTAATTAGTAGGGTAATAAAAAATTGCGATAAATTTGTATAAATTATCCTCTCAACTGGCACTTGACATTGATTTATAACGGAACATCTGGCACCACCCCCCGCCCGGCCCCCCGCTGGGTAACAATAGATGCATTGTTTCGAAGATTTCACAATGATTTTGTATAAACACCTAATAAGATGTATATATATTTGGCTTGAGTATAAAATTCTTTACGAATTAGTATTTAACAATTCTAAAGCTTAATACATAAATGTTTTTAAAACTTCCGGTAATTAGTAGGGTAATAAAAAATTGCGATAAATTTGTATAAATTATGGTATATTTTGAAATTGAAATAGTTTCATATTACAGTGTTTATTTTTTCTTATAGCTAAATGTTATATTTACGAAATGTAATAACCACATAACACGTTCACAAACATTTTTTTTACACTAGGGCTATAAAAACTAACGGTACAATCTCTCACAATGGCGGGCACTTAAGAAAAAAAACACGGTAGTTTCAAGTGGCTTTGTTATCGTACGGCTAGGGTTTCGAGTACCTAACATGTGTTGAGCCACAGTTTGGTTTATCTACTGTTTATAATATAAACAACAGATGTTTATCTTTGTTTATTTTTAAATACGATTCAAATAAAGCGACCCATTGTAAGTTTGGGACTCGAATCACCGACTTTACTACGATAATTTTTATTGAGAAATGTATGCCGTAATTCTTATTAGAATTTTTTTATATAAATAGTATATAATATTTTCTACACAATTAAAAAAGCTTTTATGTACTTACCATATAAGAATAATTAGAAAATAGCATCTAGAATTCTAGAATTCTAGAATTTGTCAAACAAATCTGAATGCCATGCAAAAATGACCCGTATTTACATAGCGCAACGAACAACTGGCACGCGACCATAATATGGTCGCTTGCCAGTCAAGGTGCGGAGCCAATTTCGGGATTGTGACATTTGTAACACACACAGAAACACAAACAAAAGGTATTTTTTGGTACACTAATAACACAGGCACAGAATAAATATAGAAAACCACGACGATTTCACATTAAAACCTTTAAGAACAATATAAATATGTCGCACTACTACACACGAACTGTCGCGCCGCGCAGGTAAACTGACACTGACCACAGTTTAAAATATTTATTATTATGTTAGACCACATTATCGGCTTGACTGCTGGCCTATTCTTTCCCATACACATTGTAATAGGTGTGAGAAAGATAATTATAATAGATTTTTACTTATTCGCTATAAACGCGACACGGAACTCGCGTCCCATTTCGGGACGCGAGTTCCGTGTCGCGTTTATAGCGAATAAGTAAAAATCTATTATAATTATCTTTCTCACACCTATTACAATGTGTATGGGAAAGAATAGGCCAGCAGTCAAGCCGATAATGTGGTCTAACATAATAATAAATATTTTAAACTGTGGTCAGTGTCAGTTTACCTGCGCGGCGCGACAAGTCGTGTGTAGTAGTGCGACATATTTATATTGTTCTTAAAGGTTTTAATGTGAAATCGTCGTGGTTTTCTATATTTATTCTGTGCCTGTGTTATTAGTGTACCAAAAAATACCTTTTGTTTGTGTTTCTGTGTGTGTTACAAATGTCACAATCCCGAAATTGGCTCCGCACCTTGACTGGCAAGCGACCATATTATGGTCGCGTGCCAGTTGTTCGTTGCGCTATGTAAATACGGGTCATTTTTGCATGGCATTCAGATTTGTTTGACAAATTCTAGAATTCTAGAATTCTAGATGCTATTTTCTAATTATTCTTATATGGTAAGTACATAAAAGCTTTTTTAATTGTGTAGAAAATATTATATACTATTTATATAAAAAAATTCTAATAAGAATTACGGCATACATTTCTCAATAAAAATTATCGTAGTAAAGTCGGTGATTCGAGTCCCAAACTTACAATGGGTCGCTTTATTTGAATCGTATTTAAAAATAAACAAAGATAAACATCTGTTGTTTATAATATAAACAGTAGATAAACCAAACTGTGGCTCAACACATGTTAGGTACTCGAAACCCTAGCCGTACGATAACAAAGCCACTTGAAACTACCGTGTTTTTTTTCTTAAGTGCCCGCCATTGTGAGAGATTGTACCGTTAGTTTTTATAGCCCTAGTGTAAAAAAAATGTTTGTGAACGTGTTATGTGGTTATTACATTTCGTAAATATAACATTTAGCTATAAGAAAAAATAAACACTGTAATATGAAACTATTTCAATTTCAAAATATACCATAAAAAACCACATCAGAGTCCGTTGTGTAATTTTTAAGCTCACATAGGGATTAACATACAAAAATGACGACTTTGTAAAAAGTAATAAGTAAAGATTTATTAAATGATTGAAAGAAAGACAGAAGAAAGAAAATAAATTTATTCATAACAGAACACAGTTGAAAAGAGTACAGAAGACAAGGAAAATAGTAGGTAAGTTAACAGAGAAACATGAAATAAAAAAAAAACTGTCCAGTAGTGTCTGTCACGAAACGGCCACAGCTCAGCTGGATTGCTAGTTGAAAATCAGCGCTGGTCTTCCGCTGGGCCGTTAGGCGAGATCACAGATTACCAACTTCTTTAATTTAAATAAATAAAACAAAGCAAAAAAATAAAGCGTGTAAAAAGTAAACAAAACATGCTTAAATAAATAAATAAATAAATATTCATGGACATTTCACACAACGTTCTCTGGTCCCAAACTAAGCTTATTATGCTTGTGTTATGGGTACCAGAATATGGATAGAATACCTACATATACTACTTTTCTTTTGTGAATACATACTTATAATACATGGAAACACCCAGACGCAGTACAAACATTTGTATGACAATTAGATAAATCACACAAATGATTGTCCCGAGCGGGAATCGCACCCGCGACCTCTTGATTGGCAGTCCGTTACATAAGCCACTCAACCACGAGGCTCGTCAAGTAACAGATAAAAGAAAACTAAATTTAAAATAAAAGTAAAACGATTGATTAGTTCGTAAGCCGCGGCTAGTAATTAAAGGTTATAAGAAACAACACCATCTTGGAAAATCTATATATTTTTGTTTATTCATACATAAAAAATTGAAATGACATAAAACTTAATTTGTACGTAGCGACGTAAGCAGGCGAGTACTAAGTACAAATAAAAGTACCTAACTCAAACAAAAGAAATGCTTTGCTTTTATAAAATTAAAAACGCAGCACAAGTAATGATATTAAAATTCAACGCTTGTGTTGGGGCCATGAAATAAGCGACTTGCAAACATCCCTACTAATATTATAAATGCGAATGTAACTCTGTCTGTTACGCTTTCCCGCTTAAACCTCGTAACCGATTTTGATGAAATTTGGCACAGACAATCTTTAGACCCTGAAAAAGGACATAGGCTACCTTTTAGTGTGAAAAATAGGGATGAAAAAAACTAAATTAAAATATAAACTAATTAAAATGTATCCTCGTATTATTACCCGTATCTAGTTCTAGAATCAAAACAATCTATTTTTCGTGGAACACGCAGAACTTTAATTTAATAAAGTTATTGCGTTCGATTACAAAGCTATCAATTAAGAATATAAGTGAAAATGATTTCAGAGATAAAATGATTCAAAATTCTTTTTTTATACTACCTACATACTAGGGTAACAAACAAGTGTACAGTCTCCCTGATGGAAATTAGTTAGTGTGGCCTGTAGAGTCTATAGATGGGTTGCAAGAACTTGAATATATGTACTGACAGTAGAAGCCGGTAATTTTGATAGATTCTGATGATAAGCGATTACGATAGCTGGACGTTTGCAATGCCGGAATCAAAAAGTAAATCACTACTCAAAAATCTCATACTTTTATACACCGCTCGTGGTTTTTATGGCCACATATGAACGTACAGTGCAAGCGGACATAATATTTGTTTTAAACAGAGCCCGGTGTGCCCACGTAAACTTATTAAAATATTTCCACTTATATTTAATTAGTGTTTCTGTGCCATTCGTCCCTTTTCTCCTTCAACCCAGGTGTATTACTCCTTTGGCTTCAGATTATTGTAATTTATATAGTAATTTATAAATTTTTTTCTTAAATCATTTTAAAAAATGCCAGTACCTTTATTTTTATTTTTTTATCTAGTTTTTAATTAAAGTTATTTAACATCTTCCAAGTACGGCGGATACTGCTAGTACTGCTGTTGCGTCTGCGGAGACTCTCAAGCGGCGCAAATACCTACAGCTGTTTTATGGGATCGATCTCAAAAACTATAAATGCGGGTGAAAACGCTAACAGCAAACAGCTATGGTTTAAACGGAGATTTTATCGGAGAGATAATAAACGTTTTAGCGTAAAAATACTATTATGAATAACAAGTTTTAACAATTTTCGCGAACCGATTTTAGCGAACTTTTAAACCTCCGATAAGTCATTGTGAATAAGACCATTAGTCTCTACTTATTATAAAACAAAGTCGTTATTTTTGTATGTATGTTCTTACGTCAGCTTATATCTTCAAAACCACGAAACGGTTTGCGATGCGGTCTTTTTCAATAGATAGAATGGCTCAAGAGGATGATTTTTTGTTGTATAATTTATTAAGGTTTCGTTTTTAAATCCCATAAAATAGAGTTCCTTTTAATGTATTGTGCTGAATAATAAAAACATATAAATGAAGAAATGCAACACCAAGTCACAGGCTATTATTTAAGTGAAGCAACAGTAATTCCCAACAGGGGACCGGAATCGTACGTGAAACTTTAGAAAAATGTAAAATAATATGAAAATTTACAAATAAACACTGCACTGGCCACAAATTCGAGTGCTTTATACAAGCAATGGTTCTGTACAATATAAATAAATAAATCAATAAATATTCAGGACATTTCACACAACGTCCTCTGGTCCTAAAGTAAGCTATATTTCTATGCTTGTATTATGGGAACCAGATACGGATAGACTACAATATATACTACTTTTCTTTTGTAAATATATAGTTATAATACATAGAAAACACCCAGACGCAGTACAAACATTTGTATGACATTTATGGATATCACACAAATGATTGTCCCAACCGGATATCGAACCAGCGACCTCGTGATCGGCAGTCCATTACATAAAACACTCCACCACGAAGCCCGTCAATCTGTCTGTTATAAAAGAAGCAAGTACCACCCCATTTCCTCCTCAGGGCACTGCAAAAGCCAGTCTTCTGTGAGAGATAGAAAACTTGAAACTAAACCCTATTACAACACACCTGGTCATCGCGGCATATTAGACAATAATCCTTTCCAAAGTGGAGATAGCCAGTCCCGCGAACGTTACTAGAATGGAGAGAGAGAGAGAACAAATATGTGTGTAGAGAGTAATTACATATTACAGACTACATATTCCCGCATAGTAATATGTGATTACTATGAGGGAATATGTAGTCTGTCTCACAAACCATTGCACTGTAAGCTTCATCTAAAACTTAACTAAACCAAAGTTTTATAACTAGCTTTCTGGATTCCATCAATCCATCAACCTTTCTCATTCCACTGCTGGACATAGGCCTCCCCCATAGAACGCCACAACGCGCGGCCCTGCGCTAACTGCATCCAGCGAACCCCGGCTATATTGGACGATATCGTCAGTCCACCTTGTTGGCCACCACACGCTGCGTCATCCGGTGCATGGTCACCACTCGAGGATCTTTTATCTCCAACGGTCATCAGATCATCGAGCGATGCAGCCTGCCCATTGCCACTTCAGCGTGCTAACTCTTCGGGTTATGTTGTACACACCCGTTCTTCTTCGGATCTCCGCGTTCCGGATCTTATAACGTAGAGAAACACCGAGCATAGCCCTCTCCATAGCACGCTGCGCGACTCTGAGTTTTGTTATGATGCCGACATTCAAAGGCCACGTCTCAGTTCCTTATGTCATCATTGGCAACACACACTGGTCATAGTTGTCTTTCTGGATCACGGAACCCTAAAAATATGTGAAAAGTAACATACAATAGGAGCGTAGGTCACACCTGTGCGACGAGTATTATTTCATAATTTGGAGAGCGCACCGCGACTTAATGATATTTTTATTTTATGTTTCATTACATTGTGATTGAGGACATGCATAGGTATATAGAAACGAAAATACGTGTGTTTATTTCGTTTTTTTTTTTAATGCAAAATATAGCAGTTATTTTAATAGAATATTTTTATATGGTGATGAGAATACTTTATACTTTTTTCTTATTAACTTATTAGTCAAATTAATACTTATTGTTTACTTGCTATTACTTACATCATTGCAAATTTGTGGTACAAAATATGCCTGAAAATGTTACCTAAAATACAGGTCTAACCTGTTTATGGGATAGCGATTCTCTCAAATGTATGATATATTAGTTACTAATCGAAATATCTGTTACTGCTCTCTTAATAACTTTTTTAAATTGCTTTTCGTCAAACAATTAGCTAAGAAAACGCGACTAATTTAACATTTCAACAAAAAGTAGTTTTCGTTTAACAGCTACACACAGCTACTTAACTTTAACTAAAAATTATTCAATCGCGTCGTAAGTAATGTTGTAAGTTTTACCCTAAGTTTAGATAACTTATTAAAAAATAAGAACTTTACCGTACTTATAATATTAAAAGTCCATCAAAGATTGCGCGCGCGCCATATTGGGTCCAAACGTAAATAAATGAGGCTAAAATTTAAAATTATAATAGGATTGTATCCGGTGACATAAATGTGTAGAGTTTGTTACTAACGACTTGTGCTACGACGATGATGTTGCACAGAGGTGGGGTGGAGAGTTATTCATTGTATATTTTTTATTATTACATGGATACAACACTGCCTTGCCTCGAAAGGCGGCAGGACGCACTCCGACGAGGTTGGCGTCAGTCGGCCGGTGAGGTAGAGCCCAATGGGAGAGAAATCGACGAACTACACGGGCATTGTATAGCAAGACTGCTTTCTGCATCTGGGCCGTCACCAACTTGCTATTGACGACTTGTAGTTATTTTATTTACATTATTATTGCGACGCGATTTCGCCTTAAAAGGCGGCGAAACGAACACATAATATGTTGGCAACAGGTGACTAGAGTCATGGGCCAATTCAGAGAGATATCGATACCCATACGAGGGAAAATCAAATTGCAGTTACAAAGATTTTCGATATAAATGCAAACTTACAAATACGTATTGTCATTGACTGGATGGCATACATGTAGGTAAAGAAAAAAATAGAAAAAGATCGTTATTTGCTATCATTGGTAACGCAAACCATAACCTTTTTCTTCTACCTGATAAAGCTCAGCTCGCTTTCGCTGTTCTAATATAACACAGTTAACAATTCCTTATTTATTTAAACGTTTTTATTAGATTTGAACGGATCTATATTATTATTCTATGTAGCGGAATCTTAGAAAGTGATTTTTACCCACTTGCAGTAGTCAAATTGATCTGAAATTTTGCACACATAACAAGGCCGATGACAATGCAATAGTTAAAAATTATTCACAAATTTTCAGGCGATTTTTTAACTTTAAAATTAAGCAAATTTTTTATACTGTCGGCTCTATATATTTCCTATGCTATCTAGTTTTACCTGCCATCTCTCGGCAACTAATTGTGAGTGCAGATAAAGTATGGTGTCTAAGGTGGCCTTAGTACCACGATTGCATCACCGCACTATGTAACTACCTCAATGCGCTCGTACTTCTTATTAGGAGACTAAAGTGTTAAAGTTTTTGATGCTTATAAGACACAAACAGAAAATATTGTTCTACAAAACATGGGTTTCCTGGTCGAGTGGTTCATGTAACGGACTGCCGTACACGAGCGCGCGGGTTTGATTCCCGCACAAATGTTCGTGCGGGAATCAAACTCGCGCGCGTTGTATTTACAAATGCCCGTGTGGTGACGGATTAAGAATACAAGTACCACCACCCCATCTCCTCTCAAGGGTGCTGTAAAAGTCAGCTAAGGGATATTGCACGTAGATAACATCTTCTGTGAGAGACGGAAAGCTCGAAAATAAACCTTGTGCCAACACGCCTGGTCAGCGCGGCACAGTAGACCATGATCCCTCCCAAAGTGGAGGAGGCCCTTGCCCAATAGTGGGACGTAAATGGGCTGGAGAGGTGAAGATTTACAATAGAAAAGTACTATCTATCTATCTATCTATCTGTCTATCTATCTATCTGTCTATCTACCTATCTATCTATCTATCTATCTATCTATCTATCTATCTATCTATCTATCTATCTATCTATCTATCTATCTATCTATCTATCTATCTATCTATCTATCTATCTATCTATCTATCTATCTATCTATCTATCTATCTATCTATCTATCTATCTATCTATCTGTCTATCTATCTATCTATCGATCTATCTATCTATCTATGTAGTATATCCGTATTCTGGTACCCATAACACAAGCATATAAGCTAAGTTTGGTACCAGAGGACGTTGTGTGAAATGTCCATGAATATTTATTATTTCATAGTATGAATATAAGGTTTCTTTTTGATAATGGAAAGCAACAGTGACCGCGACTGTATATTTCCCTAAGTAATATTTATTTTTGTAGTATCGTTTAGTATTCATAGCTTCGTTTGTATCTATGTATCAATTTACTTATAGGGAATCTTTGAAAGTGAATTTTATCTACATGTATTAATTAGATTGGACACATATTTAAGAACCGATGTCACCGTATAATATATTTAGGATTTTTAAGTGTATTTTTTTTAGATTTTTAAAATACATTCATTGTTTCTTCTCTTCAGCCCACTAAAATGCTATTATTAATCAAGGATCTCCTCCCCCTTGCCGGTTCATGGTCAGGCTAAAAAAAAAGGATCTCCTCCACTTTTGAATAGTGTTAGGTCTTTGTCTGCCATGTTGATTAAAGGTATTGATATAGAGTTTTGTTTAGAGATTTTTGTCTTTCTCTAATCCTTTTACATCCCATTGTTGGGTATGGTACATTGGGCCTCCTCCTGCGAAGAAATTATGGTATACTATACCGCGCTGACCGTTTCGGCACAGGCTTTAGTTTCAAGTTTTTTGTCTCTGACAGATGTTATCTGTGTATAATTAAATTTTAATTAGCTGAGTTTTACAGAACCCAGGAGAGAAATTTCCTGTCTTTCACAGAAGATATATTAATTATAGTTTTCTAGGAAGAAAATATAATGATAAAAGTACTATTCCTCATCACATGAACGGTGCACGCAGACTTTAAGCATCTAGATGTCTGTATGCTAAGGTAAATCTAACTTAAGGTAAGAAGACAAACGGTATAGCAGTTTCAGCCGCTAAAATAGAGTTACAAACTCACAAAACTCCAGTTTGATATATTTAACTACTGTTTAGACATAGTTGGGATTAAAAAGTATAAACTAGACTTAGGCTTTACATTTAATGACAAAAATTATGTTGTTTTTTATTATACAAAGTGACATACTAGCTTATGTATGTGACTTCATCTTCTTAAACAGAGGAGACACATAAAAATGACAAGATTTTCATGAAAACCAAAATTTTGTCTCTTGTATCGACACAACTATCGAATTTAAAAAATAATAAAAAGAAAATGACGTTTTTTATTATTTAAAACGGCTCTCACATTTCCCGTCTTTACGAAAATTTTAATATACACTTTTTCTTAGCGCTTAATGCCAACAGTATAAATAAGCGTTGATAATAATACGACAGATAGAACTGATAGAAGGCCTCGTTCTTTGTAGTTATAAATGCATACATACAGACCAAAAATCATAACTTAATTAGTTCTAAAACTAAAAATCACGCTTAAAAATCCAATAAATAAAATTTTTTAAGTATTGCATTGTCATTGGTACTTAATATGTGTGCAAAATTTCAGATCGATCCGACTACTGTAAGTGGGTGAAAATCACTTTCAAAGATTCTGCTACATAGATTAATACACTGATAGATACGTACCGAACTAATATAAGCGTGTTAAAAATCAACAGAATAAAACCATAAAATTTAACTGTTCAAAAACATGGTGAACTAATTTCAATATGAAAGGAAAATTGGCACTCAGTACTAAAAACTCCAAGTTAATTTAGTTACAAGACAATGATATAAAGTTATACAGGAAGAGACTTCACTCGCCAGTTATAGCACAGTTGGCATCGCTGTTGAGCGCAGTCGATATTATAGCAATAAATAATATTTGATAAATACGTACAAGAAGTTTGGCAAAGTTTTGTCTAGATATGCGGAATAAGATTTACTAGATGTGGCTTACAATGAACTGGGATCCATTTTGAATTTAAATAGCGCATGATCGATGACCGAACATGACTATAATTTGTGTGAGGAATATACCTAGTTAAATTGGACTGTGTCTGGGTGTTTTCTATCTTTTATGAGAACGTATTTACATAAACATTCCAAAGGGTATGCGTATATTTTCAGTCATTACTCAAGATATTTCCTTAGATTACAACCCTTCATTCCATTATTTATTGTCCGTAAATATCGTTTTTTTATAATAAAATTACTATCTGTTGACCACAACGCGTGTAAGTGGGATTAAAAAAAAATCCTTAACCTATTCAAATGAATTGTAAAACTATTTTTGTCAATAAAGACTATAGAAAAAAATCATTCATGTGAACCACCCAAAACTGCATCCGTGGGGGTAGTTTTGAAGATTTTACCTCACATAGGGACATACATACATACATACAATAACGACTCACTCTTCCAACTGAGTTACCATGGTTCCTGTACATGATAACTAAATTTTTCACTACAATATTTCTCAATGTGAGTTAAACATTGCTCGAAGTTTTATTTAGTACTAGCTGTTGCCCGTGACTTCGTACGTGTTAAATCTTAATAAACATTACTATACTGGTTTTAGTCATGTATTCAGCTCGGTTTCACTATTATAAGTTAGTAAGGATCGATTTATTGATTAAAAGCATAGCGAGTTAATTGCAAAAACTAATAAATAAATAAGTTTTTTCAGTCAATGTTCTTATAAATATATCACAATACTTAATATATTTTTTCCAGTACATTTATATCAATGTAAGTCCAGTATGTTAGTATAAAACTAATACAATAATCGCTAATGGAGCGATGCAGTAGCCACTACTTACACTGTCACAGTTATATCATAACTATATAATATGTTTTATATCTGTTATATACTTAATATGTATATGAAAATAATTGTTACTTTTATATTTTGCGTAAAGATATTTTTTCGAGTCTACTCTATTTTAGGATGGTATTTGGACTACTTATGCTGCGTTAACTAGGCGAACAGATATTAATATCAAGTTTTCTATCTCTTGCGGATGATACTTAGCTTACAATACCTATGACACTTTATAAATATCAATCGCCTTAACAGCGCTCTAGGGCAGAAATGGGGTGGTGACACTTGTATTCTTAATCCGTCACCACACGGACAAATAGCTAGTATCTTTATAAAACAAAGTCGTTATTTTTGTATGTATGTCCTTATGTGAGCATAAACCTTTAAATACTACGCAAGGGATTTTGATGCAGGTTTTTTAGTAGATAGAGTGGTTCAACAAGATTCTTTTTTGTATAATTTGTTAAGGCTTTAGTATATACTGGGGGAGGTGAGGCTCGAAATCTATAAACGTGGGCAAAACTGCGGGCGTAAGCTAGTATTCTGTAAATACCTTTATGCAGTCAATCATTTAATTCGAACACCATATGTGACACATACGGGCCAATACCTAACTATTCAATCCATTTTAAAAACAAAATTTATTTACATTACACATCACTTTTATAACTATTAGCTATAAGATTTAAATTGCGTTGTATGAGTGAAATATAATTCGGTATAGATGCATTGCTCGTTCATTGGTTTGAATTTGAATTTGGAACGATATAAGGAAGAATACACACTGGATATATGTAACGCTGCGTGTGGTGACAGATTAAGAATCACCACCCGATCTCGTCCCAACGGTGCTGTAAAAGTCAGCTAAGGGATATTGTACACAGATAACATCATCTGTGAGAGACGGAAAACTCGAAAATAAACCCTGTGACAAAACGCCTGGTAAGCGCGGCGCAGTAGACCATAATCCCTCCTAAAGTGGGGGAGGCTCGTGCCCAACAGTGGGACTTAAATGGGCTGGAGAGAAAAAAGAGAGAGAGAGAGATATGTAACGCACCTAAGTAAATTAAAGAATGAAATGTGAAAATGAAATAATCATACTTACTATTTACTATCGCTACAACTTGTATTACTGTGAACATGGGATTTAAAGTTATAAAATTGTTGTTACCTTCATTTGTAATTTAGACTCCCATTAGCATGAGTCTACCTCTTTACTGGTTTTCTTATTGCTATTTCATATAATATTCACTATTTTGTAATGTTATTAAATAAATTGAAAAAAATATAATAAAAAAAAAAATACATATAAAAAACATATAAGTTTTATATGTTTAATGTAAAGTACACTTAACCACAATTGTTCGTTTGACCGGCTTCATTCAATGTCCGGCTTTGCTTTCCGGAATCATTCCGGATACACCACGTGTCAATTATTGATAATATTTAAGTTATACCGATAAATATTTTTTTTTATATATTCCAACGTAACGAAAAGCAGAATTAGTAATTTAGAAATAAGTATGTAATATAAAAATGAAAATAGCCATATTGACACTTTGAAAATACGTACATCTCGACAAACATATTATATTTTATTTAGTAGAGGTATAAAATAGTAATAGTTTAAACACTAAGAAACAGGTATTAATAATAGTTGTGAAAATCCCTGACTTTTGTACCAACCATTAGAAGGGGATGGAAATCTCCTTGAAACAGAATTTAATTTATCATAGAAATGATAGCAAGTAATTTGACGAGCCTCGTGGTTGAGTGGTTCATGTAATGGACTGCTGATCAAGAGGTCACGGGTTCGATTCCCGCTCGGTACAATTATTTGTGTGATTTTTCTAATTGTCATACAAATGTTTGTACTGCGTCTGGGTGTTTATATGTATTATAAGTATGGATTTACAAAAGAAAAGTAGTATATGTATTCTATCCGTATTTTGGTATCCATAACACAAGCATATAAGCTTAGCTTGAGACCAGAGGACGTTGTGTGAAATGACCACGAATATTTATCATTTAACTTTAGATCTACGTTTCAGCTACGAAAGCCTACGCAGTGCTACGCGTTGTAGCATCTTATTATCCCTTTGGCGACTTGTACAGCACCCATAGATTTCTTATTGTTGACGTATTTATTATTCAGTCGGTGTGTCAGATCACTCAATTTCTTCCTAATGCCAACTAAAGGTTGGCCAATATGTAAGAAAAAAAATCTAATTTTGTGAGAGACGGGTTATTCGAAATCAAGACAACACATCTGATCAATGCAATATAGTAGATTAAATATCTCTCGAAGTGGAGAACGGACGTGCCCAATAGTGGGACAGTAATCAATGGAAACGTTTTACGTTATATTTATTTTAATTACTAGCTGTCCCTGCAAACGTTGTTTTGCCATACTAAAAAAAAGGTTTGAAAAATAGATGTTGGCCGATTCTCAAACCTACTGAATACGCATGTAAAATTTCATAAAAATCGGGCAAGCCGTTTCGGAGGAGTACGGCAACTAACACTGTGACACGTGAATTTTATATATAAGAAGATAATCTTTAGTCTATAATAAAGAGTTTTTATAACAACAAAGTTCAGTTTACGTTGTTAAATTGTGTTATTGACACTACAGAATTTCATTTTTTAGTTAAGTTTAGTTTAGTTGTACACATAGAATTGGTACCTACTAATGTCTAAAACGCACATTATCTTTTGAAAGGATATCATTAATAATATATATTGGAAGGAAGAAACGACACAATAATACCACTCGCAATGTTTGACGCAAATAAATAATAGTTATGACGTCACCCACCCTGTATCACCCTACATGCAAATCGAGGGTGACCCCGAGATAGACGTCGACAAAGCATGTTATTTATGTGGAAACGTCAAGGAGAGAGGATTACTATGTCTCTATCGGAGTATAACGTTTCTTTTAGTGAATTTCTTATATTAAATAATTGAGTATTTAAAAAAACAGTTTAAGCGACTTCACGTGCCTTTTAAATTTGAGCATTTTCCTCGATTTCTCAGGAGATAACCATCAGATTCTGACCTAGTGCCAATAGCACCCTACGGGAACCATCAGCTTTCAAATAAACAAAGAATTATTAAAAATGCTTCGCCCAGTTAAAAGTTATGGAGGTAAAAAACAGAAATAAAAAAAAACAGACGAATTGAGAACTTTATTTTTTTTGAAGTCCGTTAAAAACCGTCAATTCTAAACCACATCTTATAAAGCTGCTTGCATTCTATCCATTTCTCCATTTCCGTCCTATTTTTTTTCTGAAATGAATGAATTTTTCCGATCAAAACCTCATTCCAATAAGAAATTTAAGCAATGGAAAATAATACATCAAAAATCAATTATATTTGTCGGCACTTGTACTTCTAAAACAATGTTATGTGCCTCTCCTAAGATAGAGAAAAAATATACTCTACTTCGATGGCTGACTGACATGCGTTGAGTGAACCGCTAATCTCAACACTAACAAGCCTGATGAGCGTGACATAACATCTTCTGTGAGAGACGGAAAATTCGAAAATAAACCCTATGCCAACACGCCTGGTCAGCGCTGCATAGTAGACCACAATTCCTCCCAAAGTGGAGGAGGCCCGTGCCCAACAGTGGAACGTAAATAGGCTGGAGAAGAGAAGAAGAAGAGAATAGGAAAGGGAATATGTCCAGACCCTATTTATGTTAATTACTTAATAAATCTACTAGGTGTTGCCAGCAACTTCGTACGCGTGGAATGTAAATAGTTGTAACAAATTATACAAAAAAGCTATCCTTTTAAACCACTATATCTATTAAAAAAACCGCATTGAAATCCGTTGCGTAGTTTTAGAGATATAAGCTCACAGATACAAAAATAATGACTTCCTTACTTATGACGATGATATACTTTGACAAGCCTCGCGGTTGAGTGGTTCATATAACGGACTGCCGATCACAAGATTGCGGGTTCGATTCCCGCTCGGGACAATAATTTGCATGGTATTCATAATTGTCATACAAATGTTTGTACTGCTTCTGGGTGTTTCTATGTATTATAAGTATGTATTTACAAAAGAAAAGTAGTCTATCCGTAGCTTGGGACCAGAGGATGTTGTGTGTAATGTCCGTAAATATTTATTCATTCTTATTTATTATTTATTATAAAAAAGCCGCCACTTTTGTATGTATGTCCCTATGTGAGCTTAGATCTTCAAAACCACCCAACGGATTATAATGCGGTTTTTAATAGATATAGTGGTTCAAGAAGATGGCTTTTTTATATAATTTGGTTAGGTTCTTAAAGTACCACGCGTAAGAAGTAGCGGACAATAGCTAGTTGTTTTGTAATATGCAAAGATTTGATTTTTTAATAACTTGTAGTAAAAGCTAATATTATTATAATGCTAAAGTAGCCGCCTGATTATCTACCCTCTATCTAAGCAGGTTGACCGTCCTAAGTCCAGGAATGTCATACGATCATTTATCAACCGAAGATTACCAGCCCTTGTTTAGAGGTTCCCGAAAGAAAAATGAATGTCTATTGCTAAATAGACGTTTGGCAAATAAATGAATATTGTGTATTGTTTGTGGTTCAACATTTCCTTAACGAGCCTCGTGGTCGAGTGGTTCATGAAGCGGACTGTCGTTCACGAGGTCGCGGGTTCGATTCCCGCTCGGGACATTCATTTATGTGATATTTATAATTGTCATACAAATGTTTATACTGCGTCTGGCCGTTTCTATGTATATGTAGTAATTAGTATGTATTTACAAAAAGAAGTAGTATATATGTATTATATCCGTATTCTGGTACCCATAACACAAGCATAATAAGTTTAGCTTGGGACCAGAGGACGTTCTGTGAAATCTCCATGAATATTTGTTTATTTATATTTAACATCTGTCTATAAACTAGCTGATAACAGCGACTTCGTACGCGTGTAATTAAAAAAAAAACCATTTTTAGACTTTGACAAATTTCATCTTTGTTCGCGTTAATCTCGGGAGGATCGTTCACGTGGGTTAGTTACCCAATGTAACATTTTCACTTGTACTCCACTCCTATTTGTCGCAGCGTCATGTTATATACCCTATAGCTTATGTATTTTAAGTCTGAAATGAAATAATTTTGATTTTGATTTGATTTAATTTATAGTCTTACTCAATAAATATACTATCCAACACTGAAATAATTTATCAAATCGGACCTGTTGTTTCTGAGATTAGCGTGTTCAAAGAAACAAACTCTTCAGCTTTATGATATTTGTATAAATTATAGATTATATAAGTCAAATTGGCTTTTCTTTCTTTTAAATAAAAAACAAACCATTGAAACTTTTGTAAGCTTAAGTGTTAAAACACTCATAAAATCATTGACGTAAATGAAATGAAATGAAATGAAAAACCATTTAATCACGTAGACACAATTTTTCAGAAAGATTATTATTACTACATGTCCAATTTTTTTTTTCCCTACCACCGAAAGCCCTTAAAGTCCGATACAAAATACTAAGAATTACATATTAACCCTTAAAATGCCCAACATTAATACAAAAGGGTGCACAAGAACGATGGCTCCAATAAGTCAGCTCGTATTAACACCCCCATCGTAATGGGACACATATGAATAATGGTGAAAGGAAATTTTGACTATTTGGAAAGGATATCACTATTTTCGATGTAGGTATATGTCGATCTATAAAAGGAATATCAAAACGGACTCTCGTGTGTAAAGTATTTGTCCTGTATTCATTAAACGGGAAATGTTTGTTTAGGGAGTATTCACGTCATTCAAATATCACACAAATGATTGTCCCGAGCGGGAATCGAACCCCCGACCTCGTGAACGATAAATGTCTAACAAATGTTTGTACTGCGTCTGGGTGTTTACTATGTATTATAAGTATGTATTTACAAAATAAAAGTAGTATATGTAGTCTCTCCGTATTATGGTACCCATAACACAAGCGAATAAGCTTAGCCTGGGACCAGAGGACGTTGTGTGAAATGTCCATGAATATTTATTTGAATATTTATTTATTTTTCCTCTTCCTCTCCACTGTTTTAACATATACGCGAGTTAAGAGTCTCAAGGAACTACCTATATATCTTATCTTAAAAATATAAACAACTATCAATCATTGTAACCGCATACATAATCCTAACCCTTCCGTGCTCATGTCCATCGCATGTCATTTATAACGGACAAATCCGCGCTCGGGATACATTTCCTTGATATGTCTTATTTATTGTCAAAATGCCAGACGGGATGGAGCGAAAACTATTTGTCATTGACAAAGCTTTTCGGATAGGCAAACCCTTATCGGCGTTGTAGGGTTAGTTCCAGGTGCTACGGACATGTTTGTGGACATTTCGACCATTGTTTGTTTAGAAAATTCTTTAGATTTGAATAGTATATTTATTTATTGTAATATCCGTGATGGATTAAGATTATTTTATAATTATCACCATTATATTTCCTTCCTAGGGTACTGTAAGCCACGTGATAATTTAAATAGAAGACCTACTTTTAGTAAGACGGAAAACTTTAGAACAAACCATAAGTAAACACGATTGATCAGCGTGTCACAGTAGAAATTTTGGATGAATAAGTCGGAGTGCGCCGCTCCGTTTTGAAATTTTTTTTTCAATATTGGCTAGCACATGTATCGAGGAACGATATAGGCTATTAAACATCACGATGCAACGAATAGGAGCTAAGCATCAGTGAAAAATGTTGCAAATACTGAAAAATTATCCATATTCATAAGTTACGTTCTAAATTCCACGCGTACGATGTAGCGGACAAATAGCTATTTTATTATATAGGTCATTCTATATTCGGTGTGGTCAGTCCTTTACAATATTGTCTTGTAGTATAGTTTGACTCAGTCTATCATAGTTTCAATGTCCTATTTCGATATAAGATAAGACACCTATTTAACTAATGGCTGTTGGGATATTGAACGTCATGTCACTCAGTCTGAAGGCGTCCGGTTTTTGAACGATTGTCATCTGCTGATGACTGCTAGGGTTGGTTCTGATAAGTTTATGTTTTAAGACTAACATTCTGAAAATTGGACTATCTACGTAATATGTGTAAATGAACGAAGCGGCTTTGATTTCTATTCAGAATACAATTATTTAAATTAATGAACTAAATAATCTACTTAGTTTAAAAACAAAAAAAAAACACGCTTGAAAATCCTAAATATTTTTTATTATTATTGCTGTCATTATTATTATTGTCATCGGTACTTAATATGTGTGCAAATTTCAGATCAATCAGAGTACTGCAAGTGGGTGAAATTACCTTCAAAGATTCTTTTTCATTGATTAATACGTTGATAGATACGTTCCAAATTAATAAGCGTGTTAAAAAAAAAAATAGCAAGTCAAAAAAGTCTGAATAGATGATTATTTTTTATTGAAAAGAGGGTTTACTGAGGTTTGAGGGTTTACTATAATATTATTTTGAACTGTTTTGTTAAAATTTGGTAATAGAATTTATGTACATATTTTAAACGTAAAGCTGGATACAAAGTAAAAATATTGATTTGAAGTCAATCTCTTGTGTCGTGCGTAATCTTTTTAAATATAATCTGATATTGTGTTTAAAAAGAGTACACACATTAAATACAATTTACACGATATACCAAAAAATTCTAGGAATTTTTTCTTTATCAAACATATTTTCAAGAGTTAACCGCAAATTGTTTACGGCCCTTCAATACCCAATTACACCTAATTTACATAAACCACATTGAACCGGTTAAAACCAGTTCCTAATTGAAAACGATTTCGGATTACAAAAAGAATTCACCTCAATAAATGAAAGCGAATTTGAATTTAGAACTCTTGAAAAAAGAAAGAATTTACCTTAATAAATATTTGTCGTTGTGGCAGCCCTGGAATTGTTGGGATGTCATGTCCGAGCCCTTTTCAAAATGGCGACTGTCGTCAACTGAAGGGTGGCGGTCAGTGCCGTATTGTATCTTGTTTGTGACGAAATTATGTTATTTATTGATATGTTTGTGTATCAATGTTGAGGGGTAATTTTGACTTGTAAGGTAGTGGACATTTTCTTGGCATCTGATCTTCTTTTAGTTAATAGATGTATCACTGTTGTGCACAAGTCTCTACTTATCAAGAGTGCAGTATTTAGCCTACAGATATTTTAATGTGAGTTCTAGAAAAAGATAAAAGTAAGAAAGAGAGAGACATGAATAAGAGAAAGAAGAAGTAAGTAAGTACAACCCTATTAAGTATGTATGTTAGATAAAATTTTAACCGGTAAATGCCAGTTATTATTATGTGTTTCTTATTCAATCCGAATTCTAATTTTAAACGTTTTGAAACAAAGAATTTACCTCAATAACTAAAAATGAATTTAAATTTAGAACAAGTGGTAAAATCGAGATAAAGTTGACGATTTAATTTGGCAAGAAAATAAACATGCTGTTCTAATCAAGTGCATTTACCAACAGGTGGGATCACTGGTTAATAAAAAATTAAAACTTTAATTAGCTATCAACACATCAACACCTGCAATCAGGCTCGATACTTTAATAAATAATGAACAACACTAAACACTAGTGAGGGGTATGTGAGCATCGACATCGATGTCTGCGGTTACGATCGCAGCGTTAACTTTGCATTATTAATGATTCATTTAGTTCACACTAACCGAGCGGCGGCCGTGATCCCTTTGGGTTTGAACTAGGGATGAGACATTTATAGATAAAAATCTGTTATCGATAAAAATCTATCTGTCAGATAAAAGTATTTTATTAAAAGTGTCGTATTAAGTTTACTATTATGGGCAATATTTGGTAGAATAGATTATAATTCTATATTAAATTAATAGTAGTGGCAGTTATTTATTCGAACTAACTGGCATAGCTAAACCTTTCACTTGCATGTAGTTCTGACAGGAGCCATTTTTATGGCATGCGTATGCAAGACATTTGTTTTAATTCAATACTTAGACATACTACTTAAATATACACAAAACTTCACAGCAATCGATAAAATTCCTTTGGAGGAGAATGGTGGCTAACCTTGTATAACGAGTATTTCAAATAATAATAAGTACTATCTCAAAATTTAACCAAATATTCGGTATAATATTTGGTATGTATATCTATTTGGTACATAAACTTAGTTTGTTTGCTATATTGTATACTACTTCTACAAAAATTATAAAACTTTAGTCTAAGATAAAATTATGTATGTTTTACCTTTATATAATTTAAATTTTCTTTATATTGTTAAAATTTTGTTATATATTTAGAAACTAAGATATTTTTATTAATTTTATGTAGTCTGAGCATAATGTAATATAATATAGTTTATGGTAAAAATCTATCTTTATGGTCAATGTAAAATTAAATTGGATGTGGGTAAACCCTGTAATAACTGATTGTATAAGACACATTACAGCTCAGTCTCACCCGTGACCATGGTGACTGCAAAGTTTCTGAAACGCCGGGATAAAATTTGAAACAAATATACGCGTCTGAATCCGTAAAAGGTAGTTTTATTTGAGCAAATATTCGATACTTTAGAAATATTTGTGTTTTGATTCAATTTCAATTTAAGTTCAAAATGTAAAAAATAAACATTTACACGAGCCCTTCACAAGGATCATATTTTTGCTAATGTTATCGATATCGACAAAAAAAGGTCAGTTCCCATCACTAAACAATGTTTAGTCAGTGCAATCGGCGATCTGATTAATAGTAGTCGCTCGAAATGTTTAATCTTTCCCGAAGCGTCTCTCGACTGAGACCCTTTGCTCTTCAACGAACCAAACACACATATATTATGCATTAACTATCGATTGTTTATTAACTATTATGTTCCTTGTGAAGACAGTCTGATAACACAAACATCTTCCCATTTAATTCCATGTATATTCAAAGCATACTCGTAGAAACACAGGTGTAACACCATAATTCAGTTAATAAACTAAATTATAATGGAAAATATTGGTCCTACAATACAAAATGCTCAAAAGATGGCTATGTACAGAAACATCGATGCAATGTTTAACTCACATTGAGAAAAATTGTAGATATTTAGTAAACGTGTACAAGAACCATAATAGCTCATTTGAGAAAGTGACGGAACGGTATTCCAAAGTCTTGGGTTCAAGTCCCGCTCATGGTGATCATTTTTTTTTACTATAATTTAGTTTAATAAGTGAAAGAATTATCAAAATTCGTTAAGAGGATACCAAAATAGCTTCGTGCATTTTTCTACGTACGAAGTTTTCATTGTTTCTTTAGATTGAATGGCTAGAGCTCTAATTTTTAAGTATATGTTTTTTCAATATATGATCTAGGATCGCATAAACTCAGAAACGCGATTGAAAAAAGTTTTCTCGATAGAAAATCTTAGCGAAATAACCTCTCTAATTTTTTATTTTTTTCATTTGTCGGTCTATTATCGCGTATTAACTAATAAAATAACTTTAAAAACATAAGTAACTATTATATATAGAAACACGTAAATCAGAATTAAAACATATTTAGTAGATTTTGAGTAAATAGGAAAAGTATCCCTAATTCTTCATTTTCTGTGCCTACTGGCTGTGTTAATATGTACGTGTCGGCGATGATATTGAATAATATTGATGTAGGCCCTTAAGGAGTTTTTCGTTTAATTTATTCCTTACAAACAAACAGAAATACAAGAATTTTCTTTATGATATTAGTATAGATAAAGATTAAAAAAAATGCCTCAATCAATTACAAACACGTAGTATTAACTCACAAATGATTAGACAAACGTTGCGGCGTCTTGTAGGAGGCGGAATCAAACCGTGGGGCACCGAACAAACATGGGGTATCTTTGGTTACCCCTCTTTTTCATTGAGCGCATAAAATGTTGCTGGAATATTTCGCAATTTATATTTAAGATATTATATTGTAAACCGATTTATATGAAACGATTGTTAACTGACTATCTAGCGAATTAGTTTTTTTGTGTTTGATAGACCGATTTAATATTTATATAAGTGTACTTGCATGCTTTGCCTCTAGCCGAAATGTAATAATATAAATGTAATTTAACTACCTATCTCATATAAGTGAACTGTATAGTACTTTTGATAAATAATAATAAAATTATTTAAACCTAAATAAAGCTACTTCTTACGGATTTAAACTCATGTATTTGTTTTATATTTTAGCCCGACGTTTCGGACTCTTTGCGGTCACCATGGTCACGGGTGAGACTGAGCTGTGAGCGTGTTTAAGATATTATTCTGACAAGCTATATGATCAAGTATTAGTATAACCGACTTCTGTTTAAGAGGTCACGGCTTCGATGACAGCATAAAACAGTTTTATTGTAAAACGATTTTGTAATGCATTAGGATGTGTATAAATAATATAAATATAATAACCTGGGTCGACATTTTCGATCCCAAAACTGTGAGTATTAGCCGGTAATATAGTATTTCTAATAAATATAATAATTAAATTTAAAGTTAAGTGAGAACTTCTACGTCTTGAAATAGCCATACTCGGGGACTGTAGCTTTTCATTACTGGCTATTTCTTTTAATAATTGTACAACTACTTTTGGGAATTGCTTATATAATAGATATTAGTACCAATTCTGCGTACACAGCTAAACTTAATTTAACTAAAAATTAAAATTGATAGTGTCAATGGCACAATTTGGCAATAGTAACTGAACTTTCTTATTATAAAAACTGTGCATTAGACTAATGATTTCAATTAATGTGAATGTGTACAACGAACTAGCAAGTAATATATATAATTAACACTATCAATTTTCATTTTTTAGTTTAGTAAAATTTAGTTGTGAACGTAGAATCAGTACTATTATAAATTTAACATCTCTATCAATGCTTTAAATCAATCATTTTATATTTTAACGTGAAATAAACACAGCAACATTTTAGCGCTCCGATTTTCTCGCGACGATCGCAAGTCTTACCGATGTTTTCTTTGTTCGAAAACCTTTACCAAATATTTGAGCTAATTATACGCTTGATTTAACACTCTCCACTGAATTCAACAATCGTTTGTCTTGTCTAACAATGCTATTGTTTAACCAGGATTCACTTGCTTTTTATCTCGTTTTGTTCATTTAATGAGCTAGTGATTTTAATAGGATTAAAATGTCTATATTGTATATTATTTATAGTTTTGTTTTACAACTTTAGAAGGTTATTACAAAAGCTAAGCTTAGTTTGGGGTTAGTACATTTTTTTTAAATACAGAACTACAGAATATTCTCACAAAATATTCATGAAAGTTTTACACAATGTCCTACGTAGACATTTACGGTCTTATTCATAATGACTTATCGGAGGTTTATACAGAGATTTTATCGGAGAGATAATAAACGTTTTATCGTAAAAAGACCATTATGAATAAGAAGTTTTGACTATTTTGGCGAACCTATTTTAGAGAACTTTTAAACCTCCGATAACTCATTATGAATAAGGCGGTAATGCGTTACGTGCAGTCTTAAATTACGTTAATTATAAACAATAATACGTACCTAATAGATTAAAGAAATATTTATTTTATTTATTTATTTATTTCACACTTCATGCATTACAATTGCAAGGGCGGCCTTAATGCCTAAGGCATTTTCTACCAGCCAACCATAGGAAGATGCAGATTAGATTATTAATATTAGATAGATTATTAAATATTTCACTAAAAAAAAAACATAATTCAAAATAAAGTCTAGTATTTCTTTCTCTCTTTAACAGAAAAAACTATTATCTTAAATGAGAATTGAACCTACGAGCTAAGCTAGGAAACCAGAGAATATTAAGAAAGACTTATCATAATGAGCAAAATGTGCTTAAGAAATAATTACCTACGTGATTAGTATGCTTTTCATCTATAAGAGTACCTATTATAAAGCTTTTGCGTTTGAACACGCTGATCTCAACTACTGGTTTGAATTGAACAATACTTTCAGTGTTGGATAGCACACCTATCTCTGAAGGCTATATGCTATATAACATCACGCTGCGATTAATAGGAGCGAAGAAATAATATTTTCAAACACTTTAACGACTCATTTGTTAAAAAAAAACTACTTTTTACGGATTAAAACGCGTATATTTAATTTTGATTTTAATTTTGGCCCGACGTCTCTGAGACTTTGCAGTCACCATGATCACGGGTGAGACTGAACTGTAATGTGTCTTCTACGATCAGTTATTACAGGGTTTACCCACATTCGATTCACATTCGACACAGCTTAGTCTCACCCGTGACCATGATATACTAGCATAGTATACTAGCAAACTTATTATTCTATAATATTAAATTGTCAAACACAATACCAAAATTCAATATACGGAAAGTAGTAACCCTAAAATGCCACATCATTTGTCACAGTAACTTTCAATAAGGGTACAATGTACCAACTTCATATCATACCTCAAAAAATATTCCAATATTATGATTTACGACATAATACCGAATGGCATGCGACCAAAAACACAATACTTTATAAAAAGACCTGTATTTATTTGGTTAGTGTACGCAATCGCAGGTCAAAATAAATTGGTTTGTATAAGATAAACATTTTTTTCTCCCCCGAGGTATGCAAAAATGTCGCCCAGATATTCTCTGTTTGGGATAATACTAAAATAGCGAGAAGCAGTTTTTGTTCATATAAATCTTCAATAGACTTAATACACTGGAGTGCTATTGGATTTTCTCAAAAAGGGTAGAGAAAGGAAGAAAAATAAAATGTTTGTCATTTTTATATGAAGCTATAAAAATATATGCAGGCGATATAAAATTCTTATAGCTTATTATATAAGATAATGTTATGTTGTAATTTTGGGAAAGACGTATTTATATTTTGTCATTATTATTCTTCTATAAAGCTACTACTCATTGTAATTATATATGGTCTGATTCATAATGACTTATCGGAGGTTTAAAAGTTCGCTAAAATTGTCAAAAATTGTTATTCAATATAGTCTTTTTACGATAAAATATTTATTATCTCTCCGATAAAGTTATTATTTAAGCCTCCGATAAGCCATTATAAATAAGACCATTAGTTTAAGGGCCTACATCAATATCATCGCCGACACGTACATATTAACACAGCCAGTAGGCACAGAAAATGAAAAATTATGGGTACTTTTCCTATTTACTCAAAATCTACTAAATATATTTTAATTCTGATCCACGTGTTTCTATACATAATAGTTACCTATGTTTTTAAAGTTATTTCATTAGTTAATACGCGATAATAGACCGACAAATGAAAAAAATAAAAAATTGGAGAGGTTGTTTCGCCAAGATTTTCTATCGAAAAAACTTTTTTCAATCGCGTTTCTGAGTTCATGCGATCCTAGATCATATATTGAAAAAACATATACTTAAAAATTAGAGCTCTAGCCATTCAATCTAAAGAAACAATGAAAACTTCGTACATAGAAAAATGCACGAAGCTATTTTGGTATCCTCTTAATTGACTGACTTGACGACTGACAGTCAAGAGAAAATGCTTGAAACAAAACCTAACTTCGTACTATCACGACCCCGAGGTCAATAGTGGGACGATTATGAGTAATATGGGCTCCTCCATCCAGCCAGCATAGTGGGACGTAAATGACGTCCCACTATTGAGAACGGGCCTCCACTTTTGGAGCGATTATAGTCTGCTGTGTCGCGCAGATCAGGCGTATTGGCACAGGGTTTATTTTCGAGTTCTCCGACTCTCACAGAGGATGTTATCTGTGTGCAATATCCCTTAGCTGACTTTTACAGCACCCTTGGGAGGAGATGGGGTGGTGACACTTGTGTTCTTAATCCGTCACCACATGGAGAAATATAATGTGGGCTGGGAATGGAAAATATTTAATACGGTGATTCCTTTCTCTCTTTCCAGTCTATTAGTGTCGGGAGTGTTTTTAGTCTACTATGACGCCATGACCAGGCTCGATGGAATACGCTTTAGTTTCAAGTTTTCCTTGTTTTATAGTTATTGTTTAATGCTTATGCGATATTTTATATTAACCAATTTACATTCTCATTATATTTATTACCTATACGTTCACATACAAATATTCCATTACAATACCAATTTATTTAACACAACACATCGAAATCTAAGCCTCCAGTTAAAATATTACTTGTTTCGTACAAATATAAAGGGAATATGTGTGTTATTTATTAGGTGAGAAATACTTTGATAAATCGCCACCTTCGCGTGGGGTACAAAAGTACCCCCTTAGACGCGTAAGGGTTAAAATTGCTCTGTATATGGAAAAGCAACAATATATTGTTGTATTAGACAAATGTGATTGAGCGTGTGTTCTTGCTGATACAAGTATTGAATAAATCTTAATAACTGGTGTTGCTTGATGGAGAGACGCCATCTTTATTCTTGTTATCGCGACTACATATCTGACTGGCTTTACCGTTTAGTAATGGAGAATAGAAGTGTCACCACCTTATTTCCTTCGCAAAGTGCTGTGAAAGCACGCTAAGAAATAAAGGGCGCCACAAGCGGCATTTTACAATATATTTATATAGCGAGAAACAGACACATGTATATAGAAAAGTAAAGGCGAGAACTAGACGGATATATATTAATATACCGAGATATTTCTATCTTTTTCTCTCTATATACATCTGTCCCTTCTTCGCTATAATAATATATTTAACTGATCAAACGCCGCATAGTAGAATATTGGACGTTATGAGGCTCCTCTATAGAGCTCCTGATAGAATTTTCTAGATACTCTGCGCTGACCTAATCCAGCGCTGACCATTATAATACTGCTTGCGTTAAACAAATGTCAAAATGTCGGTAATTCTATTTTCAAAATATTGCAAAGTATGTATGTATGTATGAGTATTTTGTTTAATTGTGATGGATTGAGATTACAAATATATTAATAACTAGCTGTTGCCCGCGACTTCGTACGCGTCAAATTTAGAAATGAAACTTTAACATACAGAAGTTTACTATGATAGTCGATAGATGGCATTGACAGTCTTTTAAATCGCACTATAGTTTCGTTCGACACATGAACACTTAAGCTCGTCAGTATTTTTATTGTGTCATCTTTTCGTTTTCACATTTATAAATTAGTAAGGATAAGGATTAAGGATTAAGGATAAGGATTGTATTGATTGATATTGATTATTGATTGATTTTATTGACCAGCAGTGGTATTCAGTAAGAAAAAGTGAAGGGAGTTTTCGGTGAATCTTGATCACGTGACAGCGCTCCTCTATTTTTATTGGAGGAGCGCTGTCACGTGATCAAGATTCACCGAAAATTCACTTCACTTTTTCTTACTGAATACCACTGCAGATGTATGAGTGTGGATGAAGCCAAGGAAGTATGTTTGGATCGTAGCAGATGGCGCTCTATAGTCTCTGCCTACCCTCATGGGAAAAAGGCATGATGTTATGATGATGATGATGAAGGATTGTAATCTCAATCCATCACTACGCGGACACGCTGAAACTAGAAATTTGGTCCAGACACCATCAATACTTCTCCGTCCACTGTTGGACATAGGACTCCCCCATAGAACGAACGCCACAACGTGGGGTCCTTCGCTACCTGCATCAAGCGGCTCCTGGCACATTTAATGATATCGTCAGTCCACCTTTTTGGGGACACCACACAGAAATATCTCAAATTTCAGCTTATACTATTGACTAGCTGTTGCCTGCGACTCCGTCCCCGTGGAATTTAGAAAAATTTCCCTGTTATTGCAACATTTTTCACTACTGCTTCGCATCTAATGGTCGTAGCGTGATGTTATATAGCCTAAAGCCTTTATCGATAAATTCCCTATCTAACTCTGAAAGAATTTTTCAAATTGGCCCAGTGGTTCCTGAGATTAGCACGTTGAAACAAACAAACAAACAAGCTCTTCAGCTTTTTAATATTAGTATAGATTTCAAAAATTCGCGATTTGAACTCATAATTTGTTAATATTTCCGACGTTTCGACCGAGTTGCATCGGTCAGTCAGTGACCACGATGCAGCTCGGTCGAAACATTGGCAGGAAAGATGTTAAACCTTTTTTAGCAATAATTAACGTAATTATAGTCTTGGTAATATTTCAGCTTATGTTATTTCACAATTATAAAGTAAATTTGTGTAAATAAAACATCAATATGCAATGATAAAGCTTTGTACACAACAGGGTGGTCGAACCACCCCCTTATACAAGGGAGTACTCTAAGAATAAATGCCCTACATAAAACGGAGTGCTAGAAAATGTACGTGAGCATTCTTAGCACCCCATGTGTGGAGATTTATATAGAGCTGTTAATACCATCATGGTAGGCTTTTTTATTTGTTCACGTGACGACAGGTTAAGAATACAAGTGTCACTACTCCATTTTCTACCCAAGATGCTGTAAAAATAGCTTAGAGACACACGTGGACGTGGATTTAGAATACAGGTGTCCCTATCCCATTTTCTTCTCAGGATGCTGTAAAGCTTAGAGATATTACACAGATAACGGTGACTTCAATCTCTCCCAAAGTGGAGAAGGCCCGTGCCCAATATTGGGACGTTAATTGGCTGCATAAAAAGAGAGGATATAAAGCTTAGTTTCAAGTTTTCTGTGTATCACAAAAGATATCATCTGCCTGTAATATTCTTAGCTGGATCCTTTTTTAAAAAAGGAGGAGGTTCTCTATTCGTCTGTAAGATTTTTTTACTTTTGTGTTTGTTACCTCATAATAGCGTTAAACTGGGAGAAAATAATATTTCTTTTTTTAATATTTCTTTTTTTATTTGAAAGCCGATGCTTCCCATGTGGTCCCATTGGCATCAGATCGATCAAATCTGATAAACATATCCTAAGAAATCGAGAAAAACCCTCAAATTTCAAAGGCACACGTATTGTTTTACACACATTTCACATTATGTTTTTAAATAATCAAAGAGTAGACTACCGAGGTGGTGTCATGAAGTCGTTTAATTTGTTTTTAATAATACTCATTATTTAAAAATGTTTATCGAGGTATTATCTACTCTATATAAGTACCGAAGGAGTCGTTACAAAGACGGTTTTCTGTGGCGTAACGTTCGCAGTATCGCATTATATCATTTATAAACAAAATGTGTTAAAATAAATCGCTACGTCGCACCAGGAGCCGTAGATACGCGGTTTTAATGGCCACACGCGACGCCTACATATTTTATATACTATGTTTATTTGAGTATCATATTCGAGATGATTTGCGTGAAATGAAACGTTTTATCAGTTGTATAAGATATTAGGATGGAATTAATGTTGTAATAATTTACAGAACTTTGTTAAGATTTTGATTATGATTTTTCTTAACACAAGTATGTCTAAGCTTCTAAATAAGAAAAAATATTTTACTCTTGTTACCTACGACAGTGCTGGCTGACTCAATGGTGATGTAACTACGTAATGATCCAGTAAAATTATATGTATGATAAAAACAGATAATTTTTTATTTTATTTATTAGTTGTCTACAGTGGATGAATTCAAAGACTATATGGTGAAGCGTTCGACAAGGTAGAAAGGTGCAGTTACTGAAATGGTAGGAAATTGTGCGAAAGCTTAGATTTGCTAGCGGGCACTTCCCATCTGGTGGCAAAAGCGAAAGACTTGTATGGACAAGTCACTTTATTTTAATGATTATAAGGAAATGTTTATTTCTCCCTGTGGTGACGGATTAAGAATAAATGTTACCAACCTATTTCTCTCCCAGGGTGCTGTAAGAGCCAGCTATGGGATAATATTGTGAAGGAGGGTGGGTGATTGGGATCCTCCTACCATAAATAGAGGATTCTTCGACCAAGGTAGGTTGATCAACACTGGTCAGGGCTTTCGCCATTACAGGCATTCAAATCTTGTTGCCGTCTTAACTCGTGTGCTATTTTCGCTAGTGTGATGCAGAATCCTTTGTGACGTCACGTTTGTTATTCCACCTCATCTATCATCCTCGTGCTGTATTATTGTAGTACCAGGTATTGTTCACTAGATGTCACTACAATTTAATAAATAACACGTTTGTTGTGTGAGAGACGGAAATCTTCAAAACTAAACTCCATGCCAACACACCTGAATATTTTGACCAAAACCCCTCCTAAAACGCAATATCAATATATCCGAAAGCAATATTGAGATATTTGAGGGCTAGGAGAGTAGGAGACTAGTGGAAAGAGAAAAACAATGCTCTTAAGTAGATACCTAATGCAATACAATGAATGGAATCAGCTTTTGAGTATAGATCTAATGAGGATCAGAACCACATGAAGAGTATTTCATTCTTGTTAGTTTTATTTATGTACTTACGAAACCTAATAAATATCTTATCCATATTATGATCTCGTGATATTCAAAGTAACAGAGGCGTCGTTGCCGGACTGTGCTCGACACTATTGAATATTGGACAAAGAGCTCTAATTGTTCGTGTACTAACACTTTGCAGAACAACCTAGGTTGTGCAATTGAAGCTACGTAACATAGGGGATGGTACATCTTCTTGTGGTGATTTATTAACTATTAGTTAATGCCCTGAATTTCACCCACGTTTTTAGTTATTGAGCCTCCCCTCCCCAAATATACACCAACCTTAATAAACTGTAAAAAAGCCAGCCTCTAGAACCACGCCACCTGTTAAAAATAACCGCATCAAAATCCATTGGGTAGTTTTGAAGATATAAGCTTACATAGGGACATACATACCCAATCTATGATATATTCAATGTATGACCCTGTATAAGCTTAAATCTTCAAAACCGTGCAACGGATTATGTTACGCTATTTTTAATATATAGAGTTGTTTGTAGTTGTTTTGTATAATTTGTTAGACATTGGTTTTTAATTCCGCGCGTACGAAATTGCGGACAACAGCTAGTTTTTTATAATAAGTTATAATAATGAGTACTACTAACTAGGAGTATACCTTATTCTTGTATGTAATTTATTAAAATACTAGCTGTTGCCCGCGACTCAGTCCGCGTGCAATTAGGATTTTTTTTTCGCAATAAAAGTTAGCCTATGTCCTTTCTCAGGGTCTAAAGATTGTCTATGCCAAATTTCATCAAAATCGGTTGAGAGGTTAAAGCGGGAAAGCGTAACAAACAGACAGACAGAGTTACTTTCGCATTTATAATATTAGTAGGGGTATGACCTAGTTTGCCAATTTAAATTCGCTTGTTTGTTGGGCATCCGTGACATCACACAAGGGGCCCATTTGAAAACCAGCGTCGAGTCGACTTAACATATACTGAAATGGGCACCCATTGCTGCTGTATCGACACTAATAAGCTACATATTCTGGATACCTATAGTTATGTATATTTATAGTGGTGGGCTTCGTGGTAGAGTGGTTTATGTAATCGATTGCCGATCACGAGGTCGCGGGTTCGATTCCCGGTTGGGACAATCATTTGTGTGATATCCATAAATGTCATACAAATGTTTGTACTAAGTCTGGGTGTTTTCTATGTATTATAAGTATGTATTTACAAAAGAAAAGTATATGTAGTCTATCCGTATCTGGTTCCCATAATACAAGCATAGAAATATAGCTTACTTTGGGACCAGAGGACGTTGTGTGAAATGTCCTGAATATTTATTATTAATATAGTGTTTTGATTATGTACATTAGGTATTATGTAAATAAATACTTTTGGCAATAAATATATTCTTTCTTTCTTTCTTTACTAATCTCTCTCTCATTCTCCAGCCCATTAACGTTCCACTGTTGGGCACAGGCTTCCTTTACTTTGGGCGGGGTCATGGTCTACTATGCCACGTTGACCAGGTATATTGGCACAGGATTTGTTGTAGTTTTCCGTCTCTTATAGGGGATGTTATATACAATATTCCTTAACTGGCTTTTACACCACGCTGGGAAGGAAAAGGTGTGGTGACACTTGTATTCTTAATCCGTCACCATAATTATCTAATCTTAATTTTCTAAATTAATAATGTTATTATGAAGTTTTGCCAAGTATTTCAAGTGACTATAATATATGACGTACGAGTACCTTTGCTAAAGTTAATCCTTTGTGGACTGACGTCAGCTGTGGAGAACCGAATCTTTACTGGTATTTAAGATATATGTTGTATGGGACATTTTGACTAAACTCATGTTAAAGTCGGTTGGATTGGACCCATTATTTTATTACTATGCTTACTACTAGCTGTTGTTCGTAACTTCATACGCGTAGAATTTAGAAACAAAAGCGTAACAAATTATACAAAAAACCATACTCTTGAACCTCTCTATCTATAAAAAAAAAACCGCATCAACATACGTTGCGTAGTTTTGATGATATAAGCTCATACAAAAATAACGACTTTATTATAAGTAAAGATTGTTAATTTCTTTCGTTTCATAGCAGATGGCGTTCTGTAGCCTCTCCCTACCTCAATGGGAAAAGGCGTGATGTTATAGTGATGAGGATACTAATGTAAATTTCTAATAAAACAATTAATATGAATAGATTTGAAAAATTTTACACAACGTCCTCTGGTTTGGCCTTTGCGCTAAAACTGCAAAGGCCAGTGGAAAAAAAATCTCTAATTGTTACTAAAATATTAAATAAAATAATAAATAAATATTGATGAACATTTCACGCAACATCCTCTTGTCCCAAGCTAAGCTTGTGGGTAACAGAATAAGGATAAACTATGTAAACTACTATTCTTTTGTAAATACATACTTAACATATAATATAATACATAGTAAACTTCCAGACAGAGTAAAAACATTAGTGATTGCCCTGTACGGGAACAGTACCCGCAACATCGTGAACGGCAGTCCGTTGTCGTAACATGTATCACAAGACAACGAGGTCCGTCAAAAAACAGACAATCATAATTAGATCTAGGAGGATATAAACATGATAAAATTAGTTTTAATAGAGTTTGTAGAGTATAGAGTTTGTAGAATTTAATAGAGTTTGTAAGTCTATTGACTTACAAACTCTCGAATCGAAGATTTTTATTTCAAGTTGTAATGTTTTACAAGCTGCTTTGAAACGTCAAAAGATAGGTGTCTGTTCCAAACGCGAACGCTATGGAGAAGAACAGACAAGAAACTCCATGGTTTTTTCTTTTCTTTTACTAAAGCAAGCTAACTAATATAATGTGAGTGTATAGTATCTAATACATCGTAGTTAACATGTTAAAGTATAAAGTTATGCCAACTATCGCTCCAATGTCCGCGCTCTCTACAAAGAAGTTAACTACATATCACTTTGCATAATAGGGAGATCAAACGACCATAGACTTGAGAATAGCATAGATATGATAATGAAAATTTTTGTTTGTTTTCTACCCTTGCCCAACGCACAATCCTCCTCCATAATGAAGCAAGTATATGGTCTATTATAAGTAACTAACTTCTGCCCGCAACATCGTACGAGAGAAACCAAACAACTATATATTAAACCTCTCTATTTATAAAAAAATACCGCATCCTAGTTGCGTAGTTTTGTAGACACGCTCACATAGCGACATACAAACAAAAAATAAAATTTTTTTTTATAATAAGTAAAGATTTTTAACTCAATCTTGTTATTGAATGATGAGTCATTCTATATGGAGATAAGAACCGTATGAAAATTTGTACAATTGATTTTAAGTTTGTGGCGAACAAACAGGTTAACAGACAGACATGGCTGTTATTTTTTTTTTCAATAAGGCATACAATTTTTTCCTGAAAAAAGTGCTTTCATAACACGTCCAATTTTTTTCCCTACCACCGATTCAGTACATTCAATCCGCTGAGAAGAACCGGCAAACCATATTAAGTAAGTAGGTATGGATTTGTATTTGTATGTCCAGTATATAAAGGTCTTGTCTAAAACATTTGAAAGTCTACAATTTCTAGCTGTAGGCGATATTTCTCACAGAGGTCTGCTCAAAGGCGATACGTGGTTATACATAGATAAAGCTCAAAGTTATCTATTCACTCAGTTTAACAATACTCACTTTATTACAACTAATACTAAAATACTCTAATATGTAGAGATCAAATAATTTAGTAATAAATGTTCTGTATTTGTAAAGTCGTAAAGATTTTATATATATTTAAATATGTCCGAGTGGTGACAGATTAAGAATACAAGTGTCACCACCCCTACGACTCTAGAGTGGTGTAAGAGCCAGCTAATAAATATTGTACTCATTTATCATCCACCGTGAGACGCGGAAAATTGGAAAAATAAATAAACCCCGAGCTAACCAGACTGTTCAGTGCGGCACAGTAGACCATAATCCCTCCCATAGTGAAAGAGGCCCGTGCCCAACAGTGGGAAGTTAATGGGCTGGAGAGGGATATAGCAAGTAACTCGTTAGACAAAGAAACATTTGGTGCCTATTCTACGAGCACAAACAAACGTAACTTAACTAAAGATTAAAAACAGTTATTGCTGTATTTCGGTTATTTGGTCATTTTGTTGTGAACATTTATATTAATTAGAATCTTTAGCCTATAATAAACAGTTTTTATAACAAGAAAGTTCAGTTAACATTGCCATATTGTGTTATTGACACTATCAAGATTCATTTTTTAGTTAAGTTTAGTTTAGTTGTGCGCGTAAAATTGGTACCGTTGTCTTGGTCTGCAAGTTTATTTAAAAACATAGGAATAGTCAAGCCCGTCTTGGCACACAGTTTATTTTCGAGTTTTCCGTCTCTAACTGAGGTTGTTGAGGAAAGGAAGAAGGGGTAGGCGGAAACGCGATTGTAAACATCGTCTCCGTATTTAGCAAAGTATTAAAAAGTAATTGTGCAATTTTACGCAGTAAATGCAATAAAAAGTGATCAATACTAAGGTATATTTTGTCATATAATGTGGACAAGCCGTTAAACAAGTGTTTCAGTGCTGTGCAAATCGTGAAATACAAGGAAATATTTGCCACGAAAGTTATTGGCATTGTGCAATTACCCACAACAGAATAAAAAAAAATTAAAAAAAAAACTTTGTCTAAAGCAACTTTAAATTATAAAGCAACTTCCCGTTAGTAAAAATTTTGGAATACCATTTATAATCAGAAAATTACAAATAAGAGAATTGTTATTATTCAATAATATCCGAAATTTTATGATTACACGCAGATACTAGCGCCATCTCCTAGTATTGGTAAGACTTAATCGATCGTCACTTACCTTGTAAAAGCTACTGAAGGCCGATAAGAGAGGGCGTTACCTACATCAAAATATCAAACTATTGAAGTAATATTAATTTTACAAACTATTACAATGGAAGAAGTCATGAATGCTCTGAAAGTTATTCAAAAAGACATTGAAGAACAAAAAGATACAATCTTAAGAAATGGAGAAATTGTTACCGAACAAGTAACCCTAAACATTACTAGCATTTTAGAAGAAAAATTTAATTTACTAGAAGATAAATATAACAATCTCGAAGAAAAAATAGAAAATCAAGAGAAGCGACTTTATTATATAGAAAAACAGATTAGAAAAAATAATATTGTCTTTTTTGGACTTCAAGAAACAGAATCTTCATACGCAAGTTTAGAAAAGACTTTGATTAACTTTGTTACAGAACAGCTCTCTTTGGACATAGATCACAGAGATATCCAAGATATAAAGAGAATAGGAAGGAAAGGTGAGAGACCTAGACCTATTGTAGTCACTTTTTCTACTTTCGGTACAAAAATAAAAGTGTTTAAAAAAAGCAACTTACTGAAAAACACCGCTTTCTACATAAAAGAAGATTATCCAAAAAATGTACTTGAGAAAAGGAAAGAATTACAGGAGAAAGTTCGATCTGAGATAGAAAAAGGAAACCATGCAATAATAAAGTATGACAAACTGATAATACGAGGCGAGAAAAATACAAAAGATAATAATAAAAGAATGCTTTCCATATCTCCTGAAATCAATTCAGCTGAAAAGGACATCATAAAGCAGATTAGCAAAAAGAATAAAACCCATAATACAGATATATTTAAGATGCATAAAAAATCCAGTAGTCTTTCAGAAGATGTTTCGAAACCAGGGATCCTGAACTATTTAATAACAAAAAACCCTGATAATACATCTGGAAAAAAAGGATAAAACTGAGAGAAAAAAAAGTAAACAAATAAATAAAAATAAAAGAAAAAGGAAATCAAAAATTAATTAAATGAAGTAAAGATTATATCTCATTGCTATGAGAAGATCTAGAAAGCTACCGCCACCTCGCATGCTGTTTAAGTATGAATAAAATAAATATATATATTTAAGTAACTCTTCCAAGCCGGTTGGTCACCGTGGAAGAATGAGACCACAACCCTCCAGAGGACCAAGCACATCAATAATTATAAATTTTGCCTTTTGATGAGTAGAGACTTTAAAATTGTTAAAACAAAATATGATATATCTAGTTATAAACTATCAAATATTACTTCTATATCATCACTATTAAGAACTATATAACATACATATAACTATATTACATTATAGCCTTTGGAGGAGGCCATCACCCGCAAGGGGTTCTTGCAGATTATTAATAATAAAAACTAAGTATAAGAAACTTTAAGTTATAAACCAGCAAAAATAATTGAATAAATAAAATACACAATCATGTTTGTAAACTAACTCAAAACTAATATTAAAATATTTTTTTAAACACTAAATGATTTACTAACGACAACTAACAAAACTTAATACATTGTAAGTTAAGTAAATGTAATATTATTATTTCATTAATTGTAAACTGCAAAGAAATAAATGGCTTTTTATTATTTATTTAACTGAGGTTGTTATCCATGTACAATATCCCTTAGCTGGATTTTACAGCACCCTGGGTAGGAAAAGAGGTGGTGAAACTTTTTAATCAGTCATAACACGATTTTAACATATTCATATTATTTTGAATACAAAATCAGCCTTAAGGTATTACAAAATTACATACTTATCAAAGAAACTTATAAATTTCATAGAAAATTACTACCAAAGAGGCAATTTTATCAATCAAGTGTAAAATCGATACATATAACATCGATACCGTAACTAATCAATGATTCGATAGCCATAAAAGGTTAGGATAGGGCTTTGTAATAATTTAGTATAAGGTAATAATATGTCGTTGAGGCCTTATAGAATTGAAGGCTTCAGGCCATTTGAAAGTTTTGTTAAAAGTTATATCCTTACTAGTATTATAAAATATTTGACGGGTTTTGTGGTCTTGTGATTCATGTAATGGAGTGCCATCATAGGCGTGCACTCTATTAAGGCACAAAAGCACTGCTTTACTTGCCATTCACAGATATTTTAATAAAACGTTCGTATGTTTTAGATGACTTTATTCATTTATTTACTATTAATTAAACAAAATATTAGGTATAACTTAAAAACGCCTAATAATTCATAAATAGCACCAATATGTGCTTGCAAATTGCTTTTTGCCAGGCGTTTGGCGAAGGAATAATATTAGCGTAGCTAGCAAACTCGTCGCCGCCCGCCTGCCATGAGTTCATATGTGTGTAGAAATTTTGGTGTCCGTGCACAGTTCGCAAACGCACACAGGCTTGCATATCCAAGACGATTTTCACCGTAAATCCTGCGGCCTGCTTTGGCGATCGTATATTACCGCGAGTATTCGGCAATGTTCGTTCGTTACTTATAATCCGAATAAATATAATAGTCGGAAGTCTAATAAATCACGTATGCATTTTTGTTTAGTAAGGTTTTATTTATTTAAATAGCAGAAATATTTTGGTTCGACGGAGGCCATTTTATTTTTTCGTGTGATTCATTGAACTGTTTAATATTGAGTTTCTATAATTTAATAATTGTATGGATTTTCGTTTGTTGATTTTAAAATGTTATTTCATTGTGAAATGTGTGTTGATAGTGTGTGTTTGTTAAAAATTAAAAATAACAAGTTCTCACAAATGTCTTTCAGTAAAAAGATTCTGTGTACCCGAGTTACGACAACTAAGCCAGCAAAAAGGTATTCCCTTCCTAAAGGTACCTCGAAAATTTCATGTTAAAAGTTATGAAACGTATGTACATACGTACATGTACGTATGTATGTACGTACGTAGTTATTGTTTAGTAATTCTAGTACAGTGTGGACTGATTCGGGATATTCAGATTTAAATTTGTTCTGTTGGCATGGTTTCCGACTTAGAGATCCGTCGCGTGGCTATGCTAAAAATCTATAAAAGAAAAAGTTTTTGTGACTGCCTACCCTAAGTTAAATTCCAGTGCACGCCGCTGTGCCATTCACAAGATCGCAGGTTCGATTCGCGCACGGGACAATCATTTGTGTGATGTTTGTAAATGTCATACAAATGATTGTTCTACGTCTGTGTGTTTACTATGTGGACAAAAACTTAAGGTACCTAAAACTATTAAGTCTCACTGTCAGTATCAGTCAAGTTTTATTAGTATAGTCAGTCATTAGTATACTTTAGTATAGTAAGTCAAGTTTCATTGTCTTAACTACCATTTATGCCTCAATCAAAGCTTACTTTATCTTACTGTAGGGCCAAAGATCATCAATGTAAAGGTCAAAGTCAATAAAGGTCGGGTATCGAATGATTGACTTCGGGTATGTTAGTCAATTTATTGGGCAGAGGCGCTAAAGGGTTAATGTTTGATGGGTTTTGGGTTTAGGGATGTTTTCGTCACTTATTGAAGTTGGTGTGTTCATATTAAATTTAATCTGTTGTTATTTTAACTGTTAAGTCTTTATAAACTAAATTATAATGGAAAAATGATAACCATAAGCGGGACTTGACTTAATTTTTTCCATTATAATTTAGTTCATTTAGTAAAAGCATAGCGAGTCAATCGCAAAATATTAATAAATTAATGTCAAGTCTTTACATTAATTTATTAATATTTTCGATTCACTGATGAATGATTGTTAAGTCTGCTTATTTTGCGCCGATTTTTTTTTTTAAACTGTCTTACATAGACAAATGCTATCGATCATTTTGTGAGTGTTTATAGGTACTAAAGAAATTGGATGTTAGACGAGCTTCGTGGTGGAGTGGTTTATGTAATGGACTGCCGATCACGAGGTCTCGGGTTCGATTCCCGGTCAGGATAATCATTTGTGTGATATCCATAAATGTCATACAAATGTTTGTACTGCGTCTGGGTGTTTACTATGTATTATAAGTATGTATTTACAAAATAAAAGTAGTTTATGTATTATATCCGTATTCTGGTACCCATAACACAAGCATATAAGCTTAGCTTGGGACCAGAGAACGTTGTGTGAAATGTCCATGAATATTTATTTATTTTATTATTATGGATGTGACTATAAAAATCCAGGATTTTTCTCATTTTTCCTCGTATCTAGTCAATTGATATTATCTTTGTGACAATGGGACCACTCCTTCTGATCGGAATATATAGCTATAAAATCGTTACATATTAAATATATTTAGTGTTATACATCGAAATAAAAAGAAATATGCCATTGTAATGGTAAATATGTGAACCAAATTGTATTCATGTTATCTTTTGTAAACCATATTTCCGCAAATAAATGAAAATGAAAATGAAAATAAATAAATACCTACGTATTGGAAATTTCCTATTCGCAGGAACTGATTTTTAAAATCGTTCAAAAAACCGTTCGAAATTTAAAAAAACTTGACACTTCTAATCGATATTCTTGACCTTCTATTGAAAGTTATTATAAAGAAAACAATGACGATAACTTGATGAATAAAGTGGTCACTATTTAAAAAATGTTCGAAATTAAAATTTCCTATTCCTTTACAGCTCCGTATAAAAAGCCGTTGAACAGTTAACACCTGTTAAGCTATCAATACCGGAGGTCCCACTTCGGAACGTCGAACGGCCCGTTGCTGCTGAAAAACGATAAGTTAGGTTAGGGTTGTCACTCAATTTAATTTTATTTTAATTAATTTTTAATATTTTTTATTTAATATTTTATGCCAATTATAAATACTAGTAAGTTGCGATTTGAAAATAAATAAAACTCAAACTCTTGCATATCTATATATACTTTTTCGTCACCCATTCATTACCCTTTCCCCGTCCACTATTGGGCATAGGCCTTCTGTATAGAACTTTTTTTTATATAGCTTGGCTTGGCAAATGACTACACTCCACCTGATGTTAAGTGAATATGCAATCCAGACTTGAGGACGTTGTCAAAGCACTAGCCGCCCCACAAGATGCCTCTTTACGCCTCGCTTGAAAGACCCCATGTCGTAGGAGCAAGGAAAGACGTGTGCAGGGAGCAAGTTCCATTTCTTTGAAGTGTTGCAAAGAAAGTAGTTACCGAACTTTTTAGAACGAGATGGCGTGGTGTCCACAGTGTAACGGTGGCATCTCTGACCTGCGCGTGTGGTGCGATTTAAGAAAGGAGAGGGAGGAATAAGGAAAATAACTCTTCAGAACATTCACCGTGGTAAATTCTATAGAAGGCTCTGAGGTACGCAATATCTCTGCGCAATTGCAGAGCTTCCAAGTTGTTGGATATGTTCTGTATTACTTGAACAATCTTTAATTTTATCTATCTAAAGGTAAAATCTACACATCCACACCTTCGTTATTTACAAAACGATTTTTCAATTGAGATTAACTTAAAATATTATCATATTTCTTTTTATTTTCAATTTTGCTCACTCGTTAAGATAATTCGAAATTTTTTAACAGCCAGTCTTCTACTAATTGGGAACGCCTCATATCATGATAAATTATAAATTGATAATTTGAATTATACATTGATAAAAACTGACGTTAAATTTATTTTGTTAATTAAAATACGGCATGTCTGGTCAGGTCAAATAAAAATGATTAAAAAGTGATTCTAAGAAAATAAAAACAATTTTACTATCAAAACCAATCATACTGACAACCCTGTTACTAAAGCCGATCGTACCTGTTGCATCAAACATTCGATACCCTTCAATGGGCCGTTAACAAGGATAGCACTATACATTGTAACTTATGTGTGAGAGGGACAGAACATAAGTGTGAGGGGCCCACTTGAACCCACACGTTCCGATGGTTTCAGTGGACCTATAAATATATGTTCGAACTTTGGTGTCGATTAACTTATAGACAAGTTACTCTACTTTATTTTATCTTTAAATAATTTCGATTTAAATTACTCTGCAATCTGTTGTCTACCTATTAAATACATTAATATTTTCATAAGCATCATATCTTTTTTCCAGAATACAAATAACACCGCCATTAATTCTTCTGACAGTATACTTTAACAGCTAGCTAAGGTATAGTGTATGCAGTAAACAGAAAATGTATGGTACAGTAAAACATTGCCGTGGGGTGCCAGCTTTACCGTTAGGTGTCGGTTTAGAATATTGTACCTCCCCATCTCTACCCGTTAGTGTCTGTAAAGGCGACTAGGTGAGCACTAGGAGAACGGCCTGGTTCTTCCGAGTATCATAATACCTACACGCCAACTCACCAACAAGCGTGGCGATTATGGCAAATACCCCTCGTCTGGTCAGCGTATTTGTTGGGAATGCGATTCTCGAAGTTGTTGGCCACTACGTCTACCTAGGACAGACAGTCCAGCTAGGCAAATCCAACTTCGAGAAACAGGTCAACTGACGAATCCAACTCGGGTGGGCAGCGTTCGGGAAGCTTAGGCATATCATCTCGTCCAATATTCCACAGTGCCTGAAGATGAAGGTATATTACCAGTGTGTTTTACCAGCGATGACATACGGATGAGAGAGTCTTTGAATGTCGGCCACGTAACTAAGCTCAAGGTTGCACAGCGTGCTATGGAGAGGGCCATGCTCGATGTTTCCCTACGGGATAAAATCCGAAACACGAAGATCCGTAGGAGAACTGGCGTATCCGACATAGCCCGAAAGGTTAGCACGCCGAAATGACAATGGGCAGGCAACATCGTTCGTAGGACTGATAATCGTTGGGGAAGAAAAGTCCTAGAGTGGCGACCACGTACCGGACGACGCAACGTTGGGCGGCCCCCGACAAGGTGGAGCGACGATATCGTCAACGTCGCGGAGAGACATTGGATGCAAGTGGCACAGGACCGCGCGTTGTGGCGTTCTATGGAGGAGGCCTATGTCCAACAGTGGACGGAGAAAGGCTGATGGATGGATGGATGGTCAGCGTGGCCTAAATAGATCTCAAACGCTCCCGAAATCGGGGAGGCCTGCGCTCAATTTATTTTATACAGCAAAAGAGCCTAGCCTGTTAGTATAGGGTTTAGTTTCAACTCTCCATCGCTATTAGATTTTATTTAATTAATTTACAGGATAATAGGAATTAATGTTTTGAAAAGAGGGAAATAATAGAGCAACTTATCCTTCATTACCACATCGGAAAACCATACCGTAAAAGCGCCGTAAAAAAAGAAATCGTATCGATGTCGAGGTCCCGGGACACCTCGGGACCTCATTGAACCGACATCGCATTTGCATATCGACAAGTGATTTGAAATTCCCTTCACTGTTACCGTAATTGATATTGGGGAAAATTTCAGGTGCTTTTTTAAGTGATTTTTCTCGCTTTCTAGATGTTTTAATTGGATTGTAATCGAGATAGTAACACCATGATATTTTTACTTAAAAATATCCTCTTGGTTTCCTACTGCCGCTCTCGCTCCTATAAATGATAATTGGGTGTTTTTTTTAAACCAATTTTAATTTTTATAGACAAATTGTAAATCTTGACAACTATGACGTTACTACATGGCGCGGGTCAATCCTATTCTCATTTGAACCACCTAATATCTACCGTAATTCTATGGCGTCGGTTAGCAGTTTGACATTGAAAGAGTAGTCCGTCTGACATTTATAATACTAAAGTATACACGGCCCAGTAGAACATAATCCTTTCTAAAGTAAAGGAGGCCCGTACCCAACAGTGGGACTATAATGGGCTGGAGAGAGAGAGATTCTTGTTGTCTTATAAACGTAGCAAAATTGACTTCAGTTTTGGTCACGCGACGCAGGTCGTAAGGGGCGTATCCTTAGAAACCGACCTTAGACCAAAATATTACTACTACTACTAAGACAAGGACGTAATATTGTTAGGATTTCTGTGAATAAGGAGGTATTGGAGTGAACTCAGATATGACTGATAAAAGAGACTGACAAGTAATGGGATAAGGGCGTTACGTAAGAAAGTTACATCGTTTTGTTAAACTATAATTAAAAGACCACATCGCTCGTAGGACTGACGATCGTTGGGAAAAAAAGGTTCTAGAGCGGCGACCACGGACCAGACCTCGCAGCGTAGAGCGGCCCCCGACAAGGTGGAGCGACGTTATCGTTAAGGTTGCGGAGAGAGAGAGCCATTGGATGCAAGTGGCACAAGATCGAGCGTTGTTGCGTTCTACGAGGGAGGTCTATGTCCAACAGTGGACGGAGAAAGGCTGATGGGTGGATGGATGAATAATTCAAAAATTAAGAAATTAATTTATGCTGATATATTTAAGCATATTAAAAAAATATGTAATAAAACTCTCTCTTCATAAAATCGACTTTCAATATACCAAAATAATATCAATATACCTATCGAATGCTGTCCCTCCACAAATAAAAAATATATTTTTATCAAAACATTGATAACTTTAAATTAAAATCATAAAACCTCTCAAATAATTCAAAATTACTGTTTCACGATTTGAGCAATGAACGATGAAATATTATTGGCGGCCTATCACACCGAATACAATTTAATAAGAACACGCTAGCAGCATGCCCCTGACTTCACACACACAGTCTATGAAAGTTGGCAGATGGTTAACTTTTCCGATTTGTTTAAGCAATTATTGCCTTAATTTAACAAACATTCCTCTTTTTTTCTCCCTAGCATGTTCTTTTTTTTTATATTCATGGACATTTCACACAACGTCCTCTGGTCCCAAGCTAAGCTTATATGCTTGTGTTATGGGTACCAGAATACGGATAGAATACATATACTACTTTATTTTTTTTGGAAATACATACTTATAATACATAGAAACACCCGGACGCAGTACAAACATTAGTATGACAATTAGAAAAATCACACAAATGATTGTCCCGAGCGGGAATCGAACCCGCGACCTCTTGATTGGCAGTCCGTTACATAAACCACACAACCACGAGGCCCGTCGACATCGATATTGACATTTCACTGTTAGGCACGGGCCCTCCTACACTTTGGAAGGAATTACTGTGCCTCGCTGACCAGGATACAAGGTTTATACTTATTCGAGTTTTCCGTCTCTCAGAGATGTTATCTAATAACAATATCCATCAGCTGGGACTTCTCGTGGTGACAGAACAAGAATACATGTGTCACCATCCAATTCTTGCTCAGGGTACTGTAAGAGCTAGTTAAGGAATATTATTATAAGCAGTTAACGTCATCTACTTTGAGAAATGGAAAACTCGTAACCAAACCCTATACGAACATGCCTGGTCGGTGTAGTATAGTAGACCACGAATCCTCTTGATGTGAAGGTGGCCCTTTCCCAACAGTGGGACATTAATGGGCTGAAGATAGAGAGAAAAAGAGATACAACAATTATTTTGAATATTTTCAAAAACAGATATTAGGCTATTTAGTATACCATTTAATTGTTTTTAACTCACTGGTCATTTTTGGTATATCACAAAAATATTATGTAAAATAACTCAAATTTTCCATTCGGTGTGACCAACATCCTGTCATCTAAAACCAAGGTTCAAACATAGCTGTCGCTTCAAGGAGCCTTTACGAAAAAAACCGCGACCAACCGAAAATTAAATAATGAAAAAATATCGCCCCCACTTCCCTTATACAGATGAAATTTGATTAAAAAATCACGATTATTACACAACCACCCCATCGCGGAATTTGACCTCACCCTTTACGTTAATACAACACAAAAATATAGAATAATAAGTCTTAACTCTTGGTTATAAAGATTAAATTTTCTGTATAAACGGCAAATATATTGATGTATTTTTCAAACAGTCGATGCCTCCTTTTCCCCCCTCTTCAGCCAGTACCCCCTTTCAATAATTTTTCATCGTTTTGATCCACTCTCTTTGTGGTTGTACTCTTTATACTTTGATTAACAAAGTTTTTTAAATTAAAATCGCCGTAACAAATATCAGTTTTGTTTGACAAAAAGACAATATTTTAATATTAGTCCTTTGAATAATACTGTAAGAATTAGTTTAATAGGACTTGGATAAGTAGGAAACCTCTGTGAGTAGAACTCATGCCGAGGTCACACTAGCTTAGTGAATTAGCTCCATTAGTGGGACAATAACTCCTCTGTAAGTGTAGTGAGACTTTGTTTAAATAAAATTACTTTTCACGGATTTGGACGCGTGTATTTATTTTAAATTTTAGCCCGACATTTCTGAGACTGCAGTCACTATGGTCACTGGTGAGACTGAGCTGTAAAGTGTCCTCTACGATCAGTTATTACAAGGGTTTAGCTACATTTTAAAACAAACTAAAATATACGCGTCTAAATCCGTAAAAAGTGGTTTTATTGAAACTCGTTAAGTTTGTAATTATGTATGTAGAGGTTAATCCGAAAGTAATAGTCCGATTCAAAATTATTATAATTTTCTCTAATTCTATAGCCTATATGTGGTTATACCGGCTGTTGTCCGCGAATTCGTACGAGTGGAGTTTAGAAAATATTCCCCGTTTTTAAAACATTTTCAATGATGCTTTGCTCCTATTAGTCATAGCGTGATGTTACATGGCCTTAATCTTTCCTCAATAGATGTGTTTTCAAACACTAAATGAATTTTTCAAATTGAACCAGTGGTTCCTGAGACTAGCGCGTTCAAACAAACAAACTCTTCAGCTTTATAATATTAACTAACTGTTGCCCGCGACTGCGTCCGCGTGGAATTTAGAAAAATTTCCCCGTTTTTGCAACATTTTTCACTACTGCTTCGCTTCTACTGGTCGTCGCATGATGTCATATATATAGCCTTCCTTAATAAATGCCCTATCTAACACTGAAAGAATTTTTCAAATCGGCCCAGTGGTTCCTGAGATTAGCGCGTTTAAACAAACAAACAAACAAACACATAACAAACAACTCTCAACAAACAACTCTCAACATATAGAAGATATGTATTGATTCGAAATTCCAGGCGTACGAAGTCATGGGAAACAGCTAATAACTATTAAAATTTAACATAAACAACAAAAACATTGCTAAATTCCCTATACAATTACAAATTCATAAGTCATCTCATTCTCTCATTCTCTCTCATTAATATTGTTCATTCATTCATTCGTGAATATCGTTCAGTGATTGAATACGTGGCTCTGATCATCATTAGTAATCACAGATCAAAGGGGATATGACAACTACGTGTATTGTCACAAGGGGTGATATACAGGTGGCTGTTTAATCTACGCAGCTCAAATATTTTGTAAATTTTCTACGGTAATTAAAATTAGTGGAATCGACTTTTTATACCTTTTATTGCTAACATTTATTCTAATACTAGCTGTTACCCGCAACTTTGTAGGCGTGGAATTTAAAAACCAAACCCCAACAAATTATACAAAAAGCCATCGCCTTGAACTACTCAATGTATTAAAAGAAACCGCATCAAAATTGTGAAAAATTTCACTATTAAAATTGATAAAATCCTCGAGTAACATAGGCTATATTTAATAAGTGAAGTAATTTATTGACACACAAATTATGTTTGTTCTGCGTCTGGGTGTGTCTATGTATTATAAGTATGTATTTACAAAAGAAAAGTAGTTTATGTATTCTATCCGTATTCTGGTACCCATAGCACAAGCATAAAAGCTTAGCTTGGGACCAGAGGACGTTGTGTGAAATGTCCGTAAATGTCCGTGAATGGTTCGTTACTAAAAGTTGCCATGTTAATTTACCTTTATCAGCTCTGCCTACCCATATTAGATAGTCTCTAAGTCAAAGTCATTTTTTTTTTATCTTAAGTTGGCATTTTTTAAAAGCTCTTTTGTAACGTCAGAAGCCAGGTCTCTGTTCCAAACGCGAATCCTATGAAGAAAAACAGACAAGAAACTCCATGGATTTTTTTTCCTCTTTTATTTTCTTTTCATTGTTTTTCAATATTATTTTTGTGATGTGTGAGAATGATGCCGACTAATGTTAAAATAAGTAATAAGAATACAGAACCAAAAACAGATTCTAAATTATAATTTGAATTCCGATGTTAATTCAGTCAGTAGCATAAAAAGCAATTCCGCTGTATTTGTAGAAATAAAAACAATATTTTTCACGAGGCAACATTCAACCCGTGTCTGGCTCATCCATATTCCATGCGATGCATATGCATGCATGCATGCATTGTGTTCCCGATACTATTCTTTGATCTGTGCAAGTGGCTTAGAGTGGTACTAATACTTAACTGTGTGTTTATTCCTCAAACATTTATGATTATTTCGAGTGTTTTATGGGTGTTTTGTAGAAGTTTTTTATTTTTAAGTTTCCTTATTAAGAGGATACCAAAATAGCTTCGTGCATTTTTCTACGTACGAAGTTTTCATTGTTTCTTTAGATTGAATGGCTAGAGCTCTAATTTTTAAGTATATGTTTTTTCAATATATAATCTAGGATCGCATAAACTCAGAAACGCGATTGAAAAAAGTTTTCTCGATAGAAAATCTTAGCGAAACAACCTCTCTCATTTTTTATTTTTTTCATTTGTCGGTCTTTTATCGCGTTTTAACTAATGAAATAACTTTAAAAACATAAGTAACTATTATATATAGAAACACGTAAATCAGAATTAAAACATATTTAGTAGATTTTGAGTAAACAAAAAAAATATCCCTAATTCTTCATTTTCTATACCTACTTGCGGTGTTAATATGTACATGTCGACGATAATATTGATGTAGGCCCTTAAGTATTTAGTAATATTTAAATGTAATTCTCTGCTTATTTTAAGACTTGTAGCCAATTCATAGTCGAATTCACTAACGTTGGCAAGGTTTTCTTACACTAGATAACTTATTATTATAAGTAACAAAAATATTCGTATTGGATCTTAGTATTGTCTACGTAAGTATTAAATGTAAGCATAAAAATAAACCTAGTATCCAATTCACAAATATAAAGCTTAATTTTGGACGAGAAGACATCGTATTCGTTAAAATAAGTAAGTATTAGTTGTTAGCGGCTAACGAGATATTTGTAGGTAGAATATTATGAAAGTAGTGCTCTTCTAAATATATTTATTATTTAAAGGAAATGAACAATATTAAATTATTACTACAAATAAGAAATGAAAAATAGTATAAGAAGAGAAGAACAATTTTGATACTTGAATTAGTAGAGGTCTAATTATAGTACCTTGCATGACTCCTTCGGTATCGCAATCTAAACTCCATATTCAAGAAACACAATAAAACTAAATAATAAAAACAACTATCCACAAATGACATTAGTGAGTCTAAAATGGCATGTTTTATCTACAATCACACAAGAATACGACAATATGGTTGCTTCTATAGAATATGGCATCAAACGCAATATACTGAACGATGAGTGACGAAACTGGTATGAGTAAAGTGATTATATTAGAATACCGTAAGTAAATAGAAAAACCTTTGATCAAATGGAACACAAAAGACAATAATTGTCGGGTATCCAAGATAAAGCGAATAAAGATTGAATTGTAGCCGATCCTCTCCGTCTTCATTTTGTATTATAGTTTTTTTAAGGTTTTGATACTCGGCTAAGTTAAGTATCTAAGCACTTTTAGAACTCTCAGAATCATTGATTATCAGGCGAGACAACAGAAAATAAAAAAATAAGAAAAGACAGTATTTTTATTAATTTTATTTCATTTTTGATAATAATTTTTTTTTTTCAGAAATTATTATTTAATATTCTATTTACTCCTAACACTTACGTGACTCATTTATTACTTATTTAAAATAAACCACTTTTTAAATTAAAGACGAGCTATTTATAGCAAATATACGCGTATAAAAATCCGTAAAAAGTGGTTTTATTAACGATAATAGATTTTCATTTTTGCATTTAGTTAACGATATCCTTTTGCATAGGCCCAGAATATCAGAATTTTAGCTGAAAATTTTAAATATGCAATCGACGGAACCCTGACTTAAAAACCAACACTGTCTTGTATGAATCATTGAAAGAAACAACAATTACCATGTTCTCCTTTAGCATATAATCTTGATCTGTTATTGTTCTGGTTGTTATATGTTTATTGTCAATTTTATTGTTAAACAAGATTTTTATATCTTTAAAATTTATCTGCGATTTGGACATGCTTGTTTTTATTACATTAAACATGACAGAAATTTCAGAAATTTTTGAAACTAACCTAATATTTAATTATTCTTGGAATCGACCTTTTCTACTACATATAGAAGGCTCAACAGAGACTTAGTATTATCATATACTGATTTCTTAATTTTGACAGGCTTCGATTTCTAAAGGTTCATGTAACGGACTGCCGTTCACGAGGTCGCATGTTCAGTTCCCACGCGTGACAATAATTTGTGGGATATTTTTAATCGTCATACAAATGTTTGTACTGCGTCTGGGTGTTTCTATGTATTATAAATATATATATATTGTCTTCATAAAAGAAAAGCAGTTTTTGTAGTATATCCGTGACCTGGTACCCAAACATATAAGCTTAGCTTGGGACCAGAGGACGTTGTGTGAAATGTCCATGAATATCTATTTATAAAAATATTGTGGATTTCCTAATTAATATATTTTTTAGCGAATCGAATCACGTGTTTTGTGGGCTTTCTATCTATAAAAATTTGCGAAAGTGTCAGCAAATTTTCACCCTCCATGATAGTATAGCAAGTACCATTAAAAGCAATAAAAATATTCATAGAACTGTACAATGCGTTGTCAATATAAAGTATGCTATAAAATATAAATATTTTCAATGTACAGTAACCCCGTCGTGTTGTAATGTTTCCGCTATCTTTGTAGTGCCCAAAATATCTTATTTAAGACGCTTTTATAACCTTCGTTCGTATCTATCCACGTATATAATAATAATAAGTAAGAATTTTTGAAAAAGTTTTGTACGAAATTGCAATAGTCGTAGACAATCAATGCAATAATTTGAAAATTATCCAGAATTTTATGAACAAAAAAAAAATTTTATTTAATATTCTTAAATATTTCCCACGTCCTCTAGTCCCAAACTACGCTTGGATAAATGTGTTTAGAAAAATAACGGTTATTCAGAAAAAATCTTATGATTATTTAGCATACAAATTATTTTATTGCGTCTGGTTCACTCTGGGTGTAATTTTTGGTTTTATAATAAGTACGTGTGTACGCCGACCCCAAATAACTTGGGATCAAGGCAGGAAGAAGAAGACAAAAAATGAAAAAAATAAATCTTTATTTAGCTAAAAAGTTACATCATACAATTACATCACAAAATACAGTTTAACCATACCAATATTACAAGAGATGTTACAAAGGCGTTGCAAGACAGATTGCTAGACAATGGACGTGTTTACCAAAAAATAAATATTTTATAGTATGTAGATGTATCCCGGTGCCCATAACACAAATTAATACTCTTAGCTTGGGACCAGAGGACATTAAATGAAATGTTAATCAAACATTTATTTAAAACTTCCATATTGCGTGATTATTTGTATACAATACTAGCTGGCCCGGCAAACGTTGTTTTGCCATACCAAAAAAAAAGTAAAAAAAAAAATAAAATAAAAAAGAACTACAAACCTCACGGAGCCCGAGACCTTTCCAACGAATGCAAAACCGTGGAAATGGGTCCGTGCGTTCTGGAGTTATAGCGTCAGGAAGGAAAACCCGACTTATTTTTATATAGTAGATGTCATGCATGTTGTTTATGAGTATTGCAAACATTGTATTCTTTATTATGCCATACCATATGACAAGTAAATTGTTTAAATAAAACTACTTTTTACGGATTTAGACGCGTATATTTGTTTTAAATTTTGGCCCGACGTTTCGGAGACTTTGAACGATACTATACGATATATAACGATAATATAGATACGATGATTGAAAGATAACGAACGACGATCGTAGAAGACACATTACAGCTCAGTCTCACCCGTGACCATGGTGACTGCAAAGTCTCCGAAACGTCGGGCCAAAATTTAAAACAAATATACGCGTCTAAATCCGTAAAAGTAGTTTTATTTAAACAGATGAGTCGCGCAAGTGTTAGAAAATATTAAGTAAATTGTTAATTAAAATGTAAAGATTTCACTATTTTTGATCTCTACCATTCAAACTATACCTTTACTTTTTAGGGTTCCGTTCCCAAAGGGTAAAAACGGGACCCTATTACTAAGACTTCACTGTCCGTCCATCCGTCCGTCCGTCTGTCACCAGGCTGTATCTCAAGAACGGGATAGCTAGACAGTTGAAATTTTCACAGATGATGTATTTCTATTGCCGCTATAACAACAAATACTAAAAATAAAATAAAATAAAGATTTAAGGGGGGCTCCCATACAACAAACATGTTTTTTTTACCGTTTCTTGCTCGATAATAATAACGTTGCCTTATGTTGCATAGATAATGGTACGGAACCCTTCGTGCGCGAGTCCGACTCGCACTTGACCAATTTTTCTTTTTCTTTTCCTAAGACTAGAATATTGTCTAGAGCATCTGAAAACAGCTATTGCAGTGAGGCCGATGTCTTTCACGTTCCATTTGTCACGTTGTCCGTTTTATAGCACAAAGAGACTGTCACAAAGAAGTGTGAAGGATTGCACTGCAACGCTTTACGTATAGACAAAATTAAAAAGAAATACATGTATTTATTCATGGCTATCTTATATATAAAAATCAATTGCTGTTCGTTAGTCTCGCTAAAACTCGAGAACGTCTGGGCCGATTTTGATGATTTTGGTCTTGAAATATTCGTGGAAGTTCAGGGAAGGTTTTAACGATGACAAAATATATGGGGATTTAAAATTCCACGCGTACGGAGTAGCGAGAATCAACTAGTATATTATAAATAGCTTGGAAATATTTGTTATTAAGTACCTACTTATTTTATTATTTATTTTATTTAAAACTTTTTGCACAAACAAAATAGTGTACAATGGCGGACTTAATACCAATGGCATTCTCTACCAGCCAACCATAAGTTAGTTATTAAGTACTTCTTAGTTTAATATTAAATATCTAAATTAGATATCTAGGTATACACTATTCGTCTTATTCATAATGACTTATCGAAGGTTTAAGCGGAGACTATATAGGAGAGATAATAAACGTTTTACGGTAAAAAGACTATCACAAATAACAAGTTTTGACCATTTTTGCGAACCGATTGTAGCAAACTTTTAAGAGGGTACTGTACTCCTCATTTAGGTATTTGCTTTAGGTATTGCTATCCTTATTTCCGAGCACCGCGCTGAAAGGGACAAATATAGATGAAGCGGATTTTACCTACAAATTCTTTGAAAAAAAGACGTTTCGTACTTCCATTTTTTTTTCGCGAAAGTTAAACCGATTTTAATAGTTTTTACGTTATATTAAAGATAAAGAGTATATCTACGCTTCTATCACTTTCTTTTGTGGTAAAACTTTACCAAATTTGTGTGATAGACGCTGCAACTTTATCTAAAGAAAACCGAAAAAAGTGGGTTTTTCATATCGTCATATTTCTTTTAGTTATTATGTTTTGAAAAAAAAGAAAGTAATAGAAGCATAGATATACTCTTTATCTATAATATAATGCATAAACTATTAAAATCGGTTTAACTTTCGCGAAGAAAAAACGGAAGTACGATACTTTTGTATGGAGCATAATTTGGTATCGTACCGTCTTAAACCTCCGATAAATAATTATGAATAAGGCCATAAAACCTATACTAATATTATTATTATAAAGCTGAAGAGTTTGTTTGAACGCGCTAATCTCAGGAACCACGGGTCTGATTCGAAAAATTTTCAGTTTTTGAAACTACATTTATCGAGGAAGGCTATAGGCTATATAACATCACGCTGCGACTAATATGAGCGTAGCATTAGTGAAAAAGTATGTAAAAACGGGGTAAATTTTCAATACACAAATTTTAAGCTTTCTAGCTATTACCGTTGTAGAGATGCAGCCTGTTTATCACAGACGGATTGGCAGCGAAGTATCAGTAATACGATCCCGTTTTACCTTTCAGTACGGAACCTCAAAAAAAGGTATGGTATTTATGAAAAACTAGCTGTTGCCCGCGACTCCGTCCGCGTGGAATTTAGAAAATTTTCCCCGTTTTTGCAACATTTTTCACTACTGCTTCGCTTCTACTGGTCGTAGCGTAACCTTGTATAACCTGAAGCCTTCCTCGATAAATGCCTTATCTAACTCTGAAAGAATTTTTCAAATAGGCTCAGTGGTTCCTGAGATTAGCGCGATCAAACAAACAAACTAACTCTTCAGCTTTATAATGACTTTTGTATAAAAATATCTATATTCTTCCACCTTCTTGATACAAAGTTTTCAACACATTTAAATACAAAAAACTCCTAAACATAGAAGACATAAAAATCGAAAATCCCGCGCCTTATCCACTAAGTTATGGCGAATGAATATAAATGCCTTCAAATATGGCGATATGGCTGAATCGGCTGAAATATGTTTACAATAACGGCAAAGATATACAGCCACTTAGGGGATGAATGAAGGGGTATGATGTGTTCATTGTTTGGAAAATGTTTTGTTTTTATATCAGATATTTTGAAATTGGACAAATATTATATTTTCTAACACTTGCGCGACTCATCTGTATAAATAAAACAACTTTTTACTTTTTATTTTTATTTTTGACTGCAAAGTCTCCGAAACGTTGGGCCAAAATTTAAAACAAATATACGCGTCTAAATCCGTAAAAAGTAGTTTTATTTGGAGAAATATTTCTAAAAGATAGTATGAATTTTATAAAAATCTATAAAAAAGACCCTTTTCGTATCACACTCTGTCTATTTATTCGCGCACTCTATAACAACAGAATATATAGCCTTTTTATAAAATCTTAATACAATAAGGACTAATAAATAACACAAGTATCAAGGCCCTATTTTATTCTGTAGTAGCAGCCAGCTAGAACGTAATGATAAATAAGCTAAAGTAAATAATAAGCTATCTAAAGTATGCTTAGGTGGTTTGGTCATGTGGAGAGGATGGATGAGAGACACTTAACGAAAGGCATATACACGGCAGAGTTAAGTGGAAATGCTGGGAGAGGACGCCCGAGAAAAATATACTCCGATGTCATCGTCGGCAAACTCCAAAAGGGGCAAGTACGTAGCACTTACAACCGTCGGGCATGTATGACCAGATCGGATCGTAGCAGATGGCGCTCTATAGTCTCTGCCTACCCCCATGGGAAAAAGGCGTGATGTTATGTATGTATGTAAATAAGCTAACTCTTTTTGTGACAATTTAAAACTAAACCCATAACAAACACATCCGGTCAGCAAGGCATAGTAGAAAAAATTATCTCCCAAAGAAGAGATAATCTATATCAAATAGACGGACATGTATGTAAAAAGTTATCTACGTAAGTATTTTATCCTAAAGTGAAAAAAAACTTTTCTAAAACATATCTACTATTCCAACCAAACAATGTTCCGTACAAGTTATTATTAATCCTCATACAACTCCAAACCATCACAGAAAAATCTATTAAATCTTATACACATACATCTATATATGTGTTTCTTTTAGTGAGAATGTGTGTGTGAGGGAGACAGGGAGGCAGCAAAATCTTCAGTAGATGGATGTTCTAATATTCAAATGGGATACGGAACTATTATTGTTGGAGCTACTGTCGATATATGTGTTGTGAAAATAATCTTAATACTTGAAAATAAATAGATAATCTCTTTTTATTGAACACTATAAGAATCAAAATAACGGAATGCTTAAGACTTAACAAATGACGGTATTATCACATACTCGTACAGTGATTTCTCATAGGCAGCTATGAGTTCTAGAGACGAGTTAGAACTAAAATTTATGTTGAATTATGACAAATATTGAAATTTTTAAGTGGTTAACTGAAATCTTAAGACTTAGTACAAACACGGAGATATTTGGTACATTTACGTAGGCGTTATCACATTTGTGACCTCTTTCAGACCACTATATTAGAAATAAATTTCGACTAAAATTGATGTTAAATGATGTCGGATACAGAAGTTTTCGTGCACATCCTATATATATGTATGTGCTTGCAGGAATAAAGCAAGACAGAGTGTTGATAGTTTTATTTTTTAATGTTGGATATTATTTTTATGACTTCGATCTTTCGGTACCGCATTCATCAAAAATATTACCATATAGCCAAGGCCAATAAGTAATTTTAATCTAACTTAAATTACTAAATAGAATAATTATTAAGAATTTTAGTACTCTACCAAAAAGTGTGCAATGGGTTTAAAAAATTTCCTTTTAAAAATATGGAAATACAACAAACATTAGTTGTTTATAAAGACAATTCTTACAGAACAAACACTGCAGATTAAAAATTATAGATCAAAATGAGCTGTCTAAAGTTGAATGCCCTGAGGCGTTGTTCAAGTGTCAAAACTGTTGAGACGTAGTAGAGACAACTTCTTTGCATACTTCCCGCACGGGTGTTGGTGCGCGATACGTCACTTATATTATATTGTGTGCCTACATATTGTGTGTCTAGTGATGGGCTAGTATCGATGAAAATGTATAATATATTTTTTTTTGGAAATTAATAAAATCTATTCTTGCAACTCAGACTTAAAGCAACGGATTTATTTGCAAAATTATACATTTAGTGAAGCTCGTCTCATCCTCATTCGTTTCATGTCGCACTGTTGGGCATGGGCATTTACAATAACTTAGTTGACTTTTACTGCACCCTTGGGAGAAAAAGGGTCGGTGGACATACGCAGACATTATATTTTTCTTATGAACAAATAAATTATTTATTCTAAACCTAGTGCTGAAACTATCGTGAAGATTCGGCTATTATATTAGAAACTACGTAAGCTATAAGGCCGCCATATTGACTTAATTCTAATGTAATGTCTATGACAGAAGATGAACAAATAAAGAGTTAAGAGTAAAAGCATAGTAAGTCAATTGCAAAAAAATAATTTTGTGTAGAAATAAAGAGTTTTCTATTTATCTATCTAATATATAATATGAATGTCTATATTATCACTCTTTGAGATCCTAGCTTCCTATTAAGAAGTGTAATATTTTTATGACTGGACTATAAATTACCTCCTACCTGCATATTACTAGAAATCCGCCGCCAGCTTCACACATGCTACATCATTTATAAAAATTTACATATTTTTCGAAATATTGTTCCTATACACGCAATAATCTCCACCATAATAACACCACGCCTTATTCCATGGGGTAGGCAAATACTATAGTGGCATCTGCTACGATACTAACACATTTCGTTGGCTTCATCCACACTCATACATCTCCATTCTTTTAAAAATAAAATATTACCTTTGGTCATCAACTTTACTGTGAAGCAATCAAATCTTTCCTCTTTATAATATAAGTTTAAAAAACTTTACCTCTTGATCAATAGTACAGCAGATCTCAAAACTATCGACATTTCCCATCCCTATGAGATATATCAGCTCACTTCATTTACTCATGCCCGTATCTTTTGTTTGCTATATTTTTGACAAGTACAAAGCAAAATCTGCGCTTGTCATATGTTTGACAGACGACAAAGGGTGGGAGGTAGTGGATTGGGGGGTGGGGGGATGCTAACTTGTTAATAACTGCACTTGAAGTATAAGTAGACACTATGTATTAGTATTTTTGGTTGTTCTTGTAGTTTTGTTGAGGTGTTCAGAAGGAAAAGTGTTTTTTCTATATTCAGACATAACACACCTTTTTCTTATAGGCGTAGACAGATACTATAAAACGCCATCTTCTGTGATCTGGATCTTATATATTTTAGCCTACTCGTCTATGGCCTATAAGATCATCATCATTTCATCCGTGTGGGGATGGATTAAGAATACAAGTGTCACCACCCCATTTATTTTCTAGGGTGTTGTAAGAGCCAGCTAAATGACAATATAAGCAGTTAACTTGTACTATGAGAGACGGAAAACTAGAAACCAAACTCTGTGCCAACACGCCTGGTCCCCTCCCAAAGTGGAGGAGGTCCATGCCCAACAGTGGGACCTTAATCGGCTAAAGAGAGAGAGCGGAGAGAGGTCATATATGCTACAAGAACGTAGCAAATGACGCTTTAATGACGAATGAATGTCTTTGCGTCATGCAAAAAAGGCGTGATGGTATAAATATGATGATGATGAGCAATAATATTGACATAAAGTTTCTACTAGGTCTCTCAGAAGCTTTAGTCTGCTTAAATTGCTTCTTAGAGAAATGGAGCGCCAAGTCAACACTTTTCCAAATCCCTGATCACACGAAATTTCTTTTCAAAACTTAAAAAAAATATCGTTCTAGTCTTAAAGACATCTTTGGGTACAAACAACTTTGCAAATTACTCCGAACAAAGTGGAGATAAATTATTCGATACATCAACAGAACCACATAAGCCTTAAATTATTTAAAAGCTTGGAGAATCAAACTAAAACAATGTGAAGTGTAGTGGTATTATATTATCACCTTTACTCACTTCGATACGAATTGTTGACACCTTGAGAATGGTTGATGTTATGTTATTTAAGCAAGTTATATAGTTCTCTAGCATTTGCGCGACTCATTCGTTCAAATAAAACCATATTTTACGGATTTAGACGCGTGGTTTATGTGATTTTTTTTTTAATTTTAGACTTTATTAGGTCTTAAAAAGTGGTTTTATTTAAAGTTATAAAATATTGTCATGTATTCTATTCGTATATAGAATATTTTTCCTGCCATGGGCTGACAATACGTGTGTCATCGCCACATTATATCCATGGGTAAAAAAAATATCTTTCCAATTTATCGAAGCGAATATCACACCATAGAAAGTTGCTGAGTACAAATGTTTGACAGACGGACACCGAAATGAGACTATAAGTGTTTCTTTCGAACCCTAAAATATGACAATACGGAAAGAAAGTCTATCCAGAACTGTCGATACAAAAAATCAAACTATGACAACAAAATAAACTTAACATCTCTATGTGTGTGTGTATAACTCATCACACCATCCAAATTCCTCGGCTGAAACGTACATAATTTGATTAATTTTCAACTGGCACAAAATGCGAGACTAATTAAAACTAGTGTAAGTGGCTGCCGCGATAAGGGTAGTTTCGGGGTGTCTTCCCCCCCCGCTCAGATGTGCCGTATCGGCTTTCGGAAGATAATGCTTGCACGACAAATTATATTGCGTTCGTTTTAGTAACTATTAATGAATAAATATCGTTAGTATAGACTAATTTAATTAACAATTTAATTCACAGGTTTTATAATAAGAAAGTTTAGTAAATATTGTCAAATTGTATTTTTGACGCTAACAATATTTATGTTTTTATTGGGTTAAGTAACACCATTGCAATAGGTACCAAAGTCTTATTTTTGTTTCTCTTTAGTTTTTTATAAACATTTTACACAAGTGCTCTGGTGTCAAGCTAAGCTAATATGCCTGTTATAGGTACCAGAATACGGATATACTATTAAACTACTTTTCTTTTGTAAATACGTACTTATAATACATTAAAACAGACACAATACAAATATTTCTATGACATTTATGGATATCACACAAAAATGATTGTTACGTGCGGGAATCGAACCCGTGACCTCGTGGACGACGACAGTCCGTTACATGAACCACTAGACCACGAAGCCAGTCACTAAAAAACTTATATACGACGCGACATAATGTTGTATAAAACGTAACAATTAAGGGTACTTCACCGACATATATATCCATCTCTTTCTCGCCTTGTCTTTTTTTCTATATATATGTCTCTTTTTTGCTATATTAATTTGTATTAATATGCCATTTGTGACGCCCTTTACAGCCGTTAAAACATGTCAAAACATGTCTCAAACAAATGATAGTTAGCACTGTAATTGTTCGTACGTATCATCCGTGTAGATTACGACCACTTTTCACTAAGTACTTATATGAAACGTTTGACTTTGACAAGGCATACTTAAACATTACTTGTGTTAGCTCATCATATCACTAACTACTTTTAACACCCCCTAAACGTGGGGTAAAACTAATATAAAGTTCGGTTGAAGCGAAATCGTTTTGTGATATCTTAGAAATTTATAGCAAAACAATTTATTATTGTTATTTTTAACTCAACTAAAAAATGAAAATCAATAGTGTCAATAACACAATTCGGCAATGTCAACTGAACTTTTTTATTAGAAAAACTGTATATAGACTACCGATTTTAATTAATAAAAATGTGCACAACAAAATAGCCAATTAATTAAAATACGCCATAGTTGCCATTTTTTAGTTAAGTTCAGCTGTGCACATAGAATTGGTACCATTATGTATCTAAAATAATCAATGAGTACACGACCGGTGCCGTGAAGTGGGTTCAACTTTTTTTTATTCATATTCAATAATTGTATGAATCCATCAATTAAATTTGATTAGGGAAACCAGTGTTTGGGCATACGAAGCCACGTGCTAGGCTAAGGTTATTATGTAAGTGCTAGGTATTAAAAAAAAAAATGTACTACAGAAAACAACAATACATCAAAATACACTTGTATTGAATAAATTCCACAATACAGTACATAAATTCTTAGTAAAGGTACATTTTGAACAAGAGCATTACTCCGTCTGTCACGCGCTATCTGCGCAACTCACATTCGCCTCGTGACATTGGATATATTCATTTTCTAAAATAATCAACACATAAATTTTATTGGAATGACAGAATCAGGAAAACCGCGTTATACTTTATATTATTAGTACATAGGTACATACAATATATACATAGTTCCTACATGCCTCGTGGTCCTGTAGACCTCTTGGTAGAGTGGTTCATGTAACGGATTGCCGTTCACGTGGTCACAAGTTCGGTTCCCACTCGGGACAATCGTTTATTTGATATTCATAATTGTCATACGAATGTTTGTACTGCGTCTGGGTGTCTATGTATTATAAGTATGTATTTACAAAAGTATTATATGTATTATTTCTGGTATGATAATGATGATGCAAAAGAAATACAAGAATTAACTAACAACGTCATCATATCACACACAACATCATCAAAAAAATAATGCATGTAGTTTCTTGTCTGTTCTTCTCCATAAAATTCAATAATAGAACAAACACCTAGCTTAAGACGTTTTAAAAGTGCTTGCTAATCTTGCCTGTTGAAAAAAAAAATTCCTTTGACAGACATTTTATTCTTTTTTACTTTTCTTAGAATCATTTCTATAATTTCTACAGAATATCAAAATTTGAACCCCTACGATATACACATTTGACTTTAACCAAGTTATCGCAGAGTGCGAACCGACGACAGTGTCGCAAATAATTCATCGAACAATTGCATAAATCAAAGGCAATACTAACTTCCCAACTTATTCTAAAACCAAATAACTTATAAAACTATACAACAATAAACTTTATTATTAAAACATTAAGCGCCATAGGTATAGGTTACATGCTCTCGTGACGGTAAAGTATAATATTGTATAGCGTTACGAAATTCAAACGGGTTTCTATCGTAGCCCGGTGATTGGTCAGGGCGCGCGCGACTGCGAAATAAATAGTGCGGTTTGTGCTAACTGTTAGGTTAATATGGAATATGGAATTGATTAATTGGGAAAATTTATGTATAGTAACTTTACAAACATATGTGGAGTTTGGGTTTGTTGAGATAAACTAAACATTAGATACTAGCCTTCATCCACCTAACGCCTAAACGCAGATTTTCAGAACTCTGTATTAAAAAGACGAACTTTCATAAAAAATGTCCACCATTTCTTTTACAACCAAGAATTTGAGAAGCTGTGGACTAGGTAAGACAATTTATATAATTCAACAAAATTTAACTCCAAATTTCAGGCTTGTCTTTTAAAAAATAAATTACGCTTCGGATCTTCGGATTCTCTTATATTGGTTCTTGCGATGATTGACATCAATATGTAGAGTAATTGATCTAGAATATTTTAGGTTGTTTTCTTTGTAATTTAACTGAAATAAAATAATAACTGTTGAAAGTCAGCCAGTTATTTATATACATTTATAGAAAATTCTTTAAATTCAAATAAAAAACATCATGAATTGCAAAAACAAAAGTCCACTGCCACACAAATGTGATAATAAAATATTCAGAACGCATTACAGTGGATCTAAATGACATTACGTTTCACACTAAGACTTCATGTAAGTTCGACTTACATAAAATTTAAAAAGTCGATCTATAACAATTTCAATATGCTTTAATTTGAAAGGAAAAAGGAAAGGAAATGCGTTTATTTTGGTTCACCCTACAAAATTGTATACATGTAATGTATGTATGTAAAAAACAAAAAAAATACAGTTTTAACTTTTCCAATTTGTCTGTCTATAATAAAACTAGATTAATTACTAGCTGTCACTCACAACTTTGAACGCGTGTAATTTAAAAAGCAAAGCCTGACAAAAAACGATGCTATTGAACCACTCTATCTGAAAAAAACCCGCATCAAAATCCGTTGCGTAGTTTTCCAGATTTAAGCTCACATACAAAAGTAACGACTATTTTTTATAACAAGTATTCCTAGATATCTCATAGAATTGAACTATTCATCCATATTACAATCGTAAAAATTTTATACAGCATCCTCTGATCCCAGAATACGGATAAAGTACATTTAAGTATGTTTTACAACATTTTTCACTGCTACTTCGCTCTTATTGGTCGCAGCGTGATGTAATATAGCTTGTAGCCTTCTTCGATAAATGTACTATCCAACAGCGAAAGAAAATTTCAAAATGGGGCCGTGGTACTCCAAATTAGCGCGTTCAAACTATCAAAAAACCTCTTGTCTCTTTAAATAATCTAAATTGTAACTATTGAACTACTTGTCTCTTTTTTAAAACAAACATAGGTTAACATCAAGAATAGTTTAACATCTTAAACTCTTGTCTCTTAGTATAGACTATATTGTAATTAATGTAAACCCATTATTTTGAATTAGTTTAATATGTGTCAAGTACACATTAGTGTTGAAACAAACATGATACCCGCGACAATAGTGTCCGTCCCTAATATTGAAATTGTGATTTACGAGAACAATAAATCTGTTGTATGTCCACTTGTCCCGGCTTACAAACGTTGGATAATCGCATGACGGATTTGTGTTATGTCTGAATAACCATAGGTAACTTTACGGTATATTGAACTGTATTTTGTTAACAAACAAAATATTATCAAGTGAAATGTTAACTTATATTTTGAGAGACATATTTGAGCTTTTTATTTCAATAATTATTACGGAATATTGATAAAATATTCTATACTAATATTATAAAGCTGAATATTGTGTTTGTTTAAACGCGCTAACCTCAGGAATCACTAGGCCGGTTTGTAAAATTATTTCAGTGTTGAATAGTGCGTTTATCGAGGAACGCTATAGGCTACTTAACTTCACGCTCCGACCAATGGAGCGGAGTATCAGTGATAAATGTTGCAAAACTGGGTTCTTCAGAAATTCTGTGTTTATTTTCTTTATAAGTAACGTTTTTTTTTGCGAGGACACCGGGCTTTTGATGATGACAAAAATTTACTGTGGACTCAGACGGACAAAGTCGCTGACTAAAAGCTACCAAGTGTCTTATCAATCAGTAACCAGTGTCGCGGCAAAAAGCTAGCAAGTCTCTTGACAATCTCTAACTATAGTTAGATATTTGAGATCCAACATTAGTTACAACTATAACTTAAGTCAATATTACAAATTGATACAGAATCCATAGACAATAATTAATCACGCATGGTAACATCCTGTGCATTATCAATAAACCATCATTATTGATATTGTCAACCAAATTCACATCAGCATTTGGTTTGTAGTTATGTCCAGAATTTGCCCATGATTTCTTCTTCTGAAAACAGAAAAATATTTAAACTAATGCTAAAATGCAGATTTCTACTGTTAAATTAAAAAATTATAACATAAAAGTACCTAATTATTCTTCTATATGATTTATAGAAAAAACTAGTATTTTTTTCGGTTTACCGGAGATGAAATCGTGTACAAATTCTAGCTTTTCCCTTTCTACTGCTGGCCATAGACGTCCTATATGGGACACCTATGACTATAAACACCACAATATGTACTTCTACGCCATTTCATGTTCAATTCAAATAAATATTTAAATATTATTAATATATTTGTGTCAATATTTCTTGCTCTCAAAACGTTACAATATATATGTATTTTGTGACAATTAAAATTTTAGGTTAAATCCAGCAGATTCCGGTGATTTTGAATACATTGGTACCAATTCTATACGCACAACTAAACTAAACTTTACTAAAAACGAATTTTCATTCTGTCGATAACACAATTCGGCAAGATTAACAGAACTTTCTTGTTACAAAATCAGTTTATATAAGACCAAAGATTTTAATTATTATAAATGTGCACAACCTCCTTCTCGCTAGCCCATTTACGTCCCACTGTTACAGCACAGGGTTTATTTTATTATAGTATATTCACTTATTTTTAGTACACCAAAAGTCACCTATTCTGCCTCGGTCAAATCCATCTTATGGTTGTCTGGGAGAGATCGCAGCTCGCGATAAGACCGCCCTTTGTACCTATGACATGTCTGTTATGTAAGCTTTGTACATCATTATGGTGTGCAATAAAGAATATTTTACTTTTACTTTACTTTTTACTTTTTATTTTCGAGATTTCCGTTTCTCACAGAGTTATCTGTGTGCAATATCCCTGAGCTGACTTTTACAGCACCCTTGGGAGGAGATGGGGTGGTGACACTTGTATTCTTAATCCATCATCACACGGAGAATGTGCGCAACAAGATAGCCAAACAATCATAATACAGCAATAATTGTTTTGATTTTTAGTTAAGTTTAGTTGTGGACGTAGAATTGGCACCAGTATCTCTCCACGTCTTTGGCCATCATCTAAGTCATCGAATATGTATTATATCGGGCTTAGCTCTTTTGACCTTAGGTAATAGACCTTTTTATCATAACTTGTAGGTGATCATCACATCAGTGGCTTCGTGGTCTAGTGGTTCATGTAACGTACTGCCGTTCACGAGATCGCGGGTTCGATTCCCGCTCGGGACAATCATTTGTGTGTTGTTTATAAATGTCATACAAATGTTTGCACTGCGTCTGGGTGTTTACTATGTATTTACAAAAAAAATGTAATATTTGTATTCTATCCGTATTCTGGTACCCATAACACAAGCATATAAGCTTAGCTTGGGACCAGAGGACGTTGTATGAAATGTTCGTGAATATTTATTTATCACATAGATATTTTGGACTAAAATCTAACTAGATTTTCACAGGAAACAGGATCAGCTGATCTCATCCAACCTAAAACTGCTATAAATCTATAAAAATCGATAACAACTTTTGTATTATGCTCTTCCATTCATAACTATGATTGATTTACATTGTCAGTGTCTACCAAACGTCCGCTACATTGTACCCACACGATCCCATTTCCCTGGACCTGTCATCACTAATTGCTAATATAATTCATGTCTAATAATCTTGATAATATCAGTAAGTACAGATGTATTGTTGAAATTACCACATACATTGATGATTCTCAATATTCCTTTATGACAAGGCTAAAAGATAAAACGAAATGGGATTAGAAATAATAGGAAGAGGAAAGGCAGCACTATTAGAAAATAAATGCCATTGGGCATTGAAAAATCAAGATGACTGGCAGCAAATGTAAATGGCATTAAGTCCGTCTATGTACAATGTTTTATATGTTTTCATTAAATTCAAAATAAATCAATTACCATATAAAACTCGGTATGTAAAAGTTTGAAGACCTAATCTCAGTTTTTTTAATTCGGTTCTTCGCAAGAGATATTGTCTCCTTACATCTCCCCTTCCTTAATCATACATATGACGAATAGATTAACATATTTCACAACAAGATAGGTAAAACACAATTATTCATACACACCACAAATCAATCACAAACAACCCTTTAGCTACTAAATATTCAAACACGCAATATTCCGATAGAGAATTACAAAACACCTCGCATAACCAGCTCAATCAATGTGCTACAGACAGACAAATGGAATTGTCGTAGTACGCACGAACTATGGCAATTAGTAGCATGCTCACTTGTTCCGATATGAAATACAGCTGCCTGGATCAGCTAAGACATATAGATTAGGAGATACATACGATCAAAAATAAATTATAATATTTAAAAACTGAGTGTTTTAGCTTAAAATTATCGATATCGTCAAGATTTCTGGAAGCCTTTAAGTAAACGGTAAACGACAGAACGTTGTGGTGTTTCTGGGGAGATCTACGTCCACCAGTGATCAAAGCAAGCTAATAAGATGAATTGAGAGAATAAACACAATATATTCGGCTTAGTAAACTCTACCTACATAAACTCTACTTATCCACTGCCATTTTCAATGCTAAATTATGTCGGAGAAGTGCACCCATTCTCCTAAGCATTTCTGATCTTAGCACCAACCATATCACCTTTATGATTTTGAGTTTTGTTACGAAGATGAAATGCAGTCATTTTTGTCCCGTAAGTTACGAATAAAACTAAGAATGTTAAACATATCCGTTAATTTCTAACTAAACATCTAATTCCTCTGTGTGTCAGACAATAGTTGCCACCCTATAACATATGCCAAATCCATGGTTCACCCGTTTTGCATTCGACTGCCTATTCCCTTTTAGGTGACGTCAATATGCAATATCTTCTCCCTATACAAAAGATCGTATACCCCAATTATTTGGCAATAGAATTTAAAGTCTCAAATGCTGTACTTAAAGTAGAGTCATGATTGCAATGGCTGGTTTGTTAATATGTTTAATTATTTGGTTAAAGATTCAATGTCAGGTTGTGTTCCAATGAAATATAGTTTTGCCTTCATTGAATCCATGATAAATTGATATCGCCGGGGACGTTTATTGAATAACAAGAGGTTGTTTATTGGATATGTCATTTGTAAAAGTTTGTAGACTAGATTATGAAGAAATTTTGTCATAATTGGCTTGTTAAAGAAGGTAATATTTTGGTATCTGTTTATAAAATACTCAATTACAAATTAATAAAACCAGTCTCAATCTCTCTCCACCTCATATACGTCCCACTGTTGGGAACAAGCCTACTCTACTATAGGAGGGATTGTGGTCTACTGTATTGCGCTGACAAGGCGTGTTGGCACAGGGCTTATTTTCGAGTTTTATGTCTTTAACAAAGTAACTTTGACTTTAGTGAATTGTAGTTATAAATTTCTTAAAAAACCGCTTTTAATGAAGCGAATAGATGTCAGGCTGTCTGTGTGGTGACGGATGAATAATACAAGTGTCATTCATCACCCTTTTCTTCCCATGGGTGCAGTAAAAGCCAATTGAATGAGATGAAAAACTCAAAAATAAACCCTGTCTCCTCACGCTTGGCCAGCGCGGCATAGTCCAAAAGTGGAGAAGGCCCGTGCCCAATAGTGGGACGTTAATGGGCTGGAGAGAGAGAGACAGATGATAGCTACTAGAACTTGAAACAATTGTATTCCACTGATTTCCATCTCCACTATCAATCAAAATCCTATACATTAATGCAAATAGAGCTAACAAAGTTTGCAACCATTAGCCTTCATGCATATATGGTGCGGCGTATAATTCGCTCCTATCTTCAATCTTGCCCGCACCGCAGTCCGGCAGTAACAAACAACTAGATTCGGACATTAGCTGGAAAGCTACTTGTGACATCTAAATTTCGGCTAGCCACATGGTATGGTAGAAATATAGAACTAAAAATTTTTAGAATTGACCTTTTATATCTCATTTTAATATACAACGTGTTGCAGAAAGGTGTAAGTAGTCATAATTTAAAGTTGCATTAGATAGGCCTTAAATATGTATTATAAATATTACAGTTACACATAGAAAAATACAGTTGGTAAGTTTTTTTTTGTTTATTGCCTATTATTATATAACTACCAGAAACGCATAAATTATGAGATGTTTACGGTTTATTGATTGCTATGTTTGTATAATTTGTTAAGATTTATTTAAATTCCAAGCTTAAAAAGCTGTGGGCAACAGCTAGTATTGGGATAATAATGGGCTGAGAAAAAGAAAATATTTATTATATTCACGGGTTTGCTGGAAGCAAACTCATTATTGAGTTAAGCTCGCCTTTGTGCCTATATATTTATGCCTACATCACCTATGTTTGCTCTTCTAAATTTGAAATGTACAATAAAGAATAAATGAAATGATCAAGTCTATGTATTCTTAATGCTACAATCACGCGTTCAAGCACAGTTCTCTCACCGTGCGAGACTACAAAACATATCGGTGGTCGCTCGTCGCAGATAACTGCATGCTGCGATCATTTTGTATACATTTTCACGACAACACACCTACAGGATAGGCAGAACTATTTCACATTGGGTTACGCATCGTTTCATATTAACGATAGTTGTAGTATTTTGTATTATAGCTGCATGGAATAGAAATCTAATTTTGCTACATTGAAATTGCAATACCTATTTTAAAAATTGACACCAATTCTGGTGCGTCAAAAACTTAACCTAACTTAACTAAAATGTAAAAAACTATGGTGTGTTTTGATTAATCGACTTGAAAGGAAAGAAAGAAAAAGTGACTATTTCGTTGTACAACGTTATAGTAGATTTTTTGTTATTAGTTGATTTTTTAATTAAAATTAACTAAAATAGTTAATCTGTAAAATACAGTTTTTACAATAAGAAAGTTCAGTAAACGTTGCCAAATTATGTTACTGACACTATCAATTTTCATTTTTTAGTTAAGATAATTTAGTTGTTTATGTACCTAGAATTAGTAGGTACAATTGTTTACTATTTTCTGAGATGTTTTAGGAAATTTATTCTAACTAAGTATCTTCTCGTGGTGCCGTCTCCTACCGGAGGTTGGCGATCACCATTATGATAGATAGATAAACTCTTTATTGTACAAAAAGAGGAATAACAAAATTGAACTTAAAAACTATTATTACAAGTACAATTGGCAACCTTATCGCACACGGCGATTTCTTCCAGGTAACCATGGGATGGAAGAATGATAGAAGGGTAGCTAGCTGTTTACGCAATTATAAGAAATATAAATATGTCAATAAAGATATACAAAACACAAAATTTGGTAGTTAAACGTATAAAAATATATCACAATTTACATACAATATAATAATATATTAAGCAAGTATATTATTATATAAATACACATATTATGTTCAACATAGATATTTAAATACATAAAAAGTACCAAGATATATGATCTTCCATGCCGAACCACTGCCTCAAATTTTTCAGCCAGGAAGTGCGGCGTCTGCCTGGTCTTCGGCGGCCCTGTATCTTCCCTTGCATAATCAGCCGCATAAGACTATATTGCTTATTACGCATTATGTGCCCAAAATACTGCACTTAACTAAGTATAAGACATCAGAAATGTTGTGATTTTTGCCATTGGGTTTCGTGAAGATCAACAGTTTTACAAACTGTTGATCTTCACGAAACCCAATGGCAAAAATCACAACATACATACTTTTTTACATCACACTAGCTGTTCCGCACAACTTTGTACGCGTGAAATTTAGGTAGTAAAACAATCCATAACTAATAAAAATTATACAAAAAAGCCATCTTCATAAACCACGTTATTTATAAAAGAAAACCGCATCAAAATCCGTCGCGAGGTTTTAAAGATATAAGCTCACATAAGGACATACATACAAAAATAGTAACTTTGTTTTATAATAAGTAAGGATATCATAAAACAGATTTTTGGTAAATTTCTATGGAAAATTCTATAAAGAATTTTTAATCAAACTCCCGATGCCATCAAACACCACAAATTAACAATTCCATCTTTCAATATTACGTCATAACCCTAAAAAGCACTTCGGTAAAAACGACCGACTTAATAGGATTGACAAGATTCCCGACGACCAATAAAAGATGGGGGCCGATCCCATAAAAACTATAAGGAGAAAATATGTCTGAAGGATATTTCGTTAGCTATAACCGTGACCATTCGTTGAGCCCAAATGTCATACCAATGAATTCATGTCCCGCAATTTTTTTTCACGGTTTATCGCGTTTCTTTATTGCGGTCCTTTTTATCCCGAATATGTATTTTTATGAACGTTCGAGGGTTAAGTTACCACAATTTGTTTATGGCTCACATATTGGTTTTTCTGTCTGTATTTAAGATCGTTTTATTTTCAAGGTTTATAATAATGTCTTTCATATTTCGTTTATTTCTATTTTAGTAGAAATAAAAGGTTTTATTTCGATTATATAGGTGGGTAGTTCGGTTATATGTTTTGTTTTTTATGTGGTTGTAACGTTTAGTACTAAATATGTTAAGATGTCTTTAGGAATAATATATTTACTATTCTTTCTTTATTATAACATAATTACACACTCAATACATATTTTATCTAAAATTAGTTCAGAAACTAAAAAATTATATATATCCTAAATATATTTTTAAATAATTCCATTGTCATCGGTCCTTGATATGTATGTAAAATTTTAAATCAATCGGACTATCGCAAGTGGGTGAAAATCGCGTTCAAAGATTCCGTTACACAGATTGATACATCGATAGATACATACCGAACTTATAAAAGCGTGTTAAAAAAAGGGGGCTTAACATTAGGCAGGCATTTACTATTAAAAGTAGGGAGCGTATGTAGGTAGACCATATTACAACATAAAAAAATAGCTTAAAATGAAATATTTCCTATCAGAGCTAACATATTTATTTAGAGATATTTTATTCGAATAACCGAATTGAAAAAAATAGCTGTAAAATTTGCATTACGATTTTATCAAAAGATTGCCAACCCTTGAACTTCAGTAACGATTATTAGATATTTAAAGCTAAATAATCACATTGACTGTAATTTAAAAAAAACAAATGTACCACACTATTCACAAAAGACCCAACAAAAAACCAGGTTGTCTAACAATTCATCCTCCTACCCCCAAAATCTTGAAAAACTAATGAAAACCCAAGCGACATGGATCGAAGACCAATATCTCTTATGACATAATTATGACACTGAAGAGAATAGGGAGACATCAAACACTCTAATAATAAGACAAAAGCATTGAATACAAAGGGCTGTATTATAAAAATGGGGGTGCATTCAATATGGAGAGCTTTCGACTCGATCTCACTGAGACATCCATTAGTTATTATTGAAAATTTTAATATCAAAAATTGCGGAAGCTTTTTTACATAGTACGATACGATTTGCGTAAAATTTCACCTAAGGTAGGATGGTGCTAGGTGGACCGACAGCCTGGAAAAGGTCGTAGGGTGGAATGGGATACGGAAGGCAAAGATCCGTCTAATGTGACGCGAATTTAGAGATGCCCATGTCCACTCCAGCAGTACAGTAGGATGATTTGATTGATTAAATATTTCACACTTATTTATAAAAATCCCTGTATTAATCAGCCCTTCTCTGTCCATTACTACAGGTAGTTTTTCTCAGTGTTCTAAATCGGGATGATAACCACATCCAATAATACAAAGGAAGTCACCTTAATCAAGTGGTTTCGATATTTGATTGAGGACTACCTATACGGACCTATTTATTTATTTATTAAACTTTATGCACAATAATTAAGTTGTACAATGGCGGACTTAATGCCTAGGGCATTTTCTACCAGGCAACCATTGGTAGGTGCAGAAAGTGCTACTGGTAGGTGCTATTAATAAATTCATAGTAATTAAATCTACAACAAAAATATACCTACAGCCTACAAACAATAAACATTACATAAAAATACACAATTTATTAACACACATAATTATACAAACACATAAACATACACATACTACATATTATATTTACCTTTTATTATTACAATAATTCATTCTATTGTCATCATTTTTCTGTCCTTATTCTTGTCTGGGATCGGTGCAACATGTCTCGAAGTAGCAGTGGATTTATTAGCTATTATAGCTATACACTATTATTGCCATTATCCCATGACTTGGACGTAAATGCAATGACTTTACTTCTACGCTATATGCTTTTTATATTTGTGATCACTTCTTTTTCTTTCAAGTCCTTTTTTACACAATCTATCAATGTTTTCCTCATTCTTTTTCTACATTTAATTCCTTTAGATTCATTGAGATCCGATATATCGTGAGTACTAAAAAGTATTCGGAAGTGTTTCAAGGAATATCATTTCATATCGCGAATGAGGTACTTTTGTTTTATTGTTCTGTGGCGATCTCAAAACAGCTGTATCTACTTTTCAATATTCTTAGGGGATGATAAAATATTTTATGTTTTAGATATTGATGTCTTTTTTATTTAAATGATTAATATTCATTTAATCATTGCATTAATGCTGTTTACTGTGGAATACCTTTAGTTTGGTGTTAATGAGTCATAGCGTATAAGATATTTGGATATAATAACTGCATAGGTTAGCTAAGATACATGTACATGACAAAAAGGGTAATGTTTTCGTATCGCAAATTCCTTCGGAAAAACTGGACCGATTTTTATGAAATTCGGTGCGTATATCGTCCAGGTCCGCGTACCTAGGTCATATCCCTCGATAGGCCCTAGTTAGGGTCAAAACACAAAAAAATCCTAGGTCATATGGGTTCCGTAATTGAAATTGTGTTTGTACTAGAATTTTGTTTCTTTGTAAACAAGAATTCTTCTCGGTAATCGAACCTACGATATCTTATACTGCAGCCACCATTACTGATGCCACATGGCACATCTGGTTACTTCATTAAGTAACTCCTGGTCTTAGATTTGAATCCTCTATCTTTGATGTGATTTTTAAGTAAGTATGGGACGAAACCTAAAAAAATTGAAACATTAAAAAATGTGAACCTATCATTCGGTTCTCAAGTATTTTCACACAAACATCTGTCAGATACTTTTTTTTCAACTAATCTTAATCCATACTCATCAAAGATTGGAAAAAAGTCGAAGGATTTTGTTATAAAATTATAAACCGTATCATATCCAGCTGGGTGCTTACAATAGTCGTATCGAAGTGATGTTGAGCTATGTGAAACGAATATTTAGGGTTCCGCAACATGAATTAAAAAAATATACATGAAAAATGTTACTTGGTTAGTCTATACTATACTTGGTTAGTCTATACTATTTTGTATAGATGGCGCTATAAAGAGAAATCATTTCACAATACATACTTTTATCAAAACAGTAACTATATTAATTATAATAACAACGATATATTGATACATAACTTAAAATCTAACAATATAATTTAAAAATATTAAAAGTACGAATGTAGGACGTTATATTTCTTCTATATATTCTATAAATAAAAAAATTCTAAGTTCTACGTATATGAATTCGTGGGCAACAATTATTTTATAAAATACAAGTGCTATGCACTTAATTGCTTTTATCCTTATAACACAAATGTAAAAAGTCCATATTTGTACTATGATGATAATCAAGATATTAATTGGATAAGTGGTTTTTATTGGCGTAATAGAAGCCAAAACAAGGGTTAATAGAATTTTCATCTGTCTGTCTTTCTGTCTGTATGTGTGTACGTGCATCACGCCAAAACGACTGCTTAGAATTTAATGCCGTTTTAGTTATATGTTGTTAGAGATCTAGCTTAAAGTATGGGCTATAATTTATCCCGGAATATTATCTAATTCCATAAGAACAACCTGTTTTAAGTTTCTTATTGCCCGGTCATCCAAAATTTCACGAGAACGAAGTTGCGGGCTACAGGTCTTAAATATTGAAAAGAAAAAGAAAGAAAGAAAATGAAATTTATTAGCGATAAGACAATACACACAAAATAAGTAAAAAGATAAAAACTATTAACAGAAAAAAACAAAATAAAAATAATCACATATAGAAATAATAAAAAAAATGTTTAGTGTATTGTACCATCCCTAAACGGCCACAGCTCAGCATAATGCTGGTTAGAACCAGCGCTGCTCTTCCGCTGGGCCGCTTAGTGACGTCACAGACTACAAGGATGCCATAAGTTTACTACACATATACCTAAAAATAAAATAAAAGAACACGAAACAAAATAAAAACAAAGCATTAGTATTTAGTAGTTATTGATGACACGCATAACAGTTGTATGAGTGTAAACTCGTAAGATCGTAGTAAATGACACTCCATAGTCTCTACCTACACACATAGGGAAAAGAAATTCTGAAATATAAATATACAGAACCCGGTTAAAATAAATCAAAGTACACCCCTGATACGTATCAAAAAAGAATAAAAAGCATTCGCGATTCGACCTGTGTTTAACCGCTGTCAGGGGTTGTCAATCATACGGTTTGCCCCGCCCGGTGTTCGAGTTTGACAGCCCTGGGCCTTTATTATTTCTCTTATTTTTGATTTTGTTTGCCTGGTAGATATTATTGTTTCTTATTAATTGCATATTAATTATTTTATTGTATTTAAAAATATACAAGCGTAGCGTCTTTAACATGTTTCTATATTGTAGTGATTCGTGTAACAGAATGTTGTTCACGAGGTGGCGGGTTTGATTCCCGCTCGGGACAACAATTCGTGTGATATTTATAATTGTTAATAATTATACATTCGCAAAAAAAATAGTATAAGTATTTTATCTGTACTCTGGTACCCATAACACAAGTATATAAGCTTAGCTTGGGACTAGAAGATGTGGTGTGAAATGTCCATGAATATTTATTATAATTTAAAATAAAATTTAAAAATATTGGATAAATATATTTAACACTAGCTGTTGCCCGCGACCCCGTCGCGTGGAATTTAGAAAATTTTCCCCGTTTTTGCAACATTTTTAACTACTGCTTCGCTTCTACTGGTCGTAGCGTAATGTTATATAGCCTAAAGCCTTTTTCGATAAATGCCCTATCTAACACTGAAAGAATTTTTCGAATCGGCCCAGTGGTTCCTGAGATTAGCGCGTTTAAACAAACAAACAGTAGTTTATGTAATTTGCCTTTCAAAGTGGTGAGAGTGGTGAACTGCATTTTACAAGGTCGCAAGTTCGAGTCCGGCACAGAACAATTATATGTGTGATGTTTATTTTTGCCACACAAATGAATTTACTGCGCCTAAGTGATTTCGATTTATTATTTGCTTAATTTAGAACCAGAGGATGTTGTGAATATTTATTATAGTAAATAAATCATCGTATATATTTACGCAATATTTTATAAAACGTGAAAATACTGACTCGATATTTTATTGAAGGTGACAACACACTCGATTGCTAATCCGATTATTTGAATCGATTTACGGTACACTGATTTTGTGGACACCATTGTCAGTGCTACTCAAATCGATACAGGCTTTAGCTTTTTTGATAAAAAATGTGATATTGATAGCATTGTTTATTTTTTATTTGAAGTTTGAAGTATTGTAACTTTGTTTGACAATAACTATAAAACGAGTGAAGCCATAAGGTTCAGTATGTGCATTGTATATGTACTACTGATTAGGAGGGCGACAATGTACGCGTAAATTCTGTAACTACCAATTCCACTAGCACAAATAAACTTATTTGTGCAAGTGGAATTGATAGCATTAAGTAGTTACTTCTCCGTGTGGTGACGGATTAAGAAATACAAGTGTCACCACCCCATTTCCCAGGGTGCTGTAAGAGTCAACTAAGGGGCAATATAAGCAGTTAACGTCTGCTGTGGGAGACGGAAAACTTGTAACTATACCCTGTGCCAACACACCTGGTCAATGCAGCACAGTAGACCATAGTCCTTCCCAAAGTGGAGGAGGCCCGTGTCTAGCTGTGGGACGTTAATTGTTGACGTTGGCACAGGGTTAATTTTTGACGGGCCTCGTGGTCTAGTGGTTCATATAACGGACTGCCGATCACGAGGTCTCGGGTTCGATTCCCGGTCAGGACAATTATTTGTGTGATGTTTTTAATTGTCATACAAATGTTTGTACTGCGTCTGGGTGTTTACTATGTATTATAAGTATGTATTTACAAAAGAAAAGTAGTATATGTATTATATCCGTATTCTGGTACCCATAACACAAGCATATAAAGCTTAGCTTGGGACCAGAAGACGTTGTGTGAAATGTCCATGAATATTTATTTATTACTAGCTGATGCCCGCTACTCCGTACGCGTTGAATTTTAGATCCCCATATATTTTGTCACCGTTTAAACCTTCCCTGGACTTTCACGAATATTTCAAGACCAAAATCATCAAAATCGGCAGAGCGGTTCTCGAGTTTTAGCGAGACTAACGAACAGCAATTGATTTTTATATATAAGACTAGCTGATGCCCGCTACTCCGTACGCGTGGAATTTTAGATCCTCATATATTTTGTCACCGTTTAAACCTTCCCTGGACTTTCACGAATATTTCAAGACTAAAATCACAAAAATCGCCCGAGCCGTTCTCGAGTTTTAGCGAGACTAACGAACAGCAATTGATTTTTATATATAAGATTTATTTATTTAATTTTCGAGTTTTCCGTCTCTCACAGAGGATGTTATCTGTGTGCAATATCCCTTAGCTGATTTTTACAGCACCCTTGAGAGGATATGGGGTGGTGACACTTGTATTCTTAATCGGTCACCACGCGGGGGAATAACCACAACATAATATTATATCAACTTTAAAATCAAAATACACCATGATGAGTTTAGTTTAGCTAGAATAAGTTTTGAAATTAAGCATAGGTGTCTACACATTCTCTCGTGCTTCGACAATATGTGGGTGCCCATTTAAGTTGTTTCCATCACAGATTTACCCCATGTAATGTCTATGGCTACATCACTCAGTCGGCTTGAAGCTACTTACATATCTACGTGTACCTACGTAACATTGTATCTATGTGTGTCTATGATACAGGCTATAGGTACTTCAGAATTATGAAAAAAGTAGAATAAAAAAGTAGAATAAATGCTGTAGAGATGCGCTCTTTGAGAAGTATGTGTGGTGTGACTTTGAAAGATAGATTAAGAAATGAAGTTATAAGAGAACGTTGCGTTCTGAAAGAGGATGTAGAGACTAAGATGGAGAAAAGTATGCTTAGGTGGTTTGGTCATGTGGAGAGGATGGATGAAAGACGCTTAACGAAAGGCATATACACGGCGGACGTAAGTGGAAATGCTGGGAGAGGACGTCCGAGAAAAATATAATCCGATGTCATCGCCGGCATACTCCAAAAGGGGCAAGTGCGTAGCACTTACAACCGTCGTGCATGCATGACCAGATGTATGAGTGTGGATGAAGCCAAGGAAGTATGTTTGGATCGTAGCAGATGGCGCTCTATAGGCTCTGCCTACCCCCATGGGAAAAAGACGTGATGTTATGATGATGATGATAATTATGAAATGTATTTATTCTATGGAGTACGATTTGGTTAGGCTAACTATACTTGTCCTCAATTTTAAACGTCAACTCACCATCTGTTATATCTGTGGTTTCAGTAGCTCAAAAGGATGACAAAAGCCTACCAAAAGATCTACCTAGATTAATTACCTAGAAAGACTGGATAGACTCAGCTCATTAATTACAAAAAGAAATCTCTATGCCTCAGGTGTATATTAAAATAAATCCTGTCAGATCAATCTTAGTAAATTCGTAATCTTCTTTTAATTATAAACAACAAAATTATTAACGTTTTAAACTGGACATCGACAGGTCAAAAAATATATTATATTTCGGCCATTTTGATATACATTAGACAGATGAATGACAGACAAACGTACCTCACTTATTATTAAATCATCAATCTTAATTTTAGAGCATTAATTCAATAGGAGTGGGTATTGCAGGCAACCCATGCTGAAAATCGTACGAGAGCTATACTCATTGTGTACGGATACTATCGTATCTTAGTGTGCGTGGGACGATTTTGAGGTGTGCATGCATAGCGACCAAAGAAATTACGTTATTGTGTTTGTGCGCTACCTCGGCACCTCTGCAACCTGATAGTATATTTTACAATTATTATAGTATTATTTAATTAGGCTCATTTCACTTAACATTCTCTGGTCTCAGGCTAAGCTTGTTTAAATAAATAAATAAATAAATATTCATGGACATCTCACACAACGTGCTCTGGTCCCAAGCCAAGCTTATTATGCTTGTGTTATGGGTACCAGAATAGGGATATAATACATAAACTAATTTTTTTTTGTAAATACATACTTATAATAAATACATAGAAAACACCCAGACGTAGTACAAACATTTGTATGACATTTATGAATATCACACAAATGATTGTCCCAAGCGGGAATCGAACCCGCGACCTTGTGAACGGCAATCCAGTACATGAACCACTACGCCACGAAGCCCGTCATTTGTTTATGATATGTGTTCTAGAGTACGATTATACTTACTACACATAATAGTTTCAAAGGAAATATTATTATATACTTACAATAGATAGAAAACACGCAGCCACGGAACAAATATTTATGTGGCAAATAGAAAATAAAACACAAATATTTGTACTGTATATTGATTGAACCAAGGCTCGTTGAAATAAAACAGTTTGTGTAACCACTCGTGTTGATTCAAAGCTCTAAAATCCTAATTCACTACGAGTTTAAAACTAAAGATAATTACTGGTTTCACATTATTGATTAATTTACGCCATTTATTTTAATACCAGACTATAATATTTAAATGAAATACCATGATTTTTTTTATTTCGTTTATGTCTATGAATTCTATGTCATTGTATCTATCTTCGAGCGCAGCGTTTACTCCCATGAAGGTATAGATAAAAAAAAGGAGGCCATACTTGGAACATCGGTTTGAGGCAAATACCTACGTATCTCTATCTCACTCTCTGTGGTCTGACCTCTCTTTTTAGTGTGGCCTTAGTACTGCTATCTCCTTATTAAAATCTCCTAGTAAATTCTTAAAAAGAGTCACCACACATATCAAATCACAAGTTAAACACTGTCATTTGATAGTGTTTAATCGTAACTATAAATAACTAGTTGAAATACGATGAATGAAATTAAAAATAATAAAATAGTAGATCACGGATGCTTTTCATGGTTGACGAATCAGTGAATTATTTTCCCCATTTCCTAAGGATTTCGTAATTTGGCAACATTGGTCACCATATGTCAAGTTGTCGACAAAATTGTGCCAATATGTCGGTTGTTTACTTTACGGTTCACAGCTTCGTTTCAAATTTTCGACTCTAATTATTTTTATAATTAAAGAAATGGTGCAAACTTGTGTAGTGCGTGGTTGCGGTAGTACGTGGTGTCCAGGAGGTGATATACAATTTCACGCGTAAGTGTTTAGATCGTGATTTCTGGCATTGAATAACTGCAAACATATTTCTTTGTATTTTCAATTAAATACTTCATAAAATGATTAAACAATGTTTTCAGCATACTTCTAACTAACTATACTGATAACGATGTAAAGATCTAATAGTCTTACATTGAATTTCATGGACTTAGTGCAATTTTATCTTTCTTGTTTACAAGAAGTAATTTTGAAATAGTGTGACCATACTGAGGACATATCTAGGACTTTCTGTGGGACCTGAACTAAATTATACATGTTTGCTTAGTCATTTAATTTTTATTTCACATTATTTACAACATTAATATACTTACCTACAATATTATTTTTTTAGATTTCCTAAAAATAGTACCCAGAGGAAATTATGGTTATCCATTGTACCATTGAAAATTAAATTTTATGAAAGTGCAAGGATTTTTTAAAACAAACAGCAGTTCCTACTATAATTACAAATCAAGAAGCAGTATCACCTTGCAAGGTAAAATTTCAAGTATCTATTTACAAACTCCTTTAATTGTCTCACATGTTATACAATGTTAAATATTAGAATTTATAAGGAATATAAAAACTAGTATGAAAAAAAATACCCCACCAGTATCAGGAACATTTTCCAAACTACCGGCGCTCAAGGCTCCAGAGATAATTGCTGCTTTCTGAACCAGCCCCCCCCCCGATCCGACTGCCTAATGAGAGCCTTACATTATTATTATGTTTCAGAAATGTAGTAGTTCGAATATATGGCAAAAGGCTATATTTTGTAAAATATATTATAATTTTCAGATAGACAGTTCATTACAGGAAGAGTCTATGGGGCAAGTAGCTACTCTGGGTGTACCAAATCCTAGCTCTGGCATTTATGAAAGTAATCCTTCCTGATGGGCCAACTCAGAGAAAACAATATAGAAAACAAATTAATTAATGTTGTATCACAACATTTTACTCCTCTGTTGCAAGAAATGTTTAAGCATCCCATCACGGACTCAATTTATTGCAATGATTTGCATGAAAGCGTATTAATTAAGAAAATTGCAAATTCATTTTTTAACACTTAAAGAGTCATACAGAAAATATACTTAGTGATTTACGTGGTAAGAGACAGAAATTACACAAAACAATAATATTTAGTCATGTATAAAAGAAAAGTTATTAAATGATTTTAATTTGGAAAGTGCTGTTGTTTCTTTTTTGCCCTTTTTTTGTAACTTTATTATCGTTCCTATTATAGCCCCCTATGATATATGTTACAGTCAAAACTTATAACCACTCAATAGACTGTAAGCTCTCGACAGTAGTACTTTTGACTGAAATTATTGAAAACTAATTTTACCCAATATAGCTGTTTAAATGTAATTTTAACTGACTTGCCTAGCGCCAAGTAGTGGAACACAAGGCACAGGGAGCCAAGGGCAACCCGACAAGGGTGGGTTAGGTTTTTAGCTCCCGTCATGCCATTCATGATAGGTTCCTTTAAACGCTGTAGACAGAAATATACGTAAAAATTGATTTTGACTGATTCTCCGTTCTTCCGTCAGCCACTTTTAACCACATTCATATTGTCAGTTAAAATGACTATTAACTACAGATTTTCCGACAAACTAATTTTAATCAACGTAACGTATTTTTTTTTTCAGAAGTATTATTGACCGAATTTGCCCTTTAACTGACATTAATAAATAGAAATACATTGGCTAACCCAGAAATCTAGGAAAAACTATTGTCCAGTATGTATTCATAATGTTTAATTAATCTGCAAAATTAATGAAACATATATCTTTTGCGATTTCATGGTTGGTCCCTTAATAACAGTACATGTTTAAAAATATGAGTACAATAACCCTTTTTCGTTTTTACGCTACCTACACAAAAAGTTATGTTTCCACTTAGGTATGCCAAATAGATTTTATTGTGTAACTTGTTTACTAAGAAATTACTAACACCTTGTTATTTTTAACCGGCTTCAAAAAAGGAGGTTCTCAATTCGTTGGAATCATTTTTCTGTATCTTTGTAACATGTATTTAGGTCTGAAATAAAGGTAAATTATCATTATTTTATCTCAAGCAGATCTCACAATCATTCATTAATTTCGTATTGCCGTAGGAACTACACCTTTGTTCTAGTAATTATCTATTTCCCACCAATATTCTATAGGTACATCGTACATACGAACTAGGAAATTTTACGTGTTTATAAATGTAAAAAGAATAATAAATTTAACAACCGAACCTCCAGTTACTGTTAAAAAACTAGAATTATCCAAACTTTCACGCGATAACAAACAGTTTGTTTTTTGAGTATTTTTTTTACGCACAGTACATAAAGTATCTCGACACATAAAATCTATACGGGCTAGGTCTTAGAAGTGAACATTTTGTTGACACTATATGGAACACAACTACTTGAAGTTTTGTCCTGGAAGAAATACAATAAAGGTTACCCTACTTAGAAAGAAAGGGTTTGACCACAGTGAGCGAGATAGCCATACATCATTTTTGCTTCAAGTAGGTATTCAGAGTCTGGACTCCACTTTTATCTGTTCCTTCATGGTTTACTCCATTTCAAACGTCGGATTTATTTCAAATTTTGCACACTTATGAATGACCTCTCTCTCTCTCTCTCTCCTGTCCATTGACGTCCCGCTATTGGGCAAGGGCCTCCTCTACTTAAGGAGTCTATTACAGTCTAGGTACTAATTATCCTATAACTGGCTCCTAATACCCTGCATCCTGGAAATAAATAAATAAATAAATATTCATGGACATTTCACACAACGTCCTCTGGTCCCAAGCTAAGCTTATATTGCTTGTGTTATGGGTACCAGAATACGAATATAATACATGTACTACTTTTCTTTTGTAAATACATACTTATAATAGTAAACACCCAGACGCAGTACAAACATTTGTATGACAATTAAAAACATCACACAAATGATTGAAAATGGAAATGGGGTAGTGATACTTGTATTCTTGATCTTCACGGCCAGTTTTATTTTTACATGACCTCTTATCGGTTCATTGAATGATAAATAAATCTGTACTGGTTAGTACTGACAAGTAACTGAGATTTGTTCACTTGCCCTACCTATTGGATGCGACGAAGTGTGAATTTTAACATGATCAGTTCAATGGTGCAAGAAAAGTATTTATAAGTTCAAGGTAAAAGGTTTATTTAAGATTTGTTAAATAAAACTACGTTTCTTTTAAAGTTAGGTTAGGTAGGTTAGGTATAGGTCGTTTAGCGCGATTAGAAAAAATTCTAGAAATAAATTTTTAACACAATGGTATCAATTCTACATGCTTAACTAAACTTAACCTAACTAAAAAATAAAAACGACTATCGCGTATTTTGAACTATCGATTAAATGGCTATTTCGCACAGTAGACTATAATCCTTCCCAAAGTGGAGGAGGCCCGTTCCCAACAGCGAGACATAAATGGGCTGGAGAGCGGGAAAGACAGAAATCAGAATCACAACTACCTACCCATCAAACCATCGTGAATAGCAGTCCGTTACATAAACCTCTAGAGCACGAGGTCCGTTTAGCTTTGGTTAATATTTAATAACCAAAGTTAAACGGACCTTGGAATTTTCCACGCGTACGAAATCATGGGTAATATCTAGTCAATAATAAGTTGATGGGAGAATATCCTTCGAAGCATAAAACAATCTTCCATATTGGTTCTATCATATCAAAGCTTTACGAGGTTGAATATTTCCTCTGTTTTATTTGTACATCGAGTTGCGATACTGTTGTTTGTGGTGTAAGTTATAACATTTTGTCGATATATTAACAACAATTCATAATGTTAGTTTAATTATTTCTCTTTTGCCTGCAACGCTGCGCCTGAACTATAATTTCATAATACATAAAATTTACAGTAAACATCTACTGGAATGCTGCCACGAATCTCCGATCTACCAGCAGATTAAGCGTTGGATATGGAAATGAATCAGCAACACCCTGCGTAGGGATTCCAATCATATTCCTAAACAGGGTTCGGAATCCACAATGAAAGCGTAGGCGTGGTCGTCCCAAGCAAATATGGCGACGCACAATTGCAGACGTGGCGTAGAATATCGGGAAGACCTGGAGTCTAGACTCCGACTTTTCCGTTAAACCGACTGTCAGCGCTAACAGTCAGTCTAGCTATTTTTATTAGGGTTCTATACTAAAAACTAAAATGGGACCGTATTACTGAGACTTTTCTGGTGACTCGTTTCCTTGCCGCACTTCCAATAGGTGGAATTCTCTATTTATAGAGACTGTCGAAAATAAACCCTGTGCTAACGCGCCCCGTCAGCGTGGCACAGTAGACCATAAAAAGACAGTAGATGTAGACACAGAGAGAGAGAGACCAATTGGATTCCACCACTCACACTTAACATCGGGTGGAATGCAATCATTTGCCCAACCCAAGCCAAAAAATAAAAATCAGCAATTTAGACAATTTCTTTGAATGACATTTTCTTGTCTCTAAATATCCAAGGATTTGTGTGTATGTATCCACGTCCTTCTAAAACCCTGTTGCATTACTGATACACAATAAGGCTCCCGTTTGTAATCCACTCAAAGAATATTGAAATTCTTTCTCTTGCACCACATCCTAAAGGGTATGTCAGACTATACGTCAAACGTCATCGGCCTGGAAGACAGCTCTTCGGTTATGATACGATACCTTGTAAATACTACATGTAAACTCCACTTTATAACAGACAAATTCCGATTCTAAATTTATCTTTATTATTAATCTCATTAGGTTATTTTTGTATTGCATTGTGGGTGTTTTTAAGACTGCTATTTAATATTTTGTCAATATGATCAGCCAATTATAAGTCGAGTATGATATGACTCCTCATAAGGCTCACAATGACGCCAATTTTACATGCACAACTAAACTGAACTAAAATTGAAAACAACTCGGGCTCGTGGGCCTCGTGGTCTAGTGGTTCATGTAACGGACTGCCGGTCAAGAGGTCTCGGGTTCGATTCCCGCTCGGGACAATCATTTGTGTGATGTTTATATTTGTCATACAAATGTTTGTTCTGCGTCTGGGTGTTTCTGTGTATTATAAGTATGTATTTACAAAAGAAAAGTATTTATGTAGTATATATCCGTATTCTGGTACCCATAACACCAGCATAATAAGCTTAGCTTGGGACCAGAGGACGTTGTGTGAAATGTCCATGAACTATATTGTATTTTGATTAATTGGCTATTTAGTTGTGCATATTTTTATTAATTAAAGTCGTTAGCCTATAATACACAGTTTTTTTAATAAGAAAGTTCAGATAACATTGCTGATATGTATTATAGATGTATGTATGTGTTTTCTATGTATTATAAGTATGTATTTAAAAAGAAAAGTAGAATATGTAGTCTATCCGTATCTGGTTCCCATAATACAAGCATAGAAATAGAGCTTACTTTGGGACCAGAGGACGTTGTGTGAAATGTCCTGAATATATTTATTTATTTAAAGACACTATCAATTTTCATTTTCTATGGAGAAATTTTTTCCATCGCGTTTTCATAATCCTAGATTATATATTGGAAATACCATATTATACCCACTGAAAAATCAGAGCTTTAGCTATCAATCTAACGAAACAATTTGCTTAGTTCAAAATCTAAAAAACACGCTTGAAAATCCTGAATGTCTTTTAAAATAATTGCATTGTCATCGGTCTTTGATATGTATGCAAAATTTCAAATCAATCCGACTATCGCAAGTGGGTAAAAATCGCGTTGAAAGATTCCGTTACATAGATTAATACATTGATAGTTACATACTGAACTTACAAAAGGGCATTAAAAAAACTAAGAACGTTTTCTTTAGATTGAATAAGCTTTAGCTTTAGTTGTGCATTGAGAATTGGTACCAATGTGGATTTGTTTCGATTCGTTTTGTATTGGTTTGACGAGCGGTTATTTATAATTAAAATGGCGATTCCTGATCCTTCGTAAGATGCGATTTTTAATTTTCTGTCGATCAAAAGGATTAAGGTTTTATTATTTAGTATTCAATTTTATATGATTCATACTCTGTGTTGTGTGAGGGGTTTATTTTCAAAGTTATGCAAAGTCTAAGGTTTTGGGCTGTTCGTATAATTCAAATAGGTAATAGCTGTTGCCAGCATCATTGTACGCGTGAAATTTGGACAAAAAGGCCATCTTCTTAAATCACTCTATCATTTAAAAGAAGCCGCATGAAAATTCGTTGCATATTTTTCAAGATATAAGCTCACATAGGGACATACATACAAAAATAACGACTTTGTTTTATAATAAGTAAAGATATACTAACTGCCTGCTCTAAATTTGTATGGGTAAAGGTTGTTAAACGCTTTTTTATTATTAAAATTATTTTTTTATATAACTAGCTGTTGCCCGCGACCACGTCGCGTAGAATTTAGAAAATGTTCTCCATTTTTGCAACATTTTTAACTACTGCTTCGCTTCTACTGGTCGTAGCGTGATGTTATATAGCCTAAAGCCTTGATAAATGCCCTATCTAACACTAAAAAGAAGTTTTTAAATCGGCCCAGTGGTTCCTAAGATTAGCGCGTTCAAACAAACAAACAAACAAACTCTTTCGCTTTATAATACTAGTATAGATTGTAAATGTTGGTTGTAGCAGATGGCACTGGTATAGTCTCTGCTTACCCGCATGGACAAAGGCACGTACGTATGATATTTCAACCAGTTTAAACCAAAATCTATATACACAAACTTTTCGCATAAGTCACTCTGTTTGTTGGCAAAAACTACCAATATAGCATAATTTAGGACCAGGTAACGTTTTGTGAAATACAATATAATAATATATTAGTTCAAACCAAAAATCAAATATGGATCACAAATAAAAATTATCAATTGACAATCCCATTCATTGTGTTTTTAAAATTAACGATAAATACTCTTTGCAATATAAGATCAAACCAATAAAAATCGATACAAACTCGATACATTCGGAAGCCGCTCTGGACTTATACAGATTATGCAGAAATCAGCTCTGCTACTTACGTCCCGATACGTCTTGTAAATATGGACGAAAAAAAACGTAATCCATGATTGTTTATTGTATTGAATTGTAAATGTATGGTTGGCAAAAAATATTTATAATTTTATTTAATGAAATAAAAAAATATATATAACTAATGTTAAAGATAAATAATGTTTTCCAATACTTTTCCGATTTGTATAACAGCATGTATCAGGGATATTTTATATTTATTTATTATTAGAACTTAGTCTAACAGCAAACAGTGGTAGGCCAACTTGATACTTAAGGATATCTTACAGTCGTTTACATGTTCATGGTCGGAATTAAACTCTCTTATGTAAAATACAAAAAAAAACCACATGACTCACTCCTAATATAACCTTTGTTTTCCTAGTATAACATAGGTTTTATACATTATTGGTTAAAGTAAAAATATTTATTTTCATTTTTATTTCTATTTTTTTTTATTCATTTAATTTGGACTCGGAACTCGTATGGAAACTAGAGTTCTAATCGTAGAGAGACTCTTTGGATACAGGTCTGTCTATGCTCCTCCACACTACTGCTCAGTGTTTTATAGTGACTATACAAATTTTAGACACTATTTCTAGGGTGCTTTAAATGCTAATTGATAATGTACTCAAATAAACCATATAAACTGAAATAAAATAACTCAAATAAACTGTAAGAGAAAGAAATCTCGAAAATAAATACGCCTGGTCATTGCAGCACAGTAGACCATACACCCTCCTAAAATGGAGGAGGCCCGAGCCCAACAATGAGACGTTAATGGGCCGGAGGGAGGGAAGTGATACACATTTTTTCTCCTCTAGTGGAGGAAGAAAATATTAAAAAAAATGACAATATGCATAATATATACTGCGTCAACCTTAAACAATGAGGTAAATACAAGAAAATGCTGAAACGACGAGAATCCTTCCTGCCTAACAGTGATATATTCTTTTCCTTTTCAGGAAAAAGAAAGATAATTAAAGATTAAAGATAGTTAAATTTTTTTTTGCTGACTGTTCTACAAACGGTAGGCAAATGAGTTGTGCGAATGCCGATACCTGTGCGGTAGAGAACTTATTTTCATATTTGTCCCTTTACATTATTTATTACAATTGTCTTAGGGTTGACATAACTTTATTAGTTACCTATAGTTTGTAGTATTTAGTCATTAATATTACAATTTTGTTTAGCCCTATTTAATAGATATTATACCACATTGCCTAAACGTACTGATCAAGCAGTAAGTTTTAAAATTTCTTATCTTTCTCAGAATATGTTAAACTAGCTGTAACTTGCAGTGACAAATATTTGAAATTAGAGTTTGACTAAAAACAACATCTGTGTTATCGCTTACGCCTAGGAAATACCAAATTGCTTCAAAATCAAAAATAGGCTATATCATACTCTAACATGTAGGCTATTTTGCTACCAAATTTCATTTAAATCCGCTAAGCTATTTGAGCGTGATGATGCTACATACGTACACACAAACACAGACATACAAATTTTTACTTTTATAATATTAGTAATTTAAGATAAGATGTATATCTTTATCCTTATCTGATTCTTAAGACACTTGTGTAGAAATTATATTAAAGATTTACTTTTTGTACGAGAATTTTTTCTGCATAAAATAATGATCTTTCTATTTGTCAATATTATTTGTGGAGGGTGGTATCGACAGGAATAATCCCGATAGTTGTATCGGTGAACGGTTTGGTCCCAAAGAGCCTCTCACAACACCTCGCGAGGCTCGGCGTCAATAGCAACTCGGTGACGACGCAGATCCAGAAAGCAGTCTTGCTAGACTAGGCCCGTATAGTTCGTGGATTTCTCTCCCATTAGGCTCCACCACTCCTGACTGTTGCCAACATTGTCGAAGTGCGTCCTACCGCCTTTCGAGGCGAAATGTTATATCCAATTATTTGTCTTAAACCATACAGAAATAAAGCTAAAACCATGGTAACAACATAGTTCAAGGCAGTTTAACATGAATGTTTTACGTCAATAAGGAGATTAATAATTAAGATAAAAACATATTTGTGACAACCATAGCAATGAGGTTGACGTGACTATCCTTATTGTTCATATTTTTTAGTTTGCCGATTGTCCCATAAGCATGATATTCAAATTAGGTACAGCATTGTGACTGTGGAAATACATCGGCGATCTTATACTTTATAAGGCAGTGATATAAGGAAGGTAAAATTTTGTGCATTTTTACACAAGTCTTGTGGTCTAGGTATCATGTTACGGACTGCCGTTCACGAGGTCGTGGGTTCGATTCTCGCAGGGGCCAATCAATTGTGTAATATTTATAATTGTCATACAAATGTTTGTACTGCTGATTACTATGTATTATATGTATGTATTTACGAAAGAAACGTAGTTTATATATTATATCCGTATTCTGGTACCATTAACACAAGCACGTAAATTTAGCTTGGGGCCAGACAAGAAGCACCAGCTTTCCAATGACAAAACAATCATCAAAATCGTTTCGCTCATTTAAAAATTATTAAGTGAATAAAAAAATACAGACGAATTGAGAAACTGCTGCTTTTTATGAAGTCGGTAAAAAATAAATTTACATTGTGAATAAGCCTTTATTCTTTGAATAATTATCCTATTATGTATCGTGTCCTAAGCAGATAGCTTTATTTGTGAGCAAATATATTTTTCAAGCAGATAATATACACGGACCCCATAGTTAAGTGGTTAAGGCAGCTGAATGCCTTTTACGTGTTCGGGGGTTCGATTTCCGCACAGCACATTTATTTGGGTATGCACATGGGTGGTGATATAAAATATTATCGTATACAATATATTAATACAGTAAGGATTATCTACTTATAAGTGTTCTTTATTTTGGATGTATTACCAGTTGTATGACTATAAATGAATACACGTAGACGCAGTAAAATTTTAATATTTGTATGACAAATATTTTAAGAATACACAAATTTTAAGTAAAGTAAAAATAATTATATGATTCATAATGAAAATATTGTCTATGTAATACATCAAAGCTTAACGAAAATCTCAAACTTTAAAAACAAATTTGTTTGTAAAAATATTAAAAACTTTTCTTTTAAGAACTTAACACCCTTTGTGGCAGAAGGTTGCAACACACAAAACAATAACTGAAAAAAAAAACTTTATTTTTTAAACACCCTACTTAAACAAGACAACTCGCTCGCGTGCCGTTTGAAAAAAAAAACAATCCAGAGCCTAAATGTTCACGAAAATATTTCAGATATTTAACAAATGGTAACCGCTAACGATGTCCTTTAATATTTCGAATTTAGAATAAAAAAATCCTCTTTTGTCGGTCGAGGCGTAACTTTTTTTTTATGTTTTAAACTGTGGTCTGTTTGTGCGCGGGAAAAATGCCCGCTTGGCCCACGGAAAACTTTTTTGCGGTAAGAAAAAGGTTGTCTACTCTGTATTTGTTACATTTTTTTTTCTCGTCACAAAAAGTGATGGTTAGTCTTTGATGTGAATCGAGAACGGAATATCTCTGAAAATATTTTCTCGAGGCTGTTTTTTGTGGTTTCAAGTGAAAAAATTTCAGTGAAATTTCAATTCATTTGTATACATTGTATTCTTGTTTAAAAATATCTCGAGAGGCAGTTTAAGAACCTGTGTTGAACATCAACCTATTTTATGAACAAGAAGGTGAGAATAATTTAAAAAAAAAATTTTACTAACAAATTTTATACATTCACTATAAAATATTCAAAATCTGGCGCTTAATAAAATTGTAATTAAATTTTTAAATAATATTGATGTAATACTCCGTATAATGGCGGATAAACAATAAATTGTCACCACCCCATTTCTTACTCGGGGAAGAGCCAGCTAGATCCTCTAGCAATCTGTAAGACACGGAAAACTTGAAACTATAATTTAAGCTAATACGCAAGGTAGATGCGGTGCCTATAATAGTAGACAAAATACTTTTCCAACGTGAAGGAGGTTTGTTTCAAACGTTAATAGGTAAGATGAAGAAAGTCTTTAGTTCAATATTTAATAGATAAAAGATTTAAATCTCTCTCTCTCTCTCTCTCCCTCCAGCCATTTAAAGTCGACGATTATGGTCTACTCTGACCAGGGGGCCAAGTCTGCTAATTCTGCTATTACAATCATATTACAATCATATTACAATCATATTACAATCATATTACAATCATATTACAATCAATATTACAATGTTGTTATAATGATCAGTCACTGACGCTATTATGGCGTCATAATGATAAAAAAGTAATAGTAGACTACCAGATAAAATTCCGCCATTATGGCACCATTATGGTGTCATAATGACACCTAAACTTGATTTTTTGTCACAGATGATGCCACTATGGCGCCATAATTCGACGGGCCTCGTGGTGTAGTGGTTCTGGTAACGGACTGCCGATCAAGAGGTCGCGGGTTCGATTCCGCTCGGGACAATCATTTGTGTGATGTTTCTAATTGTCATACAAATGTTTGTACTGCGTCTGGGTGTTCCTATGTATTATAAGTATGTATTTACAAAAAAAAAGTAGTATATGTATTCTATCCGTATTCTGGTACCCATAACACAAGCATATAAGCTTAGCTTGGGACCAGAGGACGTTGTGTGAAATGTCCATGAATATTTATTTATTATTTATTTATAATGGTGCCATTGAGCTGTCATTGTGACAACATAGTATTAGCAGACTTGGGTTGTTGGGATCTCTTACAGAGGATGTTAGCAAAATGCTATCTAATGTTAAAACGGCCATATTACAGTCAAATGCAATTTTAATAAATCTTGAATTAAGTCCTCTTAACGGCTAATTACAAAACCATTAAGATAACTATCAAACAATTATCCAAATACGTGAAATCCAATGAGCTATATCAACAATCATGTCTCTTGGGTCTGGTTGGAGCATGTGCGATGTCAAACTGCATAAGTAGACAATTGCACTTTGTACAACAGGTGCTGACTATTCAATAAGAAGAGCATTCAAACTGTTTAGTCACTTGATCCAGTTACTTAATAGCTATGCATGGAAATGTGCTATCTGTTACTTGAAAATTCCGTTTGAAGCGCGTGTTAAGTCGAACTATATCTTTATTATATACTAGCTGCGCCTACGACTCCGTCCGCGTGGGTCGATTTTTTTTCGATCGACCCAATCTATTTTTTGATTCTTTTTTTAGCCGCTAGATGGCGTTGCAAGTAAGCAAATTCAGAAATTTTGTATTATGTAAATATCTCTTGACTGTGTGTACCGATTGAAGTTTTACGTATAACATTTATATTTATAAGTATTTATATCTAAACACACAAACAGACAAAAATTTCAAAAATGCTGGAAATGGGTTCTCTTGGTTGTCCTTTAACCATTTGACAATTTTTTTTGAAAACATTCAATGTACAAATATTTTTTTCCTACAGATTTATTATATGTATAGATATAGAAAAAGATTATAAAACAAAGTTAATTTTGTATTTATGTCCCTATGTGCGCCTTCAAAACTACGTAACATAATTTGGTGCGGTTTTTTTTAATAGATAAAGTAGTTCAGGAGGATGGCTTATTTCTATAATTTATAAAGGTCTGATTTCTAAATTCCACGCGTACGAAGTTGTGGGCTACAGCTAGTTCGATATAAAGAGTATTCAAATTGAAACAGTTACTTGAGCCAGTTACAGCTGTGTACGGAATTATACTATCTACATTCAAGAATCAATGTTTTTGTATTGAAACACGTGCAATCTCAAACTTATCGCTTTGATAAAAGTAAAAGTACAGACAGATGTTTTCACAAAGTTACTTTAATTATTTGCAAAACCTACCTAATTTTAATTTAGAAAAATTTCCCCGTTTTTGCAACATTTTTCACAACTGCTTCGCTTTTACTGGTCGTAGCGTAATGTTATATAGCCTAAAGCCTTCCTCGATAAATGCCCTATCTAACACTGAAAGAATTTTTCAAATCAGCTTAGTGGTTCCTGAGATTAGCGCGTTTAAACAAACAAACTCTTCCGCTTTATAATATATTTATAATATTATAATATTATTATAAATATTATAATATTACTAGGTGTCCCGGCAAACGTTGTTTTGCCATACCTACTTAAAAAAAAGTTTGAAAAATAGATGTTGGCCGATTCTCAGACCTACTGAATATGCATGTAAAATTTCGTAAAAATCGGTCAAGCCGTTTCGGAGGAGTACGGTAACTAACACTGTGACACGTGAATTTTATATATAAGATATTATAAGTAAATAAGTAAAGTATAGATTAATACCACGACTTGTACAAAAATCAATTTCACTGTTAAAATACTAAATAATATTACCTAATATAAAGGTTTTTAATGTAGAACTATTCCGGTTTAAACGCAGCACAATTTCATCTACATCTCAGAGGTACGATAATTATTTCTAAACGTTTAGTTATATTAGCTTTGATTAGTGAAAATTGTTATAAGGCTTGAACGTTGTAGTAGCCATATACTATATAGATAGTGATCTTCTCTTCTTCTCTTCTCCAGCCCATTCACGTCCCACTGTTGGGCACGAGCTTCCTCCACTTCGGGAGGGATTACGGTCTACTATGCCGCGCTAACCAGGTGTGTTGGCACAGGGTTTATTTTCGACTTTTCCATCTCTCACAAAAGATGTTGTTATCTGTGTGCAATATCCCTTAGCGGACTTTTACCGCACTCTTGGGAGGAAATGGGGTGGTGACACTTGTATTCTTAATCCGTCACCACACGGAGATACATAGTGTTCTAATATATCTAAATGAATCTTAAGATTTACAAACAAGAAATTGTTGTACATGTTTTTGATACTTTTATTTTAAACTTTGTGACAAACTATAAACGTAGGTAAGATGTTTTTTTTTTAAACTTTATATTAAAGATGTTTGGATCTATTAATCTATATGAAAAGTCTGTTATTTCACCTTAATGAATATTTAATAACATAGTTTTTATGAGGTTCAGTTCGATCTGGTCGTCTATACACATCAGGTAGGATGCTGGAGGCATTTAGTTTAGATACAGAGTAGTGAACATACTCAGAGATAAATTTGAATTTCTTGGCCCTATCGCTATTTGCAATTTTGTATACTCTATGTAAATAGCTACATAAAGTATACAAAATTGCAAATAGCGATAAGGCCACCGTTTCACTATACTTTTTGCTTGATAATCATATGGTATTATTTTAACGTGTAAAATAAATGACCATAATTTTATGTACCTAGTCTGAGCATAATGTAATATAAAGAAGTTTAAGGTAAAACTCTATCTTTATGGTCTATGTAAAATTACAATCAAATGTGAGTAAAACCTGTAACAACGGATCCTAGAAAACAGTTTACAGCTCAGTCTCACCCGTCACCTCGTGGGTCACGAAACGTCGTCCTAAAATTTAAAACAAATACACACAAATAAGTCTCGCAAGTGTCAGAGAATATTATGTTCACAATAATTAGATTAAAATTAGTTTAAAAGCTATAATGTACGCTAGAAAATCCAGAATTTGAAATTATTGCATCATCATTCCCTAATCTGTGTGCAAATTAGATCAATTCGACAGACGTGGATACATGCATAGATACTAACGAAGCTATAAAAAGCGTGTTAATTATAAAACGCATAAAAATATTTACACAAATATGCCACGTCCTCTACGTGGTAAAAAGGTTAGCCTTTCCAAAGCGAAATTTTTTACTTGTTAATGGTTTAACATGGTAGGTACACCGTTCAAAAATACATTATCTAAAATCTTTAGGCACATGTCCTCCATCATTATTGTCTACGGTCGGGTGGAGTCGCTAGTAATTTTTATCGTTGTGCCGCATCCACATCTGAAACTTCGGATTAATGATCCGCCGCGTCTAGTCATACGGTTCCGTCGAATGCCGTAAAAACGCTATGCGCAATTCAGTTTTGATCACCATCTATATACATATGGATGCGGTATTTTTCATTGTTTTTATCTTATTTTTTAGCTTATTATATAGCTGAAGAGTTTGTTTGTTTTTTTGAACGCGCTCAGGAACTACTGATTCCATTTGAAAAATTCTTTTTTGTATCGAAAAGTCCATTAATCGAGGAAGGCAGGCTATATAACATCACGCCGTGGCCAATAGGAGCGAAGCATCACTGAAAAATGTTGCAAAAACGGGGGAAAAATCCTAAATTCCACTCATTTTAAGTTGACGGCAATCTCTCTCCAGCCCATTTACGTCCCACTGTTGGGGACTGGCCTCCTCCTTTTTGGGAGAGATTATGGTCTACTGTGCCGCGCTGACCAGGCGTGTTGGCACAAGATTTATTTTCGAGTTTTCAGTCTCTCACAGAGGGTGTTATCTGTGCGCAATATCCCTTAGCTAACTTTTACAGCGCCCTTGGGAGGATTCTATTCTATTCTTAATCCGTCACCACACGGAGAATTGTTGAGGGCAATAGCTAGTTATAATATGTGTCTCTTAGCGTGTTAAGGAATGTATGTGTGTAAGATGCGCTAGAACAGGGGTCAACAAGTAGTTTTAGGTACGGTCCGGATACTGGGGAAAATTTTTACAGGGTCCATAAAAAACCAACTGATAATAATTAAGTGATCCTTATCAGTTGTTCTTAAGGCACAGGACCGCGCGTTGTGGCGTTCTATGGGGAGGCCTATGTCCAACAGTGGACGGAGAGAGGCTGGATGGATGGATTAAAGATATAGAATACCTTATTTACGTATTAATTTATACAATACAGTACTTTGGAGGTCCTAGGTTCGACCTTTCGCGGTCCGGAATCGGACCGCGGTCCGCCTGTTACCGATCCCTGCGCTAGAATACCGGTACTGTGAAGTTAGATGTCGGACGAAGGATGTCGCGAAATAAAGACGTAAAACATATTAAATGTTAAAGAAATACTTAGTTTATTAGTACATCGATGAAATGATAAGAATAAACAAGAAAAACACCATTCTGCGCAAACGCAAACAGAAATTTTGTTCGTTACTTTTCAAAATGTCATGGACCAATTTTAGATTCCTTTTTTAAAAATCCTTATAACGTGTTTTGAAAAATAGAACATTATTATAATAATTACTTCATTTCAAATTAAAACCTTTCAAATAAAACTACTTTTTACGGATTCAGACGCATGTAGGTATTCGTGTTGAATTTTAGCTCCAAGACGTGTTGTAAAGTCTCCGAAACGTCAGGCTAAAATTTAAAACAAATACATCCGTCGGAATCCGTGAAAAGTGGTTTTATTTGAACAACAAATGAGTTGCGCAAGTGTTAGAGAATATTATAAAACCTTTTTAGTAATCTCTTGCTTATTTTTTTAAATCAAACTATAAAACAACCGCATCCATATAACTTATTTCCAGTATTCCGACCTTTAATTGCTCCCATCTTGATATGGCTGGTATATCGAGCGGGAAAATGGGTTTTTCACTGTTGATACTCGGCAACTTTGTACTCTACATTATCGGATTTGTAGTAGCGTTACACTGTGCTATCGTTGTCATCTCATAATCTGATCATACTGTTGTTTTGTGTTTTGATTTGAACATTATGTTGCATTTTTACATCATTGTAGTATTTAAATATTTTATCAATTCATCTCTCTCTGTCCAGCCCATTAACGTCCCACTGTTGGGCACGGGCCTCCTTCACCTTGGGAGGCATTATGGTCTACTATTACGCGCTGACCTGGCGTTAGCACAGGTTTTGTTTCGAGTTTTTCGTCTCTCACAGAGGCTGTTATCTGTGTACAATATTCATGAGCTGGCTTTTACAGCACCCTGGGAAGGAAAAGGCGTGGTGGCACTTGTATTCTTAATCCGTCACCACACGCATAATCATCACATTTTTATTAATCTATTCTGTTATTTATTCTAAATAAATCTAATCACCTTTTTAATCAACTTAAAAAAAGGAGGAGGTTTGTATTTCCAATTAAATTCGTCTGTATTTTCTTTTACGGATTTAGACGCGTATATTTGAAATAAATTTAAAATCCGTAAAAAGTGGTTTTATTTAACTAAATGATTCGCGCAAGAGATAGAGCATAATTCCAATTTGATAATATCTGTTGCACTTTCGCACTGAAACTACTGAACCAATTTAAATGAAAGGTACTTTGATAATATACATTCTAGGTAAAGAGATATGCCAGTTCTTAATGTGAAAATAGTGATTAAATATAGAGATTTCAAATGGGACGTCGGTACACGTAAGAATTTTAAGAAATTTTGACCAATAAAGGGGGATTTTTTAGAATGTTACGCACTCCCAAAAATCAATCCATATATTTCCAAGTCTAGTCAATATATTTCCTTATAGCGTCAAAAACAATAAAGCTTCAAGAATATCGATGATATAGGTAGATACACACTAAAATCATTAAAAAGAAGCCAAAAACGTCATTAAAAAACGGAACTGAATGTAGGTATAATTAAATTATTTAATATAAATCAACCAATTTGATCTGCATTATTAAGATGAAACAAAAATAATATTAGGAGCAATTAAAAACTTACGCTTTTTGTGTGCAAAAGGGACAAAAAATGTTCGTGACGCCTGAAGCGAATTGAGAAGAGCCGCATGCGCATATCTCAATAATTATGGCGTTAAAGAATAATGATTGAAAGGTCTTCACTTACACAGAGTAATAGAGTAAACAGAGAAATAAATAAAATAAATAAATATTCATGGATATTTTAGATAACGTTATCTGGTCCCAAGCTAAGCTTTTTAGGGTTCCGTACCCAAAGGGTAAAAACGGGACCCTATTACTGAGACTTCGCTGTCCGTCCGTCCGTCCGTCCGTCTGTCACCAGGCTGTATCTCAAGAACGGTGATAGCTAGACAGTTGAAATTTTCACAGATGATGTATTTCTATTGCCGCTATAACAACAAATACTAAAAATAAAATAAAATAAATATTTAAGGGGGGCTCCCATACAACAAACATGATTTTTTTAATGTTTCTTGCTCGATACTAATAACGTTGCCTTATGTTGCATAGATAATAGTACGGAACCCTTTGTGCACGAGTCCGACTCGCACTTGACCAATTTTATTGACTTGTGTTATGGATACCACAATACGGATATACCTACTACGCAGATACTTTTTGCAATTACATTATCTTAGTAGGTACCTAGAAAACACCCGGTAACACATAAGTATTTAAGTAGGTACCTAAATGGCAAATATGAATATCACACAAATGGGCACTTGTACTCTGCAGGGATGGAACCTGCACCCTTTGCCCCTGCCACAGAAGCTTTTACTTAATGTTTGTGTTCCGGTCATCAGATAATGGATTTACTAATGATTATCATGATTTCAATAATTATAATACCTTTGTTCATAACATATTATTTCTTATAAATAACATAATAATATTCAGAAGATTTTTGCCGTTTTTAACCGTCTTTAAAAAAGGAGGAGGAAAAAAGGAGGTCTCAATTTATCTCATCGTATCATCGGCATATGAAGCTGTAATGGGGTGACGACCTATAAGACTTATGTAGGTATTATTTTCGACACAGACATAATACCTATGCATAGAATATTGACATCTATATAAAACATTAAAACAACCAATTTGTAAACACTAAACGCATACATCATTACAATCAATCGGGCATAACATACACTATCTCTTTCTAACACAAATATCTTAACAGTAAAACTCCATGCAAGAGTGAAACAGGTGTAAATTCAACCGATCTATAAAACCACGCCCCTACAATCGATCAGATATGAAAAACCAGTTAGTGTGCGCTTGCGGAGGTGATTTTGATCTCGTCTCTTGAGTTGATGTGCGATTAGTTCATGTTTTGTATTTAAAAATTATCTTTATTACAGCATCCGTGGGAGTATTAAATCTTATATTTAAATGTTTATATAGACATGACTCATAATTACGTTGGTACGTTTTTAATGTACATTCGTGAATCTCTCTAGGCAGGGTCATGTTGTATGAGTCGTTGACTTGTTGTAAAGAACGCGTGATTAACATTAAGATAGTATAAATAATTTTCCGTGTGGTGACGGATTAAGAATACAAGTGTCATTTCCTTCCCAGGGTGCTGTAAAAGCCAGCTAAGGGATATTGTATACAGATAATATCCTCTATGAAAGACGGTAAACTGGAAACTAAACCCAACACGTCTGGTCAGAGTAGCATATTAGATCATTAGCCCTCCGTAAGTGAAGGAGAGAAAGAGAGAGAGAGAGAGAGAGAGAGTTAAAATAAACACTTTTTGAGTGAAAATTGAAGAAAATAAGATAGATGTACTTAAGATATGATAAGAAAGTACTTGGAGTTAATAATTTGCTTAGTTAAAAACTAAAAAACACGCTTGAAAATCCTGAACCTCTTTTTAAATAATTGCATTGTCATAAGTCCTTGATATGTATGCAAAATTTCAAATCAATCCGACAAACACATGTAGGTGAAAATCGCGTTGAAAGATTCTGTTACATAGATTAATACATTGATAGATACATACCGAACTTATAAAAGCGTGTTAATATTTGTGACAGTGTAGCCTGCAAAATACCACGTTGCAACGACCTCAAAATGAATGGGTTAATCCAGAAAGCTTCAAAAAAGATAACTCTACCCATATCAAGAAATTTTTACCAGATACCTAACATTAATTAACAACTACAGTATAGCTATTTTGTAGTATTTACGTAACTATTTCATTGATTCTAAAAAGTACTGTAACAGCAAGCTAATGAATTTATTACATAGAAAATATAGGTAGCTAGTATTCTCCGAGTGGCAGAAAATTCCTAAAACCCGAAAATCTATATTCGTTTTAAGTCAATATCTAGATATTACAAGTGATAACAAGCCCGTATATTAAAATATCATTATAATCATAATTATTTATCGGCTTTGCAATATTCTGATTTTGTCGCTACTCACTAACAGATGTCGCTACGCACCCTAAATCTAACCGTAATCTCTTGCGCATTACGGGTTACCGCCATCTATTATCCGAATAACAAAGTATATGTTACAAACCATTTTGATTAGAACTTCAATAATCATAAAATCGTCATTATTATATCAAAGTTCTAGAGGTCTTTTAAAACTGGTTATTAATAATCTGATTTTAATAACAGTTGAAGATGTTTGTATGATGTCCACAATTACTTTTACAACGAATGATTGCTTTGATGTCAGATAATTCTTATGGAGAGAGCGCACGAGTTGATTGCGATATATCATATAATCTTATTGATGAGATGCTCTAAATAAGTATATTTTATGCGCTTAAGATCAAAAACATACAAGATGATACATATTAGAGATCGTAAAATAAATCCCATCAAAAACTTACATGTTTTTTTTATTGCTTCGGTCCACAGACGAGTTACTCGTCAACCTTTTATTAGGTGGTATACGTTACTCATGGACTCCACAATACCAGGGTCAGAGCCACTGCCTACCGAGAAGTAAATAAAATGAAAGATCAATATTGGGTCTTAGCTTCAACTACAAAAAATAGACAGATAAACGTAAGTAACTGCATTCAAATAATCAGTTAATTAAACTCAAAACAACTGACCAACTTAATTTTGTAGTTGAAATATAGGTAATCGCCTACATTTCAGCAACTTCATAAGTTGGTATTAGTATAAACACTTTTTTCTTATGATGTGATGACAAATTATAAGTTTTTGGATTTTACCCTATATCAGCACTATATAGACTTGATCTATGCCAAATTTCAAGGCTCTAGGGCAACGTGAAGTAACCTGTGAATTTTGATTCCCTAGCATATATCGAAAATTCTTAAAAATGGTCGCAATTCGGTTATATATTTTAAATGCGTAAAGGTAAAGGGTTGCTGGTATTTTTTGCAGCAAGGGACCGCATAGATCTACATATCGTATGAGTTTCAAGTTGATACCTTCATCCGTTACCGAGTAAAAAAAGTTTGACAGACGGACAGACAGACAGACGAACACTGTAGTGAGACTGGGTTTGTACGAAACTCTAAAAAGATCTAAATGGATACCAAGTTTGATGGTCAGTCCTAAAATTTATTTAACACCATAACATATGTATCATTATCTTTTTACAACGTCTCTCTTTCTCCCAGCTCTTTAGCCTATTATCGTCCCACTGCTGGCCACGGGCCTCCTCCACTTTAGGAGGGTCTACTGTGACGCTCTGAGCAGGCGTGTTGGCATATGGTTTAATTTCGAGTTTTTCGTCTCTCATAGAGAGTGTTATATGTGTACAATATCCCCTAGCTGGCTTTTACAGCACCCTGGGGAAGAAATAGAGTGGTGACATTTGTATTCCTAATCAATTGACGAGCCTCGTGGTTGAGTGGTTTATGTAACTGACTGCCGATCAAGACGTCGCGGGTTCGATTTCCGCTCGGGACAATCATTTGTGTGATTTTTCTAATTGTCATACAAATGTTAGGTAGTACTGCGTCTGGCTGATTCTATGTATTATAAGTATGTATTTACAAAAGAAAAGTAGTATATGTATTCTATTCGTATTCTGGTACCTATAACACAAGCATATAAGCTTAGCTTAGGACCAGAGGACGTTGTGTGAAATGTCCATGAATATTTATTTATTTATTGTATTCTTAATCTGTCATCGCACCGACTGTTTCTAACCCACCTAATAAGTATTATTTAATATGTATTATACTAGCTGTGGTCCGCAATTTCGTACGCGAGGAATAACCAAACTCCAACAAATGATAAAAAATACTATTCATTTGAATAGCATAAAAAAAAACCGCATCAAAATCCGTTGCGTATTTTTCAAGATATAAGCTCACTTAAGGACCCATACATACAAAAATAACGAGTTTCATATTATATCCATTGCTCCTCGCAATATTTCTACCAAGACCTCGTTGATAAGGTCAAGTACCATGAAACAGTATAAAGAAAATACGATTATAATAGTTTAGAAACGTGATACGGCCATATCTGGTTAGTTTGTGAACATTTTATAGTAATTTATTGTGAGTATGTATCAACATAATGATCGACAACTTCGAGAATCGCATTCCCAACAGATACTGGTGCTGGAGTGACATGGACATTGAACATGACCTTGGTTTTATCCATGTTCATCCTCAAACCAACCCGTTGGGAAACACTGCTGAGGTCATTGAGCATTGTGCCAAGGTCCTCCAGGGATTCTGCCATGACCACGATATCGTCTGCAAATCGAAGGTGAGTGATGTATTCGCCGTTGATGTTGATGCCGAGTCCGGCCCAATTGAGGAGCTTGAAAACGTCTTCCAATGCAGCGGTGAACAGTTTTGGGGAAATTACATCCCCCTGTCTGACACCCTTCTGCAGTGGAATTGGTCTTGTGCTCCCATCCTGGATTCGGACTGACATAGTGGCGTTTCTATACAAACACTTCAGCGCTTCGATGTACCGGTAGTCAATTTGGCACCGCTGGAGGGACTGCAGCACCGCCCAAGTCTCGACTGAATCGAAGGCCTTCTCATAGTCCACATACGCTAGACACAAAGGCCGATTATACTCCTCAGCCTTCTGTATAATCTGGCGCAGCGTATGTATGTGGTCTATGGTACTAAAGCCTTTTCGGAAACCGGCTTGTTCGGGAGGCTGGAAGTCGTCGAACCTGCGCGAGAGTCGATTTGTAATGACTCTCGAAAACAACTTATAGACGTGGCTCAAGAGCGAGATAGGTCGATAGTTTTTCAAGCGGGTTTTATCGCCCTTCTTGAAAAACAACACCACCACGCTCCTGGTCCACGCCTCTGGAACGATGCCCCCGAGGATGACAGAATCGAACAGCTTCTGAAGGGCCACAAGGACCGGCTTGCCGCCCGCCTTCAGGAGCTCCGTAGTGATTCCATCATCACCCGGTGCTTTACTGTTTTTAAGCTGCTTGAGAGCCATTCTGATCTCGTACAGGCTGACGTCCGGGATGTCCTCGGTATAGTGCCGGGTTAGCTTGGATCGTGGATCTTGGACCAAGCCGACAACAGGAGTTTGGGATGTCTTGTACAACTGTCCATAGAACTGCTCAACTTCACTCAAGATCTCATCTTTGGAAGAAACGACAGTGCCGTTGTCGGTCTTCAGTCTGGTTAGCTGGCTTCGCCCAACAGACAGATCTTTTGCGAACACTTTGGAGCCTTGGTTCCGCTCTATCGCCTCTTTGATACGCTTGGTATTGTAGAGGCGAATATCGCGTCGCACAGATTTCGAGATCTGTCTGTTTAGCTGCCTCAGCATAGACCAGGAGGCTGGAGACTGCACCGTCATCTCCCTCCTCCGTTCCATGAGATCAAGAGTGTGGTCAGAGAGTTTATTGGTTCTAGGAGCACGGCGGGTCCTGAAAAATTTCGACCCAATCGTGTGCACAGTTTCCACAAACTTGTTGTTCATATCGTCCGCTGTTTCGCACTCGTCTAGGCATTGGAAGCGATTTTGGAGTTCGAGCTGAAAGCTTTCGGGGTTTTCGTACTCGGCAGGTGTAGGACGTACTGTAGACTTCATCAGTCGGGACCGCTCGGCTTTGACACGGATATTCAATGTGCCTCGTACCATTCGGTGATCGCTCCCGGTTTTCACCCTATTGATCACAGAGACATCATTGAATATTTGCCGTTTGTCCGACAAGATGAAGTCTATTTCATTCCGTGTCGAACCATTAGGGCTTATCCAGGTCCATTTCCTTTGTTGTGGTTTTTTGAAGAAGGAATTCATCATGAAGAGATTTTCCTTCTCCAAAAAATCAGCCAACTTCTGCCCCCTCTGGTTTCTCTGCCCGAATCCGAATTGCCCCACTCTCAGCTCACCGCCTTTTCCTTTGCCTAGTTTCGCGTTAAAGTCTCCCATAACCACAGTGAACTGATTTTTGGACGAGTGGATGGCCTTCGAGATGTCCTCGTAGAGAGCCTCCACCTCGTCGTCGGGGTGTGCCGAGGTCGGCGCGTAGACCTGGATAACCTTCAAAGAATACCGTTTGGTTATTCTGAGTATCAGGTACGCTACCCGGCTCGACACACTCTCAATCCTCTCCACGTTGGCTACGAGAGACTTGCGAACGATAAACCCGACACCACCCTGCGACAAGTCGTCGCCTTCCCGGTGGTAGAGCAAGTTTCCGGACCGGAGGGTTATCGTGTCCTCCCCCTCTCTTCGGACTTCTGACAACCCTACAATGTCCCACCGAATCTTGCTCAATTCCTCTTCCAGCTCGGCGATCTTCTCGTCAGTCCTGAGCGTGCGGATGTTGTGTGTTACCAGGGCCAGAGTCTTTTTTGTTTGGTGGCCGGATCTCGACCGGAGATTCTTAGCACCCCGTACCCCACCGTTACCAAGCCCGCCACCGTGAGCCGGAATAGCGGGGTCGCCGTGACTCGGGGCCGTTGTGGTTTTGCCTTTCATGTGGGGGGTTATTGCCATAATCGCCACGCTTGGCAGGCGGGTTGGCGATCGCAGTAAATGTTGTGTTACTCAGGAGAACGCTGCTGCCCGTTCTCCTGGTGATCCCTTAGTCGCCTTTTACGACACCCACGGGAAGTGATGGGGAGGTGCAATATTCTGTGCCGGCACCCCACGGCAGCCTAGTATGTCTACCTAGGACAAACAGTCCAGTTGGGAAAATCCAACTTCGAGAAAGAGGTCAACCGACGAATCCAACTCGGCTGGGCAGCGTTCGGGAAGCTTAGGCACATCTTCACGTCTAAAATACCTCAGTGCCTGAAAAGAAAGGTCTATGACCAGTGTGTGTTACCAGTGATGACTTACGGAACTGAGACGTGGTCCCTGAATGTCGGCCTCATAACAAAACTCAGAGTCGCGCAGCGTGCTATGGAGAGGGCTATGCTCGGTGTTTCCCTACGTGATAAGATCCGGAATGCGGAGATCCGTAGAAGGACTGGTGTGTACGACATAGCCCGAAGAGTTAGCACGCTGAAGTGGCAATGGGCAGGCCACATCGCTCGACGATCTGATGACCGTTGGGGACGGAAGGTCCTCGAGTGGCGACCACGAACCGGACGACGCAGCGTGGGGCGGCCCCCAACAAGGTGGACCGACGATATCGTCAAATACGCCGGGGGCCGCTGGATGCAGTTAGCGCAAGACCGCACGTTGTGGCGTTCTATGGGGGAGGCCTATGTCCAGCAGTGGACTGAGAAAGGTTGATGGATGGATGGATGGATGTATCAACAAGGGTTATAATAGCTCTTAGATAGATTTATAGATACTATTAAGGGTCAATTATTATTTGGCGGGCTTCGTGGTCTAGTGGTTTGGGTAACGGACAGCCGCTCACGTGTTCTTGGGTTCAATTCCCGCTCAGAACAATAATTTGTGTGATATTTATAATTGCCATACAAATGTTTATGCTGCTTCTGGGTGTTTACTATGTAATATAAGCATGTATTTATAAAAGAAAAGTAGTTCATGTATTATGGTACCATCTGGTACCAATAACACAAGCATAGTATGCTTAACTTAAGACCAGAGGACGTTGCGTGAAATGTCCATGACTATTTATTTATTTATTTATCAACTTATTTTTCTTATTTTTATCATCATAACATCACGCCTTTTTCCCATAGGGGTATGCAGAGACTATAGAGCGCCATCTGCTGCAATCCAAACTTACTTCCTTGGCTTCACTTACACTCATAAATCTGGGGACGCAGCCCGACTTTTATTTGTAGGTACTACGTATTTAACCCTTTTGAAGTACATCGCCGATGACACCGGAGTATATTTTTTCGGGTGTCAGCGCCCAGCGTTTCCACTTACCTCCGCCGTGTATATATATGCCTTTCGTTAAACGTCTATTATACATGCTCTCCACATGATCAAACCACCTAAGCATACTTTTCTCCACCTTAGTCCCTAAATTCTCTTTCAGACCGTAGCGTTCCTTTATTACTTGAAAGAAAGAAACAAAGAAAGAAAGAAAACATTTATTGCCACAGTACCAAAATATACACCGATAATATTTACTTACACATAGGTAATCATATAATTAAAAGCTTAAAAATAAATATACACATACTACATATATTAATAACGTAAGGTACAGTAACAATGGGTGCCCATTTCAGCTTATGTCAAGTCCATAGGACTTGACGCTGGTTTTCAAATGGACCCCAATGAGTGATATCACGGATGCCCAACAAGAAAACAAGCTAATATAAATTCAGTACCTAGGTTACACACATAATGTTGCACATTATAAATATAATTATTATATAAAACTTTATATCTTATTCTATTTTTCAAAGTCACACTTTACATATTATAAAACTAAGTCGTTATTTCTGTATGTCCTTATGTGAGGTTATGTCTTTAAAAGTAGTTCTTTTAAAAGATAGGGTGGTTTAACAATAAAGTTTATGTATCTAATTAGTTAAAAGGTTTTGTTTCTACACACGTATGAAGTCGCGGGCAACAGCTATACTCGTTATTATTATAGTCCTTTTAACAGTCAGTCAGTCAGTCAGTCCTTGTAACAGTTTAACTTTCCAGTGGTGAAGTGGATTGCATAGTGAAATCACGGATTTGATTCGCGCATAGCATAAACATGTGATATTTATTTTTGTCACGGAAAGCGGAACTTGGAATTGTTGCGAAAAAAGCAACCTCTTTGACTTTGTGGTGCAGGGACAATGTGACTTACTACTGTTCACGCGATCACGTGTTCAATTCCAGAGCTTAATTTTTTTGCAAAATTAGAATTTTTTCTGTGTAGCGCTATAGAATATTCAATAGCGTTACTCAGATAAAAATATTAAAAACCGACATAGCTATTGTCACCTAAAGAAATCCTACAACGATAGGTAGTTTTTGTCAGTTTTATGCGGAACCCTAAAAATAACAATTATCAGTGTCAACGGATGCAGTATTATGGACCAATTTTCTACGTATGGTCGTTTTACCAAATATGTTTACCATACAATGGTGAACTAAATTGTATCCTGACGGCCTGATCTCTATAATGTATTGATAATTTGAATGTTGACGGTTCATTTGAGAGAAGAAAGAAAGATAAATTACATATTGATAAGAAGATTAAGAAGCAGATTCTTACTAGCTATTGTCCATGACTTCATTCGCGTGAAATTTGAAAGCACTAGGTACACGGTTTTTTTTGCATTAAAAGTATTATCATATTCTGTCGGGCATGCTTGACTAGAAGTATGAGTGTAAGTAAAGCTAATGAAGTATGTTTGGATCGTAGCACATAGCGCTCTATAGTCTCTGTCTACCCCAAGACTATTAATTTAGTAAATGTAATTTAAATTAGTTCAGTAGATTTGGCGTAAAAGGGTTACAGACAGACCTTAACATCGTTACTGTCGCATTTAGTTAGTATTTAGGTAAACCAACCTTTAGACAAAGCTATGTAGAAGATAAGGTTTTAAATTGTTGTGTGCTTCAAGCACTAACTTTAGTTCACAGATTACCAGATGTAGTGTCCGTGGCTACATCATTCAGTCGGCTTGAACCCACTAACACATCTATATGTGCGTGAATATGCTATGTGTGTCTATGATATAGGCTATATCAGCTATATGTTATATGAAACATTATTAGTCTATAAAGTACGATTTAGCCAGGGTAAAGTTACTTATCCTCAATTTTAAACGTCAACCTACCATCTGATATATCTGTGGTTCAGTTACGTATCGCCGTCAATAGATACTGACAAACTGTCATCATCCCATAGTGTAAACTGGGTTTATTTTTTTGAGGACATGTCTTGAAACCCAAGGCGTTATTTAGGCTTCTCAGAAATGTCAGAAACAATGTGTTTTTAGAGAACCTTGGACGGGACCTTTGGACGGGCCTCGTGGTCTAGTGGTTCATATAACGGACTGCCGTTCACGAGGTCTCAGGTTCGATTCCCGGTCAGGACAATCATTTATGTGATGTTTTTAATTGTCATACAAATGTTTGTACTGCGTCTGGGTTGTTTACTATGTGTTATAAGTATGTATTTACAAAAGAAAAGTAGTTTATGTATTATATCCGTATCCTGGTACCCATAACACAAGCTTAAAAGCTTAGCTTGGGACCAGAGGACGTTGTGTGAAATGTCCATGAGTCTTTAGAGAAAAACAGACAAGATAACAGACTGATAGAAATTATTCCCTTACTGCCTTATTGTTACCGACGACTCCGTCACTGCCCATCTTTATAACCCCATAATTGTCCCAAATCATCATAAAATTATTCAGAATGACAATTGTAACATGAAAATTAACGCAATCGAACAAACTTGGTGTTGATTATTGTCTTCCTGAGGCGTGGGTAGTACGGCATCGGATTATACTAACGAGATTAGATTGTTCTTAATGGCTGTGAGACAGAGCAGGCGTCGATTGCTATAATTAATGAGTCATAGACTTATCAGGTCATATGTATTCATGTTCTTTGTCTATTTAATGCCTTATCTATGGGACATCTATGATGGCCCCTCAGTTTTGACGCCAATTAGATCAAGAGAATCCTTAAAGCTTAGAGTTACACGCAATACAAAGGGTAAATACAAAATCAGTCAGCCAGTCACAGGAGAACTCAGTAGTGCTCTCAAAACAAATCACAAGATATTTTACGAACTTCCCTTTTCTTGAAATTGGTTAAAATTTAGCCAGGTCACTAAGCGAATTTTCAATGGTTAAGGAAAGCTTAATCAGCCATGTACTGGAGACACTTTCATGCCAAAAGAAGTGATGACTTGATAAAGATGGTAGAGAGTCGTTGGGTGCCAACGGCACAGGGCGATGAGTTTTGTCGCGTATTTACGAAGAATTATGTTCGCAAGCAGTGCTAGGCCCCGGTAACGCCTACTTTTAGCTGTGTGCTGCATTGCTTTGATTAACAAAAATCTCTGCAACATGTCTATCATTTTATAATTCCTTGTTTTAATTTTGATGTTTATCATGTCTAGGCTTAGTCATGATACCGTATGAAATACTCTCAACAACTGCCTACCCGAGGACTTTGAGGTAGCTTCGCACTTACTTGTAGTTTGGCTACAAAGATGGGGAATAGAATTCGCCTCGCAAAACCTATCTCACAAACCTGTGAGTCTGAATTTAGCTTAGCGCCAACCGCTACTGCCTATTTTCAACAGCGAATAACAAAATGCTGACAGGTGGATGACCCACAAAGAATCAATTAAAATTATTGTCTACAATATTTATTTGTAATGTCAAATATTTTTAGATCTACATTTTTTTATGATCCATACGATATACAAAATATCGTAATGAATTGAGTCTACCTTTTGATTGCATCAAATAGTTTTTAAAGTTCTTTCTTGTAATTACTCCCATCTGCCCATTCCAGGCGGTCTATTTACTAAGCTATTTTTACTTTGGTAATTAAGTTTTTATAAAATCCAAAAATACAATTAAGTATGTTCAAAGATAGAGAATCCAGGGCCCTGAGTCGGGTATTTCAACGGTGTCACAACTGTACCATTATTGTACCATTATGGTGCAATAGTAAAGTTTTTGGTAGTCTACTATTAATGTGTCGTCATAACGACTTCATCATTGTCTTACAATTGTCAAAGTGACATAAATTGCTAGTCTCGTACACAACTGCTTCACAATTGCAATTCAATGACTGAAATGTTTCGGTAGTCTGCTATTTTGAATTTGACAATAATATTTTTAAATTGTCCTGTGTCGACAGATTGCCATAAATAAAAAATAGATAGATAGAAATATTAGAAATTGTTCTTTGTAATTTATTGCAATTTACTAATCTCCTAAACTTCACATTGCTTTTATACTAATAAATAGTATGTACAAATATATTTAAACGAAGTCTAGCATGATTAAATGTTTAAATTTATTAGTAGTTTTTCGAAAATCACTTCAACTAACGCATTTTTTAAAAACGGCAACACATACATACCATTCTAACACAATCCATAGATAAAAGAGACCGAAAATTCAATGCATAGATAAAAGAGATCGACAATTCTATTACCATTGAAAGACCGTTATGACGGCATATAGCAGACTACGGATATTTGACTTCAATTGCAACGGTATCGTGCCGGTATTGTGCCGGTATGACAATTGTTCCAAAATAGTGGACTTGAGCACCAGTATTTCTGTTATCTGTTTAATTATCTTTAAATTGACTAACTTTAATTTCTTTGCAATTTGTTTACCTGCATAAGTGGTTAAAGTTAAATGCCTCATGCAGAATTTTATGAAATAAGATCTTATTGGTCTTCTATGCAGTGCTGACCAGGTGTGTTGGTACTGTTAGAATATTGGGTCTATTTATAAGAAATTAAACGCAGTTTTTGTTTATAGATCACTTTTGTGATCATTTATTTAAAAATCACAAGGAGACTATGTTCGTACATTACAGCGAAGATAGTACAGTGTAGTGTACCGTATATTTAATTAACTTATACAGAGTTAGTGCGCATAGACTTTCGATGATTTTTGTATTTCCAACAGGTACAGGGTTTATTTTCGTGTTCTCCCTCTTTCACGGAGGATTTTATCTGTATGCAATATCACTATACTTGGGTGAAGTATATATATATACTTCACCCTGGGGAAGAAAAGTGTCGGTGATATTTGTATTCTTAATCAGTCACCACACAAACATAAATAAACATAAATGTTTTTATTTCGAACTAGCTGTTGCAAGCGACTTCGTACACATATATTTTAGGAAACTTTCCCAGTTTTCGCAACGTTTTTCAATGCTGCTTCGCTCCTATTGGTCGCAGCATGATGTTATATAGCCTATAGCCATCCTCGATAAATGGACTATCGAACACAAAAATGATTTTTCAACTACAACACGTATTTCCTGAGATTAGCGCGTTCAAACTCTTCAGCTTTTTTAATATTAGTATAGCGAATAGATAAGTAAAAGGCTAAAAATATATTTTAATTTCACACATTAATAAACCTAACTGTCTTTATTTCAATTCTTATAAACTTTTTCCCGTACAACAGCCTATTCAAAAAACTTATACTCATAATTAATTATACTATATAATAGATATTCTAATCAACAAATATTAATGGATGAAATGATCTGTTGACATACATTCATACAAAATGTATGTGTGATGGATTGAATTAATAAAATCTTAAAGACATACAAAAGGATTGACGTTCACTGAAGACAAATTGTGGTCTCACCATAAACACTATGGTGGTTAATACATAGTATATGTTAAAAGTATAGATAAAGCGTATTTATAGAGAGATTACTATGGATTGACTTTCAACTTTGTGTTATTTATTTTTTGTTATTTTTTTATTCCTATTAGAATAGATAATGCTTTTACTTATAATTATTCAATAGTAGCTTGATGAATGAGCGTCGACGAACAAGCAAGGTGGCTGTTTGCTAATCCCTGCCCGAAGGTATGTCGGAAAAATAAGTAATTGTCTAAATTTCTAAATTTGACGAATCAAAAGAAAATATAGAAATTCCATCTTGATCCTATATTCTGGTCATAGCCTTTGTTCAACGTTTGTAAATTTCAGTAGAATCTTAGAATTTGATTTGGATTCCCTTCTTTACCTACCTATTGAAGATACTTTCCTACCTACCTATATTCCACTGAAGATACTACAGTAACTCCTAATACAAGTGATTTTATTTATCTAAAATGTTAACATATACTACATAAAGAGAACGATATGAAAACTCTTAAAGGATTAGAAGCGGTGACAGATTCGTTTCCACAATAAAGGCTGTACCACAATTGATTTATGACTTCCAGCGAATAAACCTTCCTGCAGCCGTTATGTTGTGTTGCTTTATTTGGACATATTTTTGAATGGAGTGAAGAGTCATTGCCATGGATATACATCTATATTCAAACTGATACTTAATCCTTTTTCTGTCAGCCGTTATAGAATATCAAATATATTAAATACTAGCCGCTGCCCGCAACTCCGTACGCGTGGAATTGAGAAACAAAGCCTTAACAAATTATACAAAAAAGCCATCTTCTTCATAATTTAACTAAAAAATGAAAACAACTATTGGTATAATATATGTTGATTATTTGGCTATTTTGTTGTGCACATTTATATTAATTAAAACCTATATGGTCTTATTCATAATGACTTATCGGAGGTTTAAAAGGAGATTTTATCGGAGAGATAATAAAATATTATAAATAACAAGTTTTGACAATTTTCGCGAACCAATTTTAGCGAACTTTTAAACCTTCGATAAGTCGTTATGAATAAGACCGTTTGTCTATTATAATAAACAGTTTTTATAACAAGAACTAGCTGCCCCGGCAAACGTTGTTTTTGCCACACAAATGTCAAGGACCACCATTAATATTTAGGCGGATGAAATATAAGATGTTGTCCGATTCTCAGACCTAACGGATATGTACACCAAATTTCACGAAAATCGGTTAACCCATTTCGGAGGAGTATAATTACAAACACCGTGACAGGAGAATTTTATATTCAGGAGTTGAGTTAACATTGTCTAATGGTGTTGTCGACACTATCAATATTCATTTTTTAGTTAAGTTTAGTTGTGAACGCAGAATCGGTAACTCTATCTATTAAAAAAATCGCATCAAGATTCGTTGCGTAGTTCTGTAGCTCACATAGAGATATATATACAAAAATAACAACTTTGTTTTATAATAGAAGTCAAGAAGCAGAAATCATTATCATGTTTAACAGATAATGATTTTCAGATTTTGTTTAAAGAAGGTTTAAGATAACCAAGGCAGTAAATCGATGGTAACAAAGTGACCAAAACCTCAAGTGTAACGAAACAATCTTAATTTCTGCAACAAGAAAGTTCAACAAATAAACTTAGACAGTGGTCGAGTAGTACGTATTGTTGGCCGGACTACAATAGGCTCGGAATCAAAGCGTATAAGTTGAGAGCAAAAATATCGCACATACAGCCTTCGTTATGTCTAACAGTACTGACACCTAGGGCTGACCAGACTTGGTTCAATTTTATTTTTGATGAATTTTATTCTTTGGTTTTTATTTAGGTACTAGCTGTCCCGGCAAACGTTGTTGTGAAATACTAAAAAAAAAAAGTTTGAAAAATATATGTTAGCCGATTCTCAGACCTACTGAATGTGCATACAAAATTTTATAAGAATCGGTCTAGCCGTTTCGGAGGACTACGGTAACTAACACTGTGACACGGGAATTTTGTATTTTTGAGTATATAAAAAATATTATATTGTAGGTAGTAATTGCTATCGAAACAAAGGATACCAGTTATAGTAAAATGTTAGCATTTAATAAATAAATAATAAATAAATATTCACGGACATCAACATCACACAACGTCCTCTGGTCCCAAGCTAAGCTTATATGCTTGTGTGATGGGTACCAGAATACGGATAGAATACATATACTACTTTTCTTTTGTAAATACATACTTATAATACATAGAAACACCAGAAAAAAAAAGTGAAACGTGTAGAAAAGATATATATCCAATTGTAAAGTTAATATAAGGAATATGAAGGGTTACAAAATAGTCATGTTCCTGCAGCATTAAGAAGGAAAGGGAAAAGTTAATTTTGAGCATCAGAAAATGCAACTACAAAACTACTTAGTGACAACCCTGCCCGCTGCGTAGGCGCCGACATTGCTTATGAATGGTCGATTTGACTCTGATGCATACGTCGTCAACATTTTGATTAAATTGGATCTCGGAAATAATTTTAACATTAACTATATTTTATTATAAATAGATAAATATTTATGGACACAACGTCCTCTGGTCCCTTTTGGTCCCTGGACACTTTTATTTTGAATGAACTAGGAATAAATTAGTTAACAAATTGAAACTTAATGATCTAGAGCAGTGGTCCGCAAGTAGTTTTAGGTAGGGTCCGGATACTGGGGAAATTTTTTACAGGATCCATAAAAAAACAACTGACAATATTTAAGTGATCCTTATCAGTTGTTCTTAAGGCACAGGGCCGCGTGTTGTGGCGTTCTATGGGGGAGGCCTATGTGCAACAATGGACGGGGAGAGGCTGATGGATGGATGGAATTAATAAAGATATAGAATACCTTACTTACGTATTAATTTATGCAAAACAGTACTTTGGCGGTCCGAGGTTCGACCTTACGCGGTCTGGAAACGGACCGCGGTCCGCCTGTTGCCGATCCCTGATCTAGAGAATAGAGTATAGCGATATTTTTAATTATTTCATTACTATCTGTAGATAAACACTTCAACACTTACTACAGTCAGTGATATGTTTTTTTTAAATACCTATGTATACTCGCCTGATGGGAAACTAATACTGTAGCCTATGGACGTTTGCAACACCAGAGGTATCACTTGCACGTTGTCGAACCTGTAGGAACCTCTAAACGTCATTTTAGCATTCTTTATTAAGTGTACAAAACTTTGAATTACGAAACTATGTATATGAAGAACAATATATACCAAAATATTTTCGTCTGAAGTCGTTATAAAGACTACGGTATCCACAGATTACTAGCAAATGCCTGTTTAAATATTCGTCGTATTTGTAACATTTTTCACTGCTATTAGTCGCAGAGTGACGTTATGCCTGTCTCCATAAATGTAGGTATTGTACAATACTAAAAGAATTTTTTAAATCGGAACAGTGTTACCTGACATTAGCGCGTTTAAACAAGCAAACTCTTCAGTTTTATAATATTAGTGTAGATATTATGTTAAAGCAAATATATTATTTGTATTTGTTTAATAAAATTAGTTTTGTTTACGTTACAAAATGTTGACAATCCCTTTCTTTTCATATGAAACTCATAAAGAAATCATAAATTAAATTACAATAAGAAGATACTATATCCACTAATTCCAATGTGGTATTCAATTTGATATGAATTAAAACTTACAGCCCGTCACTGTTGTATTGTCCCTTACTGTAAAAATAATAGGTTTTTTAGAGTGAAAAACATACTACTACATACATACGTAAGTCGAAAGCAAAAGCTCGCAGAATCGGATTGAGTTTTAAGTTTTTCATCGCCTTTCCCGCCAATCCTTACCTGGCTAATATTTACATGTGGAAAAAATTGAGATCATAATAATATTGTCATGATGTTAATGGTTAGTTGTTATTTGCAAAACTATAAAACTAATTCATCGATTTAAAGCATCTTTATCCCTTTTTGTTGTGGCGTTCTATGGGGGAGATCTATGTCCAGCAGTGGACAGAGAAAGGTTGATGGATGGATGACTTATTATAAAACAAAGTTGTTGTTTTTGTATATATATCCCTGTGTGAACGTATATCTTCAAAACTACGCCACGGATTTCAATGTATGTAGTTAACGTCGTTCAAAAGGATGTTTTTTTTCTAATTCTAATTTGTTAAGGTTTGTTTTCTAAATCCCACGCATACGAAGTTGCGGGCAGACACTAGTAAATAATGAGAAAATAATCTATCATTTAATAAATTTTTCTTTCACGAACATATTCATAATTCATTCTTTTCATTCGACAAACATTAGTATGAACAAACAAACGCCTACATTTATATTAAGTTGTTGTGTTTGTCCAAGTTATTCAATACATATATATTGTATAATTATGGTTGATTATATTAATTTATTTATTCTATTAATTAAAATCATACAAAAGCCTCTACAAACTTATTGTAAAATGAGAACTCTAACCAAAACATTAATTCATTGTGCCTATAGGTGTAAGTAGATAGGCAGGAGAAAATTATTATGTTTAGTTTTTAGGGATGGGTTAAGAATACAAGTGTCACCACCCCATTTCTTTCCCAGGGTGCTGTAAGAGCCAGCTAAGGAACAATACAGCAACAGTTAACGTCTTGTGTGAGAGATGGGAACCTCGAAACTAAACCCTATGCCAACACGTCTGGTCAGCGTGGCACAGTAGACCATAATCCCTCCCAAAGTGGAGGAGGCCCGTGCCCAGCAGTGGGACGTCAATAGGCTGGAGAGAGAGAGGAGTTTTTAGGGTTTCGTACCGAAAGGTAAACGGATGGACAGCGAAGTCTGAGACTGACTTCGCAAGCTGTTTGTCTGTCATCAATCTATATCACTGGAACGTAGTTTTTGCGTACAAAACTAACAAAGAAGTTTACATTTCTATTTTAATATAGGATACAGCATCAATACTAGGGGTGTCTCTCCAATGTCATTGACACCATATTGCGTGAACGGATGTCAAAAGTATTTAATAATTAAAACTGTACAATTACTTTTTGTTACAACCCTATGTAATACATTTGAAACCATGAAATTTTTACTTTATTTTTAAGATATAAAGTTAAAATTAGATTGGTCCGTTAAAGTTAGTTATGACGTTGTTTAATTATAATAGTATTGATGACCAAAGTCATTGGTATAAATATGGACCGAAGTCAATTATGAATGCGGCGATCATCGCGCGAGTGATATTATACTATTTGGTAATGTTTTCTATCTGCTAAAACACTTGTTTTGTTTTAATTATGAGTATTTGATCATTTAGATGCGTGTGATGACCCATTTCCCCCAGGGTCCTGTAAAAGCTAGTTACGGAATATTTTACACAGATAACATCCTCTATGCGTGAGAGAAATTTCGAAAGTAAACCCGTGTCAACACGCATATCCCTCTTAAAGTGGAGGAGGCCCGTGCCCAATATTGGGATGTTAGTGGCTTGGGGAGAGAGAGACAGAGATAGAGAGATCATTTAGATCCATGTGGTGACAGTTTAATAGAAAAGCTGAACAATTTAAAACTCATTGGTTCACCTGGATTTACTTTTGTAAACTAATAGAGCTTTGCAGATCAAAAAGTGTATGCTGTGTGAAGAATAACCTTAGATCTCAGGTCACGTTAAAAATTTCTCTGATAAATAAAACCCAATCGAAGGCTTGTTGTCCCTTTTGCATATAAGCATTTATTGATATATCTATCTCTGTTTACTGAATGAAGGGAGCTGTCAAAATGTCAAATAGAATTAACTACGATATACAAAGATTATATACACGAAGAAGTGCCATTTCCAAGTCTGCATAAAAAAAAATTAGTTTAACACCTACTAAACGCTTCGTCTTCAGGTGTTGGGATTCTTTTTTTAAATTAAGGACAAAGTATTTTAAGTACGATGTTCCAAGGAGTAGAACAATGAACCTCAGGGTTATTGAATTATAAATACGAATAGAGATTAACGAATGACTAATTTCTTGTTACTTATTAGTTCTCATCTTTAATTATACTTCTGATGGAGATCTCTAACATAAAGATCTGGATATCAAAGCGATATATCATAATGATTGGACATACATTGAATAATTCCCAAATCGGCAAGAAACCAGAAATATAATTCATAATGTAATATTACGGAGCAGAGATACAAATGACCCAAAATAGAGACCTTCGCGTTATAAACTGAATGTATTATTTTTAACATACCTAGCTCAAAAGAATTTTCACGTCTGTGTTATATATAATTTTCTACTCTATGAAAATTTAATCGAAAAATTTACACAGTAATTAATTCGGAAGCTAAGAAATTCGATGACAAACTTGATATTTAGGGGAACCGTTAATCGCTCAATTAATTTTGTTTCATCCCTGATCGGTACTGTTAATATAATTATAATCTGAAGCGTGATGTTTTGGGAAACTTCAGATGCAATAAAGTTTTGAAAAACGATCAAATTAAGTATGGCTATATTGGTTGACTTTGGAAAGCGATCACTGTACTTATAGGCATAATATATGAATTTGTTTACCCCTTAGAAAAATATTTTTTTTTTAATTTCGTGATAATTTTGGCATAGGTTACAAGAAAGTCGTCCTTTATTTCACCAACGTTAGGCCGATTAATTAGTCTTCCCAACAAATGCTATTATATGTATATTTATATTTCCATCTATACTTTTTTTTTATAACTATTATAAAGCTGAAGAGTTTGTTTGAACGCGCTAATCTCAAGAACCACTGGCCCGATTTGCAAAATTCTTTCAATGTTAGATAGGGATTTATCGAGGAAGGCTTTAGGCTATATAATATCACGCTACGACCAGTAGAAGCGAAGCAGTAGTGAAAAATATTGCAAAAACGGGAAAAATAAAAAGTATGCTGATTGATGTCCTATTTCGGTAACTGGAGACGCTAGACTAGTTGGGTAACAATTTATATTTATTTACTGCATTTATTTGTGTATTTAGTTATAAACTGGGTTTGGTGTTCTAGGTTCCTTTGACTATGAAATTAATACAATTTTTCCTATCTTTCTCTCTTATTTCTAGCAAGCTTTTATACGAATCGTTCGTATATATATTATGTAATATAATTTTTAAGCTAATTTTCTCATTCTTTAAAAAAAAAAGAATGATAAAATTATGCTGAGATTTCTGGCTGACTATTTTAATGGTTGGCACACTTAACAAAGGCCATTGATAATACAATAATTTTAAAAAGAAAACAGGCTTTTTGGTAGATATTAACTCAAAGTTTCAGGTGGTATCCAATTTAAAAAGATTATAAACTTTCTTAGCTCTGCTTGTACATTAAATTAGTTAAAACTGAGCTAATTTGATGTAGAGTTTAGAATATAGATAGCAATTAAGATGAAGTCATAGTAAATTACAACTCTTTATTAGAAAATTAAATCAAATTCAATAAAAGTGAACACACAAGGGAAATATTTTATAACTCGCTCTTTACATCGGATCAACTCCGCCAAAGGATATTTCATTAAAAACTTAAAATAACTTGATCTGTAATGTGTTACTGTAATTGTTTTAATATAGGATTTATGTTAAAAGTCTGAAAACCACACGCCTGGTTATCATGATAAACCAAAATAAATATTGAAAATATATGAGAATTCTATTATGAGGCGTGTTCCTCCGTGTTATTTTAAGGGATTTGGAATTAAAATGTATACGATTCATAAACGTAAAAATTATGCCTAATATTAATTAATAAATCATTTTATAGTTCTTGCCAATATTTTGCTTTTATTTTTAGAAATGAGTGGGCACAAGAAATGAATAATATACCGGGTGCTTCAAAAAAATGTATACACACTTTGAACTTCCATAGAAAATTTATTTACCGTTCTACAAAGTTAAATTTCAGGAAAATAGAAAGCTGAAAGTCCAATGTAAATGAAACATAAATAACAAATGTTAATACTGTTCAAATTGGTGACCTGCAGCATCAATACAATTCTGAGTACGAGTCACCACTGATTCTGTACATCGTATCAAAACGTCCAATGAGATTTCTCTACACACTGCTTAAATCTCATTCCAAAGAATGTCTAGGTTACGTGGTTTACATTTGTACACCTCATCTTTTACTGTGCCCCACAAGAAGAAATCCAGTGGTGTAAGGTCTGGAGAGCGTGCTGGAAACTCGATTGGCCCCCTGCGTCCTATCCACTGGCCTTTTCTTGTGGGGCACAGTAAAAGATGAGGTGTACAAACGTAAACCACGTAACCTAGACATTCTTTGGAATGAGATTCAAGCAGTGTGTAGAGAAATCTCATTGGACGTTTTGATACGATGTACAGAATCAGTGGTGACTCGTACTCAGAATTGTATTGATGCTGCAGGTCACCAATTTGAACAGTATTAACATTTGTTATTTATGTTTCATTTACATTGGACTTTCAGCTTTCTATTTTCCTGAAATTTAACTTTGTAGAACGGTAAATAAATTTTCTATGGAAGTTCAAAGTGTGTATACATTTTTTTGAAGCAACCTGTATTAAAACAATTCTAAAATGATGCCAATGACTGAAAATTGAAGAACGAGCGTCTATCCTGGCATGGTCTTTCAATGAGACGAGAGAAAAGCAATATCGTTAGGAGAGTTCTACGATTGAACGTGGAAGGAAAAAGGCTAGAGAGATAAGATGGATGGACTGTGTGAATGAGAATATGAAAGAAATAGGAGTTAACACAGACATGATGTCTGGCAGAAGACTATGTCAAGACATGTTAAACAGACTCCAATTGATGCTAATGACTGATGAGGGACAGGAGAATGCTCAAATAATTGAACGAACAAACGAACGAGACAATAATTTCTTTATTTGTTCAAAATTTTGCAAATAATATTTGTTTATTAACCGACTTCAAAATAATAGGACGAGGTTCTCAATTCGTCTGTATGTTTATTTTTAATTTATGATTGCTACCTGATAACTTTTAACTGGGCGAAGCGATTTATTAATTATTTTTTTATTTAAAAGCTGGTGGTTCCCATTGGCACCGGGTCCTGAGAAATCGAGGAAAACCCTAAATTTCATAGGCATAAGAAGTCAGTTAAACTTTTTTTAAATTACTCAATTATTCTAAAACCAGTAACATTTTCAATTGTCATAATTTCAAACTATACAGTAACACATGTAAATACTACAAAATGTGTTGTTATACGACAAAGTTAGATTGGCATCGAACGAACCGTGACAGATAATGTCGTAAAAATGTATACAAATCGTTACTACCAGTGATCTGTCGTAACGGGTGAGTTTAATCAAACTTTTGTATTTTTGTATATTGTTGAGATGTTTTTATAGAAATTTGTTTATATTAACTTAACAATTGTAGTATTTTATTATTAAGTTAATGTAGGTTTACATTTTTTTAAATGTTATATGTGTCCCGCTTTCGGTAATCACTTTTTCCACCATAATTTAATTTATAATTTACTTATTAACTAACTGCGGCCCGTAACTTCACACGCATGACATATAAAAACCAAATGCTAGCAAATTATCCAACAAAAATACATCCTATTGAATCGATATATTCATTAGAAAAACCGCACCAAAATCCGTTGCGTAGCTTTAAAGATATAAGATATAAGGATGTCCCTATGTGAATAGGGATATCCTACAAAAATAACTACTATGTTTTATTATATTTAAAGAATTTATATTCTTTTGTTTTTTTAATAATATTTATAACACTTGCGCGACTCATCTGTTTAAATAAAACTACTTTTTACGGATTTAGACGCGTATATTTGTTTTAAATTTTGGCCCGACGTTTCGGAGACTTTGCAGTCACCATGGTCACGGGTGAGACTGAGCTGTAATGTGTCTTCTACGATCAGTTATTACAGGGTTTACCCACATTCATACAACACAACATAATTATGTATATTGTTACAATTTGTTAATGTATTTTAGGAACTAAAATAATGTTATTGATTTTATGTAGTCTGAGCACAATGTGATATGATATAGTTTATAGTAAAAGTCTATCTTTATGGTCAATGTATAATTAAAATCGAATGTGGGTAAACCCTGTAATAACTGATCGTAGAAGACACATTACAGCTCTTTTGTTTTTTTTTTAATTCTAAAGAAACATCATCCAAGAGGATAGAGATCTAGGATGCAAGCAACTGGCTGTGCGTTGAGGTGTGGCGATCTATGGGGACGTCGTGTATCTTTCAAAAGATATCACAGTAAATCACAGCATTTACAACTAACATGCATGTAATTGCCAGCTACGGGATATTATAAGCAATTACCCCGAGACGGAGCCATGCACCAAAATGTATGATAAGAGCGGCCTGTTAGAAAAAGAAGTCCACCTGAATATGTTGGAGAAAGAAAGAGAGATTCAGATAAAGAATCTCTGCCTACCCACATCGGAAAGGCTAGTATATTGACATAAACAAACAAACAACATCACATATCTTTTTGTTTTCCTCAATATTATTTATAACTTGTTTTTATTTCGAATCTTCGGTATACAATCAAAAGTTCGTCCCGGTTCAATCAAACTTTTTTAAATGGCTGCCCCCTTATATCATATCCTCGAGCATTGTACCAACAAGAGTTACCTCATAATTTTTACAAGTTGTTTTTATTTTATTTTTCATTTATTAAGGGGCTTGGTCGCTTAGCGACTATATACTAAATTTTTTATAATTGTAGTGGAAGATTTCATAAGCATGGGAGAGGCTGAGGATGAGGATCCCATGATAGCTCAGATGGGAGACCAACGGAACGGGTTTTCGAAGTCGTGGGTTCATGTCCTCCTCATGGTAATCATTCTTTCCACTATTATTTTTCCACAACAACACCATGTTGTTTTTCTTTATCAAGTACACTGCCAGGCTGATGGAGTGTCAAGGCATCATACACTATACTATTTCCATTTCTTTATTTTCTCAATGACAGCATAATTTTTTTTTTTTCAAGTATCCGTATTTGCTATTTGATGCTTACACACTTACAAGGTAATACCAGAATCGGAGAGATTCATCAAGGGCCCATTCCTATGAATTTATTTGACTCCGGCCAATAATTTATAAACGGATTTAACATTAGATTGATATATCATATGATCATTGCTTCCGTACTATTTTCAGTGGGAGTCAACTGACTATATCAACTCTTGTTGTATTGATGCTCTATGTTTCATACTCATCCCTCGTAATAATTCCCGTTTTTATATTATCGCCTTTTTATTTTGCGATATACTTATTTTTATTAAAAGATTATTATAAAGTTTGAATTGTATTCCATATTTTATGGATTTTGTTAATGAAATCGTTTTAACCGATTTATTCTATTATTTTAATTGTAATTGTTAATCACAGATATGCCAGATGTAGTGTTTATGGCTATATCCCTCAGCTGGCTTGAAGCCACTTGTAAAAATAAATAAAATAAATAAATATTCATGGACATTTCACACAACGTCGTCTGGCCCCAAGCAAAGCTTATATGCTTGTGTTATGGGTACCAGAATACGGATAAATTACATATACTACTTTTCTTTTGTAAATACATACTAGTACATAGAAACACCCAGACGCAGTACAAACATTTGTATGACAATTAGAAAAATCACACAAATGATTGTCCTGAGCGGGAATCGAACCCGCGACCTCTTGGACGGCAGTCCTTTACATGAACCACTCAACCACGAGGCTCGTCAAATTGTATATTCATTTGTGCGTGAAAATGTATCTATGTGTGTCTATGATACCCGTCACGCGTTAATTTAATATCTGTGGTTATTGGTTTAGATATTTTCTCTTAACTGAGTTTTTTAACACTCAAATAATGTATCATTTGTATTCTTAATAACCACATGGAATTAATACCTTGATTACCATAAAAAGTTGTAAAAAATCGAAAACATATTAAATCTTTAAAATCTATTTAATTATCCAAATACACATTAAAATGACAGGCTACATAAAATCTGAGAAAATCGGAAATACATCAAGGTCGTTTTTTAAATAAAAAACGATTTTTTTTTCCAATAACATCGCAGCAGGTCGGCCATCTATATTGTCAGCTGACAACTAAAAATAGGGACACCCAATGCTTTAACTGAAGAAGACATACATTAAATGGGTAATAATTATAATTCAAAGTGGACATTACTGTTTTTGTATGGTACAAGTAATGAACGGATTAAAAACAACACTTTTTTATTAAATAAAACTACTTTTACGGAATTTTCTAACACTTGCGCGACTCATTTGTTTAAATAAAACTACTGTTTACGGATTTAGACGCGTATATCGTCGGTATAATTGAAGAACTAAATAACTCAAAATTTCAAGTTTCGAGATAATCGCGATTTAGTGTTTTTTTGACACTTTTTTTGACATTATTAAGAAATGGAGAACAATTTTACTGTAGGAAATTTTATATGCTCTAGGCATGTCTGCTGACCATTATATGCTTAATCAAACCAATTCCTTTCATTAACCAAAAAAATATTAAAAATCAAAAACCAATTATCTAGTTTTGCCACACCAAGATTTTTATAAATGTATCGTACTGTACCGTAGTTAGCTAACTTTGAGTAGTAGTTATTCAGTTCTTCCACACATTAGATGAATGTAAATACTCAAAATTGGGTCAGCAAGTACACTTATTGACTTCTGAACCTAAAGAAATATTCAACCACGAACGTTATGCACTTTAGTAAATGTTAATTGGCATAATTTTATCACTAATTATTGACTTCACATGAAATAAAAATACCAAGGTTGGAAGTAGTAACATCGTTTGTTTAAAAAACCTACCAAGAGCAAGATATACACGCACACTTAGGGTTTTGTACCTACTAAATCGAAAAACACAATTCTCTGTCTCTTCAGCCCATTAATGTCTCTGTTGGGCATGGGGCTCCTCCACTTTGGGACGTATCATGGCCTACTGTGTCGCCCTAACCAAGGGTATTGGCACAGGCTTTATTTTCGACTTTCCGTCTCTCACAGAGGATAATATCTGTGTACAATGTTCCTTCGCTCGCTTTTACTGTACTGTGGGTAGGAAATGGGGAAAATGGGACTCTTATATTCTTAATTCGTTACCACACGGACAGCACAATTAAGTGCATCAAAATGAGCAGTGAATTAAGCTTCACTAACTTTATCTTGTAATTGAAATACAGGATATCGCCTCCATATCTGCTACTCATAGTTTGGTATTGGTATAAACTATTTTTTCGTATTATGTGATAGCCAATTACCATTTTTAGACTTTTTCCTGTATTAACATTACAACAGGAAGAGGTGAAAGCGAAATAGTTATTGAGAGAGCGTTACTTGGGCGTATTAAGAAGGTTTTAAATAGCCTTTTGACGGGTGACATCATGGTTTCAATTTCTGGCTATTCCTTTGGTGTAATCGAAGGGTATCACTAAATTATAACTAGGCTTAACTAAATAACTCAATTTAGCTCATTTATTTCATACTCAAGTGATCAGAAGTCACAGGTTTGCATTTTTTATAGAGTTATTCATTTTTTCTAATAACATTTAAGAGTTAATTTAAAGATATTCATTTCTTCCACTAAAACACGAAAATGGCTTTATTTTTGGATTGAGTTAAGATAATGAGAATGTAATTACTAAATTATAACTAGGGTTAACTAAATAACTCAATTTAGCTAATTTATTTCATACTCAAGTGATCAGAAGTCACAGGTTTGCATTTTTTATAGAGTTATTCATTTTTTCTAATAACATTTAGAGTTAATTTAAAGATATTCATTTCTGCCACCAAAACACGAAAAAAGGCTTTATTTTTGGATTGAGTTAAGATATGAGAATGTTTGTTAGATCAAAAGATGCGGCACATTTTGGGCTTCACGAAAATGGTAAAAGCTCAATTTAGCCAAAATGTGAGTTATTTAGTTCTTCAATTATACCGACGATATTTGTTTTAAATTTTGGCCCGACGTTTCGGAGACTTTGCAGTCACCATGGTCACGGGTGGGGTCTCAACCGTGACCATGGTGACTGCAAAGGTTGGGGTTGAGATAAATTTATATATTGAATAAAATATATGTTACTATACATTACTACACTTATACAAATAATAAATAATTGGTCAAGTGCGAGTCGGACTCGCGCACGAAGGGTTCCGTACCATTATCTATGCAACATAAGGCAACGTTATTAGTATCGAGCAAGAAACGGTAAAAAAATCATGTTTGTTGTATGGGAGCCCCCCTTAAATATTTATTTTATTTTATTTTTAGTATTTGTTGTTATAGCGGCAATTGAAATACATCATCTGTGAAAATTTCAACTGTCTAGCTATCACCGTTCTTGAGATACTGGGCACGGAACCCTAAAAATCATGTTTGTTGTATGGGAGCCCCCCTTAAATATTTATTTTATTTTATTTTTAGTATTTGTTGTTATAGCGGCAATAGAAATACATCATCTGTGAAAATTTCAACTCTCTAGCTATCACCGTTCTTGAGATACAGCTGGTGACAGACGGACGGACGGACGGACGGACGGACGGACGGACGGACAGCGAAGTCTCAGTAATAGGGTCCCGTTTTTACCCTTTGGGTACGGAACCCTAAAAAAAGTATAAATAGTTAACTTATATTTATTTATTTGTGCAAAAAGAGAAATGATGAATGTTCTTTTTTTCACCATAAAACTATTTTATTACTAAAAAAGTCAGACATTTTTATCACATATATAGTACGAGGATGGTTGTTTTTAGAAAATTATCATTTTTCTGCTCTTACCGTCTGCTTTCCGTGCTTAAAAAATATTCAATTGTTTTAATTTAATTATTTAAATCAATATATTATTATGTAGTACTAATTATCCGAACTGAATACCGTTTTTAGCGATATATTGGTAGAAACCTAACTAAAGTATAGGCTACAAATCATTCCGGCATAGTATCTAGTGCTGCTTTAAGTTTTTTATTGCCCAGTCATTCAAAACTAGTTCTTAATAAGTGTATAACTTGTACCATCCACAAAAGGTCATTTAAGCAACAAAACTGACGATTATTGTCTGAATGTGATATTGATGTTGTATTTGGTAATTTGTATTTTGCAATTTATTTTTAAAATCGTTTTAAACTTAAAGTTATGTACGGACATAAGTTTGTAAAGGATCGCGAGCATACTTTAATGGGAATTTTGTGATAATCAGATATCTTATAGTATTCGTATTTTATGTTGTTTAATTGTTTTTATAGCTTAATTTACTTGTAGAAGTTTATATGTTTATATGTAGTATATCCGTATTCTGGTATCCATAGCACAAGCACAACATAACACAAGCTTAGCTTGGGACCAGAGGACGTTGTGTGAAATGTCCATGAATATTTATTTATTTTATTTATTTATATATTTAATCTATACAGATAAGGAAGAGTATGTTTCTATATGTATGTAACAATCTATTAATCTATGCAACGGAATCTTTGAAAGTACCTAGTTTATTTTCAACCACTTGCAGTAGTCGTCACAAAATAATAATTAAAAAAAATATTCAGGATTTTACGCGTGTTTTTTGCATAGGCATACCAGATGTAGTGTCTATGCCAACATTACTCTGCCAGCTTAAAATAAAATAAATTATATTTGTATCGTCGATTTTTATGCAAAGATGTGCGTGCGCTATTTAAGATTACACTGTCATTTTTCTCTTCAGGCATTGACGAAAGTATTATTATACAAAGATTCCACGATAAACATAACTCTTCCTTGACAGTAAGGGAAAAGGAAGCGACAATCCTAGTATGTAGGTACTCAAAAGGCCAACGTAGTGCACAATTTCAATAACAAAACCTATAAATAAACCACAGATAACAACATTAAATTGGACCCACAAAATATGTCCTAATCTCATTTCAATAATCTAAAAAAAAGTGTTAAATTGACACGTTTGAATTTAAATTTAGAATTGACGCGTTCCAAACATGGCTGAATGAACATGACGCGTTCAATCGGAAAATTTATTAAAAAATATAATATCGACAATAATAAATTTGCTGTTCGTAAAATAGAACATAGCCTTTGAAATTTGGTAACAAGGTATAGTTTTGCATTGAAATTATTTTTTAGTGTCCATGTAACATGAGATTAAACTGCACGGTAGCAAAGTTCGACCAATCGGAAAGATGGAATCTTTTAAAAACATTCCAATCAGACAGAGAGTCAAAAATATATAAAAACTATGTTTTTAATTTTTATTTTTATACTTGAATAAACTACATAATATCATATAATAAAAGATTTAAGTATTTTTTTCTCAGTTTATTAATCGAACTTATAATCTTGCAGGTCGTTAACCATTATGAATTAAGAATTCTGATGCCTTTTTCTGTCCACTGCCTTGGCCTCCTCTTAAGAACGCCGCAACACGCTGTCTTGGATGCTTACATCCATAGTATGCGTTTCACAGATCACCCAATAGACACCGCATTACGAGATTTTTATTAACGCTTTAACGTAGTAGGAAGTCGCGAGTTACGAGGTATAGAATAATGCATTATCATAGGTTGTTAACAAAACCACTCGACGATTTCGCATACAATATCTATACTGGGACAGCGCATACTTTTGCTACGCGTGCGGACTCTATCGAGAGTGATCCGTTTGTTTGTTATCTGCTACGATCCAAACATGCTTCCTTGGCTTCATGCACACCCATACATCTGGTCATACTTATCCGACGGTTGTGAGTGCTACGCACTTGCCCCTTTTGGAGTATACCGGCCATCGCCGTTATACTCCAAAAGGGGTAAGAAAAATATACTCCGATGTCATCACATCGGAGTATATTTTTCTCGGGAGTCCTCTCCCAGCGTTTTTACTTACCTCCACCGTGTATATGACTTTCGTTAATCGTCTATCACCCATGATACAAAAGCCCATAATTTAAAAGAATCACGTATTCATAATATAAGTGCAGTTTTCAATCCTTATTCCTAGAGGTCACGCTTCCAAGAAGCGAATGAACTGTGCTCTGATGTTTCATAAGATATTATACATCTCGATGTCACAAGCACGTACGGACAGACATACAACATGTTTTTGTGTATTGTTTTATTGTAGTTTTATTAGTTTTTCTACTGTTTATAATGTAAGGACTTGTTACTTTTAAGTTTTAAATCATTGTATTGTGCAATGATCATCATCACGTCACGCCTTTTCGCATGGTGGTAGGTAGAGACTTTTGTGTTGTGGCGTTTAATGCGGGAGATCTACGTCCAGCAGTGGACAGAGAAGGGCGGATGCATGAATAGATGGATGGACTTCACAAAGCCTGTATACATACATACTATTCTTAAAAGTAGGCATTAGTTGTGCCGCGACTTTATTCACGTTTATACAACACCCACGCGGATAATACAAGTGACATAGTACGGACACAGATCAGCAAATAATGGAAGCACTTTAGATGTTAAGGAATATGCCAGCCTTTTCTTCCCAAAGTTTTAAGAGGTGACTACAGCCCCAATTTAGATATGCGCCTTTATCCATATTCTCGAACGCCGCATTGAACGATACTGTGAGAAAAATTCGTTACTCTAGAGGTAATATCCACGAAGAAAACAGCCGACTACGATGTTCATATTTTTGTATGAAGTATTAGTTTGGTGTCTCAATATTGTAAAAACAAATTTTGCAAAATGGGTGTCTTTTCTATATTCTTTATATCTTTGTTTCTTAGTCTGTGGTCTTTATTCGTGTGGTCACACACCTCGCAATAGTCGCCTATTATCCTTTGTCTATTGTTTACATGTAATATTACTTGAAAACACATCTTAATGTGTCCATCATTTTATGAGAAACGAGTTAATAAAATAATTACAAAGATCTAGATCTAGGTTTTTCTTTAAAATGAAGGTTTACAATAATTCTAGGCCCATAAAAATCCAGATGCTAAATTTAGCTCCCTCTCTTAGTCTCCTGCTCATTAACGTTCCACTGCTGGGCACGGGCCTTGGGAGGGATTATGGCTACTATGACACTCTTATCGGGTGTGTTGGCACAGGGTTGATTTTCGAGATTTCCGTTTCTTAAAAGAATGTTGTACAAAATCTCTTAGCTTGCATTTACAGCACTCTGGGGAGGACATGGGGTGGTGACATTTGTTTTTTAAATCCGTAACCACACAGCCAAAAAAAATTCAACTAATAAAATCAATAAATAATAAAGCCATAAATATTTTAAAAAAATGTCGTGATCTATTAACACTTAAAAACAGTGGCCGGGTCTCAACGACCCAAGTATAGATTTTAAAATTTATCTATCTCTATAAAAATGCAAAGATTTACATTTGTTTTATACAAAGAGAGTTGGATTATAGTGCTTATGTCTATATACATATAACGATATAATTTCATTTTTAAAACAGTAAAATTAACTTTGTCTGAACAAAATGTTACCAAAACATTAATGACTTTTGCATCCCGTTTAGAAGTTATTAAGCTTTATTAGCATAGAAATAAGGGTGTATTTATGGTTTTAGATGGTTAAATATTGTGGTTTTAAGCCAGGTATTTCTTACTAGCGGAGGGTCTGTTATAAATAAATATCTACACTGTTTGACAAATGAGTAAACACTACCTTTATGGTGACTGCTATTAGAAAAACTGTCTATTAAAACGAATAATTTCAAACATTTTAAAAGGTAAATAATTAGAAAAATTCTTTGAAGCATTCGTTTCTTTGAAATTAATACTCTTTGGTTTGTTTTATAATTTAACAGCTGTTATTTTTTAAGAAAATACTTTGTATAAAACAGGTAAAAGAAATCTCTATTCTGACTCAGTAACAATAGCGCAATGGCGACACTAATAAATAAAAAAAAAAATACCTTTTACTTAGATATTAATTATGTATTCAACTGTGTACATATGTAAACATAATAAAAAATCCAGGCCCAAATGCAGAAAGCAGTCTTGCTAGACTATGCCCGTATAGCTTGTCGGTTTTTCCTCTATTAGGATTCACTCCATCTGACTGTTGGCAACCTCGTTTAAGAACGCCCTGCAGCCTTTCGAGGCGAGGCAGTGTAGTATCCAAATCAATCACTCATAACCATAATTATGGCAATATGTTAGACTACAACTGTCACCATTTCTTATATATGCTGTCGTAGCCTACAACATCTTGAGTTTAAGCCGGAAACTAAATGTAACTCCAACTATGCGGAAGGCTTGTACCCAATGGTATGGTAACTATAGTCTAAGACGAAAAAGAATTTCAAACACTTAACAGTGATAAAAAAATTTTTGGCAGAGCCACTTATAAAGAACTAGCTGTTGCCCGCAACTCCGTACGCGTGAAACTTAAAAAGCAAAACAAGCAAATTATACAAAAAAAACATGGTCTTGAACCACTCTATCTATTAAAAAAACTGCATCAAATTCTGTTGCATGGTTTTGAACATATACACTCATATAGGGACATACATACAAAAATATCGACTTTGTTTTATAATAAGTAAAGATACAATAATAAGAGATCTTCCCAAAAATAGAAACAATAAGATTCTAATGGGCATACTCGAAATTATATCAGTAATATTAGCTAAAATCAAATTAATTACAAGTCGTATAAGCTAGATAGTACTCTTCTCAGAGTATACAAAAGTACATATTATTCATTAAATTATCTTAAATTTCTAACAACAAACTTAACGTTAAAGTAGTTTTATTTATACAAATGATTAGCGCAATTGTTACAAAATATTAAACATGCTTGACATTTAAAAGCGCGAACATTTATCTAAAAGTCCATAAATAACTAAAATCATAACTTAACAATTGGCATTGTTCATAATTTTTGACCTGCTGTTTTTATATTTTTTTTAGAAAATATAGACTATTTTAAGCGACTAATTTCAATATTATTGAAATATTCACTATATAGAATTTTTCAAAAATACTTTAAGATATTATTCTAAATGTTGTGACGTCATCGCTGTACGCAATCTGTGTATTGACTTTTCCTGATAGACTTAAGACAGATTGCAATACATCTTTTCAAAGTTGCCAAGTTGATATAATAGACAAATTCAACTCCACCACGGAGTAGTATATCCCTCAGAACGCCTTAATATTTTAAGTCCGTCATTTCAAGGGCAAATAGAGATCATTTGCTTTTTTGGAAAAATAATCGTTAATATAGCAAATTTTCCGAAAAAAAACTACTGGATCATGATCAGAAACTCTATTCCCCGAAATGGTTTTTGAATTAAGAGTTTAAAAAAAAAAATGAACCATGCCCATTCCCAATAACAGATAAACAAACAAAAAACATATCAGATTCCATTTTTATATATCTATAAAACACATGTGGAATTCATATTAGTCGATTAATAAATTCTGAGAAGTTTGAAATAAGACATAAATTTAAATAAAGTAGAGGATATCGGTAGTTTTGATCTCGAATGTTCGGTCGTGTACGCTATTGTTTTAGATGGGACAGATTTGTGTTTGCGTGATGTTTGAGTATATTTTTTATTGTGTGAGCAGTGATAGGGTTAAATGTCAGGACGTTGGCCTATGTGCTGTCATCATTATTGTAATTTTTAAGACCTGGACGCTAACTTTAAAAAAACTAAGTTAAACTAAAATGAAAACAACTACGGGGCATAATTATTGGGCTATAATTATTGGGCATAAGAACTTAGGTACTAATCTTCTTCTTCTTCTGCCGTTAATGTCCGTGGACCTTCACTATTGACCAGGCGTCTCTCACAGTAAATAAATATATAATAAATATACATTACAATATTCATGGACATTTTCACACAAAGTCCGGGACCGGAGGTCCCAAGCTGCGCTTATATGCTTGCGTCATAGGTACCAGAACTAACTACGTAGATTCCTTTTATTAAATACATACTTATAATTATTAGCACCTAAACACTCAGTTGATTTTAAATGCTTCAAGTGTTTAGTTAGTGGGTGCGTTGTCATATAAGGGTGGCCACCCATCATTCCAAAGGCGTACCCACCGGCCTCCGGTCACATTGTCGTCACCATTTCTGTTTGCAATATCCGTTACCTGACTCTTACTACTCTGTAGAAGAAGTGGGGTATTGACACTCGTATTCTTAATCCATCACCACAATTATTACTTACCTATATTACTTATTAATACATCCATTAATCTGTGAATAAAAAAATAATTAACATTACAAGAAAAACTCTCAACATTGTCTGCACAAAATAAAAAGTGTAAAAGTTCACACAATCCAATTCTCTATTAGCAGATTGCATCTCGGAGGAATAATCAAAATAATGACACAAGACCACCGCATACGATTCGATTACTAAAACTACCTAATTAGGAGCACGATAGAAACCAAAGGAAATTACACTTAAAACCTATCATTCACGATAGGCCTGTATATCGGGCTGTCACTTTACATTACTAGTCTTTGAAATTAAAAAAGCATTTATATAAATCTGTATTCAAAAAATAATTTAGAGTGTGCTTGTTATGGTGAGGGTATAACACTTCTTTGTGGTGATGACTTAACAAAACAAGTGTCACCAACCTAATTGCTACCCAGGGTACTGTACAGACCAGCTAAGGAATATTATAAGCTAATAACATCATCTGTAAGAAATGGAATCCTCTAAACTAAACCCTAAACACATCTAGTCCGCGCGGCCGGCGTAGTAAAACTCACCTGAAGAGTGACCAGAGCCCATCAGTGAGATGATAATAGAACATCAAGAATGAATAACTTACATCCTCTTTTTAAACATCTTAAAAGCAAGGCCGCCTTTTCCTTCTAGGCCTTTTTCTTCCTTTTTCACATTTCTTTTCCTTGCACCATGGTATTTAGGGTCGACACACGACAATTCTTAATTTTCTCAAGCTTGCCTGTCGATATATTTGACTTTAAAGTGTAGCCGGACGGAATGCAAGCAGGCCAGTGAATGGCTGGCTTTATTCGATGATCACTATAATTGCAACGGGTTCTGGCTACCGGTCTTACGAACATCTATCTCGTTTGCTCTTTTACAAAACTTTATTTCTATCTCTTTTTATCTTTTAGATTTATAAAATGCAATTCGAATCAAAAATCATGAGATTTTAATTGAAATTCGATTTTAAAATTGTACTACTGGGTATATTTTTTATTGTTTTTTTTTTTCAATATATTACTTAGTTAAGCTTAATTAAGAGGATACCAAAATTCTTCGTGCATTTTTCTACGTACGAAGTTTTCATTGTTTCTTTAGATTGAATGGCTAGAGCTCTAATTTTTAAGAACTTATATGTTTTTTCAATATAAAATCTAGAATCGCATAAACTCAGAAACACGATTGAAAAAAAACGAAAAACTCTAAAATAAAACCTATGCCATCACGCCTGGTCATCACGGCATAGTAGACCATAATCCCTCCCAAAGTGAAGGAGGCTCGTGCCCAACAGTGGGACGTAAATGTACTGGAGAGAGAGAAACAGATATACTAAAGTATTAATTTATAACAGAAATTAAATAAAAGTAATTAAAAAAATTACCCTGGAATAGACTTTAAACAATAATATAATGCAACTTACTGTTGCCCACAACTTCGTACGAGTGGAATTTAGAAACTCACGACTTTTTCCCATGGGGGTAGGCAGAGACTATAGAGCGCCATCTGCTACGATCCAAACATAGTTCCCAAACAAATTATACAAAAAACGAAATTCTTGAACCATTCTAGGTATTATAAAAATGGCATCAAAATCCTCTCCTCTCTATCTAAATCCGTTGCGTAGTTTTGAAGATATAAGTTCACATAGGGACATACATACAAAAATAGCGACTTTGTTTTATAATAAGTAAAGATATGCACTATGCTAATAAGTAAATAATGAAATAAAACTGCTTTTCACGGAATTACGTTTCTCACCCGTGACCATGGTGACTGCAAAGTCTCCGAAACGTCGGGCCAAAATTTAAAACAAATATACGCGTCCAAATCCGCAAAAAGCAGTTTTATTTAAACAAATGAGTCGCGCAAGTGTTAGCAAATATTAAGTAAATAATTAGTTTAAAAACATTCGTAATAATCTTTCACAAATTACGCTCCAGTTAGCAATCACCTTTATATAAAACAAATCGATACATCGGTATGCATCAAAGGCATCGGCACCACATCAAAATAATAATCGTAATTACAGTTTATAAATCGAATTATAATCAGTGTATCGTTTCAAATTTTCAATACTAAGAAATGAATGGAGTAGGCTTTTAATTATTTTATTTTATTTACAACATAATATTAACAATATGTAATTATCTTTTCGTAGTTTTGCTAGACAATATTTTTATTTTAGTAGTATTTTTAACCGACGTCATGGCATGGAGAAGTCTTGGAGAGTACATGATGTTTGTAAAAATTTAAAGTTCTTATCTCTGCCCAGACCATTAACGTCGCACTGTTGGGCGCCGCCTCCTCCGCTGTGAGAGGGATTATGGTCTACTTTGCAGCGCAGATGAGGCGTGTTGGTACAGGGTTTATTTTTGAGTTTTTGCATCTATTACAGAGATTGTTATCTGTCGGATCCCTCAAGTGGCTTTTAGAGCACTCTTTGTAGGACACTAGTATTCTTAATCTCTACATGGACACTAAAGTTCTTACCCACTGCTATTGACAGTCTCTATAATAACTTTTTTAATTCCAGAAACGTCCAGTAGCTTCCATAAAAGGTTGTTACAATAAAAATAAATGAAACACTACACAGTAGCCTCCTGTGGCTCTAATAGGCGGCGCTAGTGTCGGCTCAATTTACAAATTGAAGAGCGCGCGCGCACACGACGCCGCTACGGCGAACACAATGATTGAAAACTAATATTTTATAATGATACTAACTTCTCCTATGGTTTTGTCTGTTTAAACATTTATTTTTAAAACTTTTTTAAAAAAAAGTACCAATGAAAATGTGATTTAATAATTTTGCAATTGGCTAGCTATATTACATTTAATACTTCTATACTAAAATTATAAAGCTGAAAAGATTGGTTGTTTGAACGCGATAATCGCAGGAACTGCTAGTCAGATTTGAAAAATTCTTTCAGTGTTGGATAGTACATTTATCGAGGAAGGCTATAGGCTATATAAGATTACGCTGCGATCAATAGGAGCGAAGTATTAATGATATATGTTGCAAAATCGGGGGAAAAATTCTAACTTCTATGCGTACGAAGTCACGAGCAACAGCTAGTTTATTATATTCGTATGCGAAGAAAATTTTTTATCTTTTCAATCGAATAAAATCCTAAACAACAATTTCACATATGACTCGTTCAGTAGTATAAAAAAATATCACCAAAGAATCGATATTGTTAAGAGGAACCGACTAAACTCAAAATCGATACCTGTTTACGACTCCCACGACTGTTTTTTGTCTGTTTTTAGGGTATCGTAAGGAAATTTTAATGAACCTTCTTTATTAACTATTTACTTTTTTTTATTTTCTCGACGTATCTAGTAACGACAGTTGGCGTTTAATGTCAAAATGTGATGTCACAATGAATCCTACATTGCATAAGCAAGATTTGCATACGAGCTAAGATAGCTACAACATCAGAACGTACAACAGAGGGGCGAAAGCCCTGGCCAGTGTTGAGCACCTAAGACTGGTTGGAGAATTCTCAATTTGTGGTTGGAGGAGCCCGATTACTCATGCCCCTCCACAACCGTATGTTAGCTTAAAATTTTTTACACAATGTGGCGTTTTTTTATAGGTAGCGCGGTTCAAGAGGATAGCTTTATTTGTATAATTTATAAAGGTCCGAATTGAAACAGTGACCGAATTGAAACAGTGAAAAACCGAGTCTCACAGTGAATGTTATCTGTGTGCAATATTGGGACCCCTTTACAGCAATTTTGGGGGGAGATGGGGTGATGACACTTGTATTCTTACTCCGTCACCATACGGAAACCTACCTAATACCTACTTATAAAGGTATAATTATAATTATACTTCTGTCAGATGATCATGAATTTTTAACACGCTTTTATAAGTTTGGTATGTATCTATTAATGTATTAATCTGTGTAACGGAATCTTTGAAAGTGATTTTCAGGCACTTGCAGTAGACGGATTGATCTGAAATTTTGCACACCTAACAAGGACCGATGACAATGCAATAATTTAAAAGAATAATCCCAATTCCTTGATCAGAATTACTAGAACAGCATGTTGAAGTATCACTATGACCACATTTATATTTTTAATTATACACGTAATAGTTTAATTGTTTATGAGTAGACTCACCAATTTCACATAAAAACGCTTAGTTTATAGAATCAGGTAAAAATATCATAACTGTTTACTTGTGCTTACTACGATTGTGACAACATGTGACAACAGAAACTTATGTCTCTGAAAACATAAACTGTCAACTTTTTGTAAGTAGGCAGCATAGAATTGAGTATTGATGACAATGCAATCATTTAAAAAATATTCAGGATATTTTAAGCGTGTTTTTTAGTTTTTAAACTAAGTAGATTATTATTTCGATAATGTGTACTTTTTTACTTAATTTGATGTTTATTTTAGATAAAATATAATTCATTGGTTTAATGTAGTATGGAACCTTTGGCCACGTGATTGTCTCGCACTTGACTGTTTTTTCTATTAATATTGGTTGACATCACAGAGTTAAAAATGTCTATTGTATTTTAGACTTTTGTTTGGTTCTTCAAAAAGAATTATAATCTGTATAGAAATTACTGAAGCATCTTCTATAAGAAAATCTGTACTGCTTTCGATAAAAAAATGAGTATAATAGATATCAGAATTGTTTAGTCTTATCTGTGGTAATCTTTACGCTTTAATTTTTATGTGGTTATTGAAATTCTTGGTTTTTATTTTTAATTATTACAGTGAAAACATAAACACAGCCGTGTGGTGTTTCAAAAATATACATAAATAATCTTTATCTTAAAGCTTAGGTACTGCCGGGGTAGCTGCAAATAATACCGCGTGATATTGTCAGGTGTTCTTTGATAGTCGTATTTTGTGTTAGTGTATCAACTTCCTTAAAAAAAATTATTTTTTTTGTTATAAAACAACGTCATTATTTTTGTATGTATGTCACTACATGAGCTTCGAAACTACGCAACGGATTTTGATGCGATTTTCTTTTATAGATAGAGTGATTCCAGAGGATGGCTTATTTGTATGATTTTAATTTGTTTGGGTATTTTATTTTCTAAATTCCAATCGAACAAAGATGCGGGCAACTGAGACGCTTACTCTACAAAACATATATTTATTACATAGGTAAGCGATTGCCTCATCACAAAACCAAAAACCTTCTCTCTCTCCAGCCCATTTACGTCCCACTGTTGGGCACGGGCCTCCTCCACTTTGGAGGGATTATGGTCTACTGTGCCGCGCTGACCAGGCGTGTTGGCACAGGGTTTATTTCCGAGATTTCCGTCTCTCACAGAGGGTGTTATCTGTGTGAAATACCCCTTAGCTGACTTTTACAGCACCCTTGGGAGGAGATGGGGAGGTGACACTCGTATTCTTAATCCGTCACCACATGGAGAAACAAAACCTTCAGTTATTCAAAATTATTTGCATTTTATTTTATTTCGTGTGGTATAATTATTAAGAATTAAAGTCACCACCCTATTTTTGTAAATGGGCTGGAGAGGAGAGCCGGCCAAAAAGGCATGATTCAATATCAATTTATTTGATTTTTTAAATCGGAATATTGCGATTTTCAGTCAAAAATACAACTCTTTTAAAATAATGCGCAGACAATTTACCCACATAGCCATAGGGAGATTGTATGTTCTACCAACTTAATATTACCATTAAAAAAAACATTGTTGCTCTTTTTAAGTTTGTTTAAGATCTATATTGCAACAAAAATCATTGAAGCAACGGCATTTGAAAAAGTATTTCAAACATTTCAAGATTGGTTTTTAGGAATCAAAAAGAATTTTGCATAGATCTTACATCGTTTGTATAAAGTTTATATTTGTTTGTTTGTTTGTTAGGTATGGTAACAAAAACTGTCGTATCCCTAACATTTGTTTATCAATCAAGTAGACAGACAAAAACGTCTGCACATCGAACTGTGAGTCACTTACATTAATGGATGCAGCCCTCAAGACGAAATACGAACATTTTTACCAAAGATTAAGTTTGCAAACTTAACAGTACAGAGTGTACAGAAGTAACTAATGGTAGACTCGTCATTTCCACTGGGCACACTGGGCATGTGCCCAGAGCCTCGCTTTGATTGGGGCCTCCTAGTTTCACTTTATATTTTTATACTAATTCTCAAGGCCATAACGGGACATACATTCTTATATATCCACGGCCTCTAGTAAGTAAAAGACGGCCCTGCCTAGGGGTAGATTAAATTTTAATGATCGATGGGTTATCGGGTAGTAAATAGGAAAAATAGAAAGGTAAACTCCGCCGTCAGAAGGGCACGGAAGAAAATGAAAAACATGTGCCAACTACAAGTGATGGGTCAAGGACAGGGCAACAATAATGAGTTAATTAAAACAAAAATAGAAGAAAAGTAATTATAAATTCCTTCTTTCCTCCTTTTAAAACTCCTTGAAACTCCTTTTAAACGCGACGTTTGAAAGGAGGAAAGAAATTTGCTCTTCCGTGTGGTGACGTATTAAAAATACAAGTGTCACCGCCCCATCTCCTCCCAAGAGTGCTGTAAAAGTCAGCTAAGGGATATTGCATACAGATAACATACTCTGTGAGAGACGGAAAACTCGAAAATAAACCCTGTGCCAACACGCTTGGTCATCGCGACACAGTAGACCATAATGCCTCCCGAAGTGGAGGAGGCCCGTTCCCAACAGTGGAACATAAATGGGCTGGAGAAGAAGAAGAAGAAGGGTACACATTCAATACACCTATATTCTATATTCATATCCTATATGACTAAATCGTACTGTCTAGACTAATAATGTTTACGTCTTAGAGATACACATAGATATATATTTTACGCTAACATATATATTTATTAAACACTCTATTTAGTAAATCTGTACATAAAATGAAATTTACTATCCTAAAGTGAGTGTAGGCATAATATCATAATATATTATTCTGTCGCCTCTTTATATACATAATCTATGCTCAATAGTCATCAAGTATTAGCTGATTGTGAATCATTTGTCGATTGTTACATAATGACAGGGAGGTGTTGGGTGGTGCACTTTTCTTTGTTTCCTATATTGTATACGGAGTGCTGTGGTGTTTCCATTATTACTATGATATATTTTTAAGAATTGTTATAGAGATAAATAAAAATTCATTCACCAGTCTTCCACGAAACGACTTACCGATTCTAATGAAATTTTGGCCAATATAGACTTCTCCCATAAGTACACAAGTGAAACTATAGGACACAGTTAGTTTCTTATTTATTTTTATCAAACAAAAATTGATCAAAAGTATGGTCGTGTAATCTTGTCATCTGTCGTGCATCAAGCGGGAATCGAACCTATTGTCTTGCGGGTGACTGATGTCTCAATACCTTGCTTTATGGGAGTCGATCAGTATTGTCGGCTTATATTAGCCTGAATTGGGCTTTGAATGAATTTAGGTAGGGTAAATGTACCAATTAATGTCTATAGATTTTTAATTACAAAAAAATATTCTTTTTACGAGGTTTGACATTTTTTTATCCCAAAAAATATGTAACAACACCTAATTAGTTATTGGGAATCAAAAAACTGTAATATAACATCAATTTGCAGTAAATAGGTGTTGTTTCACTATTATCTTAAATTATTTCAATACCTAAGGGCGTATTCTAAATCATTATAGGTACTTACTATTTTACTTAGTATCATGTTGAGTTTATTAAATTAGTTTTTAAAATAAATATAGCAAAGCGTGAGAGTTTTTGAAAATACATATTTAGTTTTTTAAACTTGTCATTTTTCCCTTTAAGCAGGCAAATAGAACATTTTTGTGTTTCTGAATGGCAATACACAATATTTAATAGCGTTTTATATACCCATTTCGTCTACTTTCCTATGTTATATCATTAGAAGCGAAATGTGGAATGCAACAGTTTGTTAAAAAAAAAACCTGTCAAGAGCGAGGTAAACTCGCACGCTTAGGGTTTCGTACCTACTTGGTCTACCTGTAGGTTTTGATTCCCTAGAATAAGTCTAAAATACTCAAAAATGGCGTAATTTGGTTATATCTTCTAAATGCGTGGATTTAAAATATTGATTGTAATTTTTGCAGTTAGGGACCGCATAGATCTACATTTCTTATGAGTTTCAATTTGATTCCTTCACCTGTCGTTGGGTAAAAACGTTTGACAGACGGACAGACAGAGAGATGGACATCGTAGTCACACTCTAAGGGTTTGTACGAAACCCTAAAAAAACAACAACTGCACGGCCGACAACAGTACGAGTTACCCTATACTATTCAGCATACAATAGAACCACGATATTTTATTGTCAATGTTAAATAAAGTCATTATATTGATTGATCGGTGTCTATCTTATATTTTTTATCGCTTCGACTAGCTTCGGTACAAATCGATTGTGATGGACTACACACCTTATTGAGAATAAGACTACTTTAATAACACACATCTAAAAACACCACACCTACCTTATAACCATACACGAAAGGTTTATTTTCTAATGATTGCATAATTTTCTACTGTATATTAAGTTTGTTCCTTTTTTTTCTTATCTCTATTTTTCTAATAAAGAAAAATTGCCGTAGAAATCGCGCTAAGGATTGTGCCGATACAGTTTTTTTTTATATTTTACATGTATTGAAATATTTGACATAAACATATGCAACGCTATTAATATTTTAATGATAAATAAAATGGTTTTGTGGTTTTGGATTGAGATGTTTCCTTTAATTTTTTTCATCCCATATTTGTGTCTTTTATCCTTTCCTACATTTCATTTTGTATATGTTATAATTGGGTATTTTTAAAATTGGGTAACAAACATTAAAAGAACAACAGACGAATTGAAAAGTCTTGCCTTGTACGAATTGTTTAAGCCTTTTTTAAATCGGTTAAAAATTCAAATCACATTTCTTAAGACTTATGTTATTAATAATAATATTAAGCCTCATTATTGTAGCAGGTATAGAATATGTAAACGTATGTACCAATTAAAAAATAAAAAGTGTACACAGTATAATCAAAACCAATACCTATTTAAGAGGTTAAAGTTTGTACGAAAACGCTTTCTTCTTGATAATCGTTGTCAAAATCTCGTGCAACATGCTTGTGTTTAATAAACCCAATATAAAAAAGTGGAAACATTGAAAATTTTAAAATACTTAGGACTATATTATGTTCTATTAAAAAGAAATACTACACCCAGTCCAGTGATGTATAAAAAAAAACTAACCAGGTTGTCTCTGGCTAGTTGTAAGAAAAAACATCCGTTCCAAATTTAAACTTGCTACTTAAATATCCGAGTATTGGCCACCAATAACGATCGATCACTGTTGTACTCACTCGAGATAAAAGTGATTAGTCTCGCCTACAGATCGAGATAATCGTTATTGGAGTGATAGCCGCGATCGGTGGAAGCCGATCGGCTTGTCACTGTGCTTTTATATACAGGTTATTTCTTAATATTTAGATCATAAACGTCTCATTCTCAAAATAATGCCAATTCTTTTGTGTGACAAACTAAACTAAAGTGAAACAAATTATACACATTTTTATTACATAAAATCGCTATTTAATCATCATTTTTAAATAAGAATGTTGAAGTAACTTTACCGAATTGTGTTATGTGTTTTAGTTTTGTGTAATAAATTCGTTTGATTTATTCATATAATTATAATAGATATGAATTTATTTGTCTACTGTAATACAATATTCAGACGTGTTTGTATAAAATATGCCAAGTCGCAAGTTTACCATCCATATTAAATTACCAATCTTATCTAGCTTCCACACTATCCAGTGATTGCCTTGTTGATTGCCTGCAGTGCTAGGTATGGGCTATAGCCAGATTTCTGTCAAGGCAAAGTCACCTCAAGAAGTATATACGCAATCCTATTTAAAATTATGGAAATTCAAGGTTTTGATGGTCATAGTCAATTCTAAGGTTATGTTATAAATTTTGTTAAAAATGACAAAAATTTTGCATTACATGTGATGCCTTTGCCTGATAAATTAAAAAAAAAATAACAAAACTAACATAAATAAAAAAAAATGTAACAGCCTGTATTAGTCAGAGCTTAGCTCATAAGATCCCAATGCCGCGATACTGTCTCAGTGATAGATAATCTTTGAAATCGAACAACGTTCGATGGCTACACAACACTTAATACCACATTAATATATTGAAGCTTAGATTTATATACCACACTTAAAATAATATTATATTAAAATATATTTATATACCTACCTATCGTAATTTTGAATAATAAAATAATAATAAAAAAAATTCTTCGAATTTCCTAAACATGGCAATCGATAACATTCGAATGTACCTATCAGTTGGATAAAAACAAAATGACTGACTTTGGTGCTGGCAAATCTCAAGAGAAGCCAACCCTGTTTTATGGACGAAGGAGGAAAAAACTAAATGTTTATATTATTTTATTGATAATAGGTACCTAATGAATTTTACCTACGTTCTAAGCGCAAGTGTCGCATGCTTAATGAGGATTCCTAACTCGGTAATTATGTCTATCATAACCTACTTTTTATAACTTTTTTAAATAAACATTTTGATAAATACAAATATTTTAACGTTCCTCTATTAGAATGTACCCATTCATACATTCCTACATCCTTACTAATACCATTCAGTCAAAAAATAAAACGACTCGAATGGAATCGAACAATAATATCGATATTAAAATTTCGAATCGATTTGATTCTATAGAATGTTTTGATAAATGAATCGAACACAATGGTGGCCAGTCACCGGACGTTCGAATTTTGAAATAAATAAAAAGAATACTGGCTACTGTCCGCTTTAACTATTAATCAAATTCTTTTAAAATTGACAATAGTGATTATTAATTTGATATAAACTTAATGTTCTGGTATACAAGGTCGCATTCGGAATGGTATAGGTACCTATTATGTTTTTTTATGTAGTTTTAAAAAAGTAAGGCTTTGGTACTATTACTGTTTTTTTTTAATATGACGTAAAGATCTCACTAAGGTTTTGTAGTGCACGGTAATGTGATGAACTGCCTAGGTCGCAGGTTTGATCCCCGCACAGGACAATAAAATTATTCTCACCATGACTAATATTTGTACTGCGTCTAGGTCATTTCTATGTATTATTTACATATATATCTATTATTTACAAAAAAGTAGTTCATGAATGAATGAATGAATGTCATAAATCCTTAAGCAAAGCAACATAGTTCAATTTAGGACAACCGTACATATAAAATATTTATGAATATTTATGAAATATTCTTATTACAATAACTTGAATATTTTTTTTACCCACTACTGGAGATAGACCCTAAAACGCGACAACACGCGATCTTAAGCCGTTTGCATCTAGTGGCTCTCTGTAATCGTAATAATATCGTCGCAATGTGTATTTAACAAATATTTGTGATGTTATATTTGAAGAACAACGTAAAGATGGCCGCTAAATAGCAATTACACAGACACGTCGTCCATCTATTGATTTACTGAGACACAAATTATTTATTGAACTCAAATATTATTTAAAGACGTGTATAAGAAAACAGTATAAGTAAGAAATTAAAGAAATCGAGTAATTTTTTTTTTATTTTTGAAATTGAATTTTTTTTTGAACTAGTGACTTATGTAGGTATATGTCTCGGCAATGATTATTTATAATTATCCTTTCTATGAGTCTGGCTTACGTTCTCGAGGTCGCGGATTCGATTCCCATTCAATAGAATTTATTAGTGTGATTATTTAAATAAAACCATTTTTCACGGATTTAGACGCGTGTATTTGTTTAATTATTTTTATAAATCCGTAAAATGTAGATTTATTTAAACAAATGAGTCGCGCTAGTGTTAGAGAACAGTGTGATTATTTTTAACACCTGAAACCCCAAATTTTTTTTTTTCATGATTGCACTGTCATAGGGCCTTAATATGTGCAAAATTTCTGATCAATCTGACTACTGGAAGTGAGTGAAAATTACTTTCAAAGATTCCATTACATCCATCCTATTATTATAAAGCTGAACAGTTTTTTTGTTTGTTCGAACGCGCTTATCTCGGGAACCTCTGATCCGATTTGAAATATTCTTTCAGTGTTGGATAGTCCATTAAGCGAGGAAGGCTTTAAGCTATATAAAATCACGCCGCGACTAATAGGGGAGAAGCAATAGTGAAAAATGTTACAAAAACGGGGAACATTATCTAAATTCTACGCGTACGAAGTCGCGGGCAACAACTAATAGATTAATATTATAATACATTGATAAATATATACCGAACCAATAAAAGCGTGTTAAAAATCCCAAAGAATCTAAAAATGTATGGATGATAAACTGCAAGAGACTTTTCACATTACAAGATTATAGACACTGGAATACCGGATAGTGGGTTGACGTTTCAAATTAAGGACAAGTAACTTTAGCCTGGCTAAATCGTACTTCATAGAATAATGACGTTTGATATGACGTATAGCCTGTATCATAGACACATATAGATACAATTTTACGTAGGAACACATAGATATGTAAGTGGCTTCAAGCCGGCTGAGTAATGTAGCCATAGACACTACATGGAATAAAGCTGTGGTTATACTCGTAGATTTGATGTTGTTTTTTAAAAATATCGAAGATTTATTAATTAATACATTTATTAACAATCTATTATCTCCAAATATAAAAAAATCTATTTAAAATTTCGGTCTTTTTTTTATAGACATTTCACACAATGTCCTCTGGACCCAAGCTAAGTTTAAATGCTTGTATTATGTAGTACTAGAATACGATAATTAAATATGTATAATGGTGTTATTAAAATAAAATACATATAATTATTATTTTATATAAGGATATTAATATACCATAAATATTTAGAATAACATAGTAATCAATATAAATTTGATATATCGTTAACTCGAAAATATTAATTTTTGACTTATACGTTTTCATAATCGATTCAGTATGACATTATTAATTTGAATCCGGAATCCGGGCCTGTTGCGTCGCGCCATGAATCTCCGACATCCGCCAGGGAGGTATTCAATTTGTCACTCCTGTCAAAATAATGTAAACGGCTTAAAATAATTGCAGGATATCGACTCGGTTATCGACTTTTGGTGAGATTTTATTATAGCCAGTTTGATCAATACTTAATATTATAAGAGTTGAAGAGTTTGTTTGTTTGAACGTACTAATCTCAAGAAGCTCTGATCTGATTTGAATAATTTTTTATTTTATTTTTTATTTTTATTTTTAAAAGCAATATATTTCATAGAAACATACGCATTATGTTACACTTATTACCAATAATGGAATAACAACGTCCGACGCCGCACATGCACTGATAAGTGCACTTAGTCAAATAGACCAAAGCCCATGTCCTCATCTTCAGACTCAGACTCTTCTTTCTTGGCTTCCTCCTCTTCCTTAGTATCAGCAGCGCCTGCAGCAGCAGCAGGTGCTGCACCTCCCACTGGCATTGACGACAGTTTCTCACAACCCTGTTCAATAAGTTCCTAAAGGTTCTTGCCGCTGAGCTCAGAAATAACTTTCTTGAGTTTCTCAGAGTCAACCTCGATACCAACGGAACTGAGGATCTTCTCTACATCAGAGGCTGCTGGGGCCGCCTTACCACCGAGCACAGCTAGTAAATATGCGGCCACGTAACGCTACCACGTAACGTAATTCTTTCAATGTTGGATAGTAGCTATATCGAGGAAGGCTTTAGACTATATAACATCACGCTGTGACCAATAATAGTGAAGCATCAATGAATAATGTCGCAAAAATTGAGAAAATTTTCTAATTTACACGCGTACTGAGTCGCTGGCATTACTTAGTCAAGAATAAAATACGAACTTTTTTTTTGAGTTCGGTATTTATCGATTTAATCTTTGATAAAAAGATTATCTTTGACAGTATTTTACCAACGCTAGCTTGAATACACATACACACAATGCTGCAAATTAATACATAATGCAAATCAAATCAATAATTTTAAATTTCAAATATGGATCAAATTAAAAACAAAATTCCGTTTTTAAAAACAAAATCGAATGTAATTTTTTTTCATGCTAAGTGCTATATTAGACATGGGCGTGCACTCTATTAAGGCACAAAAGCCGTGCTTTACTTGCCATTCACAGATATTTTAATAAAACGTTCGTATGTTTTAGATGACTTTATTCATTTATTTACTATTAATTAAACAAAATATTAGGTATAACTTAAAAACGCCTAATAATTCATAAATAGCACCAATATGTGCTTGCAAATTGCTTTTTGCCAGGCGTTTGGCGAAGGAATAATATTAGCGTAGCTAGCAAGCTCGTCGCCGCCCGCCTGCCATGAGTTCATATGTGTGTAGAAATTTTGGTGTCCATGCACAGTTCGCAAACGCACACAGGCTTGCATATCCAAGACGATTTTCACCGTAAATCCTGCGGCCTGCTTTGGCGATCGGATGTTACCGCGAGTATTCGGCAATGTTCGTTCGTTACTTATAATCCGAATAAATATAATAGTCGGAAGTCTAATAAATCACGTATGCATTTTTGTTTAGTAAGGTTTTATTTATTTAAATAGCAGAAATATTTTGGTTCGACGGAGGCCATTTTATTTTTTCGTGTGATTCATTGAACTGTTTAATATTGAGTTTCTATAATTTAATAATTGTATGGATTTTCGTTTGTTGATTTTAAAATGTTATTTGATTGTGAAATGTGTGTTGATAGTGTGTGTTTGTTAAAAATTAAAAATAACAAGTTCTCACAAATGTCTTTCAGTAAAAAGATTCTGTGTACCCGAGTTACGACAACTAACCCAGCAAAAAGGTATTGTACCTCGAAAATTTCATGTTAAAAGTTATGAAACGTATGTACATACGTACATGTACGTATTTATGTACGTACGTAGTTATTGTTTAGTAATTCTAGTACAGTGTGGACTGATTCGGGATATTCAGATTTAAATTTGTTCTGTTGGCATGGTTTCCGACTTAGAGATCCGTCGCGTGGCTATGCTAAAAATCTATAAAAGAAAAAGTTTTTGTGACTGCCTACCCTAAGTTAAATTCCAGTGCACGCCGCTGATATTAGACCAGTGCCGGTAACTTTTAAAACAAAAAAAATTTAAATAAAATTAAACCCATTAGAAAAGGAGGAGAATATTATAAAATGAAAGGAAAAATAATTTACGGGCGCTCTGAGGTCGGTAAGAAATATTTTAGGGTTAAAGGTAAAAAATATTTTTTCTTGATTTCCAGCAAAATTAATAGTCTAAGTATACTATACTATATTTACTAATAGTAAAAGTTAAAAGGCAAAGTTGTAGGTAATAAAAAGATCTAAAACATTTGCATTCATACTTTATTCACATAACCTCAAAATGTATGTGAAAAATTCTAAAAACCAAGTTTTTGGTTTTTAGGGTTCCGTACCCAAAGGGTAAAAACGGGACCCTATTACTGAGACTTCGCTGTCCGTCCGTCCGTCCGTCCGTCCGTCCGTCCGTCTGTCACCAGGCTGTATCTCAAGAACGGTGATAGCTAGAGAGTTGAAATTTTCACAGATGATGTATTTCTATTGCCGCTATAACAACAAATACTAAAAATAAAATAAAATAAATATTTAAGGGGGCTCCCATACAACAAACATGATTTTTAGGGTTCCGTACCCAGTATCTCAAGAACGGTGATAGCTAGATAGTTGAAATTTTCACAGATGATGTATTTCTATTGCCGCTATAACAACAAATACTAAAAATAAAATAAAATAAATATTTAAGGGGGGCTCCCATACAACAAACATGATTTTTAGGGTTCCGTACGCAGTATCTCAAGAACGGTGATAGCTAGACAGTTGAAATTTTCACAGATGATGTATTTCTATTGCTGCTATAACAACAAATACTAAAAATAAAATAAAATAAATATTTAAGGGGGGCTCCCATACAACAAACATGATTTTTTTACCGTTTCTTGCTCGATACTAATAACGTTGCCTTATGTTGCATAGATAATGGTACGGAACCCTTCGTGCGCTAGTCCGACTCGCACTTGACCAATTATTTATATTTTTCTCTTAAAAAAAAAGTTTTTTCTTTCAAGAAATTTGGTGACAACTTACCTTTTTAGGGTTCCGTACCCAAAGGGTAAAAACGGGACCCTATTACTGAGACTTCGCTGTCCGTCCGTCCGTCCGTCCGTCCGTCCGTCCGTCCGTCCGTCCGTCCGTCCGTCCGTCCGTCCGTCCGTCTGTCACCAGGCTGTATCTCAAGAACGGTGATAGCTAGAGAGTTGAAATTTTCACAGATGATGTATTTCTATTGCCGCTATAACAACAAATACTAAAAATAAAATAAAATAAATATTTAAGGGGGGCTCCCATACAACAAACATGATTTTTAGGGTTTCGTACCCAGTATCTCAAGAACGGTGATAGCTAGACAGTTGAAATTTTCACAGATGATGTATTTCTATTGCCGCTATAACAACAAATACTAAAAATAAAATAAAATAAATATTTAAGGGGGGCTCCCATACAACAAACATGATTTTTAGGGTTCCGTACCCAGTATCTCAAGAACGGTGATAGCTAGACAGTTGAAATTTTCACAGATGATGTATTTCTATTGCCGCTATAACAACAAATACTAAAAATAAAATAAAATAAATATTTAAGGGGGGCTCCCATACAACAAACATGATTTTTTTACCGTTTCTTGCTCGATACTAATAACGTTGCCTTATGTTGCATAGATAATGGTACGGAACCCTTCGTGCGCGAGTCCGACTCGCACTTGACCAATTATTATGTCCTTAATACGCTGTAATTTATTTGATTAGAAATATTTATTTTTTCACCTTATTTTGAATTAATATCGAATTTTTTTCAAAGAGTTTGTATGTTTTCTGTTCGGTGCAATCCCACTTTCCGATGGTAAAAAAAAAAATGTTACTATAGAAAATGTTTTCAGAAAATGCACCTAAATATCATTCAATTTTAATCTTAAGGTTATATGTTACGTTAAGCATACAATTTTTTAAAGAAAATATTACTATTTTTAATATATAAAGAAAATATTAATATTAAATATTAGCTTGGGACCACAGGACGTTATGTGAAATGTCCATGAATATTTATTTATTTTATTTTATTTTATTTATTTATTTTTATGTTTGAGTTGATTCATTGGTCTCTATTTTTATCTGTATCAATCAAATTAAACATAAAAATAGTAATATTTTCTTTAAAAAATAGTATGCTTAACGTAACATATAACCTTAAGACGATACCAAAATAGCTTCGTGCATTTTTTCTATGTACGAAGTTTTCATTGTTTCTTTAGATTGAATGGCTAGAGCTCTAATTTTTTAGTATATGTTTTTTCAATATATGATCTAGGATCGCATCAACTCAGAAACGCGATTGAAAAAAGTTTTCTCGATAGAAAATCTTAGCGAAACAACCTCTCAAATTTTTTATTTTTTTCATTTGTCGGTCTATTATCGCGTATTAACTAATGAAATAACTTTAAAAACATAAGTAACTATTATATATAGAAACACGTAAATCAGAATTAAAATATATTTAGTAGATTTTGAGTAAATAGGAAAAGTATCCCTAATTCTTCATTTTCTGTGCCTACTGGCTGTGTTAATATGTACGTGTCGGCGATGATATACGATAATATTGATGTAGGCCCTTAAGATTAAAAATTATTTATTCTCTTATTTTTATAATATTCTCCTCCTTTTCTAATGGGTTTCATCCTACTGTAATTATTTTTAAATTTTTCTTATTTTTAAAGCTATCTGCACTAGTCTATATATAATAAAAAGCACAAAGTAAATAATCGATTCAAACTATTTAACATAACTATTTAAATCATATTCAGCGAATTTTGCAAAAAGAATACTTATCATTTGTTGTCGTTCTCGCCCACGTAGTGTTAAGCGAAACACATTGCTGATACAAAAAATAAATCGTGTTACTAAAATGCTGCTTTATTTTATAATCAACTTCCAAATAAAAATTGGTCAAGTGCGAGTCGGACTCGCGCACGAAGGGTTCCGTACCATTATCTATGCAACATAAGGCAACGTTATTAGTATCGAGCAAGAAACGGTAAAAAAATCATGATTGTTGTATGGGAGCCCCCCTTAAATCTTTATGTTATTTTATTTTTAGTATTTGTTGTTATAGCGGCAATAGAAATACATCATCTGTGAAAATTTCAACTGTATAGCTATCACCGTTCTTGAGATACAGCCTGGTGACAGACGGACGGACGGACGGACGGACGGACAGCGAAGTCTCAGTAATAGGGTCCCGTTTTTACCCTTTGGGTACGGAACCCTAAAAAGGAGGTTATATTAATTCGACTCTATGTTTTAGTATACAGGGTGTGGCGTAAATAGTGGTCCACCGTTCAAGGTTGGATACATCAGGTAGGTACCTACACCATACCAAAATTTGGAACCGGTCCGCCGACTGGTTCCAGAAAAAAAAATATTTTTAATTTTTTTTAAGAAATTCCCATTTTCATTAAGAATTTGATCACAGTTTCAACAAAAAACATTATTTTTGATTTTTTATTCGTGTTTATTCATGCTGAATGTATGAGCTATCATAAAATAAAAAAGATTTGTATTGAAATTGTAGCCTTTACGGGAAAAAGTGATTTCTTCTCAATTCTTAACCTAAATTTTATCGCATCAGTCATGTTCAGGAGCGGTTTTTGAAAAAAAAATGTACTACACTGTTAGTGCCCATGCATTTAAAAATATGCTCATGATGTACTGATTATAAAATGGTATAATAGTACCGCTTTTCAAAAATAGATTTTTTTTTATTGCAATTGTAATTAAAAACGGATAAGTCTTCCTGTTACTATTTTCGCAACATAATATTTAAACAAAAATGTTGTCTTTTTGTTTTTACCCATTTAAATATGGAATTAAATAAAACAAAGTCTCAATCTTACAACTGATATTTGACTCCACATCTCCAAATAATTCTACATCATGTCGTGTCCTATAAAAAAAGGTCGCTCTGTACCTGAACCATAACAAAAGACCTATTGAAGTGCGCACACTCTTGAAATGCGTAACGTAGCTGGAGTAACTAAACAATAGGATAGTGATAAGGAAAGGATGTAGTTTGTTGTTGTTGTCCCTTTCCTTTCTAGCAATTGAGATCGGAAAGAAATGGTACATAAACAATTAGTACGATCTACGCTCCCGTGCATCGTATACGTTTCGTTTCATTTGTGTTTAACTCCGCTGTTTCTTGCTATTCCCCTGGACTCCGGTTGATTGCCTAAGTGATTTGGACTTGTCGTTTTGGTGACATCTAATAATCTTGCTTACGTTTACCGGACTCTGATTTGCATAACGATTTGGACAAACGTGCAGTGCAGTGATAACAAAAATGTCTCAGTATACACCGCGCGAATATGCTGACATGCATTTTATTTACGGAGAATGTGGAGGAGTCGGCAGAGAGGCGGCTCGGCTTTACAGGGAGAGATATCCCGATCGCAGACATCCAGACCACAGGGTGTTTGGGCGAGTCCACAATGCATACACCGAAGGGAGGATACCCGGCTCAGGCGTAGGCGGTGCAAGAGAAGGACGCCCACGGAGACATGCCGATGATCGGGTACTGAATTTGGCAGAACAAGATCCTACAACCTCAGTTCGAGTCTTATCTCGCACAACGGGGATATCTACGAGAACCGTACATCGCATTTTAAAAAGACACGAGCTACATCCCTACCATTATACAAGGGTACAGACTCTGTTACCAAGGGACTATCCTCCGCGAGTGAGATTTTGCAGAGAAATGCTGCGTAGAATACGAGAGGACGAGCAATTTTTTAATAAAATACTTTGGAGTGACGAATCATCTTGCAGAAAAGATGGATATTTAAATTTACACAACTTGCGCAGCTGGCAGTTAGAAAATCCGCACGTCATGAGACAAGATCGATCGCAATACCAATTTAAAATAAACCTTTGGGTCGGCATTATTAACGGACAAATAATTGGTCCATTAGAACTGCCAGAAACCTTAACCACAGAAAGGTATCTTGGGTTCTTACAGACAGATTTACCCGTACTTCTAGAAAGTGTCCCTACAGAGATCCGAGACAGCATGTGGCTACAAAATGATGGCTGTCCCGCTCACTATGCAGTAAGGGTACGAGAGCACCTTAATGTGGCCTATCCAAACAGATGGATAGGGCGGTTAGGCCCAATACTATGGCCACCACGCTCCCCAGACCTTAATCCTTTGGATTTCTTTTATTGGGGATGCTTAAAGGAAGACGTATACAAGGGACCAATAAATAATATTGAAGAATTAAGGACCAGGATTCTGACAGCAGCTGGAAAAATCAATGAAAGCGGGTTTGCTCGACGTCTTAAACGCTCCTTTATTCGACGGTGCAGAGCGTGTATAGCTGCGAATGGGGGCCATTTTGAGCACCGATTGTATTAATCAATAAATAAATAATTATGATGTCAAAGTTGTTTTTTTTTAATACCCTGTCTGTAGTAACTTTTGTGTTCTCATTTGCCAATACAATTACAATAATAATATTGTCGTTGTCACTATGACCAAGTTTACAGTAAGAATGGGCACATAAATAAGGTAGACGAAATTTTTGTTTCAATATTATGTTGCGAAAATGGTAACAGGAAGACTTACTTATTTTCAGTTACAAATGCAGTATTTTTTTTTCTATTTTTGAAAAGCGGTACTATTATACCATTTTATAATCAGTACATCATGAGCATATTTTTAAATGCATGGGCACTAACAGTGTAGTACATTTCTTTTTCAAAAAACGCTCCTGAATATGAGTGATGCGATAAAATTTAGGTTAAGAATTGAGAAGAAATCACTTTTTCTCGTAAAGGCTACAATTTCAATACAAATCTTTATTTTTTTATGATAGCTCATACATTCAACATGAATAAACACGAATAGAAAATCAAAAATAATGTTTTTTGTTGAAACTGTGGTCAAATTCGTAATGAAAATGGGAATTTCTTGAAAAAAATTAAAAATATTTTTTTTTCCGTAACCAGTCGGCGGACCGGTTTAAAATTTTGGTATGGTGTAGGTACCTACCTGATGTACCTAACCCTGAACGGTGGACCACTATTTACGCCACACCCTGTATACGTTACCTGATTTCTCCGCTAATTAAAGACAGATTTTCATAGAGGTTTAGTAGTTTGGGATCTGAAGATCTGAACCATCGATTTTTACAAGCAACTTATGTTTTATACCTTTTCTAAACGAATTCTCTACTTGAGTCTCGCATTCACGATTTTACAAAGCTGAGCTGATGCTGAAAGACTATTATAACATTTAGAAATCGGATAATTTATTGTACTAAGGATTGCTTAGAAGTAAATAGGTACCTACAAAAGCTTGTCTTAGAAGATATGCGAAAGAGGAATTCGAAAACAATGTTAGAACATTCTATATTTACAGATTTTGTCCATAAAATTTCATTTAAACACTTTAAAATGTTGACCGTGAAGTAATATTAAACAGGTAAAATTTTTTAACTCCAACATTTGAAATATCATATTCTAAAAAAAAGGACTAGCTGCATTTTAGTACCATATTGTCAGTATCGATAAAATATTGCGTTCAAGTCAAAGGCCATAAGTTTCGGACCTCAAGGATTATGTTGGCTATCGGCACCCGTTGAAAAGTTAGATCGCTCCTAATTATGATTTATTAAGTTGGTAACACTGGAACCTGAGCCGTTCGGATTTTAAACTTTTTATGTCATCGACAGTTTAAAAAGATTTTATTTTAATAAGGAATGATGATTTGTGATTTATTGTGGTTATTATTTGTTTTTTTTTAATCAAGTTGTAAAACAGCTTTAAGGGTTCTGTACCAAAAGGTAAAACATTATCATTCTCTTGCACTTATCCAATAATTCGTAGTCGGCGCTTCATGACTATTAGGTAGTTTATATTGTATTGGAATTTGGCAGATTTTTCGACCTGCCTGATGTTAACCCTCAAATCTCATGCCACGTGGTACCCTCTCGGTCTTTCGGTTCTTACGATCCCCGCGGACAAGACATGGAGAGGTAACACTTGTATTCTTTTTGTCCGTCACCCCACGGATCCAAGGATAAAACGGGACCTTTTACTTCGCTGTCCGTACGACTATAACCAGGTTATAACAGACAGACAAAGCTAGACATAGGCTAGACAATTGAATTATTCACAGATGAAAACCGATTCTACCTTTTTCAGAGGATAATAGCAACAAACACAGTAACACTAATCTTTACATATTATAAAACAAAGTCATTATTTTTGTATATATGACCTTATGTAAGTTTAAATCTTCAAAACTACTTAACAGATTTTGATGCGGTTTCTTTTAATAGATAGAGTAATTCAATAGGATGGCTTTTTGAAGTCATTTTGTTAAGGTTAGGTGTCCAAATTCCACGCATACGCAACAACTAGTTTATTATAACAAAGTAGTATATGTATTATATCCGTATTCTGGTAACCATAACACAAGCATATAAGCTTAGCTTGGGACCAGAGGACGTTGTGTGTAATGTCCGTGACTATTTATTTATTTATTTTATTTATTTTAATTTTTATATTAAAACCTAGCTGACCCGGCAAAAGTTCTTTGCCATACAAATGTTATGGGTGGACAGCGCTTATCACTTAGCGGTATGAAATATAGATAGTCGCCGACTCTGAGACCTACCGAATGTGCATATAAAATTTCATAAAAATTGGTCAAGCCGGTTCAGAGGTGTATGGAAACTAACATTGTGACACGAGAATTTTATATATTAGATATTCAAAAACATAATTTTATTATAAAATATTAATAAATATGTTATGCCGGTTCTGTAAGTATGATAAAATCATAACAGAAATATGCTCCTTTCCAAGGGTCGTATAGTTCTGTTGTCCATAACATTTTACCATAAGACATCTCTGTTACCACCAGGTGCTGGAGAGTATTGATATCCATATTCTTCAAAGGATAATAGCCCTGAAATAAATAAAATAAAATTATGTAAAATATCTATGTAGTGAAAGAATAAATGTCTCCATCCCATTTTTTTCCAAGGGTATTGTAAAACTGTAACGGTAACTGCTTACCATCAGGCAGGCCGTAAGCTGGTTTGCCACCGTAGTGGTATAAAAAAAAAAACTACTTTTCTTTTGTCAATACATACTTATAATACATAGTAAACACCCAGACGCAGTACAAACATTTGTATGACAATTAAAAACATCACACAAATGATTGTACTGACCGGGAATCGAACCCGAGACCTCGTGAATGGCAGTCCGTTATTTAAACCACTAGACCACAAAGGCCGTCTATAGGCTATAGCCAAATACTGTCGCGAAGTAGAGAAGGCTTGTGCCCAATAGAACATTAATATCTCACCGTTGGGAATAATTTCCTCTACTTCTCAAGAGAATTTGGCGCTAGCACGCTGACCATGTATGATGGTATATGTTTTAATATCGAGTTTTCCGTAATTCATAGAAGATGTTAACTGCACTTACACCCGTATTCACAAACAATATTTACTTAAGTAAGTGCTTAAGTGTTGATGCACTGTGCAAAGGGTAACACTTCTCACTTCTTCTGCGTTCTGTTCATCTAGCCTTTGTATTCATAGACTAAACTTAGCAATGCGTTCAGTTTAACAAACGCATAGTGCGCTTAACCACTTAAGTATTGTTTGTGAAGTGAAATGATTTTGCTTATCCCTGTGCGTCCATGCCTACTATGAGACCTCACAATAACGTTTGTGAATACGGCTGTAAGTATATGACCTAACTTGCTCTTACAGCAACCTTCGGAAGAAATAGTTTGGTGACACTTACATTTTTAATATGTCACCACACTGGGAAAAACACATTTAATAAATTTTGGTATACCCCGTACTGAGAAAATACTTTTTTAAATGAAATTTTTGGTTTAAATACCTTTTTATACGTGCATTCCTTTCGATTGTAGTTGATCCCACCTGCTGAACATAACAAGTACATAAGCATCCCATGGCATCCTAGGTCACTTAAGAACAAATTGTCTATCCATTTATCGTCTTTCCACACTGAGTTTTTGATTCTTAACTAGAAGAAATTAGACTCTATTATTAGGATACAACACTGCCTAGCCTCGAAAGGGGGCAGGACGCACACCAACGAGGTTGGCAACAGTCGGCCGGAGTGGTGGAGCTTAATGGGAGAGAAACCGACAAACTATACGGGCATCGTCTAGCAAGACTGCTTTCTGCACCTGCGCCGTCACCGACTTGCTATTGACGTCAAGCCTTTCGAGGTGTTATGAGAGGCTCCTTGGGGCCAAACCGTTCACCGATACAACTAACGGGATTATTTCTGTCAATACTATCCTCTGCACGTCCGTAATCTTGTGCGCCAGGTACAAATACTTGGTCTTCCTTTCCGCTCCGACACGCATTTTTTTATTATAGCTCGCACACTGTTATTAGTAGTGATTTTTTATGTATTTCTAAGCTTCTTATATTTTACGCTCTAAAATGCGCAGTAAAATGCGACCCCATTATTGAGGCTTTGCTGTCTATCTATCTGTCTGTATTAAATGAACAGTGATAGCTAAATTGTTTAAATTGTAACTGATGGTCTATATTTGCTGTCGCTGAAACAACAAAATACTAAAAACCAGAATACAATAAATATTTAAGGGGGCTAACACACAACAAACAATTAGAACGTTTATTTTGATGTTCATGGTCTGAAGAGAGATTAATAATACGATTGAAATATCGGTGGTATCAAACGTCCCAAAAAATCAAACCTACTTTAACATTTTTGGTATCTCTAGTGACAGTAAAATTTCCAGTTATAAACAAGTTGTTTGTTTCATTTATCAGCATCAACTTAAGAATTATCGGTCCCTTTTTCATATAAGGTCGGTCCGGTGTTATACATTCCGATAAATTGGAGATCAAAGCTCTGAAAGGACCCTGTGAAAACTTAAACTTTTAGATTCATAACTACATTTTTCTTTCTTCTTTCTCTAGCCTATTAACGTCCCATTGTTGGTCACGGGCCTTCTCCACTTTGGGAGGGATTATGGTCTACTGACGCACTGACCAGACGCTGACAGGGTTTTATTTTCAAGTTTTTAGTCTCTCACAGTGTATGTTGTCCGATATCAATATCCCTTAGCTGACTCTTACAGCACCCTTAAAAGGAGTGGTGACACTTGTATTCTTAATCCGTCGCCACACGGACAAATACATTAGTGAGAGAAAATCCTTGAGGAACCCTAAAAATAAACTGTATTGGGATAATATAACAAGCCTTAAAATAAAATTAAAGCAGGCTTAGAATTTACAAATAATTAATTGAATCCAGGAACATTGGAATACTGTTCCATTTCTCTAAATCGCCAAGCCATCGTGACATTTTGACCACGTTATTATATAAACCCTTAAGAATACAAGTATCACCAACCCATTTTTTCCTGAGGGTGCTGTTAAAACCAGCTAAGAGATATTATAGGCAGTTAACATAAACTATGAAAAAAGATAAACTAGAAACTAAATCCTTTGCCAACTTTAGTCATGGTGGCATAGCAGACAACAAGCTCTCCCTATGTGGAAGAGCCCCTTTCCCAACAGTGGGATAGTAATAATCTGGAAAGGAAATAAAAATAGTTACCTTAGTTTTTATATCACATTGATAAATAGGTAAATTTAATAAAATTAACAAACAAACACAACCTGGATACATGTTCACAGAAATCGATTAAAATTTAGTCACAAACATCAAAATAATGCGAATAATGATTATGATTATCGTGTTTAATGACCCGATTATAACGAGATGTGACATCGATATTAAACTAAACTATCTAACGCTTTCAGTTTCACCTGCCTTTTATAATTACTACCCTTTGACTTTTAATGTAATGGTTAGAGCACTTAGCCTATGTGTTCCGATGTGTAAACTATATAATTGCAAAGTTTCATTAATATCCATTCAGTAGTTTTTATAATTGGGTATTTAGAAACAAAAAAGAATTGAACCGATTTCAAGTGCCATTGAAATTTTGTGCCTGAATTTGAGTTTTTTCCTCGATTTCTTAGGAGGTAACTATCAGATCCTTACCTGGTGCCAAAAGGGCCTTATGGCAATCACCAGCATTCAAATATAAAAAAAACCTCTTTTTTCGAAGTCGGTTGAAAAGAGCCACAATTATCCTTACATCCATAGTTAATTTGTCACTAATGGTCTTATTCATAATGACTTACGGGAGGTTTAAACGGAGATTTTATCGGAGAGTAAACGGTTTAGCGTGAAAAGACTATCATGAATAACAAGTTTTGACAATTTTCGCGAACCGATTTTAGCGAACTTTTAAACCTCCGATGAGTCATTATGAATAAGACCATAAGCTTTATATAAAATGTGTGCAAGTTGCTAAAGTTTTAATAATGACATTAAGAGGATACCAAAATAGCTTCGTGCATTTTTCTACGTACGAAGTTTTCATTGTTTCTTTAGATTGAATGGCTAGAGCTCTAATTTTTAAGTATATGTTTTTTCAACATATGATCTGGGATCGCATAAACTCAGAAACGCGATTGAAAAAAGTTTTCTCGATAGAAAATCTTAGCGAAACAACCTCTCAAATTTTTTATTTTTTTCATTTGTCGGTCTATTATCGCGTATTAACTAATGAAATAACTTTAAAAACATAAGTAACTATTATATATAGAAACACGTAAATCAGAATTAAAATATATTTAGTAGATTTTGAGTAAATAGGAAAAGTATCCCTAATTCTTCATTTTCTGTGCCTACTGGCTGTGTTAATATGTACGTGTCGGCGATGATATACGATAATATTGATGTAGGCCCTTAATTAAGTAGGTAATTTAATTTCGTTTACTTATTCTTAAGCATCGAGTTTCTTTAGATGTTATCTTTAGGCTAATGCCACAGAATTGCTGCTGCATACACTGAATTCTCTAGTAAAGGGGTTGTTATATGTAAGTATCTTTTGCATGTTACTTTTAACTTTAGCTACCTATTATATTTTTCTTTCTATCGATTGCTATACTTTTTGCTGTAAAATTTTAAAGTAGTGTACCTACTGAGTAAATAGTAATAGGTACCTACTAGCTTCGCAGTTTTACTTATCAACTTACTGGAAACCGAAATTCCTTATGACTAGACTTAAGATAAACTACTTAGTTCAAAATCTAAAAAACCACGCTTGAAAATCCTAAATATTTTTTTAAATTATTGCATTGTCATCGGTCCATGATATATGTGTAAAATTTCAGATCAATCCGACTACTGCAAGTCGGTGAAAATCACTTTCAAAGAATCCTTTACATAGATTAATACATTGATAGATACACACCAAACTTATATAGGCGTGTTAAAAATTGGGTGTTACTCAATTCTTAGATTTAACCTGTGTTTCTCTATCTATCTCTCCAACCCATTTACGTCCCGCTGTTGGGCACGGGCCTCCTCCACTTTGGGAAGGATTATGGTCTACTGTGCCGCGCTGACCAGGGGTGTTGGCACAGGGTATACTTTCAAGTTTTCCGTCTCTCACATAGGAATGTGTGTGTAATATCTCTTAGCTGACTTTTACAGCACCCTGGAGAGGAAATGGGATGGTGACACTTATATTTTAATCGGTCACCACACGGACAATAATCGGACAATAAACGACAATAAACTGATCTAATCTAGACGCACACGAAATTTCATAAAAATCGTGCTAATTGTTTCAGAGGATTTTGGTAACATAGGGACATATTCATCTCCGTGTGGTGACGGACTAAGAATACAAGTGTGACCACCTCATCTCTTCCCAGAGATGCTGTAAAAGTCGGCTAAGGGATATTGCACACAAATAACATCCTCTGTGAGAGACGGAAAACTTTCCCTCCCAAAGTGCAGGAGGCCTGTGGCCAACAGTGGGACGTAAATGAGCTGGAGAGAGAAAGAGAGAAAGAGACATATTTATATATGGATTTTAGACATGGTACTTGTATTACTTAATAATAAATTTGTGTAAAAATAAACTGATAGATATAATTGTATAGGTATCTGTTTATTTATTCATATAAACATCATACACTTAGCAATCGGTTATCCAACTGACTACTTATGATCTTATTCATAATGACATATCAGAGGTTTAAATGGAGATTTTCTCGGAGAGATAATAAACGTTTTATCATAAAAAAACTATTATGAATAGCAAGTTTTGCCAGTTTTCGCAAATCGATTTTAGTGAACTTTTAAACCTCCGATAAGTCATTATGAATAAGACCATTAGTCTATTCTTAGTACATAGTGGACGTCGGTTCGATTTCCACTAACGAAGATCGTGACTGTGCATATTTAACTAAAACTGTTTTTAACTGTGTTGCGTTTTATATGCACACTAGCTGTTGCCAGCGACTCCGTATGCGTAAAATTTAGAAAATTTTCCTCTTTCCTGCTACATTTTTCACTTATGCTTGGCCCCTATTGGTCGCGGCGTGATGTTTTATAACCTATTGCCTTTCTTGATAAATGTACTATCCAACACTGAAAGAATTTTTCTTCTTTTAAGCGCAAAACACGAGACTACTTTCTCCAAAAATTTGCTGATTCGTCGTAAATCTTAAGGATATTATTGTATTTGTATTTATTTATGTGTGTATATATACAATTGTGTGTATTAAATACAATAAACTACACATAATTTAAATATATATTTAAATTATGTGTAGTTTATTTATTATTTAATGACATTGAGTGTATTTAAATGTAGTTTAATGTGTCTGTATTTTATTCAAATTTACGTATTTTACTAAGTTTAATAATGTTAATCTATGTTTTTGTAAGATAATAAAGCACCTACTACAAATATCTCTGCATCACCCAAGGTTGACTGGTAGAAAATGCTTTTAGCATTAAGGCCGCCTATGTACTTAATTGTGCTGAAGTTTTAAATAAATAAATTAATTAATCTTTCAATGCGGACCAGTGGTTCCTGAGATTAGCGCGTTAAAACAAACAAACTATTCAGCTTTAAAATATTCGTATGGATAATTAAAAATGTATTTATTATTCTTGTATATCGTAAGCTGCAATGAAAGTGAAAATCCTCATAGTTAAAGAAAATACTACGCATCTATGCGCATGCGCAGCGCTAGTACCATCTTAAAAATCTTAAGTGCTAAGCTGGTTCGGAGAGAGTTTCAAAATCATAGCAATAATGTGTTCCTTTCCATGGATCGTAAATTTCAGATCTCCACATCATCCTTCCATACACCATCTTTGATGTTATCATATGCTGTACAGCATTTACATCCATAGGTTTTATTGTAAATTTTCCCTGAAAATATAGAATTTTATAATAATGTTGACAATTTGTGACAAATGTTTCAATTAGACTCTATTATTATTTCTAGTACCCATAACACAAGCATATAAGCTTAGTTTGGGACCAGAGGACGTTGTGTGAAATGTCCATGAATATTTATTTATTTATTTATTATTTATTTATTTATTATCGAGTCTATTAATCATAATTCTTTCTTCAGCTACTTGTTATTAATAATCTAACATTTGCGTGACTTATATATTACTAATATTATAGAGCTAAAGAGTTTGTTTGATCGCGTTAATCTCAGGAACTACTGGTCTGATTTGAAAAATTATTTCAGTATTGGATAGTACATTTATCGATGAAGACTTTAGGCTATATAATACATATAACGCTGCGGCTAATAGCAGCGAAGCATAAGTGAAAAATATTGCGAAAACGGGGAAAATTTTACGTTACAAATTTTAAATAACTTTAAAAGAGTTTTTTTTTTCAATCAAAACATTAATAAGTACACACATGAAGTTCCTTTATTTGTTTGCCTTTTAATAAATAAATGGCAAAACGATTCGTAAAATATAATTTTACCTTTTTCATAGTGCAATCACGTCGATCATAGGACACTCCGGAAGCTATAACTAGTACATTCACCAACATACCATGACATCCCAGGTCCTTAATTAGTAAGTATTGCACCCATTGACCGTTCTCCCAAATTGAGCACTTAATTTTTACCTAGAGATCAATTAAATTAGTATAGTTTCACCCGTATGGATTAAGAATAAAAGTGTCGCCATTCTGTTTCCTGCCTGTGTGCTATGAGCTAAGGGATATAAGCAGATAAAATTTTCAGTGAGCGACGAAAAACTCGAAATTAGACAGTAAATTTTTGCCTTGTTGGAACCTTAATGGGGCTGGAGAGAGAAAGAGAGAGTGATACCAGCTTTACACCATTATTAAGTTTCATAAACACAACTGCCAATTTACATTTAGCGCAGAAGAGATAAAAACCTGCATTCTTTAATAGATAATTATTCAGTTTTTTATTGAGTACCATCCAAAATCAAAGTCTAATCGTCAAAGTCTTGGCTTTCAGATTCATGACACTCTATACTTTGGGAGGGTTTTTGGTCTACTATGCCGCGCTAAGCAGGCGTATTGGCACAGGGTTTAGTTTCGAGTTCCGTCTCTCACAGAAGATGTTATCTGTTTACAGTATCTCTTCGAGCAGAGGTGGTGACAATTGTATTCTATATAATGGCCACGCAGACACTTCAGTAACTTAGTTACTTCCTACTTAACTTATAGTCTTAACTCGGGATTTTTTTTTTGCTTAAATTAGAGGAAATGCCTGACTGTACTCCCCGCTGTCCAGGGGAAACAGAAGGGTAGTGTGGGGCCCTCACACAGTAAAACCCTCGCTGTGTGGCTGCTTCAACTGAGACTGAACATGGGCACTGCAGTGGTTCCACCTTCAGTTGCCTATCCAGTGGCTGCTCATAGAGCATTCTTTCATGGGCGACGTCCGGCACACTGGGACGTCATCACTGCGCGTAGAGCTCCATTGCGGGGGGTCAAACTAGCATCCCCGTTCCAAACCGCGCCCCTGGCTAAGTCTTAACTTGACCTACCTTAACATTTTTAGTATCTTGCATGATAGTAGCATTACCAGTTAGTAATATGTTGTTGGAATCATTTATAAGCGCCATATTTAATGTTATTGTTGGCTGTTTCATATAAGGCCTATCTGGCTTGGCACATTCTGAGATACTCACGATCGAAGCCTTATATGGACCCTGACATGAAAAATAAGATGATTTATAAAGAGTTTGTATATTAGCGCATTCAAACAAACAAACAAACTCTTCAGCTTTATATTATTAAGCTTATTACTAATATACTTTTTTTTTTGTAAATACATGCATACTTTGATCTCGGCATACGTTCAAAACCTTTTTATTCACACTCGAGAGATTTAGGAACACCTAAATTATTCTTACCGAAGTTGGTTTTGTTTTCGTATCACTTAAACAAGTTGGTAATTTTAATAACAAAATTAACATAAAATTTATAAAGCAGATATAACGCACAGGCATTTTTACCAATGATCAGCTAAAATAGTATGTGCCTCGTTAAAAATTATAATAATCGTGGCAGTTATCTGATCGTGTTAAATGAGACGTTGCTAATGAGATATTTAAAACTATATTTAAACAAAATTACTATCGTTTGAGTTTTACGTGTTTGGAGAAAGCCCTGCCGTGATTTAAAATTGGCGGTGAGAATTTAGATGGAGATTTTTGTCTGGTGTTAAAACTCTTTCTAGATCTTTCTCTTATTTACAAAAAAAAAATATTCTTTATTGCACACCTTATTATTACAGAACTTACTTACTTATTTAGTTTGAAATGATTTCTTAATACTTTTATATAAACATCTTTTTCTCTCTCTCTCCAGCCCATTAACACGTTCCACTGTCGAGCACGGGTCTTTTTAGTTTGGCAATAGTTATGTTTATTGGAGAATATCGGCACAGCGTTCATTTTGTTAAGTAGATTACTATAAAGATAACATTTTCTTTGAGAGATGGAAGGGATATCCCTAACAGCTGCGTTTTAAAGCAACCAGGTATTTGGTTAGATAAGAAGAAAAGCATCTGTAAACGCAGGTAAAACCAGGGGTGTTCGCAATGTCATATATTGGTATAAAGAACAGGTAGATTTCCTTTATTTAAATGGACAGTAATCTCTGATTTTAAGTTGGAATCAGTCCAAAAATATTTGTCATTATGTTATGAGTCACATTGTAGTCACAGTCCAATATCTGTGGCTGTCGGAAATTGTTGTATACACTTAATTTAAATACAACTTCCTCTCATTAATAAATGTTAATAGGTCAACAATAACATCAACATCTTCTGTGAGATACGGAAAACTTGAAATCAGATTTTGCTAACACGCCTGTTCAGTGTAGAATAGTTTCTGTGACTTATTTCCGATTTTCCTAGTCAACTGATTATGTTAATATGCCTTAGGTGTATAATGGTGAAGAATATAGGGTAACGACGCATATAAATTATTAATCATCACAAAACTAAGGACTTTCGTGCAACAAAATGACAAATTTATGCTAATAAACAAAGAAATATTAAAAGCGTTTCTAATTATAATTCAAACGGGTTGGGTGGTGAAAACATCAAAGAAACACAAAACATATAAAATAATATAATAAGGATTATCGAATTAATTACTATAAAACATCGATTAGACGTAACAGAAAAAAAACAAATTTAAATAATTAGATACCTACTATAAGCTCAAAAAACTTAAAACATGAATTTAAAGAGTTATAAATAATTAGATCAGTCCTTAAAATCACATTTGACGTGGAAGCCTGATAAGAAAACCTAACCCAGCAATCACGAAGAAGAGAGAGAGAGGGACTTCGGAATAAGCAAATCAACAACTGACAAAGTACTAGTCGGTGCAGTGTAGGGCAGCCACCAACAAGGTAGAATGAGAATATTATTCGCTTCATAAAAGGCCGATGTATGCAAGCTTAGGATTTGTTCTATAATTTCCTGGATAAAATCTATGCAGACATAGGCCTCTCCTCATGAAGTCGGATTGAGTGATACCACAAATATTATCTTTAACTTTTCACAAATCTTCCTCTTCAGTAGCCCTAAAAATTAAATATCACCATATAAAACTAAATGTAATGTTCTATAAACAGTTTTAGCAAAGATTCACGACTATATTTACATAAACGACAATACACACATATAGTTACTTAGTAGTGACTCTGGACCTAGTCCAAAAAGGACAAGTATCAACTTTAATTATAATTCAAAATGAATTGTGTCCAGCACATCCAATTAACAGGCAATAATATCTTCCATATTTATAATACTAACGCCCACTGGTGTAATTTGTGAATGAAATAATTAGAGCGAATTACCAAGAATTTAAGGATGTAAATTTTGCTGAAATGGGGAGTATATGATGTATTTGTAGATAAAATAAGTTATGATACTGAAAATAAGTATGAAGATCTGAAGAAGGTGATTAAACGGATCATTTCTACATTTAATTAGTTGTTAGTAGTTAGGAGGAAATCACTTAGTTAATTTAATTAAAAATCCTAACTAATTTATAAATGTGAAAACGAGATGATGACACTAAAGAAATTTTGACGAGCTTAAGTGTTAATGTGTCGAAAGAAACTATAGCGCAATTTAAAAAACGGCACAACGACATCTATCGACTGTCATAGTAAACTTCTGTTTGTTATGGTATAATTTATAAATTTCACGCGTACGAAGTCGCGAGCAACAGCTAGTATCCTTATAAAATAAGTTAAAAACAAGTTTTTGGTATTAAATATTATTGAGTGTCCGTCTGTCGTTTATCAAATTATCTGGGTCCCGTTGTTACCTTGCTAGTGAAAGGTTAAACAGGACTTCCCTTATGACCTATATAAAATAGCTTACAGGCTTATCAAAAGTTTTAAGACTCACATAAAACCTCTTAGTGGATTTTGGTAACACCGAATTTCACGAAGTTACGTTAAAAACTACTGGTACAATATATCAATAACACAAGTTAGATTTTTTTATCAGGTGTATTTATAATATTATTTACAAAACATAAAATAGGGTTACAAAAAATTAAAAAAAAAACAAAAGCGGGAGGAATCTAAAATATATTTCACGCATCGAAAAACTCCTCCGCATCGATGTGTATGGGCAACGTGCCCAGAAGGCTGGCCGCATTACCACGCTGGATAGCAATTGCAATCCTTTGTGCCAAGTACAGACCAGCCTTCTGGACACGTGTGCTGTCGACTAATTTTTTGGAAATCTCTCCGTAAAGAGATTTAGCACTCGGACCCCATGAACCCAGCGTCTCGACCCCAAACGGCCCGAAAACATAATCTCCAACAAGATTATGATATTTGCGCCGTTTGAGTGTCTTTGCTGCCGCAGCAGCAGCGCCAGCGCATAAAGACGTTTTTTTACCTAGATTTTTTTAGAAGTTTGTGACCTAAGTAGTATTGTAAGAATGTAAAATTGTAATGTAAGCCTATGTGTAAACTTATAATTGAATAAATAATTAAAAATCTAAAATTAAAATTGATCAATCATATAAAATAAAAATCAATAAACAAACACAAATCGAAAACTCGAAAGTCACAAGAAATCTTATTGCTATAACCACAAACATAATGCAATAAAGTTGCACCAGTGAATACCATAAAGCACAGCTCAGCACGCACTCTGCCTATCTCATGTCTTAATTTGTACTTGAAGTTTAAATATAAATAATATAAAAACAATGAATACATACGAACACTGACAACGATATTGTAAGATTATGACCACAGACAATAAAAAGCTTAGACTTGTTTTATATAATAACTGGAAAAAATTATGTAATAAAAGATTACTTCAAAAGATTTAAAAAATATAGTTATGGTAAAAATAATAGGGTAAGAAAAGGTAGATAGGTAATAAAAAGACTGAAAAGTTAATTATAAATTTATAATCAATGATTAATTTATCACGCGTTATTATAATTAAATTAGATCAAAAGTTTTATATTTAAACTACAAATAGCCTTATATTTTCGGGAATTTTACTACGTCCTTGTCCTTTATAATAAAATACATATAATAATAAAGTTCTCTAAGCATATTTTTTGATAGTTTTTTGACTTTTCTTTTATAATAATAGAGAAAAGACTTATCTATTTATTTTTACATCTGCATATGCGCACGCAGCGGCGAGTTTGACGTTTAACAGAAAAATCTAAAATCATAAAGCACAACAAAGTCGAGTCATATCAGGTTGCGATTGCCGCTTGCATGCTAATGTCCTCAGCAACCGTTAAAGAAAAGTAAGCCTTGTTGTCAGAGATACAAGAGATTATAATAACAATATTGGTTTGCAATTTGTCGAGCTAAAATATTATAGGTGTCGTCCAAGGCAGTATCTTAGGTCCACCTGTTTTGATGGCAGAAAGTCTTTCTTATTGCTATTACCTATATTGATTTTGTAACTTAATAGTTACGATGGGTTTATATTTTCTATATTCATTGCCAATTCTGTTAAAATAATGTTTACATTACTAGAAAATAAGCTTTTATGTCCGTTTCTAATGCCATTTATCCGTTTAACTGTAACTTATGTACACTCGATTACGATTTTTATCGAGTTTGTGTCATTATTTTAAGATTTTTTCCGAAGTTTAGTTAATGTATCTACCTATGCAAAAGTTCAGCTATGCATGTGTAACATACTCTTTTAAAACGTCAGAACTAAATATAAGAACTGGACATAACAAGTAATCATAACAAATTAGGCATAAAACAAATATCTATGGACATTTTACATAATGGTCTCTGGTCCTAAGTTAAGCTTATTTGTTTATAAACTACCTACTGTTTTTTGTAAAACATATTTATTTTAAATAAAAACCATCCAATATACTTGTGACAAATATAAACATCGTGGACTCTATCATACTAACGACTGCATTACTCCTGTATAAAATGTGAACATCTTTATTTTCACTAAACAACAAATCGAATACGCGAACAAACATTCCAATAAGTTGTACCAATCGGTACTGAATTAATGTTTCTTGTAGCTTCTCATTTTATTTGTTGTAAGCAATACCAATAAAGTTAACACAAAGACGTATCATATTTTGCGATACGAGAAGATGAAAGATAAAACATTTGTGATATTATGAATGTAGTTATTGATGATAATCCTACAAATATAATCGCTTAAGTTTATAAGAATGTATATGAATGAATTTTAGCGAAACTTTACAGCTGTACTGCATAAAAATAAAGGTATTATTTTTTGTGTGACACTTACGACATAATAGCGTAAACATTGAGTTTTTGGAAATACGACTTAAACCGGGCAAGAGTAAAGTAAGTGCGTCATTTTAACATAGTTATAAAAACTGTGTTATAGGTACCAGAATACGATTAGACTACATATACAACTTTTCTTTCGTAAATACATACTTATAATACATAGAAACACCCAAACGCAGAACAAACATTTGTATGACGAGACAATAGTTTGTATGATAAACATCACACAAATTATCAACACGTGCGGGAATCGAACCCGCGACCTCGTGTTTGGCAGACCGTTACGTGGACTTTTGGACCACGAGGCTCGTCAACAATTTTGTATAAATTATAGTTGATAAAATAATATATCTGTTATACTGTACCCAAAGCATATCCATACTAATATAGCTGAGTTTGAAACTAAAGAACGTGTAAAACTCTGCGATTGTTAACTAAACACGTAAGTAACACTATTTTAACACGCTTATATAAGTTTGGTAACGAAAGAAAGAAAGAAAAATTATTTATTTCCAGCCGGAAGCACATTAGGCAATACATCAACAAAATAAAAAAAAGTTAACAACTGTTTCTACAAAACTAAAACTAAATCTATATGTTCTAACGCTATCCCCAAAGTCACTGCGGCGAAAATGGTACATTACTCAGCTTTGTTGGGGCCACGTGAGATGTCATCCCAACGCTGATTTTCAGTAATGCCCCATGGTATGTATCTATCAATATATTAATCTATGTAACGGAATCTTTGAACGCGATTTTCACAAACTTGCAGTAGTCGGATTGATCTGAAATTTTGCACATAATATATCAAGGACCGATGACAATGCAATAATTAAAAAAAAAATCTTTATAATATAAGTATAGATATTCTAAGTAATAGTTAGTATTAATAGTTAACCGTGTGGCTTAGGAATACAGGTGTCACCACCCCATTTTTCCCCCAGGGTGCTGTGTGAATACGCAGTAAGCGTAAAAATTCAGTATGTAAGACGGTATACTCGAAACTAAACCCTTAGCCAACTCACTTGGTCAGCGCGGCACTGTAGACCACAAACCGAAGTGGAGAAGACCCGTGCCCAATAGTGAGCTGGAGAGAAAGAGAGAGAGAAAAGTTATCATAACTATACTTATCCATACTAATATCAGCTTTAGCTGAAGAGTTTGTTTGTTTGTTTGAACGCGCTAATCTCAGGAACCACGGGCCCGATTTTGAAAAATTCATTTAATTTTGAATAGTACATTTAATAAGGAAGGCTATATTATATTACGCTACGACCAATAGGAGCGAGGCAATAGTAAAAAATGTTGCAAAAACCGGGAAATTTTCTAAAGTCCACGCGTACGAAGTCGCGGGCGTGTGAATTAATAAGATGATGAAAATTGCTTACCAAATAGTGATATGAATACATAATCTGAATATTGTAACTACCAACATACCTATATGGTCATTGCAACACTTGCTTCATACAAATCAGTTCTATTTAACATTCAGTGTGTATTGCCCGGTAAGCTTTCATCTCACATCTCATACGTGTAAGACGTCTCGAAATTATGTGATTTTGTTCACAGGCTCTTAGATATACCTTGTGTGATATAGTAGCCCTTTGGTTTAGATTTCTGCCGCCTATAAACTGATTTTCATAACTTTATAGGTGTGTCATTCGGGGACTGCCGCGGTAAAGCTATTGCATAGTATTTTTTATCAACTTATGCAATTATAATTATTTATTTATTTTATTTATGGAAGAATCTAAATGCCATAAACTAAAATAAGATTAATAATCCTTATTTAATGATACTTACATCTGTCCATTGTTTATGGTAATTATTATAAAATAGCGATTGTCAATCAAATGTCAATAAAATATAAAAATTGGTCAAGTGCGAGTCGGACTCGCGCACGAAGGGTTCCGTACCATTATCTATGCAACATAAGGCAACGTTATTAGTATCGAGCAAGAAACGGTAAAAAAATCATGTTTGTTGTATGGGAGCCCCCCTTAAATATTTATTTTATTCTATTTTTAGTATTTGTTGTTATAGCGGCAATAGAAATACATCATCTGTGAAAATTTCAACTGTCTAGCTATCACCGTTCTTGAGATACTGGGTACGGAACCCTAAAAATCATGTTTGTTGTATGGGAGCCCCCCTTAAATATTTATTTTATTTTATTTTTAGTATTTGTTGTTATAGCGGCAATAGAAATACATCATCTGTGAAAATTTCAACTCTCTAGCTATCACCGTTCTTGAGATACAGCCTGGTGACAGACGGACGGACGGACGGACGGACGGACGGACGGACGGACGGACGGACGGACGGACAGCGAAGTCTCAGTAATAGGGTCCCGTTTTTACCCTTTGGGTACGGAACCCTAAAAAACTAACGCCAAAACTGACAAGAGTCACCAGCGTGAACAGCGACACGGCGTTACTGCGCATGCGTAGCGCAGTGTGTAGTATTTTTACACGCTTTATATTAGCTTCACTTGTATGTTTGTTTGTATGTTTGTTTGTATGTTTGTTTGTATGTTTGTTTGTATGTTTGTTTGTATGTTTGTTTGTATGTTTGTATGTTTGTAACCGACTCCTTTGGACGCTATTTTGACCCACTTTAAACGGTCAGATTCTATTCAAATTTTGCACACCTGTCAAAGACTGATGACAATACAATAATTCGATTAAATAAAGCGTGTTTTTTAGTTTTTTTAAACTATGTTTTTTAGTTACGCTATCTTTGTTACGGAATTTACATTTCGAATTTTGTGCATTCAGTCTCCACGCTCAAGGCCCGCGATAGAAGCTATGCAATAGCTTAAAAATATGCTTAATATTTTTATTTTTCTCTTGCCACCAAAAGTATTAAATTTCTCTGTGTTGATACAATATTCCGTAATCGGCTTTCACAGCACACTGGGAAGGAACAGGGGTGGCGACTCTTGTATTCTTAATCCGTCACCACACTGATAATATGGTTCCCTCTCCAGCCCATTTACGTCCCACTGTTGGGCACGGGCCTCCTCCACTTTGGAGGGATTATGGTCTACTGTGCCACGCTGACCAGGCGTGTTGGCACAGGGTTTATAAAATTAATATGGTTAATGGTTTATTAATTATTGCATATACTATATTTTACGGTTTATTTATAATTACACTAGTTAATCCCGGCTAGACACGCCTTTACTCTTATTAAGTCTCCTCCTCCTCCTCCAATATACACCAAACCTTAACAAGTTATATAAAACAGCCATCCTCTTCGACCACTCTATCTATTAAATAAACAGCATAAAATTCCATTGCATAGTTTTGAAGATATGAGCTCACATAGGGATATACATAAATAATTGGTCAATTGCGAGTCGAACTCGCGCACGAAGGGTTCCGTACCATTATCTATGCATCATAAGGCAACGTTATTAGTATCGAGCAAGACACGGTAAAAAAATCATGTTTGTTGTATGGGAGCCCCCCTTAAATATTTATTTTATTTTATTTTTAGTATTTGTTGTTATAGCGGCAATAGAAATACATCATCTGTGAAAATTTCAACTGTCTAGCTATCACCGTTCTTGAGATACAGCCTGGTGACAGACGGACGGACGGACGGACGGACGGACAGCGAAGTCTCAGTAATAGGGTCCCGTTTTTACCCTTTGGGTACGGAACCCTAAAAAATAACCACTTTGTTTTATAACAAGTGAAGATAAAGATTATGATAATAAATATAAAAAAAATATTCAAGTTTCTAGCTCCTACAGCAACAGTTAGTGTGGTTACAGCAACTACTGTAAATTGCTACCTTTAAACAAAAGGTTTTCTCTCTCTCACTATCTCTCTCTCTCTCCAGCCCATTTCCGTCCTACTTTTGGGCACGGCCCTCCTCCACTTTGGGAGGGATTATGGTCTACTGTGCGCGGAAGCGTGTTGGCACAGGGTTTATTTTCGAGATTTCCATCTCTCACAGAGGATGTTATCTGTGTGCAATATCCCTTAGCTGACTTTTACAGCACCCTTGGGAGGAGATGGGGTGGTGACACTTGTATAGGTACTTAATCCACAGAGACAAGGTTATATAACGTAAAATATTTGAAACAAAACAAATAAATATAACTGATATATTAATAAAAAACGTCAACGCAATCACAAGTTATATTGTGTGAATGAGTTGTTTATATCTCGGCTCATAATTCGTTTATTTATGTCTTACTTTACTGGGAGCTCCTGAATCAGATTATGTTACATAAACACATTGTTTATGTTGCCCCTTCGATACTGATGTATCGATTTCAATGGATTTGGTTACTTGAACAGATTACAGATTTCTAATTTAATTTTGTTTTTGTTGTTGTGGTTGGCGTGTTAGTTTTTAATATCACCTTGTAAACAGTAAAAGACACTGGGCATCTTATTCGTGACTTACAATTTTTGTGTAAACCAACATACTTAATACAACCCCGATTCAAAATCAGCTACAGTTTTGTACCATAAGTTTTATATAATAAGGAAGATAGGAGTTTATTGTAACTATATAAAAATAAGTTTGTAAATCAACATGATAACATCATACACGTATATTGTGTGATGTAGATAAAAAACTGTATATAGGGGATTTTTGGAAACGCCGCTCCCGAACCATAATTGGCTTAAAAAGTTTATCTTTTCAAAGAAGTTATGGTCGTTTATGTTTGAATATAGTCTTAAAGGTCTTGCAATACGTTTTCTGGTAGTTACCATTAAGTTATGGGATCGTGACATTTAAAATAACTTATTTCTGTTTTATATTGCTATGAGAATGTTGTAATTAGTGAGTCATCTGTCGAATTACGTCATTACTGTGCCTTACAGCGTTTAATTTTAGTAGATACTAGCTGTTGCCCGCGACTTCGTACGCGTGTAAGTTAGAAATTAAACTTTAACAAACAAAAGTTTACTATGCCACACGATTGATGGCGTTGTAAAGCTTTTTAAATCGCAATATGGTTTCGTTACACACATTAACACATTTAACACTGAAAGTGTTTTGACGGGCTTCGTGGCGGAGTGGTTTATGTAATGGACTGCCAATCACGAGGTCGCGGGTTCGATTCCCGCTTAGGACAATCATTTGTGTGATATCCATAAATGTCATACAAATGATTGCACTGCGTCTGGGTGTTTTCTATGTATTATAAGTATGTATTTACAAAAGAAAAGTAGTATATATAGTCTATCCGTATCTGGTACCCATAATACAAGCATAGAAATATAGCTTACTTTGGGACCAGAGGAGGTTGTGTGAAATGTCCTGAATATTTATTTATTTATTATTTATTAAAGTGCCACCGCATTCAACGTCTTTCTATGACAAATCTTTTTCAGTGACAGCTGTGCGCTTGTGGAATGCCTTAGGTACAACTAAACATACGACGTGCTAAAACTTTAGCAACATTTAAAAATATGGTCAAAGATTTCTATCTAAATATTATAACTAAGTGAATATGTCTGTGTATATTTTTAGTATTTATGTATGATATATTAATATGTAGATTATGTATTGTTATGTAAAATTGTGTATATATTTATGTTAAAATAGTATTTGTTTATATTCTTGTCATGTATTTATTACAGATGTGCACCAGAGACTACCAACTTGTCCTGCCATATTAAATTCATCCAAAGGTTGCCTGGAAGAAATCGCTTTAAGCGATAAGGCCGCCTATTGTACGGGTTCTTATTATATTTCTTTTTAATGTAAATTTAATGTAATTGGTGTACAATAAAGTATAAATAAATAAATTAACACTTAAGCTGGCGTTATATTCAATGTATTGTATTGATATTATATATTGAAAGATTTTTTCAACAAAAATATTATTTTCATTAAAAAAATTTCTTGGAAATATTTTATCAATAGAAAAAGTTGTGAAAGAGAATTGCAAAAATAAAAATACCAGTTTTATTTTAATATTGTTACGTGTTAGGGTTCGAAGGATTTGGAGACAAAGACCTGCTGACTCTTTTGAAGACTTTATTCACTAGCACTAGTTACACACTAAGCACTAGGTCCAAACACTAAGCACTAACAATGTCCTAGATCGTAGCCAAGTTGTAGGTTTCACTGGTATCACTCTTGATCACTTGTTTTCGCTCTCGAAGTCGCCTTTATCGTAGCTCGAACTGAACTGCCCAGGCTCGCCTCCCTGCCGCTATTTATATGCGCCGAGACGAGTTCCAGACTATTCCAGAATGTTCCCGACTGTGCGCGAACGTGATCGCCCGGAACGAATGTTTCTAGAAGATTCGCGCATGTACGGTAGTTCCTCTAATGCCATCTAGTATCTAATAGGGGTTTCACTCTGTTCGGTTCTTTAATTGGTTTTACTAGTTGCTGCTAGATGGCGCTAGCTCCTTTGTGTTTTGTGTGTTCGTAGCACTACTCCCCTCTTAGAGATGCTCGTCCCGAGCATCGTTGTTACCACCATGGTAACGCGCCAGACGGTCTATGTGTACCACTTTGAATGTCCCTCTTGGTTGCTTTTGAATCCTATAGGTCACATCATTCAATCGGGTAACCACTTTGTATGGACCGTCCCACTTGCTCTGCAACTTTGGAGATTTCCCTTTCCGGCGAGTTGGGTTATGCAGCCACACCAGTGACCCTTCCTCGAAGCCGCTTGTGTTCGATTTCCGGTCGTATCTGGTTTCAAGTGCCTCCATCAGGTCTTGGAACCCGTTTCCTGTATGTGGCAGTGCTTCCAGGACCGACAAAGCTTGCCCTCTTAGCGCAACAGTGAGAGCGGTCAAGCATTGTTCTTCCGTCCATCCGTTGGCAGTAGCAACCGTCTGGAATTGCTGACGATAAGCGTTCCAGGAAGTAGTGCCGTCGTATGGCGGAACTTTCACTCTTGGTCCTTGTGCCACTCCGATAGTTCCACTAGAGATCGCAACTCCCGTGGTTTCAAGGCGCACTACTTTCTTCTGTAGTTCAATGAGGCCGGTTTTCACATTTTCGACATCCAATCCTAACCCGGTAACTCGTTCTTCCACTACGTCGACATCTTTTCGAAGCTTAATCACCGTGTTACTAACATCATTTATAGCACAAAGCACTTTTTCTTGGAGGTCTTTTTGTTGCTCTTGTGATTCTTGCAAAGCGCCGAACTTGCGTTCTATCAGTTCAATTAAACTTCCTAATTGAAGTGCTGCTTGAGGAACTGACGCTACCGTTCCGCTGGTGGGCGTGGCTTGTCTAGTGGGCGTGGCCTGTGTGGTGGGCGTGGCAAGGTGGGCGGAGCCAGTGGGCGGAGCTTGTCTAGTGGGCGTGGCCGGTGTGGTGGGCGTGGCAAGGTGGGCGGATCCAGTGGGTGGAGCTTGTCTAGTGGGCGTGGCTGGTGTGGTGGGCGTGGCAAGGTGGGCAGAGCCAGTGGGCGTGGCTTGAGTCTGAGTAGGCGGAGCCTGGGCCTGGGTGGGCGGAGCCCGATGGGCGTGGTCGGTGGGCGTGGCATGGTGGGCGTGGCCAGTGGGCGGGTCTAAGGGGGCGTGGTCGGTGGGCGGGGCCTGGTAGGTGGGGCCAGTGGGCGGTGCTTGGTCCACAGCGGGCGTGGCCTCCGCAGCTCGTTGTGCCCTTGTCCTGACGCCCTCGAAGTCCTCTCTCGGAGTCAATGGCATCTCCAAATCTCACTTCCGACACCAGTTGTTACGTGTTAGGGTTCGAAGGATTTGGAGAGAAAGACCTGCTGACTCTTTTGAAGACTTTATTCACTAGCACTAGTTACACACTAAGCACTAGGTCCAAACACTAAGCACTAACAATGTCCTAGATCGTAGCCAAGTTGTAGGTTTCACTGGTATCACTCTTGATCACTTGTTTTCGCTCTCGAAGTCGCCTTTATCGTAGCTCGAACTGAACTGCCCAGGCTCGCCTCCCTGCCGCTATTTATATGCGCCGAGACGAGTTCCAGACTATTCCAGAATGTTCCCGACTGTGCGCGAACGTGATCGCCCGGAACGAATGTTTCTAGAAGATTCGCGCATGTACGGTAGTTCCTCTAATGCCATCTAGTATCTAATAGGGGTTTCACTCTGTTCGGTTCTTTAATTGGTTTTACTAGTTGCTGCTAGATGGCGCTAGCTCCTTTGTGTTTTGTGTGTTCGTAGCAATATTAAATTTTTATGATTGGACGCTGCTGCCCGCTGCCTGACAGAAATGCTCCTTTGGTATGTGCGCAGGTGTTACGCGATGTAGTTTCCTCGGTCGGTTCTTATGACTCCCGAGGGCAAGACATGGGGAGGTGACACTTGTGTTCGTTTTTTTATCCCCATGGACGAGTAATGAGACCAATAATGAATAAAAAAAAAACAATGAAAGTATTCCTCAATACCGAACAAAAACATTGAAAGTTTAACATTTTAAACTCTTAATTCTCTATCAAAGGAAAAGAAAATATTAAAAATCTTTAAAGTAAGCATAATTATAAAATTCGGAAGCAGTAGCTATAAAATTGAAAAATTGAAAAAAAGTATTTCGCATACTTCTCTAATTCCAGTAAAATGTTTCTTAGGAATAGATTTCACAACCCTTCTGCTTAAAAGGAAAAAGCTAAGTCGAAACAATACATGAAGATTTTTTTTCGAATTTATATTATAGTCCGAGAGTCAGTGTAGAAAAATAAATCCTTAAAAATAAAAGTGAAAAGATTTCTTGCGCGTCGGGGACACGTAACACCTTTGGCGTTGCAAAAATAATAAACTAGCTTATAAAACAGCTTACTGTGACCGCTCACCATCAGGCAGGCTGTGCGTTTTATCACCACCTGTAAATTGTGTATAAAAACATTATTTTTTGCTCAAATACTTATTATTATTATTGTATTTGTAAAGAATATTTAATACTAGAGAAGTCAATTTCCAAAAATTTTGATGTGTTGGGAAGTTTTATAAGCCAAAATATTTTACAACAAAAAAACTCTTATTTTGAAGGACACATTTATCAGTGGGAAAGAAACCATCAACACCATCTGAATTGATTTAACATAAATTTATTATAGTTTTGCCCGCATGTTGTGGCGTTCTAAGGGGAAGGCCTATGTCGAGGAGTGGATAGAAAAAGGCTATTGGACAAATAGATAAATAAATTTTTGGAGCATATAAATAGATTGAACCTGCTATTTATTGCAAAAGTTTTCTTAGTGCGCAATAAACAACAAATAGTATTTTGTTTGTTTTATAATCGAGCTCCTCGACTACATTGAGTGCCGCAGGAACATTGTGTGTTAATTGTTTGTTCTTCATTATTTTCGACTTCAATTGCCCTTTTGTTTGAACCATTCTTTTCAACATCTCCCATTATAACGAAGGTTTTCTTCCAGTAAACGATTCCGTTCATTTTTCAGTCTTTTCATTGGCGTACCGAATTGTTTTTTGTCTGTCATCATTAACTTACTGAAAACTGTTTTTAGGGTCCTGTACTAAGAATAAACCCTCGATCACTTGTTCAGGCGTGTCTTTTCTTATTTATGGTCTAAAAACTTTTGAAGGCTTTTAAAATCTCTTATCTAATGTACCTAAATAAAAAATAAAACATTTTAGGAAATGTACTTACACAATATTCCTCTCCAGTCCATTTACGTCCCACTGTTGGGCACGGGCCTCCTCCACTTTGGAGGGATTAAAGTCTACTGTGCCGCGCTGAAACACAATACTGCGAAAATGTATTGTTATAAATAGCCTTTATAATAAAAATGCGTTGTTTTTTTGTTATAATAATATCCACATTAGTATCTGTTGTTACAAAACTATACAGTTAAAAATAAAGTATACAATAACTAAAAAGTATTTGCGGTCGGTGCAGCACGTCTTTCTTTCAAGCTCTTCTGTCAGCCATCACGCTCATCAAGTCTTTCTTTCTTTCTTTATACTTATTAGTTACGGAACCTTAGTTTAATGGTCTATTTCACACATAACAGAGCTTTTGTGTTTTTTTTATTATTATTTACTTAACTGTTTTTATGAATCTTTTTGGAACTTGATGTGAAAATTTGGACGCGGTGGCGTGAGTGTTACCTTTTTGTTAAATATCTTTTGTTTATTGAAGTCATCAGTAATTAAAAATGTTGTTTCTACCGTAGTTTTTATAATTCGCATCAAGTGTTCATTTATTTGGTATTTTTTTTAAATAATTAGTAGTTAATTAATAACAGTTAACGTTAGAAGCACTTTTTATCTTGCTTGTAAAAATATCGTTGGATGCAAACGAAATACGACTGAGCGTTATGGACATAACAATGTTTATTTATTTATTTATTATTTATTAAAACTTTATGCACGTAAGACATACAATGGCGGACTTAATGCCTTAGGCATTATCTACCAGCCAACCAAAGTTAGTGCAGAGATAAACAGTGTGAGTGCTAAATGAAGAGAAGAAGCAAACGTTTAAGGTACACAAACACAAACATATACATGTAACTATAGATGTTCAGCAGTGGATGGCTAAGCGCCGTTGACAAAGTTAAGCCTGGTGTTACTTTGTGAGAAATCATGTTTTATAATTATATTTATACTAGCTGTGCCCGCGACTTCGTACGCGTAGAATTTAGAAACGAAAAATTAAATGAACTAACAATAACGCTATTTTACAGCAAATTAACAAATAGTTTTATTTTTTTTGGACAATTCTAAAGAAGTAACACACATGGCCCCAATGTCATTTTAGTAAAATGATATCTCAGAGTTTTTCCTATTTAGGGCTTCGTACAAACCCTTATAGTCTCACTACGGTGTCCGTCTGTCTGTCTATCCGCCCGTACAACTATTTTTTACTCGGCAACTGCTGAAGGTATCAATTTGAAACTTATACCAAATGTAGGTCTATGCAATCCCTTGCTACAAAAGATACAATCAATAATTTTGATCTACGCATTCAGAAGATATAACCGAATTACAGCCATTTTTGAGTATTTTCAACTTTTGCTAGGGAATCAAAATTTACAGGTTACTTCCCAGTTCCCACTATCCCAGAGACTGGCATGACCAAGCCTATAGTGCTGATAAAAATCCAAAAAACTTGTAATTTATTACCACTTCACATGAAAGATTTGCTAAAAACTAACGCCGACGCCGACGCCGATGCCAATGGCGACGCAGACGCCGACGCCTATAAAAACCAACTCAGCGTCGATACGTCGGGATTTAAGCAGCGTAACGACCACACGCCGATGCCGACGCCTATAAAATCAAACTCAGCACCGATACATCGGGATTTAAGCAGCGTAACGATCATACGCCAAAGACGACGCCGACGCCTTTATAGACCAACTCAACACCGATACGTCGGGGATTGAGCAGCGTAACGACTTGTAAGCTATATTATTGGAAAGTTTCATGAAAATCCATCCAGCAGTCTTTACTTGAAAGAACCACAAACATCCTTACACTCATACATCCAACATTAACCAAACCTCAAAACATTGGAGTATGGATGGAGAAGACCGAGGAAACGTTCGCGTTACTCAGCCAACAGTTTAAGTATTTTGTTTTGCCGCGCGTAATTCTTTTTTCGTCATATCTCCTAAGATATTCATTTAAATTGTATGCTGTAAAAAGCAGTTATAATCTATATTAAATGCGTAAGCTAACTAAGGTATTTAATTTGATAAAAAATGTTTCCAAATACTCATAAATAGCTTTTGAAAACACCCTATTGAATTTGATAATTTTTTTGACGTTCTTATGGGTACAGCAGGTTTTCCTTAAAAGATAGACATATGGCCTCGCGGACTTTTTTAAAGATCTATAGGTACCAAAAAATTTCTTTATACATTACTTTGATGTAACGCACATGGATAAGGCAGCGTTTTCATTTAAAGCTCGCGCGCGTGACATTTTTCCCCGTTTCTTGCAACATTTTACACTGATGCTTCGCTTCTATTCGTTGCAGCGTGATGTTTTATAGCCTATAGCCTTTCTCGATAAATGTGCTATCCAACACTTAAAGAATTATTTAAATAGGACCAGCGGATCCTGAGATTACCGCGTTTAAACAAACAAACAAACTCTTTCGCTTTATAATATTATAGTATAGTATATATATATAGTATAGATACTAAAAACCATCCACTTAAACATTCTATCTATTACAAAAAAACTATCAAAATCCGTTGCATACTTTTGAAGATATAAGCTCTCATCTTTTATTATGTACATACTAAAACAAAACGACTACGTTTTACAATAAGTAAAAATGCAATAATCAAACAATCTTAAAAGTTATTAATAATGAAAAAAGGCACAAAGCAATAAAAATCTGTAAGTAAATATTACACAAACAGTTCACAACTTACCATGTACATTAACAACGTACAAATACATTACATTAACCGACTTTAAACAACGAATACCATCGCCAGTTTGTAAAAAGAACCTAGTGCGAATATTAATAATTGAAACAAAGATTGCGAAAAGTTAAAACTGATTGGAAAGCAGCCATTTCATGGTATTAAGCACCATTTGGGGATGGGCACGTTAAGTATCTCTCTAGAGACCACTGTACAACATTTAAAAAAAGAAAAAAATAAACAAAATGGCGAGAGGTAATCTAAATTAGTAGGGTTTGCAAAAAAACTGAGTTCACATTTTTTATAGCAGGATTTTTTTTTAAATTTGTTGTATTTTATTTTAATTGTAATTATTAAGTTGTAAGATTATATTTTGAGTAAGTAAAAAGGCTCTTTGAAAATAATTTGTTAAATTTAGTCTATCTTGTGGCAGCTGTCAATTTATTTTAGTACTGACAATATTTCAAATAAAATTACTGACGGATTTCGAAATGCACGCTATATTTAGTTTTTAAAATAAATGCGGTTTTTATTTGAAATCTGATCTCTTTAAACGGTTAGAAAATATTATTATTACAATTTTTTTTATTCGATATTTTTGCTGTACTCAACTTTCATTATTATTTGCTACAGTTTATGGCAATCAGTCTATGTGTCCAAGACGAAACGTTGATTTGTAAACGAAATGACAATTTAAAATTTTGACATAGGTATAAAATAGGTTTATAGGTTTTCCCGCGAGCATGCTAAATAGAGTTAGTTTACAATTTAAAAGCTGCAAACATTTTGTTCCAAATATAAATTTTATGATTAAATATATCGCTCTGAGGTACTGACTTTTATTGTGAATAGAAACTCTTAGATTTAAATTAATTGCAATAAAAACATCAATACATTGTTTTAGTTTTCCCTGCAGTCTCATTTTCTATGACAAATTATTTAGATTTTATTTTTATTTTACTACTTTGATTTGCTGACGGTACACAAATCGGAACCAATACGCAGCAGTCGTAATTTTTTATTGCGTAATTAGTATTAGCAGTTGTAGTCCATTAAGATTATATTTTTAAATTCATCTAAATAAAAAGCATTTTTAAATTCAAGCGGAATCAAGCTTTATTGGCTTCATTCCATTTCCTAATCTATTCAAATAGAGACGCTTTAAAACCTGTAAGATTCTTTGGAAAAAATATTTTAACATTCATCCATGCAACAGCTGTTATTTGTGTCTCATCAAAAAACACTAATGTGACATGAAAGCGAAGTTCAATATTCCTTATTAACTTTTACAACAAAAGAAATGACATCTAAATTGGAGCCAAGCTCAATGGTTAGTCCTGAAATTTATTTATAACGACATAACACATAAGACGGGCTTCGTGGTGGAGTGGTTTCTGTAATGGACTGCCGATCAAGAGGTCGCGGGTTCGATTCCCGGTTGGGACAATCATTAGTGTGACATCCATAAATGTCATACAAATGTTTGTACTGCGTCTGGGTGTTTTCTATTTATTATAAGTATGTATTTACAAAAGAAAGGTAGTATATGTACTAATATGTAGTCTATCCGTATCTGGTTTCCATAATACAAGCATAGAAATTTAGCTTACTTTGGGACCAGAGGACGTTGTGTGAAATATCCTGAATATTTAAAAAAAAAAGATATATTCTTAGAACTTACGATAATATATTGCAGCGTAAGGTTTGATTAGACTAGTTCTCACAAAACAAAACGCCAAAGTGCTCGATTTTGTACTATCCACATCCAGCGCCTCCCCGAAATTTCGCAAGAATTTGAATATATTGAAGAGACCAATTGGTTATTCTAAAGTTCAACTAATTACTAAAACATGCGATACCTTTATTTATATTAACTGGAATGGAAAGGAAAGAAAGGCATATTGTAGAGGAGTATTAAGCTATATTTTTTAATAATAAAGCTAAATCTTAACCTACATTTAGATTGCCACACATATTTGGATAGTGCGAAATGACCTCTGAACTACTCATAGCCACTGAACTTCGAGGTAGACTTTCTGCGTACGTATCGAGGCTAGTTTTTATGGGAAGGCATTGCTAAGATTATTGATGATTGAGGCTGTTTGGGAATCGGAGAAGATTCCTTAAGCGTTTCTTGAAGCCCCAGCTAAGGGCAAAAAGGTAATAAATATGTACATCAAAGTGATATGTACATCCATTAAAATGACATGACAAGAGGAACAGAAATCAAAGTACCTAGTCCAATTTAGTAAAATCCAAGATGATCAATATATAAACAATATTTCTGATACTTGTGTTGATCGAGTTGATTTCAAAATCTTCATGATATCAAGAGACTAAGAGAAGAGTCATTGACTACCACTCTAAGACAATCTGTTAGAAAATGACAAGAGAAAAACAAACCTTTGTCACGATCCATCGGCTGTTCTATTACGTGTTACTACAAACATTGATAGCAATGTAAATATTGCTCGATAATTTATAAAAAATTTATCCCTTTCTGAAATACATTACATTTCACATAATTCTTATTTATAACATTATTAAAAAAATACCTTGATTTTGATAGATGTGACTTCCAATTTAAAATAAAACTTCACTTATGCTAAAAGGTGCGACGTAAAATAAAAATACAAATAATTGACAGTTTTTTTTTGTTATGAGGTTGAACATGAATAAGTCTTTTTTAAATGTAAAAAATGAAAATGTAGAAAATGAGATCTTTTTCGTAATGATAAAAATAAGGGTTTTCTAGGGATCTCAACATACATTAACCAACGTATATAATCTATCGTAAATGTCGCACACTATCAAGTCTATCTAAATAGAATACTTATTTTCATTGTTTATTTTCTATCTAATAACAATTTCTATTGCAATACTTAATAAAACAGCAATCGGAAAATTCTACAAATCAACTGTTTGAAAATTTTCGAGATCAACAGTAGACTGTAACAACCCTTTGGTTTAAAGTACCCTTGAGGACCCTTACAGACGTTGTCCCGGGTTCGAGTGCTTTGTTTTGTTACCCTTCACTATCCTTAGAGGTTTCATATAATTTTTAATTAATTATAACTTTTAGTTTTGATTTTGAGAGCAGTTGACAACAAAATGGTTATTTTAAATAATTGGATTTTATATATTTATTAAGGTCCATGTGTGTGATGGGTCAAGAATAATACGTGTCACCACTCCATTTCCTTATCAGGAAACTGTAAGAGCTAGCAAAGGGACCAAAATCAGGCGTGTTCGTAAAGCGTAATACGTCATGTGGGTACCAAAGTCATGTTTGTTATTTTGTTACGTCTGATATACGAAATACAGAACGAAGCAATGATATTAATGATAATCATCTTAATCCTATTACAATCTCATCTCGAAATCACAATTCAATTACATACAATTACAACTTTTATTCGGAAGCCGATAATTGGAAAACGGCATTTGTAATTTCAATCATTTGTATCCATTAAACAGGAGAACAAACAAACAAACAAACATGATTCGGCCAATTTTGTGATCCGCAGATTTGCTGCCGAAATCAATTAGCCCCTTGTAATCTACAGAACAAAGTTATTGGAACAACTCGAATAAAGAAAATGGACTTTAAAACATGCAAATAAGATACTGATTAAAAACTTTAATACTAATTTTAAATTTGTCAAACATAATCGTAGGATGTTCAAGCCACCGTCTTGGATTACCAAAAATTGCTACCAAACCAAAATACCAACATACAATCATTATGGTCTTTTTTCTTAGTTTTCGATATGAAAAAAAAGTAAGCAAAATAACTTATACGATGCAATGACCGCGCGCGGCGACATCAAAAGGGTTACTGGCGAGATTTTCCATCCTTTTCTTTCATCAACTGGCAGGTGGATTAGAAAAGGATGGATGAATGATATTGAAGATAAAAAATGCCCTTTAAGTTGGCATGAAGCGATGCCGACGCATTTGTGAGTACATTTTGTTGTGTCAAATAAGCGAAAGTGTCATGTTTCGATGTGCGTGCAAAATCACTTATGTGATAGTTTGAGTAGGATTATGGCGTCAAATACTTCATTAACCCCTTGCATATTGCAGTTTGCATCTGTTGCTGCCCCATTTCCTCCCCAGAGTAAGAACCAGTCTATCATCGTCATCCGTAAATAACATCCGTAGAAGGATCGGTGAGTATGACATAGCCCAGAGAGTTAGCACGCTGAAGTGGAAATAGGCAGGCCTCATACCTCGACGATCTGATGACCATAGGGGATGAAAGGTCCTCGAGTGGCGACGACACACCGGACGACGCAGCGTGGGTAAGCCCCAAGCAAGGGGGACTGACGATGTTATTAATTATGGCGGGGGCCGCTGGATGCATTTAGCGCAGGACCGCGCGTTGTAGCGGATGCTATAGGCCTATGTCCAGCAACAGACGGAAAAAGGCAGATGGATGGATGGATTTATGGGACACTATAAATTATGTCACTATTGACAATGTTTTTAATAACCTTTTATTTAGCTCGGTACGTATCTATCATTGTTTATATCTATCCGTTTGCAAGCCATTTTTACCCAATTGCTTGATAGTCAGATTGATCTGATATTTTGCATCGCTAATTGCATCCAGCGGCCCCCGGCGCATTTCACGATATCGTCTCGTAGATATTTTATTTGTATTAGAAAGAAAGAAAGCCAGAAGATGAGAAGTGATTGCTTTTGATGGCAATAAACCAAGCTATATATATAAATGTTTGAAAGTAAAACCGAACTATTTAAGAAGTGTTGTAACTCGTATTACAATGTATAACATCAATGATAAAGTAAAACGAATACTTTCACGACTTATCCCTTTAAATATAAAAAGGTTTTACAGGGAAACTTTTAATCAGAACCCATCTGCTTTACTATTTGTTCTCGATTTTAAAGTCATTTTCACAATCGAGTGATTTTCGAATTTACTCGTAATTCTGACAATAGTGTAGCGTTCAAATTCTAATTTACTAAATCCCTTCTTTTATCTAATGATGGAATAACATATATAAGTTACTCATATGTTGTCATCACCTTTACAAGAATACAATATAACATTTGTGATTGGAAATTTTAAGCTGAACACACACACACACACAAATACACATATATTTAATTTGTAACCTGCATGCTATATTCACTAGATAATAAAATTTTAAATTACACTTAGAATCAAACTTAGTCGAATAACTGACTTAAAATAACTCTTAAAAAATTATTGTTACGTATCAGCGTTACTTGTAACAAGAGAAAAAGTAAGTCTAAGTGATAAAGCTTCGAGTTAGATTCATAGTATACCTACGGAGACATTGGGCTTAAAAATGAAAGCATAAATCACGATCTTTGGCCCTAATTAATTCCTCGAGGCTTCGTTAGGGGAGTGTGCTATGGGGTTGAATTATTTGAAAAAGTTCACCTCTTTATACTGTTTCATTATCTTTAGGTAGTCACCTGCGTTCACGGTTTATGGCCTAAGTTTTAAAACTGTTTGTTTTTACTTATAAAATTGAATATTTCTATTGGGCTTTGTGATCATCATCGTAACCTCACTCCTTTTTTTCATGAGTGTAGGCAGAAACACTTCCTTTGTTTCATTTGCAGTCATACATCCGGTCATGCATGTCCGATGGTTATAAGTGCTATCCACTTGACTCTTTTGAAGGACATCGGTGATCGCATCGAATATTGATGATTTTGGGATATATTATCCAATTTTAATAAACTTTTTAGTATCTTCTTCTTCCTAGCTCGTCTATGTCCCGAAGCTAGGCATGGATCTTCTCCACTTCGAGAGGGTCTTTTATGCCACACTGACCAGGCATGTTGGCATAGTTTAGAGATTTTAGTCTGTCACAGAGAATGTCATCTGCATAAGGTATCACTGATCTGATTTTTACAGGACCCTAGGAAGGAATTGGGGTGTTGACACAATATTCTTAATCCGTCACCATACGGCATTAAAAAAACTAAACACGCGCTTGAAAATCCTAAATACGTTTCTTAAATTATTGCATTGTCATCTGTCCTTTATATGTGTGCATGTATGCAAAATTTTAGATCAATCCGACTACTACAAGAGAGTGAAAGTCAATTTTTAATTGTTGTATTAATACACAGATAGATACGTTCGAAGCTAATAAAAGTGTGTTAATTAACGTTTGTTTAATACCGACTGGGATAATTCGTAAATATTTAATGGATGGCACATTACAGGCGTATCCGGGAAGCGAGACATTGCCAATACTTTATATTGTTTTTGTCAACAGTCACTAATTATTGCTACAATTAGGCAACGAGCACTCAGTGTTTAACGACATGCTATGTTTCAGAACTATTAACATTTAGACTGGGCATATCTTGCGTCTCGGGCCTTGATGTCTAGTGATTCACGAAACGGATTGCCAATCACGTAATGCCATAATAATTTATGGATTAATTGGAAGTGATACTGATTCTTTTCCACGAAGTCACAATTTTTTTCTCAACAACAGCTCGCCAATAACCCATTCCCTTTTTAGGAGGTTGTAAGAGCCTAATAAGGGCTAAAATACGCAGGTTAGATCCGGAATACCCAAAAAAATCTCGGAACGGAATCTACGCGAGTCCACATGCTTGGTTTGTGTGGCATAAGCCTCAATCCTCTCCTCCCTCCTTCAGTAGATATAGTTTCTTTTTCTTCTTCTCTCAGAGAGGATAATCTCAGAGGAAATTGATTATTTAACTTGTGCCCATCTATCATATTTTTAAGTCTATCAATTGAATGGTATAGGTATAATGTCGCGTGTCTCGACTGGAACGTCAAGTGAAAGATAATATAGGGCATGCGAGGGTGGACACCTGCTCGATACGCTTATGACGTCATATGGAGCGGCTTCTTTATCATTTAGTAGCACTACAATGTTGTGGATTCGATTCCCATTTGAGACAATTATTTGTATTAAAAATACCCGATATTTGGCTGCGTATTTATAAGTTTTAAATGTGTGTAAATTAATGAAGTGCAAAGTATCTTAATATGTTATAAATAGAGAGGCCCTGCGGGAGCGCGAACGATCTGGTGGCACTGACCGCCCGCAGCCCCGGCCTCCGACGAGGTGGCTATTGGCCACGCGACAGGGGGACCTAGTGCTCCCCCTATCGGGTTGGGCCCTGATTAGCGGGGCCACCCCTCGCTGGGTCATGGTAATGCTCAAGGCACATCATGACCCGGCAGGGCAGGAGGCGGTAAAAAAAATCTTAATATGTCATCATAAACCTATTTCAATACTTTTGCTGTTACTGTGTGTAACAATAAGTTAGTATTTTCCGACTGTATTGTCTACTAATATTGTAATGCAAAAATGTTTGTTTGTTTATTTGTTTGAACGCGCTAATGAGTCGCTGGTGCGATTCGAAAATCTCATTCAATGTTGGATACTGCATTAATCATATCATCACGTTGCAACCAATAGGAGTAAAGCATCATTTAATGTTTTCTAAATTTTACGCGTCGAAGTCGCAGCCAACAGCTAGTATAACGATAGAAGGACAGGTACAACATAGCCCTAAGAGTTTGCACACTAAAGTGGCAATGAGCAGACCACATCGTTTGACTATCCAACGACAGTTGGAGAATGTGACCATGTACCGGACGACACAACATGGGGCGGACCCTAACTTGATCGACTGACGACATCGTTAAATATGCAGGAAACTGCTGCATGCAGATACACTGAACATTTCAATAAAATTTACGTAAGTGAATTCGTAGGAATTAGCTAGTTTAAAACTCTTTTAAACGACGCTAGAGTCTACCTTATTGTGTATATTTGTCCTCAATCCAACTTCTAACTTTAGTTATTAAGTTTCCTATCAATCATAATGGATCATTGAGTTCTATAAAAAACTTAATCCAAATCTTTGAATGATATTACTTGAAAATCTATGGGAACTTATAAAATCACTACTCATCTCACTTTTTGTAACCATACTTTTAATACACTCGATTAACAAACTTAGTTTACCATCATAACAATTCAACTTGAAATTATTTAGCCTTAACAACCTAATAATAAAGTATAAATCTAAAAAGCTTTATTTTATTAAGTATAGTTTTAAGTTTGTTATTCAGCTGCACTTAGATCTGACTGAATGAATTTGTTATTGAATAAATAACTTAATTGTTCAGTTATAGAGTTTCTTTTGCTGTTTATATGTTGTTGTGTAATAGTTAGTAATATTGAACAATAAGTTATAAGAATCGATGATCATAGCTTCGGAATTGATTTCAATCAGTCGGACAGTAGGTGGCAACTGTATTACGAAGATCATTGATATTGTGAACACGAATGGTTAGATGCTCTACTTCAATTAATTTTATTTTTGTTGCAATATTTTTTTTATTCCTCCTTGGCTCTACCAAGCCATGATGGTGACTTGAACCTTCCCATGTCTCGGCAAGGGTGATGCCTTTATTAGGTCACTGCGTCGCGTGGCCATCAGCGACATTGGACAGTATTGTATTACTTGACTCCTGTCTTCTACTTAAAAAATCTCAAAAAGACAGGTTGTATTTGCTGACGACGGATTCGGTACCATTTCCACGGTGTATTATTATTTTTTATCGTATAAGTTCATTATTATGACGATATTCATAGATATTATTACCAAGATACACAAATGATGTTTGCTGTGTGAAATATATACTGCCGTTTTTATTTTTGTATTTAATTTTGCTATTATAGCCACAACAGAAATACGAGTACCTCTTCTGTAAAAATTTCAACCGTCTAGCTATCACTATTTATGAGGTACAGCCTGGTGACTGAACAGATGGACAGTGCAGTCTCTAATAAGCCTTAAAAATTACAGCCATACAGTACATAGATGTGTACTTACACCAACACGCTTTATAATAACTATAGAACGCTATCTAATATAATTTAAGCATAAATAGTTTCTTGACTTCATTTCATTTTACACACACACACACTTGGTCATACATGCACGACGGCTAGTACCGTTTGACCCTTTTGAAGGACATTACTGATGGGATCAGAGTAAGTCTTTCACAGGTGTCCTTGAATCAAAATAATAATGAAGTAGAGCATTTATCCAATCATTGTCAGCTACTGACAGTCAATCAATAGTCCAATTTAATTAAGAATGGATTTTTTTTTATAATATTCACATTATGTTTAAGTACAATAGAGTAAGTTCAATCGCCTTGAACAATAAGAGTCCCAACATTTTAATAGTACTTGCTCACACTATGATTATTTCTGTATTTTTACCGGCTTTTTTTTTTTTGCGGCAAAAGGGATTAGTGATTTTTATTCTAAAATAAATCATAATAATTTATGTGATGGTATATTTAGTCACTGCAAGATTTAGACTGAAAACCGGCACTGTAGCTTATAGTTGCAAGTCTTCCTTCCATAGCCACTCAAGTCCATAGAATTAATATTTGTAAAGATCACCGAGGGACTGTTTACTCCGTAAGTTTAGTAATACACACAAAGTTTCAAATCTTACCTAACTACAATATTAGTCTCGAAATAGAAAACGTTCAAACACGCTTTGATCGGTCCGTCCATCCGTCGATTAGATTGTCTCCTCCATTCACGGTTAGACATAGGCCTTCTAATACAAAACCATAATGTGCAGTCCTTCCCCACTTTTAATACTGCAAAATTGATGATATCATGCCTCCACTTTGTTAACTATCAACCTACGTGGCGTTGCGACATCCAGTATGATGGTCACTGCTTCAGAACCTTTCTTCTTCGATTATTTTCAAATAATTGAGCCATGTGGTCCCTTCTTAAAATTTCAGCGTGATAATCCTTCGGGTTACGTCGAAGAAACCGTTCTTCTACGGGTCTTCGTAGATTAGTACCAAGAACAGCCCTCTTCATAGCACGCTGCGCGACTCCAGGGGCCCAAGTCTGCTAATGAATTGTGTCACACTGGTAGCTCAATGACACCATTATAACCACAAAAAATTAACAATAGACTATAAGCCACGCAAATCGATAATGCGCTGGAACCTTGTCAAATTAACGCCCTTGTAACGTCATCAGCAAAGAAAAAATACAGCTAACAAAATGTTATATTCTCATCTATACGTCACTATGACGTCACCAATATGGCCGCCAGGCGCATTACCAATTTGTGTGGCTTATACCACACTTGATAAAATTCGCCACTAAGCAATCAGTTACTTTTACTTTTGTGGTTATAATGGTGTCATTGAGCTACCATTGTGCCACAATTCATTAGCAGACTTGGGCCCCACGTTTTGTTATACCACACAAATACCAGTTCGATAAACAAATGCGCAGGCGCACATTGATTAATATCCCCGTCTTGTTTAATTAACAATGGCGATTATAAAACATTCATGTGTTAATGTATGATTTAATATCTTTTACTGTTAAGTGTTTATTGAAATTATATTAATGATTCATTTAAATATAAAATATGGTCATAAATTACAGAAAAAATAGACACGCGCTGTTTAGGAGCCGGTTTGATTTTATACATTTATGATTTTGTGATTTTTAACTTAATTTGAAAGAAAGAAAACTCTAAACTAAACTCTATGCCATCACGCTTGGTCAGCGTGACCGTGGTAGAGCAAATACCCTATACCCAATATGATGGAGGCCTGTGCCCGATAGTTAAACATCTATGGGATGTGTTGAAGACCCTTAACCATTCTTCTAGCCACTAAATTAGAAATATAATGTCTAAGACTAAGAATAAGACATTTACAAAGAACATACAATTGTCTATTTTCTGGATGGTAAGCAAAATAGCTTTAAAAAGATTGTAGATATTTTCACCCATAAGCCACCCAGTACAAAAATTAATTGAAACAAAATGTTAAGGCTTCAAGGGACATAGGATGATTTAAGGCGCGTGTAGTGAGTGCATTGTAAAGGTACGCCTACAGTAGCGACCTACAGTGCGACGATCGGTTAGATCGGCCCGCCCGCACAGCTGACCGATGATGCTCAATATTACGGAGAGAGATTTTACAAATTACTTTTCGATTTTAATTTTTACTTGAAGAATATCCCCCAATCTAAAATCTGACCATCCACTTCAAACAGCCACTCATTTCGGTTACTTGATTTAGAAAAATGAAAATAAAAATTGGGAAGCTAGAACAATATTTTTTAAACCAACTCTATACAGAAACCATCGATTAATGTCTATTAAATTATTAGCTGCATTCCTAAGTATCACGCGAACCAAGTCAAAACAGATAGTGGTTTATAGAAAGTCCATCTCCTCACTTAGTTAGCTCAACATTAACATAGAATAACTAAAAGCCAGTAACAAATAAGGTAACATCCATTCAGTTATTGTGGTGCACATTTTAAATAATAATTGAATCAATTGTGCTTACTATCGGCCATTGATTAATATGCGTTAAAAATATATTCAATAAGTTACCAAGTATCCTTTATTATCGCATTATTTATGTAAATATAAGTGGGTGTATACCTTTATTTGATAGTTGTGCTTGTAAAGATGAAGAAATTTAATTTGTTAATGTGTTTTATGGAGTACTAGTTGTTGCCTGAGTCTGTGTACGCGTGGAATTTTAAAAATCAAACCTTAACAAACAGAAGTTTACTATACCGCTCAATAGATGGCGGTGTACTAATTTTTTATCGCCTTCGTCTCTTTTTTACAGTTATAAATATAGGGATAGTAAATTGATAACGTCTACAACGTTTTGGATTCTGCCCAAAAAGTTTGTCAATATAATTTTGAAACTACGCTATTAATAATATTAAGGCTTATTACACGTGTCCATATTGAGACCAACCTTCTGTTCGCGACTTGGCATACAACATAAAACACTCACAGAAACTAAAGGTTATTTAGTGAAAAAAATTAGGTTTCATTCACTACTTTTGGAGAAGTAGTACTTCTCTCTCTCTCCAGCCCACTGTTGGGCACAGGCATTTTCCACTTTGGGAGGGATTATGGTCTACTGTGCCGCGCTCTCCAGGCGTAGTGGCACAGGGTTTATTTTCGAATATACCGTCTCTCACAGAGGGTATTATCTGTGTGCAATATCCCTTAGCTGACTTTTACAACACCCTTGGGAGGAGATGGGGTGGTGACACTTGTATTCTTAATCCGTCACCACACGGAGATAGTACTTACTTAATACTTATCTTTTTTGTGTAACCCGAAGTTCCACTTCCGTATGTCCAGAGTTCCCACTTTTATTGCCTTTAATGGTCTATATAAACCATAGATGTAGACTGATCATCAAACCTATCCGATATGCATACAAAATTTCATAAATATCAATTGAGCTATTTCAGAGAAGTTTAGAAATAAAAACTGCGACGCGAGAAACGCGATTTAAATTCCTTAAACAAACTACAAAGTAACTTCTAGCAAGATACAAAAAATATATCAGACATTTGATATTTTCTTGGCAATTATATTAGAATTTTAATTAGTTTAATAATAAATAGATATTGCTGTTGGTCTGTCAATGTGACCGATTGGAGAGTCATAACGATTTATTAGGGGACCAATCTTAATGACTACTCGATTGCAGATAACACATTTTAATGGATAGATTAAAATTTTAAAGAAAGGACACACGTTTATGATTATTTTAATACATTTTTACCTGCACTAATATGAAATCTGATAGTATTTTATTTACTTTTAAGAAATTTTTGTGATATATAGATTTTTTAAATATAATATTTTCTAACACTTGCGCGACTCATTTGTTTAAATAAAACTACTTTTTACAGATTTAGACTTTGCATTCACCATGGTCACAGGTGAGTCTCCCCTGTGACCATGGTGACTGCAAAGGCTCCGAAACGTCGGGCCAAAATTTAAAACAAATATACGCATCTAAATCCGTAAAAAGTAGTTTTATTTTTAAATATATTTAAGTTTTCTTATGCTTGTCTCTGTATTGGAAGTCTCGAGTTCAAATCATGAGTCAGTTAAAAAAGAATTTCATTATATTCTGCTAAATAATAATTACACTAAGATTTTAATTTAGCTGATGACGTATTGGCTTAATTATTGTTTGTACAGCGAAAGAAAAACGTTAAAGATTAAAAACAGAGAGACTTAAATTCCATCCTGTAGACTTTCAAAGCGAGGTCCTATTCATAATGAATGTAGTTAGTTACTGCCTGCTAATTGCCAATAGAGACATGTAAAATCTTAATTATTCGTAAAAAATCTCATAATTATTCCACTATAGTCTGTCAAGCGAGTCTAGTCCCATGAAAAAAGCGGGAAATTCAAAAATCTTTCAGGTGTCAACACTGATATAACACGCTAAAAACTTATTGATACTTGAATTTTTAATAAAAAAAAACATATTTGAAATAAATAAAAAAAAGGATTTCAATGTAAGTATTTATTTGTCACAATCAGAACTAAAATCAGAATCAAGAAATTCAATGCCTTCATATGAGAAATCACTGTCAGTATCATCATTACGCACAGAAATGATGAAAGGTTCCAACTCAGTTTCGGATATCCTGTCTCTTACTTTATATTTGTTTTCGACACTAATAGTGTGATCGCTGCATTTTTTCCAATCATTGGCTATGACGCTATTAAAACATTCTTCATCCAAGGTGGCTGAAAAAAATGACAACAATCTTTATAGTAGTTTTCACTTAAAGATGCCCCAGTAAGTTTCAAGGTCATGAACACGACGTCTGGATCTAAACCAAAACGGAAATCGTGATCACATCACAGTAAAATAAAAAAAGTTAGACAATTGTGCTAAAAGTATCAACACGTTGTTGCCAACCTACCTGATGTTGAAACGATTTCATCCAAAAGTCGTCGTTTTTGCGATAACACGTCGTCAGATTCACTCTGTACACGATTATATTTATTAATCATTGTAAACAACAAGCTCCTGACACTACTTTTAATAGGTTTCGGCATTATAACATTAAAAAACTCAACAAAAACCGGATTATTACGAGGTTTCAACAGAATTTGTGACAATCTGTTTGACAGATCATAGTATTGCCATTATAAGAAATCAGTAAAAGGGTTGTGGACTCGACTCGCTTGACAGACTCTATTATCAACGGGCTTCGTGGTGTAGTGGTTCATGTAACGGACTGTCAAACACGAGGTCTGGGGTTCAATTCCCACACGATACAATTATTTGTGCGATATTTAACAAATGTCATACACATGTTTGTACTGCGTCTGGGTATTTCTATAAAAGTGTGTTTTTACATAAAAAAACGTATAAGAACCCATAACACAAGCACAGATATAATTATACAGATACAGCTTACTTTGGGACCAGAGGTCCAGTAGTCATCGTGTAAATGTCCATAAATATTTATTTATTTATCCAACATTGCCCTTATGCAAATTCATTAGGTATTAAACACTTATCTAATCTACAATCAACCTAATCTTTATTAAACGGCAGATGATTCCAGTGCTGTGTGATTATGTTAATTCGATTAATAATCGATAAGAGATATCGATAAATCGTTTGTAAATGACAAGCCGGTGTCTTGTTAATACACAACACTTACATTATAGATGTTTAAAATTAGTTATATTTAGTTCAAAGACCGATTTATGGGGGAAATGATATAATCGAGTTTTGAACTACCTATCTAGTTTCTTTATTTATAAACGATTTATTTGTCATAGTGCCTTGTTATTGTGAGCCGTTATTTCAAGTAATAAGAATATATTTGTATGTGTGTTAGGTTTAAACTTACCTTTACTTGACCACTACAAAAATCTGGAGTGCCTTTATTATGTTTCTTTGTAGGTATGTATATTTAAAACATACGCACCTAGGTAAAAGTGACCAGAAGCGTATTTACCCTAGGGCCATAGCGGCCATGGCCCAGGGCTGCCAGCCTGAGAAGGGCGGCAAAAGCCTTTAAGTTTAAAATTTAGCTCTATCTCTATTAATTTATAGGGTAGCTAATTAAATTGGCCCTGGGCGTCAAATCAAATGGCCCAGGGCGTTGTTTTGCACAATACGCCTCTGCAAGTGAGTAGCGTTTTACAATTTGTTATAACAGACTAGATACTGGATAGTCATTTAAATTTTCAAATCAGACCAGTGCAGTGGTCCCTCAGATTAGCGCGTGAAAAAAATCAACTAACTCTTCAGTTAGAAATATTATGTTACCGGCTAACACTCACTGTTATGGCGTCTGCGACCTTCCAGCATGCACTGACGCATAGTCGCAGACGCCGCTGCCCACTCGTCCTGAAGATGAGGATCGGATATGCTCGAAACCTGGGTCGACATCATCGATCCCAAAACAGTGAGTGTTAGACAGTAACATAATATTTCTAATACGACTCAAACTCACGAAAATTTCAGTACAAAAACCGCTTCAGTTTTATAATGTTAATACAGATTATTTTTTTAATTAAAAAAAATGGAATAAATGCCATACTGTAGTAAATTTGTTATTTATACTTTCAGTTATAAGAAAAGTCGACTACCGTTTCAAGGCAATTCATTTTAAACCGTAAAAGGCAGCTAAAACATGACCAGATCGGTATTTCGCGCTTTCATATCATTGGAGTATCTGTAAGGCTGTGTTTACGTGTATTTAGGCTTGAAGATAGTATATAGCTTCTGTCCGTGTGGTGGCGAATTAAGAATAAAAGTTTCACTATCCGTTTTTCTTCCCAAGGTGCTGTAAAAGCTAGCGAAGGGATATTATGAACAGTTATCATTAACCTTTGCCAACACACCTGGTCAGCGTGACATAATAGACCATACCCATTCCCAAAAAGGAGGAGGTTCGTGTCCAACAGTGGACGTTAATAGGCTGGAGAGAGGGAGAGAGAGAGGGAGAAAGAGAGAGATACTCATTTATTTACAAAAACTACAAATATTTTGCAAAAGACTTTAACTTAATACATTAAGCGACCATAGTATTCACCCTGCAGATCCTGAGAATCTGGTTTTCTATCTCTCGCATATTTTCATTTTATATAGTATATGAATTAAGAATACAAATGACACCATCCTATTACCTCCAAGACTATTGATAAAAGTTGTACAAAGAGTTTGTCTGTTGTTCTATATGATTCATTCATTCTTGTCGAACTTACGCCTAGATCATGACGGTTTATGAGAGCTTTTAAGCCGTAACTATCTATCTATCAATAATTATCAGTGCTAATAATAAAGAGTTAACGTTTGTAATATTTATGTAGAGAGCAATCTACGAAAGTAAGGGTCTGATCATAAAATATTTTAAATTATGTCTTTACTATCTGTTGCCCGCAACTTCGCACGCGTGGAATATAAAAAAATTGAAAAAACCTTAGCAAATTTTACCAATAGAGCCATCCTCTGAAACCATTCTATCTATTAGAAAAAACCGCATCGTAATCCATTGCGTACTTTTGAAGATATAAGCTCACATAGGGACATACTCATACAAACGAAAATAACGACTTTGTTAATATAATATTTTCTAACACTTGCGCGACTCATCTGTTTAAATAAAACTACTTTTTACGGATTTAGACTCGTATTACATTGAAAAACACAGGTATTAAACGCGTTAAAATTTTTAGAATAGGTGTTAAGCACCTACCTTTTTGCCGACGTTTCGACCGAGTTGCATCGGCCGTGGTCACGGGCTGACAGCTAAAAAACATTCTAATAACTTCAATCGGGAAGATGGCTTCAAATTATCTACAGTGTGGAATCCAGTGATTGCAAAAACGCTACCTCTTTGTTCGCGGTCGGCTAACTACCAGAATACGGCTGTGGTACGGAATAGGGACACCGCTAGTGTTGTGTGTGTGGGTAGTTGGAAAAATTGTTCGACGGTGGATGAAGAGTTCACCTCAGAGGGGGAGGCGTGACACCGCATATCCAGTCAGCCCGTGACCACGGCCGATGCAACTCGGTCGAAACGTCAGCAAAAAGGTAGGTGCTTAACACCTATACTAAAAATTTAAACGCGTTTAATACCTGTGTTTTTCAATGTAATAAAATGCAACGCGAAAGTTTAAAAGTGTATGTTAGACTCGTATATTTGTTTTAAATTTTGGCCCGATTTTTCGGAGATTTTGCAGTCACCATGATCACGGGTGAGACCATGGTGACTGCAAACGAAACGTCGGGTCAAAATTTAAAACAAATATACGCGTCTAAATCCGTAAAAAGTAGTTTCATTTAAACGACTTTGTTTTATAATAAGTATAGATGTAGTGTTTCCGAATGTCCAGGCGTACGAAACCACATGCAAGAACTAGTATTAAATAACACCAATGTGAATAATTCCTTATATATAAAATTCTTTTACAATCTGTATATTTCACACTAAAATGCGAGTAATGTCACTCGCAGCTCCAATTTCACGAATTTCTATTGAGATAACGATTTATTAAGTGCTAAGGTAATAACTTATGTTTGTTTCGTGTTACTTATGTTAATGATAATTATATTTATTGATATTGCAACTTCCGTTAAATAAATACATTACTTTTATTGTAGATTAAGGATCTACATCAATATTATCGTATATCATCGCCGACACGTACATATTAACACAGCCAGTAGGCACAGAAAATGAAGAATTAGGGATACTTTTCCCATATGACGGGCCTCGTGGTGTAGTGGTTCTGGTAACGGACTGCCGATCAAGAGGTCGCGGGTTCGATTCCCGCTCGGGACAATCATTTGTGTTCTTTTTCTAATTGTCATACAAATGTTTGTACTGCGTCTGGGTGTTTCTATGTATTATAAGTATGTATTTACAAAAGAAAAGTAGTTTATGTATTATATCCGTATTCTGGTACCCATAACACAAGCATATAAGCTTAGCTTGGGACCAGAGGACGTTGTGTGAAATGTCCATGAATATTTATATTTATTTATTTACTCAAAATCTACTAAATATATTTTAATTCTGATTTACGTGTTTCTATATATAATAGTTACTTATGTTTTGAAAGTTATTTCATAAGTTAATACGCGATAATAGACCGACAAATGAAAAAAATAAAAAATAAGAAAGGTTGTTTCGCTAAGATTTTCTATCGAGAAAACTTTTTTCAATCGCGATTCTGAGTTTATGCAATCCTAGATTATATATTGAAAAAACATATACTTAAAAATTAGAGCTCTAGCCATTCAATCTAAAGAAAAAATGAAAACTTCGTACGTAGAAAAATGCACGAAGCTATTTTGGTATCCTCTTAATAATATAGGTAGCTAAAACACCAAAGTAAGAAAGAAAGGGCCATTTTTTTATTTACCTTTTAAGCTTAGCTTGAGACCAGAGGACGTTTTGTGAAATGTCCATGAATATTTATTTATTTACTAGCTAACCCGGCAAACGTTGTTTTGCCATACAAATGTTAGAGGTGGACAACCCTTATCACTTAGGGATATGAAAAATAGATAGTAGCCGATTCTCAGACCTACTGAATATGCATGTAAAATTTCTAAAAAATCGGTCAAGCCGTTTCGGAGGAGTATGAGAACGAACATTGTGACACGAGAATTTTATATATTAGATTTATTTATGCTGGTTATATTATGGCAACGAACTAAGTAAACAAATGTCACCCCATGTCCTCCCCAGAAAAGCAGAACCTTAATCTATGAGAGATGGAAAGCTGCAAATATGTAAATCAATCACCGTACTGAAATGATTAGATTCGAATAAAAACGTTTAATTAATTTTTAAACTATAATCATCATCAAACCGTCACACCACCCTGTTGCCTTGGGGGTAGGTAGAGTCCATAGAGCGCCATCTACTACGATCCAAACAATGTTTAAACTCTTAAATGTTTTATTCATAAAAAACTAGATATTTCCTCCATATAAGTGTGGTGTGTCAATTTTCACACACTTCGATGTAGTAAAAGGAATAGTAATTTACGCCTTACAAGTCTATCTTACATATAGTAGTTCTAGAACCTCCAAAACGTCGGGATCGATATAAAATCCAAATAAAAACTGCAAAGAATCTTACCATAGTAAAATTCAACGCACTTGTTGTAAATATTATACAATAACTAAAACAAAACAAAAAACAATATGAATAGTACACATAGGACAAGATTAATTGCCAATATAGAGGATAACATGACAAACAAACAAACAAACAGCACGACACGGGTCCCAATATGCGAGCAATAATTTTAAGGTTCGCTGTTACTCCTACGTATGGCAACTTTCGAAGGAGTATTCTGTAAACTTATAACGACATCGCTTTGAAATTGATATAAGGTAAAAAAAAAAATGTATTTGCATCACATTGTTTTATGTATTTCCCTGGGCCCCGCGGTAGTAATACTGTGACGAAGGAGTCATCGTCTGATCAAATAATATTAAATAAATAGGTGAAATTTAATTAGCTACCGAAAAATTTTAAATTTGGCAAAGAAGTGAACTCTATCATGCTGCTATATCTATATGCGAATACCTTAATATGAAAAACTCTAATAAGAAATAAGAAAAACTCGTAATCTCGTAACTTTATCACAAGGGTCGATATAGCTTAATTTAGACCCAGAAGATATTGGTATCGATTCTACGTACAGAACTAAACTTAATTAAAATATTAAAATTGATAGTGTCAATAACACATATCGGCAATGTTAACACAACAATTATAAACCACCCTGGTCGAAGACACTGACGAATAGTTTGCAAACCGGTCAAATTCTAATCCCCACTAGTATTTTCTCTCCAGTTTATGATACTAGCATCACATACATTGGCAGAGTCAATAAAAAAAAGTACAAAGCCATAAATCAAGAAGAAGAAGAAGAAGAACAGAACAAATTTATTAGAAAATGTGTCAATTATAAAGATTTTAAATAATAAAAAATTGCACAATGAAATAGCCAATTCATAAAAGTACGCCATAGTTGTTTTCATTTTTTAGTTTAGTTAAGTTTAGTTGTGCACGTCGAATTGGTACCATTGTTTAAAATGTTATACTCTCTCCCCAGCCCATCAACGTCCCACTGTTGGGCACGGGCCTCCTCCACTTTGGGATGGATTATGATCTACTGTGCCGCACTAACCAGGCGTTTTGGCACAGGGTTTATTTTCGAGTTTTCCGTCTCTGACAGAGAATGTCATCTGTGTGCGTAATATCCCTTAGCTGACTTTTACAGCACCTTTGGGAGGAGATGGGGAGGTGACACTTGTATTCTTAATCCGTTACCATACGGACACGAAATGTTTTACACTGAATATTAATTCATTCACTAAACATTACAATTTTCTATATCTGTTTCCATGGCCAACTGCTTAAAACTATCAAATTACATGCATATATGAATTACGAAGTGTAAAACTAACGATATGATCATTTATATTATTTTACCATGAGGCTATTAGAAGTGTAATATTAAGCACGGTGGACAGGATGACAGGTGACAATAACTCCTCACCTGCTGAACAATTTTTGAGGAAATCTTTTCAAACATTTTTATAGCTTACATGTGTAAGCTAGCTTTAATTTTATTAGTCATTATTCCTTATGGCTTGCATTACTAATACATTCCTTAAAGCGGTGTTTTTTGATTTTGCTATTACACATTGCAATTGAATGTAATTGTAGAGTTAAAAATGTTTCAAATTCTTTACCAATTATCTTTATTAACTTCATTGTATTAATCTTTACTTATTATATAACAAAGTCGGTATTTTTGTATGTATGTCCCTATATGAGCTTTCATCTACGAAAGTACGCAACGGATTTTGATGAGGTTGTTTTAAATTTTGATAACTTTTTTGTATAATTTGTCAAGGTTTGGTGTATATTTCATACTAGTTACGTAGCTACATCGTACGCTTGGAAATAGAAAAAAAATTGCCGTTTTTGCTACATTATTGGCTAATGTTTCGCTCTTATTAGTAGCAGCGTGATGTTATATAGTCTATAGCTTTCCTCGATAAATGTACTATCTAACACTGAAATAATTTTTCAAATCGTACCAGTGATTCCTGAGATAAGAGCGTTCGAACAAACAAACTCTTCAGCTTTAATAATATTAACATGAATAAACTAAATAAACTAAATTATAATGGAAAAAATGATAACCATAAGTGGGACTTGAACCCGCGACCTCGGAATGCCGTTCCGTCGCTCTCCCAACTGAGCTATTATGGTCAATCAATGCGAGTTTTAACACCGTGCGATGTTTTTTCGTACATTAATAAATTAATGTAGAAATATTAACATGAAATAAAGTTAACAGAATAGTGTTGTTCGATCATGTCTGCTACGTATCGACTTGAAGGATTGGCTTACCCTAAGGCTTTAAATCAAACAGTCGATAAAAAGCTAAATGTTGGACGATTGCAAGGCGAGAACTCTTGCGCATAAATTTATGTGGTACTGATAAATTAGGAGACGCGAATCGTGAGTTATGGTCGCTGTATGTCCACAAGGTTTGATGTTCTGTAGTTCACCGCGTATAAACAAGATGTATTATGTTTTTACTCGGTTGTAATAAAACAGGGGCAATGAAATTTTACAATATTCATTTTAGTCGTATTTTCTCTGATTACTTCGATATTAATTTAATTAATCCATCATCATTTTGACGTGTTGTCTAGTGGTTTATATATATAACAACAATTCTAATGCGTCAGATACTTCAATATTTTAAAAAAAAAATTTTATATAACCAAATGCTCTGCTGAATTTCTTGCGCCGGTTCTTCTCAATTGATTGCATGTCCAGAACCGGTGGTAAGGGAAATAATTTTGGACTTGTCCTAAGTACATAATTTAATCATAATCATAATCTTTATTAGTGTGAAATTGGGTACAAGAGATGTTAAAATAAAATAAAAATAAGCTCTCCAAAATCTGCCGGTAGGCTTACACCATTGCTTTAGTTGATTCGTTCCAATTAGAATCGTCAAACGAGGTAACAGTTATTGAATAAAATGTAATGTCTAAAAACAGTCAATATTTTCAAATCAATTTAAATAATAAATGAATAATAAGCTTCATTTACAGTCATACATCACACACTTATGAGTCAATATTATTTCATTTCATTTATAATACAATTTCTAATAATTTATTTCATAATTTATCAGGTAAATATTCGGCAACACTATAATAAGCTTTTTCCAAAAGTAAGGCCTTAATTTTTGTCTTAAAGTTATTCAATGAATTTATTTCTAGAATACTTTTGGGCAAATGATTATACAAACGTGACGCCATACACAATATACTATTATTTAAAAAAGCAGTTTTATTACTCGGGCAACAGATCTTGTCTTTATGTCGTCTACTATTATATTTGTCAAAGAGATATATATATATATAGTGATATGTGATCTTATGAAACTTACTGTTTCATAAGTTTATGCTAAAATTGTGTCTACATGATTAAATGACTTTTATTTCATTTCATTTTACATAACCTAACTTAAATTGCACCAATAATGGTGTGTTCTGATAGCTGTTTAGTTGTGCACATTCACATTATTTGATATCGTTAATTCCATATTTCACAGCATTAACAATAAAATAGTCCGTGTGGTGACGGATTAAGAATACACGTGTCACCACCTCATCTCCTCCTCAGGGTGCTGTAAAAGCCAGCTAAGGAATATTTTACACAGATGACATCCTCTGTGAGAGATGGAAAACTCGAAGGTAAACCCTGTGCCAACACTCCTGGTCAGCGCGGCACAGTAGACCATAATCCCTCTGAAAATGGAGGAGGCCCGTGCCTAACAGTGGGACGTAAATGGGTTGGAGAGAGAGACAGAATAATAAAAAAAAGTTCAACCGACTTCATATGCCTTTAAAATTTGAGGGTTTTCCTCGATTTCTCAGGAAATAACCATCAGATCCTGACCTGGTGCCAATGGGACCAAACGGGAACCACCAGCTTTTAAATAAAAAAAAGAATCATTAAAATAGCTTCGCCCAAATAAAAGTTATGAGGTAACAAACATAAAAAAAAATATACAGACGAATTGAGAAACTCTTCCTTTTTTGAAGTCGGTTAATAAGAAAGTCCCGTTAACATTTTCGGACTGTGCTATTGATACTTTTAATTTTTATTTTTATTTAAGTTTTTAAGTAGTGTCAAGAGAATTGGTACCATTATTACGATATATTTATTTATTAGTCGCGACTACACAATCATTTATGTCCTCATAACACAAATAATAATGTTAGTCACTTATTAGACTAGACGGTGTCATATAACAATTTGACGTTAGACGGGTTTCCTCTAACAATTCAGATCATCACACATGTTTACTCATCATTTTGGAGATTGCCTAGAGTACACTGCGGGACAAAAATAATAATAAATTTTTTTTTATTAGAAAACTAGCTGTTTCCCGCAACATTATACATAAGACATCCTCTTGAACAACTCTCTCATTTAAAAAAAATCGCATTAACATCTGTTGCGTAGTTTGAAACATATAATCACACAGAGGAACATACAAAAATACAAAAATGACGACTTTATTTTATATTAAGTAAAGATAGTAATTTCTTGATTTTGCAATTGATTGATTGATTTGTTAAGTAAAGTTTTGGAATTCTTTCTAAATATGATATATTTTATATTCCGTGTAGTGTAGGGGATGAATGGTAAATGGTATCTACGATGATGATTTACATTTTTACTTAATATTAAACAGAGTCGTTATTTTTGTATGTATGTATATCTCTACGTGAGCTTATAATCTTCAATACTACGCATCGGATTTTGATGCGGTTTCTTACAATAGATGGAGTAGTTTAAGAGAATGGCTTTTTTGTATTTATTATATTCCATGCGTACGAATTCGTGAGCAAAGAGCTAGTACATTATAATGAGAGAGGAGTAAGAGAGACAGTGCAGAGGAGTACTGGTCTAAAACAAAACCTTGTAACTTTACTTTTACATTCAAACTAATACATTAGCACTGTGTGCTAATAAAATTTATATGACACATTATTTTTACCTTTAGTATACAGATATACCAACAAATACCATTCTGCAATAAAATTGATTACAAACTAACTGAACATCCTGCGCCTACGCTGCGCCCGCGCATACCGTACTGCTGTCGATTCAATGAGTTTATTTATGTTATTATGCTATTGGAGTATTCTATATGACATACTTAATAAACGACTTATTTTTTTGATAAATTTCATCTTATTAGAAGTGATTTAGGCTTCTTTTATTAAATTGAACTAGCTAATACCTGCGGTTTCATCAGTATGTAGTGTTTTCAGCTTAATGATAGCAAGCCAATGTGCTATTCTGATCTGTGGGCTATACACGAGTAAAGTTTCATCAAAATCCATTCGGTGGTTTTTAAGTAAATAAGCAGCAAACAATGATGACCGTTGGTGAAGGAAGGTCGTCGAGTGGCGACCAGGCACCGGACGACTCACCGTGGGGCGGCCCATAAAAATGGTATATGACTATGGTAAAATATTCTGGATGCAATTGGCGCGAGAGATTTTGATGGAACCAGAGAAAGAAAAAAACATCAATCAAATCGTCAGACAAAGGTTAATGGATCGGACCCATCCAGTGCTACATTTATACATTTTTAAAATGTTTTGCATTTATTGTTATTAGTAGATTTTGATATCACTGTATGCAAGCGGTACAAGATGGCGTATTGTGGCGTTTTATGGGAGAAACAACAATCCATCTCTTACAAAAAAGCCTCTTGAATTTATAAACAAATAAATAAATATTCACGGACATTCCACATAACGTCCTCTGGTCCCAAGCTAAGCTTACATGCTTGTGTTATGAGTACCAGAATACGGATATACTACATATACTACTTTTCTTTTGTACATACATACTTATAATACATTGAAACACCCAAACGCAGAACAGACATTTGTATGACATTTATAAACATTATACAAATGATAGTCCCGAGCGGGAATCGAACCCATGACCTCGTGAACGGCAGCCCGTTACGTGAACCACTGGACCACGAAGCCCGTCAATGATGATTATGATCCCGAACATTAATTAAATTACATATTTGGCGTAGGTATCTATATCTTAAATATTGGCTAAATACAGCATTAAATAACTCATCGTATCGTATCAAAAACCCATTAATAAATAAACTTGTTAATCTATTTCTTATGTAAAAAGACATAAAATGAGCCATTATTTATAAATTATATCAGGAATTAAATAAATCACTTTGATTGCAGTTGGCCTTGTATGTTTTGGCTTCTTTTGGCAAAGACTGATAGTTTTCACATATCTTTATACATTGAAAAATCGGTATATATATGTTTTTGCGTAAAACAAGGATATAATTTGTAAGAAAACATAAGTAATGCATGTATCAATGTGAGGAAGAAGTCGTATAAATGTCATTGAGGAACTAGAGGAAGAATTTATTTCAGATACTACAAGTAGTGGACATGAGGTCTTTTCAGTACCTAACTTATGTATGCAGACCAGACTGTTCTGAATGATATTTTAGGTTAGAAGTTATAACATGATCAACAGAATACTTAAATAATGCGGAATAATGCATTGAGTATTCGTATTTGAATTTTAAACATAAAACATCAAGATTGGTTTTGTTGATTCAACTAGCTGTTGCCCGCAACTTTGATTGCGTAGAATTTAGTAACCGAACCTTAACAAATTATACAAGAAACCCATCCTCTTGAACCACTATATACCTATTAAAATAAATCGCATTAAAATCCGTTAAGTAGTTTTGAAGATATAAGCTCACATAGGGACATATTTACAAAAATAATGATTTTGTTTTTTAAGAAGATAATGATAGCAGGAAACCATTGGATGAGAGTGGCGCAAAACCATGATGTGGTTTTTAGAAGATGTTTGTTTAGCAGTGGATGGAAAAAGGCGTATGGATGGATGAAATGACTTAAAGCAGACTTGACAAAAAGCAGTTTTTGAAATATTTGACCTATCGACTTGTTTTGTATCCTCAACTTTCGATATGCCTTAAATTCTGTAGCTGTACATACCAGAAATCTTAAAATTCGGCGTGACGAACGAGATCTCAAAACACCTCCGTCCTCGTATCAATACTCGGTTATCGGGGATCAGGGAGACACCGAAACGCATTGATTTATATGAGAAATTAACTATTAAACACGAACAAAACCAAACCATAAAACTAGTTAAGAAGATTCACATTCATTTCTCACTTAACCGAGATTTTATTGCAACCAAAGTTGTTTCAAAAAGAACTTTAACTAAAAGTTATAAAGTTTTAGTTAGTTTGATAGATATTAAGATGGCATGCCACCTATGAAGAATACGCCACTTTCGAGTGATTTATACTCGATACGGCGTATTAAATGTTTTGTTTTGGTTTTTATAAAATGTAAAATTCTGTTATTTATTATACAAAATCGAGAGGTCCCGATTAAATTATGTCCGATACTATTAAGATTTATGACTTAATGTTTTGTTGCTTCCTCTACTTATAAGAATTAAAATTTGTATTTTTTGTTTCGCAGCTCTAAAATTGTGGTCAACTTTTTTTGGCCTCCATTGTACTACTGACAGACGTTTTGACGCAACGTTTTTTTGTTTCCTTTTTATCATGTTAATTAGATTTAAATCTTTTACAAAACGAGACATTTTTGTAGAAATTAACAATGAAATTGTGATACTTTTGAATTCGGCTTGATGGGCAAAGTTGGTATTATATTCTGCTATGGTTAAAAAAGGCTATTAGATGAACAAGTAAAGTTTATAGCGCCGAAAAACACAAACGAATGATAAACAAGACAGCAGTTGAAATAATCTCTTTTTCTTGCTCTGCAGTCCATTAATGTTCCACTGCTGTGCACGGGCTTCCTCCACGAATTAAGGTCTACTGTTCCGTACTGACGTGTTGACTTAGGATATGGTTTCGAGTTTTCCGTCTCTCAAAGAGACTATTAACTGTGTACAATATCCCTTATCCCATTTCAATAACCTATCTACAAAGAACTGAAAATATATTTTTAAAATCACAGATCTACTAGATGGAGTGTCTATGGCTAAATCGCTCACTCGGCTTGAAACCATACAAAAATCTATGTGTGCATGAAATATGTATCTATGTGTATCTTTAATACAAGCTATACCTCATATTAAACATTATGATTTAGCATTGCTTAATTTACGTGTCTTCAAGAATGAACGCATACCCACTATCTGATATAACTTTGTTTATAACAATATAATATCTTTACAAACATATGCTATATATATTAATTTTAAATAATAGCCCAGGTACATTTGCTACTGTAATGTAAATATTTTTGTTTTCATTTTTAGGGTTTTTTATATTCTTTCATCAAAAGCATTGTTTACAACCTACAATAAACGATATTATGGTATTTGTAATGGCGGAAGATTACAATATGTCGGTGCTGCGCAGGCGCAACTACAGAACAAACAAGTATGGCGGCAATATGCTTGATTAAACACACATTCGGTGTTGGAACGATGCTTTAATTAGAACTAGACTAGAGATTGATGTATCGATAAATTAAATATCGATATCTGCGGCAAGATATGATTGGTGATAGTGTAATTTTTTTAGCCGCGTTAAAAATAAAATACAAAAGCGTAGCGGCCTGTGTACTTTATTGAGTTTTCTTCGGCAGTTCTATAACCTCCATCATTTTGTATTAATCTATACTAGTATTAAAAAACTAAAGCGTTTGTTTGTTTATTTGAACACGCTAATCTCTGAACAAAACACCAGTTCCAGATGAAAAAATCTTTATGTGTTGGATAGTCCACTTATCGAGGAAGGCTATCTAGGCTAAATAACATCACGCTGCGCGCAATAGGAGTGAAGCATTATTGAACAATGTTGCATAAACGGGAAATGTTTCCCTAAATTCCGCGGGTATCGCGAGCAACAGCTAGTTTTTATAAGATTTGCAGTGTTAACAGGGCCCTATATAGATTTACCTACCTACCTAACTAATATTAATAAGGTCAAAAGTTTGTAAAGTTGTATGGGTGTCGTGAAGGTTAAATTAATTACTGAACGAATTTTCATAAAACTTTATACCATAATTATCTTCACTCTTAAATCCAAGGAACGAGACCGTAACTATAAAGATGATTGAAACACATATTTTATCACATACAATGTTTAAATTTAATTACAGAATGATTTTATTAAGTATTTACAAAATGTAGTAAAATGTATTATTTCCATATTTTCTTTCATAAAATATTATGTGATGTGTCATTTATGTGTTGCTATGTTTGTCTAGTGACATCAGAGTATGTGATCACCAATCCGTTTGCCAATTGTAATGATTACTACAATATCCGCACTACGTTCTGTAAAATTATTCAATAGAAATTGTTTCTGGGTGGAATCATAACTATTTATAAATCATCATTACAGAAGTATTTACATAATATATATTGTGAAATTAATTTTGTGAAAGCGATTATGAAAGAAAGTGGAGTAAACAAAGATAAAACATCAGAAAGAATATGGAAAAAGACCATGTTAATCTCTCTGCCGGCGTATTATGAGCTTTTTAAAATCATTCAAGTTCCAGACAAGCCGTAAACTGCATGGCTGAATTAGGTATTATGGCTAAATAAAACTTTTAGTTGAAAATTTTTAGTTAGTACTTTAACTTTTAGTTGTACCTTCTCCTTAAACATATTAATGTATGACTGGTTTAGCGAACTGACTGACTAATAATTTGTTCATAATACGAATTTCCCAGACAGTTCATTTCACGGCGTAAACTGCCTTTACATAAAAGCTCATAATACGGCCGCTGATCCAAGTAAAGGGATAAAAAATGTCATAAGTTCAAAAATTAAAAACATGCTTGAAAATCTTATGCACAGATTTTGTAAATTATTACATTGTTCATAATATGTGTGCTACATTTCAGGGCCCTGAGTCGGGTATTTCAACGGTGTCACAACTGTACCATTATTGTCCCATTATGGTGCAATAGTAAAGTTTTTGGTAGTCTACTATTAATGTGTCGTCATAACGACTTCATCATTGTCTTACAATTGTCAAAGTGACATAAATTGCTAGTCTCGTACACAACTGCTTCACAATTGCAATTCAATGACTGAAATGTTTCGGTAGTCTGCTATTTTGAATTTGACAGTAATATTTTTAAATTGTCCTGTGTCGACAGATTGCCATAAATAAAAAATAGATAGATAGAAATATTAGAAATTGTTCTTTGTAATTTATTGCAATTTACTAATCTCCTAAACTTCACATTGCTTTTTATACTAATAAATAGTATGTACAAATATATTTAAACGAAGTCTAGCATGATTAAATGTTTAAATTTATTAGTAGTTTTTCGAAAATCACTTCAACTAACGCATTTTTTAAAAACGGCAACACATACATACCATTCTAACACAATCCATAGATAAAAGAGACCGAAAATTCAATGCATAGATAAAAGAGATCGACAATTCTATTACCATTGAAAGACCGTTATGACGGCATATAGCAGACTACGGATATTTGACTTCAATTGCAACGGTATCGTGCCGGTATTGTGCCGGTATGACAATTGTTCCAAAATAGTGGACTTGAGCACCAGATCAATATGATTATAGGTAAGTGAAAATCACATCACAAAATCATCAACGTTTACGTAGATACGTAGATTAATACATGCATACATAGATAGATATAAGCAAAAGTAATAAAATAAATAAAAATAATTTAAAAAATAAATAAATACAAGTAAATACAAATATAAGACACAATAAAAAACAAAAATAAACACACAAAATATGGCAAAAAGAAATGTTGCACCGAGCCCAAGTAAAGAGTCTAAAACTATCGATAAATCGTATCATAATTACGGTACATCACTAAAGTGTTAATAGCTATAACACCATAGTCATTGAATATGGTCGTAATCGTAATTATTTTTAATTAATAATCAACACGCTTAGAACGGTGCACGTAATAAGGATGTGTAGTGTCGATGTCCTTATATTCTGATGAACTTGCTCTGGTTATGTTTTGTTTACTTTTTAATGGACATTTAAATTAGTCCATGACTGTTATATTGAAACTAATACCAGGAATACTGTCGTCGTGTGTGCGGTTAGCGGCTTATAGCGCGTTACTATCGGTATTATGGATGCTAAACGCAAACGTAGCTAGCATGAATTACTAGTAGCTTGATTTCCTTCTCTCTCCTGCCCATTTACGTCCCACTGTTGGGCACATGCTTCCTCCATTTTGGGAGGGATTATGGTCTACTGTTCCGCGCTAACCAGGCGTATTTGCACAGGTTTTTTTTTCGAGTTTTACGTCTCTCACAGAGGGTGTTATCTAGGGGCAATATCCCTTAGCTGACTTTTACAGCACCCATGGAAGGAGATGGGGTGGTGACACTTGTATTCTTAATCTGTCACCACACGGACAGAAGATTTCATTACTAAACGAAAAATGCATGACAATTATTGAAAATAGCAGTCACTTTTTTGTACATTTCCCACAGCATCCTCTGGTACCAAAGAACCGACAACACAAGCATAGAAATATAGCTTACTTTGGGACCAGAGGAGGTTGTGTGAAATGTCCATTAATATTTATTTATTTATTTTAAAATACATAGTAAACATCCAGACGCAGAACATTTGTGAAACATTTATGAATATCACACAAATGATTGTCCCATGTAAAAATCGAACCCGCGCCTGTTACATAAACCACTAGACCATGAGGCTCGTCGTACACTACTTTGGCATCATTCATCTAACTAAATCTATCATCATCATCATAACATCACGCCTTTATCCCATAGGGATAGGCAGAGACTATAGAGCGCTATCTGCTACGATCCAAACATACTTCCTTGGCTTCATCTACACTCACACATCTGGTCATACATGCCCGACGGTTGTAAGCTAACCTATAAAAACGTGGTCTAAGCATGAGCCTATCACAACCTACATGATCAGCACAACATTGTTACAGTAAATTAATTACTATTCTACTTCAAAGGATCCTTTTGCCTTCTTCTTCTTCCTGCCCTTATCCCAAGCTACTTGGGGTCGGCGCAGTACGTTTTTTCCCTTCAGTCTCTCCTATCAGCCGTCATACTTTCATCTACTCCTTTTCCTTTCATATCGTCTCTCCTACAGTCCATCCATCTTTTGTTTGATCTTTCTCTTCTATGAAATTGTTTTTGAAATTTAAATGATAAAGTCTTACAAATAGGCATAAATAAATAAAAAACCAAAACAGAAATACAATTAAAAGCCTTAAACTAAATGAATAGGTGCACAAAACAACATTATCATAAAATCTAACTTTTCGATTAGGATATCGATATATTATTGATAAAAAAAAACGACTTTTCATTCGAATGGTATCGTAAAATTGAATTTATGCTTGTTTGCCGCTATAAAATGTGTTCGGCTAGTCCCAAAGTGATGACGTAGTAACATAAAATGCTATTATTGATGTAAAGAAGAAACCTGACAAGAGTGTGTTGGAGTCGCCCACGAAGGGTTCCCTACCTTTAATCAAGATATATACGTCATACCGACCCCATATAACGCCATATAACGCCATATAACGGGATAAGAGCAGGAGAATAATGATGATAAGTGTTTGTTGCTGTAGCATCATCTACTATATAAAAATAAGTCGGGTTTTCCTTCCTGACGCTATAACTCCAGAACGCACGGACCGATTTCCACGGTTTTGCATTCGTTGGAAAGGTCTCGGGCTCCGTGAGGTTTATAGTAATTTTTTTTTTCTACTTTTTTTTTGGTATGGCAAAACAGCGTTTGCCGGGAATAAACGAATTGTGAAATTTTCAGGTCTCTTGTTATCACCGTCCCAGAGATACAGCCAGATGATGGACGGACGGACAGCAGTCTCAGTAATAGATACCCGTTTCATCTCCGTTTTCAAAATAATAAAGTATGCATAAAAACTTAACACCATTAATTGTACCATATACTTGGAAATAAATGATTGATTTGATTTACCGTTTTCCTTCCGTGTGGCGACGGATTAAGAATACAAGTGTCACCACCCCATCTCCTCCCAAGGGTGTTGTAAAAGTCAGCTAAGAGATATTGAACACAGATAACATCCTCTGTCAGAGACGGAAATCTCGAAAATAAACCCTGTGCCAAACACGCCTGGTCAGCGCGGCACAGTAGATCATAATCCCTCCAAAGTGGAGGAGGCCCGTGCCCAACAGTGGGACGTAAATGGGCTGGAGACGAGGGATTTACCTTTTTGTACGGAACCCTAAAAAGCTATTTATAGCTTAATAAAGTTTCTGAGTTAAGTAGCTTATCTTAGTATCGATCAGAGAGAATTATTAAACCTTTGGAAATATAACAAGCAATTAAGTTTTTAAAAACCGTTGACAAATTGAGTATATCAAAGTCAAAGATTTTTATTTCAAGTAGGCAAGATATACATTCTGACGGGCTTTGTGGTGGAGTAGTGTATGTAATGGACTGCCGATCACGAGGTCATGTCATACAAATGTTTGTACTGCGTCTGGGTGTTTCTATGTATTATAAGTATGTATTTACGAAAGAAAAGTAGTTTATGTAGTATATCAGTATTCTGGTACCCATAACACAAGCATATAAGCTTAGCTTGGGACCAGAGGACATTGTGTGAAATGTCCATGAATGTTTATTTATTATTTTATTTGTTTATATACATGATCGTCTATATAAGTGTCAACACCCCATTTTTTCCTAGGGGTGCGGTGAAATTCAAGTAAGGGATGTTCAATAATATTTTTCGTGATTTAAGTAAAAGACTTTGACTTCGATCAGAAATCATACTAATTCAATATCTAATCTTATCGATACATGAACCCCCTACGTTAAGGTAACAAAGACGCTATTATGGGTTGTTCAGACACTAGATTTATGTGTAAGGGTTACCCGCCTTCGATTTATGTTCAGTATCTTACAGTAGGGTTTATGGTTAAAAGTGTGGATAGCATAATGTGTAGCGATAATTAAAATGATTGTAATGTTAAGATAGGTACTTTTAAAATTCTAACTAATATGTATTACAACTCTGTGTGTTTATCATACTTTCATGTCAAATCTCCTGAACTATTTTAACAAAAATTTTGTAGAACACCAACAGTGAAAGGACGTGAGCTATTGTAGAAGTCACTATTCTACGCAAAAGTCGCAGGTAAATTAACACATATTCATTTCCGTAAATAAAAGTTTTCAGAATAGACAATCAACAGAACTCTTCAGTAGGAAGAAAGCTCCACGACCAAAATATCAAACCAGTGAGGTAATCTGTTTTATTAAAATATGACTAAAAAAAATAACCGTAGTTGGTTATTTTTTTTAGTCATATTTCCCAAACTCTAATTAAGATCAATAAATTCCATAATAAGCGGCAAAATAATCGATTTTAAATTAAAACGGTTTCTGGGTGCCAAATTAAAATACCATATAATTTCAAATTTGGAATAACAATCATTCCATTCAACATAAATACGAGAGAACGAGAAAAAAAAAAACAACCAATTATTTACGACTAAATAATAAAATTGGTTATAAGACACTTTGACGTAAGAAACGAAATTTTAATGCAATCGATTTAATCCAAAAACCCTTACAATATTGATACCAAAGTTTAATATTATTTAACTCATAAAATGGTTAAACTGACATAATAATTAGCTACGTAGTATATCAAGTAGGATTGCATAAAATCACGGACAAGTTCTGCAATACGCACACTAAATATTACTGTTTACTGGGAAAGAAACCGATAGACTACACGGGTACTGTCCAGTAAAACTTTATGCATCTGAGCTATCACCAACTTACTATTGACCCCTCTCAAGGCGTCGCTGTAAGGCTTTTGGGAGCAAACCATTGATTGATTCTTCCATTAGTAATGTTTCCGTAGATACATGTATTACTATGTATTATAAGTAATATTAGGGTGTTTACTATGTATTATAAGTATGTATTTACAAAAGAAAAGTAGTTTATGTATTATATCCGTATTCTGGTACCCATAACACAAGCATAATAAGCTTAGCTTGGGACCAGAGGACGTTGTGTGAAATGTCCATGAATATTTATTTATTTATTTATTTATTTATTTATTTATACCACAATAATGTTGCTAGATTGGTCTTTTTATTTCCAGAAACAGTTTTTGATGGAGGATTCCCAGTAAAAAAGAAGCAATTAATTCCCCATAAGCTAGCGTTGGGCCCCCGTCTACCTAGAGAGAATAGAGCTCAGCTTAGAGATTATTAGGGCGAGAGTAGCGACGCTTCTCTACGTAGACTGTATAGTAGTAATACTCTAGCTAGGGTAGTCTCGCTAATATTTACACGTTGTAGATTGCTCTATGAGAGTAGCTTTCCGTTATTTAAATCTATCTTGGACGAAGCCTATAAGTCTTGTTCGTATCTACAAACAGCCGTAAGTAAATTATTACCAAATGAATTACAAGTACTGCTGACGTAATGTACATTATTATTTTATTTTAAACATTAACATCTTCCCCATAATTAAGCAAGGCGCAGAGAAATTCCAAAAATCCCTTAATTATTTTAATAATTGACCTAAGGCCCATCAATTTGTAGAGGGCCATAAAATGAGACATATTCAAACATTGAGTTAAATTGCGACACGGTACAAATTTAGTGCCAAAAGGGTTCATATAATTACGCCGCAGCATTCCGGGGCCGATCAGAAACAACGGAATTAAAATGAGAACACTATAAAGGGATCTGTGAATTATAGTCTAAATATCGAGAAGTGCTGAAGGGTTGGGAGTTATAACCTTAATAACTGCAAGGTGGAGGCAGCTGTCTTACCAAATAAGGGTTGGTGTTTGGCATATTTTGTGCCATCACAATTTATGGCCAAATACAGCCGTGTACATATGACTTGTTTTACTGAATTTACTGGATCAGAGCTAGGTTAAAAGCTCGCTTTTGAACAATCAATACAAGTATAAAATGCAATGCAGAGTTAGAAAATACAACATATTTCTGACACATTCAACTTAACTCACAGCTGCAAAGGAGTGCCACATTTCTGACAAAATTTAAAGAATTTATCTGTCCAAATTGCTCCGGGTTTTATCTAAGAGACTGACTGACAGATTGATCAACTCATTTCCTTTTTTCCATTTTCTTCTGTCAGACCTTACTTTACTCCTCTTTTTTCCTATCTTTATATACGTAATGCATTCATCGTATGTTCGGCCTGCGACTGATTGATGTATAAACACAGAGATAAAACTATTGAACCTGAACCTTCGCAAGAAAGTTTCATGTGCATCATAGAACAAATAAATTATTAATTAAAAAGCATTTTCATAAAATAAGTAAGTCTAAAATCTATTCTTTGCCCAAAAATAGAAATTTTTCAAAAACATCTATTGAAATTCTTTACACTCAACAAATTGTTTCCTAGAGGATCAACATACAAACACGCATAACAACAAACTTCTACATTGATTACGATAACATTAGTTTTAACGAGTTTCTTTCTAATTAGTGAGTTCGGTTTATTTGTTCATCGATATTATCGTGACATACTCGGAAACCGAACCGAATCTGAGACCGTAGATATTTATCTAATTCTAGTGCAGTTAGAAACGATGTTTACGATTCTGATTTAGCTACTGTATGACGGTTATAGTGTAGTAGATAGAAATATAACGTACAAAGTCTTACATTTGATTACCAGTATTACAAATAAGGATATTTTACACTATGTTTTGGTATATTAATAATTAAAATAGTACTTTGGGTATGTCTTCTGTCTGTAGTTCCTAACACAGGGCTATTCAAGATCAACGAAGACCAGAAACGGGACACTTCATAAGTGAATAATTTAAGGCAGTGGTTTGGTGTCACCCACAGGTTCTCCTCATTTTTCTCTGACTCACTTAAAGAAGTATGACTTCGAAAATTATTTGAAAAACTAATATATAAATACCATTTTATTGAATATAGTATTAGTTTTGTACAACAAACTAAAACAGAACAATATCACGTTACCTAATCATCTTCTTAATTAACTATAATATAAGCACTAAGCTTATTTTAGGACCAGCAGACAATGTATACAAATAAACTTAAGATTTTAACCCTTTTTTTTTACAAAAACCTTAACCATTCCATTCATCTCATTAATTAGTTTAAATTCACTATCGATTCTATGAACAAGGTGATTTTGTGTCAATGAAAATAAAAGTCCTGATTAAATTTGTTTTTGGAAGTGATTAAGTTTTATAAAACAAACAGATGTCTAATTTAAAAGTTGTAAAGGATGTAGGTACAAGACACGATTGATATAATAAAGATAACATAGTTCACGTGCTATAAGTAAAGACAAAGATCTTTAGACACATTGACACATTGAACAAATATTACAATTATTGAAAAAATATTATTACATAAAACTCAAGCCCTTTTTATCAAAATGAACCAAAAGGAGGCTAGTATTTTCTCATATCTGTGAAATGAGTATAGATATTTAGGTACCATGAAAAACAGAAGTCTTAAAAGACCATTGAATCCGTAATACGTCGTACAAATCCGTAACTATGTGATTAAGGGCATGTATTTTTCAACATCAGTTACCTAGTAGCCACACACTAAAAATACTGTTATGCAAAAACTATCGCAATCATTCTTATTCAGCCCAATTTTAAGCTAAATCTTTTCATATAACAGGTACCGATTATACGTAGGTAAACTAAGTAAACTTAGCTAAAAAATAAAAATTGATAGTGTCGATAACACAATTTGGCAACGTAAACTGAACTTTCTTATTATAAAGACTGTATATTATAGACTAACGATTTTGATATTAGATATATTGACACAATCAACTTTTATTTTTTAGTTAATTTTAGTTGGACGCTGAGAATCGGTGCCATTATCTTGCAAATATTTCCTAAATCGTGACTCTTACCACAATATAATATTTGCGAAATAATATCACTAAAATATATACAAAAGTGTCTCCATTACGAGCAAGAATTAACATAAAGACTTAGTATCAAAACTTGGAAGCTCACAACACAATAATTTACCATTCCTTGACTGTTAATAGCCAATAGGATTTTCTATCTCCGAGTACAGAATTCGAGAACTCATTAGGAGTATAATTTTCACAGCAATAAACACCCCACGATAAATATCAACCCCATAAAGGGTTGGATTTTTGAAGATAGATGTGAAAAGTTTTGTGCAAGACAACTGTTAAATAATATGTAATAAAATATACCATCTTGTGTTAAATAATCTATGGTTTTACAACGCTATCTTGTGATATCGAGTTTGTTATGAGTCTGTAATAGGTATAATATGTTTAGGTGGTCTGATCATGTAGAGAGGATAGATGATAGATGATTTTTTTGCTTTTTTCCAGCCCATTGAGGAGGTTTTACTTTGCCACGCTGACCAAAATAATGTCTAGTTTCAAGTTCTCCATCTTTTGCAGATGATGTTAACTCCTTATAATATCTCTTAGTTGGCTCTTACGTCACCACACGGATAAATAAGCACCTAAAAGTAAAAATAATGATATTATCAGGACCACAGGTAGCGGTCTTTGGGGAGGCCCATGGTCAGATGAAACTCTGATAAATATGGTCAACAAACCTCTATAATAGAGCCTCAAGATATCTTGAGGCTCATATGACTACACAATTTAAGCAACCAATACATACTCGTATAACTTCTTATTTAATAATCTTCGATCGTCTCCACACAAAATGTGAATCACGTAGAACTTTCAAATCAATTACTTGTCGTAACACCTCGTTCTAATGTGCCTTCCATATTCCAAGATACCCATTATTTCTAAGAAATACTGGTCGTCGTACGTGCATCGTTTGTTTACCGATTTTTATCGAAATTTTATCGAAACTGTTAACCTTTTTGAACTTTTTTTCCATGTGGAAATAAAATTTTATGTCTATATTTGATGGTTAATCGGTTGAGTCGTATATTTTCGTTAATAGTTTTGGCTTACCGTTTTCTACTGTTTAAAATCAGATTTTTTTATCGATTTCATAATTTAGTTTTTTATTCGATGCTACCTTTATTTATTCATTAAATAGCTGTCGCCCGAAATTTCGGACGCGTAAAATTAAAAATATACACTAATGGTCTTATTCATAATGACTTATCGGAGGTTTAAAAGTTCGCTAAAATTGGTTCGCGAAAATTGTCAAAAACTATTATTCATAATAGTCTTTTTACGCTAAAACGTTTATTATCTCTCCGATAAAATCTCCTTTTAAACCCCCGATAAGTCATTATGAATAAGTCCATAAATCTAAACAAATCATTATAAAGAGTAATCCTGATAAACTACTCTATCTATTAAAAAAACCGCATCAAAATCTGTTGCGTTGTTGTTGTTTTGAAGATATACCTAAACTCACATAGGTCACATACAACATCAACATACATATAAAAAATAGCTATCACCGTTCTTAAGATATAGCCTGGTGACAGACGGACGGACGGACGGACGGACGGACGGACAGCGAAGTCTCAGTAATAGGGTTTCCGTTTTTACCCTTTGGGTACGGAACCCTAAAAAAACGATATATTTTAAAATAAGTAAAGAAGTAACTGGCTGAAAAAGTATAAATAAATAAATATTCATGGACATTTCAAGCAACGTCCTCTAGTCCTAGGCTAAGCGTATATGCTTGTGTTATGGGTACTAGAATACGGATAGAATATTTAAACTACTTTTATTTTGTAAATACATACTTATAATACATATAAAGACTCAGACGCAGTACCAACATTTGTATGACAATTATAAATATCTCACGAATGATTGTCCCGTGTGGGAATCGAACCCGCGACCTCGTGAACGGCAATCCGTTACATGACCACGAAGCCTCTGTCGTCGTCACGTTGCTTGAACTGGTTGATTTTTTCTGATGACATACATTTTACATGTCATACAACTGTTTGTACTACGTCTGGGTGTTTTCAATGTATTAGGTATAAGTATGTATTTATAAAAGAAAAGTAGTTTATGTATTCTATCCGTATTCTAGTACCCATAACACAAGCATAATAAGTTTAGCTTGGGACCAGAGGACGTTGTGTGAAATGTCCATGAATATTTATATATTAGATTTATTTATTTTCAATGCAAACATCCGTGTTCTTTTTTGCAAAATAACAGATTAATATCAGCTTGGTGTCGATTCCAACGTACGATTTAGTGACGATAAAGTTTCACGATTGATATAACGATGTCGATGTCAAATGTCAGTTGTTGCTTTTAATGTGTGCCGGCTTTAAGCATAAATCAGTGTAATATTCATATTTAATATAAAAGTGGAGGATTTTGTTCAGAATTATTGCCGTTTCTCGGAATACCTGAGTTGTGATGTGACGACTTTGTAAGTACATGTGTGTACAGAAGTGTTTGGTGTGACTAATCAAAATTAGTCATTACTAAGTTGGCGTTCATAGTAGACATTATAGTGACCAATTTGGATAATTACATTTTTACTTAAAAAATACGTAGAATCTGCATCTGCTGATGTTATGATCTATACTTCTATACTAATATTATAAATATTGATTTTAAACTTACGCGATTTTAACTTATAATTTGTTATTATGACTGAGACTATAATCACGTTAATTATTGTTAAAAAGGTTTAATACCTTTGCTCCCCACGTTTCGACCGAGTTGCATCGATTGTGGTCATGGGTTGATATACGCAGTCTAGTCTCTGACTATCCCAATGGGCAAAAGGCGTGTTGATATGATGATCATAGACAGCGCCATCTGATACGGTCTAAACATACTTCCATTCATTTATACTTATAAATCTCGTCATACAATAATGACCACCATCATTCTCCTGCCTATATATATGGGATCGACGCAACATGTATGCATGTTGCAGTGTGTTTTGGCTGATTTTTACTGTGTCTTGCCTGACGTCAAGACTCCTCTGATCGCGCAGGTGTTATTAGAACCTTATTAAGTTTTTAACTACGCCCGCGAACAAGATGTGGGGAGTAGACACTTGTATCCTTTTTTCATCCTCCTTTTCCTTTTTATCCGTCTCTTGTGCTTTTTTAAGCAATAAACTCATAACACTTTTGGCGATATCTGTATTACAGTTCAACACGTCCGCGCGTGCATTACTTTTAAGATGCCGAAACCAGATAGACAACAAGCTTACGATACGCATGCCTTATTGCCTTTACGGTTACTGTAAAATTGTATGTAAACTTACTGCCCGCTTGTTTAATGGCTATCTCTTTTATTTTTGGGGTAATTTAATATTAGACACCTGTTTAGTAAGTTATATCCGCAAAAGTTTTATAGTGCTACTGTTTTTTTTATTTATTGGTGATAAGATTTTCTTAACTAAGTAGTATTTATTGACTATGAATTTAAGCAATTCATTTATAAAGCTGATTCAATATGATCTTAATAAACCCTATCAAAAGCAACGTCTATTTTTTTCCTTTTTCCTCCATGTTGGCCACACGCTTCGCTATTCACTTAACGTCGTGATTACTATGGCATATTTTATAGCCTTTTTCTTGTGGAGGTCTCAACATACTACGTACTTTTCAACTCTTAGACCCGTGATAGTAAAAAAATTGAAATTTTTAAAGGTAAATTCACGATTTTATCTAATTACACATATTAAAGGTACCAAAAAAGTAGAATTTTTAAAACTAGATAGTGTATTTGTAGTTGCAAACTCAATTTGTTTTGTAACACGATCAATCTAGCAGACTAGGACGATGAAGTCTGAGGCGTGGGTACGGCAAGCCGCAACATTTAGTAATCATGCAACAGTTGGCAATCATCGTGATACTATCACGGCTCATGGCAGACACCATTACGTAAAAATTACGATTACCGTAATGAAATAGTAGATCCTCGATATATCACTAGATGTGGCATGGTTTTAAAATGCTGCGACGTTTTTGCACGGCTATAGTATCTTTAAGCTGTTGCTCGCAACTTCGTAAGCGTGAAATTTAGTAATGAAAGTTTAACAAATTATACATAAAAGCCATCCTCTGGCACTACTTTATCTATTAAAAAAAACCGCATCAAAATCCGCTCAGTAGTTTCGAAGATATAACCTCACATAGGTACATACATACAAAAATAACGACTTTGTTCTATTATAAGTAAAGATGTATACACTCCAATTGTTGAAGTATGGTTAGCAGTAGAAATAAGTACATAGATACATGTCTATATGTTAGTATTCGGTATGTAATAAAATTATATTCAATTCTTATTACACTCTACAATGCTTTTACAAAGTTCAGAGAGCTGTTTATATTATTGATTTTAGAATAAAGTAAAAGGACATATTGATAAAGACAGAAAAGAGTATGATTAGGTAGTTGCGTTATATGGAAAAGAAAAACTGAAAGGACTTCATCACTTAACAGTAGTAACAGTGCTTAAAAAAATGCCCAAAGAATAGGCAATTCAATTGTGTCAGTAAAATCTTTTGAAAAAATTAAAATAACGTCAGTTTAGAATAAAAAAAAGTATACACTATAAAATCTTTATAACAGTTCCATTTTTAAAAATGTTTTAAGCAAAACAATTCAAACAAACCACGCTCGGTTTTTATAGAAACTACGCTTACATAACACATCTAGTAACTTTAAATCATGATAAAGGTGGTAGGCCGCTTGAAATAATTACGCGAAGGTAATCACAAGAGGCGACGATTAGCTCCAAGATAGCTCCGCTTCTCTGAACACATACTTTAATAAAAATTATATTAAACATTGCGTTTGTGTCTGTGCTTTACGAAATACAACATTCAAACAATGATCTGTTATGGAAACTAAATTAATGTTGTAACATTGTATGGTGTAATTTCTACGCATCTGCTTTTGAAGATTGTGTGACATTATGTCTTTATCGGATTAAGATACAAGTGTCGCCATCCTTTTTGCCTTCTAAAGACGCTGTAAAAGCTAGGTAACGGATATTGTACACAAATAACATCCTCTATGAGAAATACGACATGTTACAACTCTCGTTCTCTCTCTGTGTCTCTAGTCCATTCTCGTCCTACTGTTGGGAACGGATCTCCTCCACTTTGGAAGGGTTTATGGTACACTGTGCCGCGATGACCAGGCGTAGTAGAACAGGGTTTATTTTTAAATTTTCTATCTTTCACAGAAGGACATTATGTACATTATTCCTTAGCTGTAACAGCACCCTGGGAAGGAAAACGGATGGGAACACTTGTATTCGTCACCATACGGACAGTATAGGTACTGTCCGCAAGGTACTGCTTATAAGATTTATAATATTTATATGAACTAGTTATAACATAGGTGTTATAACTAGTTCATATAAATATTATAAATCTTTAAATTTGTAATCTTTACTCCCAACCGATGGCGCAAGACACCTTAATACCAAAATGACCGCAATTACGTTTGTTCACGCACTGCTAGCACCAACTCTAAATTTATACATGAGAGGGTAGATAGAAATCTAAACTACTGCATATCGACGTACATCGCAACCATCTTGACTATAGACGACTTTACTTCACTATATTTTTAGTTTAAATGTTCGATTCAGTTAGTTCGTTTGATTTTAATTACCTCATAAACTTAAGCAATACTTATTTCATAAGATTTTGGTGATAAATGAATGAATTATTGATATTTGATGCATCAAAATGTATCTGAAGATCACTATGAAATAAAGAGGTTTATATATCACTTCCCACGTAAATACTATTATTATAAAACGCTGTATATATAAGGTCAATGCACTTACTAAAATTTACACCACATTTTGCAAAGGGTAGGTAGATTTACCCAGATTTGATTTTAATGTAAAATTAAAATCAAATGTGGACCCTGTAACAATTGATCGTAGAAGACACTACAGCTCAGTCTCACCCGTGACCACGGTAACTGCAAAGTCTCGGAAACGTCGGGCTACGATTTAAAACAAATACACGAGTCTAAATCCGTAAGAAGTAGTTTTATTTAGGGGATCTACCCCTAAATAAAACTTGCCGAGTCTTGTTATTGTTTCTATCAATTTTCATTTTTTAGTTAAGTTTAGTAGTGGACGTAGTAATTGGTACGATTATCTTCAAAGAATAAAATTTCGCTAAGCCATATCTAAATATTACCTTAACCAAATCTTAGCATTGCTCAAACATAATTATATTGCAATAATATCAACAATAAAGCCTTCGTGACATGTCGCAACGTATCCAATTTTATTGTACACTTTGACAATGGCTATGTCGTAGACAATAATATCTTAATATATTATGCATATGTATTGCAAAACGGACTTACACATATGTTTAAGGGCTTAATTTCCGTGTGGTGACGGATTAAGAATACATGTATACCCCTTCTCCTTCCCAGGGTGCTATAGAAGCCATTCATCCACCCATCCATCAGCCTTTCTCCGTCCACTTTTGGACATAGGGCACCCCATAGAACGCATCCAATGGCTCCCCGCGAGCTTAACGATATCGTTGCTTCACCTTGTCGGGGGCTGCCCTACGCTGCGTCGTCCGGTATGTGGTGACCTTTCTTCCCCAACTACCATCCGTCCTACGAGCTAAGTGGCCCTACCTATTGCCCCTTCGGACTATGTCGGATAGGGCACTTCTCCTACGAGTCTCCGTAAAAGCTAAAGCATTTTAACATCTACAGCTGTAAGATATGGAAAACTTGAAATAAACCCTATGCCAACGCGTCTGGTTGTCGTAGACGTTCCAATTCCAGAAACCCTCTGGAATTGGAGTAGGCCCGTCCCCAACAGTGGGACGTTAACAGGTTAGAGAGAGAGAAAGGGGTAAGTTACCAGAAAAATATTTTAAACAACAGTTTACTAGAAAAGTCATGTATTATTAAAATGTATTGTATTTGAATACAAATGACGTGTTTGACGGAATCTAAACAAAACGTGGCACGGTCGAGTGAACAGTACTGGTACTGCTGGTTGATAACAAGGATTTACATACGATAATATTGGGAGATTGATTAGACAACATTTTCATATACCTATAACAATAGCAGATTTTCAAATAAATATAGACTTATAAGCAAAGATTAATACCCTTTTTGCTAACTTGAAGTTATTTTTCAACACGCTTATATTAGTTCGGAACGTATCTATCAATGTATTAATCTATGTAACGGAAACTTTGAAAGTGATTTTCATCCACTTGCAGTAGTCGGATTGATCTGAAATGCAATCTGCACGAGTAACAAGGGCCGATGACAAATCGATCATTTAAAAAAAAAGACGTGTAGCAGTCGGGGTAAAGCTATTGCATAGTATTTTTTATCAACTTATGCAATTACTAGCTGCCCCGGCAAACGTTGTTTTGCCATGCAATTCTGTGTAAAATAAAATTTCATCAAAATCGGTCCAGCCGTTTAGGAGGAGTTCAATTACAAACACACGTACAGAAGATTTATATATATGCAATTATAATTATTTATTTATTTTATTTATGCAAGAATCTAAATACCATAAACTAAAATAAGATCAATAATCATTATTTACTGATGCTTACATCTGTCCATTGTTTATGGTAATTATGATAAAATAGCGATTGTCAATCAAATGTCAATAAAATGAAAACTAACGCCAAAACTGACATGAGTCACCAGCGCGAACAGCAAAACGGCGTTACTGCGCATGCGTAGCGTAGCATGCGCAGTAGCGCCGTGTGTAGTATTTTTTAGTTACGCTATTTTTGTTACGGAATTTAAATTTCTAATTTTGTGCATTTAGTCTCCACGCTCAAGGCCCGCGATAGAAGCTATGCAATAGCTTAAAAATATTTAGGATTTTCAAGCGTGATTTTTAGTTTTTAAACCAATTATATTAAACTAGCTGCTGCCAACAACTTCGTACGCGTGGAATTTAGAAAACGTTCCCAGTTTTTGCAATATTTTTCACTGCTGCATCGCTCCTATTAGTCGCAGCGTGATGTTATATATTCTATAGCCTTCCTCGATAAATATACTATCCAACACTGAAAGAAATTTTGAAATAAGACCTGTGTTTCCTGTGATAAGCACGTTCAAACAAACAAACTCTTCAGCTTTATGAGTTTAATAGTATAATACCAAAAACAGCTGCGTGTTTTAATAAATCATTGTGCTTACTATTCTTGGTAGCAATGTGTATCTCAACAAATATACATATATCCCTATCAATCAGGTGTACAATTATTGGTTTCTATCAGAGCGTATCTAACCACCACCTTATACACAATTGTAATAGGAATAACTTTAATTGTATCTATTGTTCTCAATCAAAATGGTTTTGTGGTTCCGGTTCAATTGATTTGCATAGGGTTAGAAAGTGGAAAGAGTTTGCTAAACACAAACAAGCAGAAAAATATTGAAATATATCCTTACATGTATTCATTACCGTTAGTTGTCTGTTTGTTATAAGCTGCTAAATACAGTTTTTTGCGTATTTTCTTACAATAAGCATAAAGGATTTGACAGTTCCATGTTACGTCCTAGAGTGGCAACTATGCACCGAACGACGCAGCGTGGGGCGGCCACCAACAACGTGGACTGACGATATCGTCAAATATTAGTTAATCAATTAATCAGCGCAGACCTTCTATTTTTATTACAATTTTTCTATTACAAAGATTTGATAGTCGTATGACACCTGCGCACATATCCAAGAGGGTTTCACGTCCTGGTTCTGGTGGCGGGTCGTAAAAATCTGCCAAATCCCATATTAATATTTATAAGTAGTCATGTTGCGGTACCCCTGGGATAAGGGCAGGAGAATGATGATAAAGATTTGACAGGTTTGTGGTTACACAATTGTCCGGTGTCCTATTAAGAATACAAGTGTCACCATCCTATTTTTTCCTCCAAGCAAGAGCAGTTAAATGATGTCATATGGAATTGACATCAACATTTAGAGATGAAGGGCTCTTAACTAAACACTATGCATAGTCAGTGTGGCATACCTAGTAGACGAAAGGGCTTATCGAAATGAAAGAGAGCCGTGTCAAAAAGGACATTAATGGACTGAGAGGAAAGAAAGAATACTTAAAACAAAATGGTAAAGTGTAATGAATGGCATATCTATTCAATTAGTCTTTGATGTAGTTCACGGTTCACAGAGCACCATTCATACAGAGGTGACATCTGGTGACAAATTGATAGATGTGGTCGAGGTTATTGAAATGTGTCGCCTCCTCTGTTCACCATTGTGTGTATGGGAATGTGTGATTCTGTTATTAGTCCGGTTTGAAGAACATTATTTTCAAATAACTTTTTATATACAGTAAAGTCATTAATGCAATTAAAGAGATTTTAATGTAATTATGTTTTCTGACTGTCAAAATTAAGATTAAATATTTATTTATTTATTTATTAATACTTCATGCACATACAGAGTACAATAGTAATAAGTTCGTGTATGTAGTGACGTTTTCCTTTCCAGGGTAATGTAAGCCAGCTGAGGTATATTGTACACAGACAAAATCCTCTGTGAGAGACAAAAATCTCCAAAATAAACCCTTTACCAAGACCCTTGGTCGACGCAGCATAGTATACCATAGTCCTTTCCAAAGTGGAGGCGGCCCGTACCCAATAATGGAACTTTAATGGGCTGGAGAGAGAGTGAGAGAGAATAAATTCGAGTAAGTTTAAAAAAACACACAATACTTAGAGTATCAAAATCACCTCGTGGTCTAATGGTACAGGTAACGGACTGCCGTTTAGGTGGTCGCAGGTTCGAGTCCCGCTCGGGACAATCATTTGTGTAGTATTTATAATTGTCATACAAATGTTTTGTACCGAATCTGGGTGTTTACTATGCATTATAAGTATGTATTTACAAAAGAAAAGTGGTTTACGTATTATATCCGTATTCACACACAAGATTACTAAGCTTAGCTTGGGTTTAGAGGACGTTGTGTAAAATGTCCTTGAATATTTATTTATTTATTTTCGGTATTCTTTATTTATACTCATTATAAAAATATATTTTTAAACTAGCTGCGCCGGCAAACGTTGTTTTGCCATACAATTCTGTGTAAAAACAATTTCATCAAAATCGGTCCAGCCAATTGTGAATCTAAACCATCCTCAAACCCCCTAGAATACACACAACAAATTTCATCAAAATCGGTCCAGTCGTTTAGGAGGAGTTCAGTCACATACACACGCACACAAGAAATATATATATTAAGATATAAAATCACAAAATAAAAATACATTTAAAAACGCGGAGGCCCATCGGTGTCGGGTACAGGGACCAAGCCACCGGTAGTTAGGGCCCCAGAGAAAGGAACCCCCTCACAATGCGTGCCGTGCCGAGGAGTGCCGCCTTCTGCACCAGGCCGTTTCTTTAGGTTAATAGCCAAAAGATTTTAGATCAATAATAAGATTTTAGATCAATAGTTTAGATTAATAGCCAAAAGTTTCGACCACCAGGTCGAAACTTTTGGCTATTAATCCATTTACGGAAACAACTATCGGCACAATGATAGCCGAGTCCACATCCCACATGTCGACAATCTCGTGGGCTAAGTCCTAATATTTTTCCTATTTGTCTTTTTCAGCTTTCATGAGATTATCGTCATGAGGAACTGTGATATCGACTATCATTGTGAGGCGCTCTGATCGATCTATCACCACGATATCAGGTCTGTTAGCAACAACAGTCCTGTCCGTGATGATAGATCGATCCCAATACAGTGTGACACGACCATTTTCCAAAACCGGATCAGGTTCATACCTGTAGTACGGTACCCCTACGCTCACAAGTCTGTATCGCAGAGCAATTTGTTGGTGTATTATCCTGGCTACTTGGTTATGCCTGTGCAAGTACTCGCCGTTAGCAAGACGTGAACAGCCGGAAACGATACGTCTGAGGGATTCACCAGAACGGTGACAAGCCCGACATATATCTACTGTACCATCCCTCAGAATATATTTCCGGTAGTTATTCGTCTTAATAACTTCGTCAGTAATTGCACAGACAAAACCTTCGGTTTCCCCAAAAAGTTTATTTATTTATTTATACTTTATTGTACACCAATTTGACGGGCCTCGTGGTGTAGTGGTTCTGGTAACGGACTGCCGATCAAGAAGTCGCGGGTTCGATTCCCGCTCGGGACAATCATTTGTGTGATTTTTCTAATTGTCATACAAATGTTTGTACTGCGTCTGGGTGTTTCTATGTATTATAAGTATGTATTTACAAAAGAAAAGTAGTATATGTATTATATCCGTATTCTGGTACCCATAACACAAGCATATAAGCTTAGCTTGGGACCAGAGGACGTTGTGTGAAATGTCCATGAATATTCATTTATTTATTTATTTATAATTACATTCAACTTACATTAAAAAAAGAAATATAATTGAAAGAACCCGTACAATAGGCGTTAAAGCGATTTCTTCCAGGCACTGGTTTATCCAGTCTCTTCCACCTTTACCTACCTTTTCACTTCTTCATCGACAAAAAGCTAAACTTTATGATTGTCATTATGCATAAACTTATACGAATCATATCTATGTCATGTGGTTTCCACATTATAGTTGACCACTTTCACCGTAGCAATCATATCATCACGCTATCATTATACTGTAAGGGTTGACAGAAATATATCAGTCACTGACGTATGACGCAATCATGTAACTGTCATGTTTTTCTCAATAGAATTCAATAACGCGCCTTTGTCGTAGAAAAACATTCTAGTAAAAATGAATCGTTGCATTTACACCGTATAATATTGTAAGAGAATTAACTGCCACTAACAAGGATCAGCTAATTGAAAATCATTTTATTGATATTATAAATATTAATTTTTTCGCAAAACAATACTGACCACTGGGAAGTGGATAAGATTTTGTTTTTCCTTTAGTGTAAAAATTGCAGATCTTTTTTATTACTTTTAAACCTATTTATTTTTAAAACTATTTTTAAACTTCTCCAAGTCAATATAGTTTCATGTGTGGGAAGAATTTTACATTTTCTTCCTCACCTTTCTAACATCGTTTGTGAGAGACAGAAAAATTAAAAGCAAATCATAAACCATAATACCTGGTCAGCGTGGCATAAGTAAACAATCAGTAGCAGAGGAAGCTCGTGCCAAATAGGTGGATATTAATGAGCTGGGAAGAAAAACCAATATTTAAATAAAGCCAATATTTAGAATATGTTCTTTGTTACAATTCAGTGTAATAGATTCCCATAAACATTTAATAGCATTTCTATTGTAACAGAAAACGCGACCGACAGGAAGGCAGACATCTAATTTGACGTTTGTGACGTAATTCCACCACGACACCACCCCCATTGTTTATGTGCTGACAATGATGAGGTTTGACGCGATATTGATTCATATTCTTTCTTATTATACTACTGAATAGAATATTAATTTGCTTGGATTCTACTGGTATTAATTCTGCTGTTTTTCCAGATTCATGTAAACGCTACATTTTTAAGAAATCAACCTTCTATAGTAATTTTTTATTTGCACTACCTATATATAACATTTTATGAAAAAGAAACATGATAAGTTTATCTATTTAAACACTTATTTAAACTAAAACAAGAAAAAGAAAGAGGGGCTTAAAATTAGGGATCAAAAAATTTGTCATATCGCAGTCATTGGGTACGTGCCCAAAAGACTGGCCGCATTGCCACGTTGTATAGCAATGCAACGAATTACTAAATACAGGCCGGCCCCTTGGTCACGCGAAACGTCGACCAGTCTCTTAGAAACATCTTTATAAAGAGACTGGGCACTCGGGCCCCATGATCCAAGCGTCTCGACCCCAAACGGCTCAACAAATAATCCGCTGAAAGATTACTATATTTGCGCTGCTTAAGGGCCTCCGCTGATGCAGCACCAGCGCCTGCACCTACCGAAGTACTTGGTAAACTTGGTACTTGTGATGGCGCAAGGGTATCGACGCAGGTAGCGTCCCACACCAAAGGCCTACCCAATTTCCAAGGCAACAACGTCATGCCGTCTGGTCAATAGAATAAGTATAGCGAAGTTTTTTTATATTGAGATGGATGTGTGACTACTTTTTTGTAATAATTGAAATTCAATAACATATATTATAAAAATACAATAGCATTGAGTTGTTAGAAATAAAGCAAGTAAGATAATGTTTAAAGATCAATTTGGTTGTCGGGGTTTGTTGGTGCTTCTCTTTATAACAGCTTTAGGGACTGATTTTTAATAATTAGCATCAGGAAGCAGGTGTTAAGTTCTGCTTGCACCAATAAAACATGACCTTGTTCATTATTGAACTACGAGACATGTCTAACTGAGTCATTGAACCAAATTTTTTATCAAGGAACTCTGCCGGATTTACAACTTTATATATGACTACTAAAATATCATGACTATTTAGATTTTAAGCTTTATTTCTATTGTTATAATAGTGAGAGGCTAGACACAACAGTTTATTTGTAAGTTCCTTTTTATATTAGAGCAAATTGCATTAAAATCGTTATGATGTTAGAATAAGTTATTAAGAATAATGGCTCGATATTATCTTTAAACAATTTTACTTTTTGGAAACAAAACTAATTGTAAAATAATCTGTACATACGTAAAAAAAATTGGTCAAGTGCGAGTCGGACTCGCGCACGAAGGGTTCCGTACCATCTATGCAACATAAGGCAACGTTATTAGTATCGAGCAAGAAACGGTAAAAAAATCATGTTTGTTGTATGGGAGCCCCCCTTAAATATTTATTTTATTTTATTTTTAGTATTTGTTGTTATAGCGGCAATAGAAATACATCATCTGTGAAAATTTCAACTCTCTAGCTATCACCGTTCTTGAGATACAGCCTGGTGACAGACGGACGGACGGACAGCGAAGTCTCAGTAATAGGGTCCCGTTTTTACCCTTTGGGTACGGAACCCTAATTAATATGCAATTACGAAATCATACAGTGATGAATACTGATAGTAAAAGGCTTGTATTAATAGAGCAAGAGAAACAAAGTAGTTGTGAACTTTGAAATGAGGGGATCCGTCAAAAAAGCAACTTACCTACTTTGTTTATTTGGCCAAGTATGGTGTAAAACCTATAAACAGTTGAGCTGAGGAGCCTTTGCCAGGTGGACGAAAGACTTTAACACCATTATTCATAATGACTTAACGGAGGTTTAAGAGTTCGCTAAAATCGGTTCTTCATATTAGTCTTTTTACGCTAAAACGTTTATTATCTCGATAAAATCTCCGTTTAAAACTCCGATAAGTCATTATGAATAAAACCATAAGACAGAAGCAAAATAATTTTAAGTGGACAAATAACGTAAAAAGGGTAGCAGGTAGGTTTGGATGCGGAAGGTATTATTACGTTCTCTCCTATGTCCTATGGCTTAGGCAGTATTTAATTCTGAGATTTGGCCAGTTTGATCTTCTATTTCTGAATTTCGAACAAAAAAGATGTTAATCTCTATTTATTAGCACCATTTTCCCATTTTCGAAATTTCTTTAGAACCCCTGCGCTTACAACCTGGCTACATGTTTCGACCAGCAGTAGACTGCAACATGAATTAGAAAATGAGAAGTAATGAGTCAAGACCGTCTCAATTTCATATACCTTTATACAAAATTAAGCTGAAAATTGTTAGTGAATTAGTACAATTTGTACGTATTATGTTACGCAATAAATGTAAGTGTTGTGAATAAAGAAATATGGTCAGAAGAACAAGATTCATTCTGTGTAATAATTATTGTATGTATGTAGCAAACAGTAGTGTCAGTTTGTTTGTTACAAGTTTGTATAAAAACTACTGAATTTTAGATGTTTGTTGTGTGGAAATAGATAATAACTAGCTGTTGCACGCGATTTCGTACGCGTGGCATTTGGAAAATTTTCCCGTTTTGCAAAATTTTTTAATGCCAAATTTTTCACTCTATTGGTCGCAGTGTAATGTTGTAATTTAATATTATATGTTTAGTGTAATATAGCCTTCATCGTTAACTGTACTATCCAACACTGAAGTCATCATATCGGACATAGGTTCCTGAGTTTAGCGTTTTCAAACGAACAAACGCTTTATTATATTAGTAGCGATATTCCTAATCCGTTATAATCATTCTGTCTAAGCGTATCATAAAGTTATACTGAAAATATTTGTTGTATGAGAACCCTCTTCAATGTTTATATTATTCTTATATTAGACTAGCTGACCCGGCAAACGTTGTTTTGCCATACTATAAAAAAGGTTTGAAAAATAGATGTTGGCCGATTCTCAGACCTACTGAATATTCATGTAAAATTTCATAAAAATCGGTCAAGCCCTTTCGGAGGAGTACGGTAACAAACACTGTGACACGTGAATTTTATATATTAGATTTCTTTATTTTAACACGCTTTTATATAAAGTAATTTATTAATTTTGCAATTGACATGCTATGCTTTTACTTAATAAATTGAATAATAGTGGAAAAAGTGATTACCGCAATGGGGACTTGAAAACGACCTCGGAATACCGTTCCGTAGCTCTTCCAACTGAGCTTATTGCGGTCGTGCTTTTCAGTAATCAATTAAGCTACCACATTCGTCACTCGATTTAGTATATTTTTACGTACAACGCTATCCATCAAGATTGCTTTTGCATAGGTGCATATCAATGACCGATGACAATGCAATTATTTAAAAATATATTCAGGATTTTCAAGCGTGTTTTTTAGTTTTTGAACTACGGAAATTATTTATATTTATTCTCGTTTTTAATATTTGTAGTTTAGCTGTAGTAAAAATAAACAAAATAATTATATGAACATTTCAATGACTAGTTATCACCGTTTATAAGATTCAATCTGGTAACAGACGGATGGTTGATAGACAGCGCAGACCCAGTAATACACCGTAATACAGAACCTTATACCAAAAATATTGTCAAACTTTACTAGGCCAAATGTCACACATCAAATACTGGGAACACTCGCAATGACCGTGAGAATAAAAAGAAAATAAAAATAGTAACCGCTTGAATATGAATTTTAAACGACATCAAAAAAGGTGCTAAATGTTGACACTTAATAACACACACATATAAAAAATACATTTCAAAAATTCACTAATTCTAATCATGACCCTTATTTCTTTACTACAAAGTTGTATTTAAAATTATCTGTTTGAATGGGCAGCAAAATTAATTTTGTTATTACAAGTAATTTTTTTAAGAACATGAGATTTGAAAATGTTGATAGTGAAATTCAAGTGAACAACTAGATGTTATCGATAAATTATTCGAGTGACTCATAATGTGAAATACTATCGAGTATGATGAGCAGACTATATGGCTACTAAGACCAAAGTCATTAATTACTATATCTATTATTAATTACTTTTAAAAGTTATTATGACGGTTTTCTTAAAAATGTCAATTATATTTTATAACAAGTGTCACCACCCCATCTCTTCCCAAGGTTGCTGTAAAAGTCTGCTAAGGGATATTGCGCACAGATAACACCCTCTGCGAGAGACGGCAAACTCGAAAATAAACCCTGTACCAATAAGCTTGGTCAGCGTGGCACAGCAGACCATAATCCCTTCCAAAGTGGAGGAGGCCAGTGCCCAACAGTGGGACATAAATGGGCTGGAGACAGAGAGAGAACATCACTAGCTGTTACTTCCAACTTCGTACGCGTGGAAATTAGAAACCAAATACCCATCAAATTATACAATAAAGCCATCATCGTCCTGAACCACTCAATGATATAAAGAAAACCACATCAAAATCTGTTGCGTAGTTTTGAAGATATAAGCTTACATAGGACATACATACAAATTACAATAAATTTTAACGCGTTATTCTTAATAAATAATTGAATAATAGTTAGTACTTAAAATGTCTAATAAAATCCTATAGTGTCATAGCAGTTAACCATTTTTAGTTCAAATGTGTAAACTTAAGAACTATTTTTCTGAGCTAATTTATTTAAAACAAATATTTTTTAAAGTTTATTAACACACAATAACTTTTACAGAAACGATCTTGAGGGTAAATTTATGTTTATCAAAGGTATAGTTGGTTGTAATGGTTGCAATTGTAACTGATACTTATTATGACTATATATGCGTTCAAAAGAAATAGTTATTAGGTCAAAGACTTTTATAAAACCAGAAACAAAGCAAAGAAACTGAGTGAAAATCAAGTTTCTTATGCCTTTAAACGCATTTCAAGGTGTGTATCAAAATATACATACTAATCGAGGTCTTTTTCGAAAAGTATAAAGTATATAAATATATAAGTTTGTGAGTATGGATATTTGGATGTTTGTTATTCATTCACGCAAAAACTACTGAATGGTTTTCAATGAAACTTTACAATAATGCAACTAATACATCAGAATAACACATAGGCTACAATTTATAAAGATATTTTGTGAATTGTCCCAAATGTGACGATAAGTGTCAAGTACCAAAGCACCCTGACTGCCTGATTTTTTATCCTTTTTACAGCGGGTAACACCGCGGGGTGTAGTAGTATAAAAAGACAGTTATGCCCAATCATTGACATCTTGTAGATAGATGTCATTAAACTCACCAATGACAGAACTGTTCAGTCTTTCTTTCTTTCTAAAGTTCAAGTCTAAATTCTCTAAAGATAGATACTTAAATCTTCAGTAGTAAGTAAAGTTTGGAGTTAACTAGTTGTACTAGCATAAACTGTATCTATAACAGATATAAATTCATCATCACCTCTTATTTTAAGCTGTCAACTTAACATGACATTTTGCATCTAAATAATGAATATATCTATGAATAAGGTTTGATTCCTGTCGTGTCCAGTGAACCGAGGGTCAGGACCTGACGCACCACGCATCAACAATTTGATCCAATCACGGTTTCCCACTATAAATATGTAAGTGGTTCTGGCTGGTTGAACTCACTAACGATCAGGACTAATGACCTACTGATCCATTGTAGACATTATATTACGGACTAGCTGTTGCCCATGTCTTCGTACGCGTAGAATTTAGAAAATTTTCCCAGTTTTTGCAACATTCAATAATGCTTCGCTTCTTTTGGTCGCAGCGTGATGTTATATAGCCTATAGCGTTACTCAATAAATGGATTATCCAAAGTTTTACACAAAAAGAATTTTTCAATTCGAAACAGTAGTTACTGAGATTAGCGCGTTAAAACAAACAAACAAACTCTTCAACTATATTAGTAGGTGTCTATAGATCAGCTGTATTACAAGTTTTTTGTTGAGGACGAAACACACCAACGATGAAGGAAGGCGCGAGATGCGGGGTATGAAATGTCACCTTACGTGCGGAATCTATCGTTGGTGATACATGATTTATATCAAACTTTTTCCAATCTAGACAAATATAAAGCGTCATCTGGTACGTCTAAACATGTCTACACACACTTCTTTAGCTTCTTTTACATTTGGTCAAACATGCACGATAGTCATAAGTAAATTAGCCATCTTAAAAAAGGATTTTCCTTTCTTTCTTTATAAGTGCCACGTATTTGGCCCTTTTGAAGGATATCACCGATGCTAACATGATAATAATTATGACTTTTGTTGCCGTTCTCTCCCATCATTTCCAGTTATCAATTTTGGGGGCCTAAGTATGTGGGTAAAGTCAGCTAAGGGATATTGCACACAGATAACATGATCTGTTAGAGATAGAAAATTCGAAAATAAACCCTATGCCAACACGCCTGGTCAACGCGGCACAGTAGTCCATAATCCCTCCCAAAGAGGAGGCCCGTGCCCAACAATGGGACGTAAAAGTTATGGGCTGGCGAGAGAGAGAGAGAGAGAAGTATGTGAGTTAAACACTTATGGTCTTTTTCATAATGACATATCGGAGGTTTAAAAGTTCGCTAAAATAGGTTCACGAAAACTGTTATTCATAATAGTCTTTTTAAGCTAAACCGTTTATTATCTCTCCGATAAAATATCCGTTTAAACCTCCAATAAGTCATTATGAATAAGACCAATAGTGATTGCACTCGTACTTCCATTTAACTCCTATGTGCTTGTCTTCCACCCATTCACCAGCTTTTTTCATCCACTGCTACACATAGGCCTTCCCAAAGACCACCACAATGCGCGGTCTTGTGCAACTTGCGTCCTAGCTTATAAATATTCATTTATGGATATTTTACACAACGTCCTCTGGTCCCAAGCTAAGCTTACATGCTTGTGTTACGGGTACCAGAATACGGATAGAATACATAAACTACTTTTCTTTTGTAAATACATACTTATAATACATAGAAAACACCCAGACGCAGTACAAACATTTGTATGACAAGTTTTACCAGCTGATTTTCCATTCCTATGTTCGCCTTTTTTGAATATAGATTTAGTTTTCTATAAGCGATAATGATTCAAGTTTCAATTATGACTTTTAAAGTCGTCAATTCAATATAGGGGGGCGTCACGCTATCTGCCCCCAAGCCTGCCCCCTTTGGCACTCATATAATAGCAATTGTCGCGACGCCGATGAAATGTTTCTCTTCCTTCCTGTCTATTCCTTTGTGCGATGCAATCTCGGAAATATGCAGTCGTGTTTCGAACCCACTTATACTTAATGGCATTCGGATGGCATTTGCGAAGTTGTTTTGGTACAAAATTGATGTGTTCACACTTGAAAGTGGTTTTAGGGATCCGTAAAACCAAGAACAGCAATTAGTTTAGGACTAAGAAATTTTGTATGGCCGTGCATAAATATATCTCAGCAGCTCTGCAATCTATCAAGTTGAACCCTTCACAGAAATTTATAGTCCATAAAAAATAACAAATTTTTTTTCCTAAATTCCTAATACACATAAAACATACATAAAATTACATAAAATTGCAATAACTTTATCCTAGTGTCAAAAAAGGATTATATGTGTCTTCATAATATGCAGCTAAAATATAGGTTATATTACGGGCTTCGCGGTGGAGTGGTTTATGTAACGGACTACCGATCACGAGGTCTCGGGTTCGATTCCCGGTCAGGACAATCATTTGTGTGATGTTTTTAATTGTTATACGAATTTTTGTACTGCGTCTGGGTGTTTCTATGTATTATAAGTATGTATTTACAAAAAAAAGTAGCATATGTATTCTATCCGTATTCTGGCACCCATAACACAAGCATATAAGCTTAGCTTGGGACCAGAGGACGTTGTTTGAAATGTCCATGAATATTTACTATTTTATATATTTCAATTACAAAATAAAGGTTTGTCTAATTAATTAGTACATTGACCTAGACGCACCTTATTGGCTAGCACAGCACTTATATCGATGATTTTTCTTTACTTATTATAAAATAAAGCCGTTATTTCAATATGTCCTTATGTGAGCTTAAATCTTTTAAACTGCGGAGCAATTTTTAGCTTGTTTTAATAGATAGAATAGTTCAAGAGGAAGGTTTATATGCATAGTCTGTTAATGTTTGGTTTCTGGTCTTATTCATAATCGGAGGTTTAAAAGGTCGCTAAAATCGGTTCGCTAAAATTGTCTGTTATTCATAATAGTATTTTTACGCTAAAATGATTATTATCTCTCCGATTATTTTATTGTTTAAACCTCCGATAAGTCATTATAAAAGACCATATATGCAAAAATTAGTTTAATATAACAAATACGGAACTCTCTGATAGCGAATGTACTTTACGCTTTCCTGTATTTTTTATTGCTAATAAATGTCACTTTCAGTGTAAATATATAAATCTTTGTGTATTTTATGTGAATATTTATGATAAAGAGCATCTGTAAAATATAACTGTATATGTCATCCATTTTGGATAATAATTTAATGATTTTCGTAATAATATTATCTTCTCTGTCAAGTATTAATTACCTTACTCAAGCTGGGTTTGACAACATACGCGTGGAACTTCACATCTTTCTTTTTCTTTCCTTATCTCACTGTGCCACGTTGATCAGGCGTATTGGCATAGGGTTTACTTTCGAGTTTTCCGTCTCTTACAGTAGAAGTATCCCTTAGCTGGTTAGGAAATGAGGGGGTGAACTTGTGATCTTAATCCGTCACACAGAATTTGCAGCCTTTTTTAACATCACTATACAGACTTCTTAGGCAGACTTTTTTAGACAGACAGACACCTAAGTACCTTATAAGATAAAAGGGTTTTAAAGGGAAACCCTAAAAATAGGTAGTATGGAGTAAGTACAAACGGAGAAGAAGCGCATGCACGCCGACATCGTGAAGTTAGTAACATAAGATAACGCGACGGACAAGGAAGTACCTATAACTTTTTCTACATAAGTACACACACAAATTTTTGAATGAGAATCGAACCCTGAACTTACATAGTAGTCAGTACTGACCATACTTAGCACCCACTTCCTATTAACCCGTCAATCATTTGGTTGGTTGAACACCGCTGAATCAATCAAACCCTCACCTGTGCTCGTTAGGTCCTAATGACCCGTGGGGTTGTGCTTAATTTAACATCATTGTCTCCGTTGTGACGGGTTAAATGAACGGGAAATAACATAATATTCTATTTTTTCTTCCAGCAGTGCACGTGGACACTCACTCGAAGATAAGCGGTGGTAATTAGTGGCCCGGATTCAAATCTGGGATTTTAAAATATATAAAAATGGGTTTTCCTTCTTCTTTCTGGCCTATTTATGTCCCACTGTTGGGCACGAGCAGCCTCCACTTACAGAGGGTAATATTCAAACATGGTCTACTACACCACGACCAGAAGTGTTCGTCTAAGGTTTATTTTTGAGATATTTATTTATTTATTAAACTTTATGCATTAAAATTAAGTTGTACAACGGCGGACTTAATGCCTAGGGCATTATCTACCAGGGAACCATTGGTAGGTGCAGAAAGTGCTACTGGTAGGTGCTATTAATTTAATTTAATGACAGTAATAATATTTAAACAAGAAATACATACCTACAGCCTACACACAATAGACATTACATAAAAATACACAATATAATAACACACAAATACATAAACATTTAATACATAATATATAAATAAAATTAATGTAGTGCGAGAAAAGCTACTAAGTTTCTGCAGAAAGCTTAAGATAGATCTGATGAACTCTGCGTTTAAAAAGACTACGACTGGTAGACATTCTGACCTCACGAGGGAGTGCGTTCCAGAGGAGAATAGATTGAATTAAGAAAGAAGAATGGACGAGACTGGTACTATGCCGAGGGCAAGAAAGAAGAATGTCTTTTGAATTGATAGATATTCGTCTCTCACAGTTGATATTAACTGCTTATGGACTGAGCTGACTCTTACAGCACCAAATATTTGTGTTGTTAGTAGGTATGTCACCACGCGGATAAATAAACGTTAATCAAATTCAGAAAAGAAAATACCTATTTCAAACTAGCTGTTGTCTGCGACTTCGTACGCGTGGAATTCCTACTTACTTGACATTTATCGTAACATTTTAGACAATTCACACAATAAATAAATAAATAAATATTCATGGACATTTCACACAACGTCCTCTGGTCCTAAGCTAAGCTTATTTGCTTGTGTTATGGGTACCAGAATACGGATATACTACATATACTACTTTTCTTTTGTACAACATACATATAATACATAGTAAACACCCAGACGCAGTACAAACATTTGTATGACATTTATGGATATCACACAAATAAAAGTAAAAAATAAATTTTGATAGTGTCGATAACACAATGCGGCAATGTTAACTGAACTTTCTTGTTATAAAACTGTTTATTACAGACTAAAGATTTTAATTAATATAAATATGCACAACAAAATAGCCAAAATAATCGAAATACAGCAATAGTTGTTTTTATTTTTTAGATAAGTTTGTTGTGCATTTAGAATTGGCACCAATGAAAACCTTTCTACAATTTTATTTATATTGTAACCCACCCATTTCCTAGATACAACGATTAGTGAATGTAGCATGTGAAACAATGGTGAGCTGTGTCTAATCAAACAATGATATTATCAGACACATAACAGCTACATCTAATGGTCAATCGTAACTGTTTGTATTTTAATTACAACCCGATTAATGTTATAGAAATAACCGTAAAGGTAGCATTTGGAAGTCCGCAACCATGACGTGACGGACGACTTCGACGCGCGACTCTTCAATTAAATAAATAATAAATAAATATTCTTGGACATTCCACATAACGTCCTCAGGTCCCATACTAAGATTATATGCTTATTTTATGAGTACTACAACATGGATATACTACATAAACTAGGTACTTTTCTTTTGTAAATACCTACATACTTATAATGAATAGACACCTAGCTTCTGACTTTTTAAAAGAGCATCGATACTCGTATTTTTCCTATTTATAATAAATATCTTTGACTTTGACTTTAGAAACACCCGGACGCAGTACAAACATTTGTAGCAACATCAAATTAGTATCAAATTTCAAGCGTAAAGAAAGGGGGCCACCCTTGCTGGGTCATGGTAAGGCTCAAGGCACCAGCATGACCCAGTAGGGCAGAGAGAGGAGAAAAAAAAGTTCCTAAAAGAAGACAAGTTGCAATGTCAAATGTGGGTTGCAAAAAGCTGTCAATATTTAAAAAAGTGTAAATGTTTTTAAATCGAAATAAGAGGTAATGGCGCGACCGGGTCCCGGCCTTCACTATATTATTACCAAATTTTATTCAGATACATTAAGCCATTTAAGTTTAAAGAAGTAACAAATATGCATAATCTTTCGCCCTAATAGTTTTAGGTCAATAGGTGTGTTACAAGAACTACTCATTTAAAGATATCAAATAGATAGTAGGAGTAATAAATAGCATCTACAAAACCACTGAACCGTTTTTGATAAGCTTACATTGTTTTAATTACTTTTCGAGTCGAGTGAAGACATAGATATTCGTAAAGATATCCACCATTGTGTGTGAGAGTGCGCAAATGCGCTTTCTATTGCAATTAACTTGGCTAGTATTAATCATAGCTATTTACGAGTGAAAATATTTAGATTATGTTAAATTAGATAGCTACATCGTATGTAATATTTAGATTATGTTAAAGTCTGTGTGGTGACGGATTAAGAATACAAGTGTCATCTCCCCATTTCTTCCTCTAGGATGTTGTAAAAGCCTGCTAAGGGATATTGAACATAGATAAAGTCTTCTGTGAGAGACAGAAAACTCTAAATTAAACCCTGTGTCAAAACACCTGGTTAGTGCGGCACAGTAGACTTTAATCCCTCCAAAGTGGAGCAACAGTGGGACGATAATAGGCTGGAGAGAGAGAGAGAAAGATAGCTACATACTAGTTAACCAGATAAGATTTCAGCTCGTCTATTTTCAGCTAACCTCCCACTGCTGGGCAAGACCCTCCTTAGTAAAGGTTTTTGGTCTATTTTATTGCGATGATCAGAAGTGTTGGACCAGAATTTAGTTTTGAGATTTCCGTCTCTGATATTAAGTATTCTATGCCGGAAATGGGGTAGTGGCTTCATCCATCACTAACAAAACTAAATAAATAAATAGGTCTCCGTTCCCAAGCTAAGCTTATATACTTTTATGGGTACCAGAATACGGATATACTACATACTACTTTTCTTTTGTAAATACATACTTTTGATAGGTACATAAAAAACATCCAGACGCAGTACAATTATTTTGTATGACAACTATAAATATCACACAAATTATTGCACCGTGCGGGAATCGAACCTGCGACCTCGTGAACCACTCGACCACGAGGCCCATCATACTCGCATGAATCACTCAAATAATTTGTCCCAAATGAGAATAGAACCTAAGAAATCTGAATAAATTATCTTGATAAAACGTCTTCATATGAAAATGTTTAATTAAATGTGTACATATCTTATACTCGTGAAGAGTCGAGTGATTTACTTAGTGTAGAGTCATTTGAAATTATAGCTGTTTTCTAAGAATTATAATAATAAGAGCCCACTAGAGACCCAGCCAATTCACAGTTTAGGTATTTGTGTAAGGTATTGCTTACTCTATTCCCGAGAGCCGTGTTGAAATGGACAACTATAGTCCAACCAGATTTTACCTATAAAAACTTTGAAAATATCGTTTCGTAGTCCGCTGTTTTCTTCGTGAAAATAAAACTGATTTTTTTAGGCGATATTAAGAGTATATATCTATGCTTCTATTACTTTGTTTTTTAGTAAAACCTTACCAAAATTGCGTGACTGACGCTGCAAGCTAATCTTAAGAAAACCGAAAATTGCTGGATTTTTGGATGGTCATATTTTTTTAGTTATTATGTTTTGAAAAAATAATAATAATAGAAGCATAGATATATAACACACACACAACACATTCTAAGCTATTTCCAAGAGATGGATGGATGGGAATCTTAGGTAAGATGGATGAAAACTGATTTTAAGTTGATATTAATCTATAATAATATTATAAAGCTGAAGAGTTTGTTTGTTTGCACGCGCTAATCTCAGGAACTGCTAGTCCGAGTTGAAAAATTATTTCATTATTGGATAGTACATTTGTCGACGAATGCTATAGGTATAATATAACGCTGCGACCAATAGGAGCGAATCATTAGTGAATAATTTTGAAAAACGGGAATATTCTCTGCTCTGTAGTATGAATAATATTCAGCCTAACATTTAATGCTATGTTTCGTCCATGTCCGTAGGTGACAGATTAAGAATACAAGTGTCACCACCTAACTTCCTTCCCAGGGTGCTCTATAAGCCAGCTAAGGGATATCACACAGATAACGGCCTCTGTGACAGACAGAAAACTACAAAAATAACCTCACGCTTGTTCAGTGCGGCATAGTAGACCATAATTCCTCCCAAAATAGAGGCCGTGCCCAACAGTGGGGCGTCAATGGGCTAGAGAGAGAGACATAGTAATTAGTAAATAAATATACATGTACACTTCACATAATATCGTCGCATCCTATGCTAAGTTTGGTTGATGGTTTTACAACAATTTTAATACTACATTTTACTTATTGTATGCTTTTACTAGCTATAAAACACCAAAATGCTAAAAACCTGTGTGACTAAAAAAAATTGTTTAAGTTATTATCCTGTGCGAGAATCGAACCCGTAATCTCGGAATGTAGCAAGCAGTTTAAAGACATGTTAATTTTTTCTTTACTAGTATGTATGTTTAAAGTAATTGTCTGATCTAATCTCACTATTATCTTATAATCTACCCATTGAATTCCTACTTCTTCTCTTCTTCTTCTCCAGCCCTTTTATGTCCCACAGTTGGGCACGGGCCTCCTCCACTTTGGGAGGGATTATGGTCTACTGTGCCGCACTGACCAGGCGTATTGGCACAGGGTTTATTTTCGAGTTTTCCGTCTCTCACAAAATATGTTATCTGTGTGCAATATCCCTTAGTTGACTTTTACATCACCCTTGGGAGGATATGGGGTGGTGACACTTGTATTCTTAATCCGTCACCACACAGACAGAATTCCTACTTACTTGACACTTATCGTCATATTTTAGACAATTCACTCAATATTTTTATAAATTGTAGCCTATGTGTTATTCCGGTCTATAAGCTACATTACTGTAAATTTTAATTAATTTTGGCATCTCTCAGCCGTCTTCTCATCGTCCACTGACTGACAGCGACTCCTCGAACCTCTCGCAGCCGCTGCTGCACAGCAACACCGGTGAGATGGCGATTTCTGAGGCTTGTCGAGACGATAAAACGGTCGTCTCTCTCAGAAGTATGCCGCCGCCGACTGTTATCTGGCCTCCTAGAGTAAGAATGTGTCTCCTGGAACCTTCTGTATACCCTGGATACAGCAGATTGGCTCAGATTCAGTCGACGAGCGACTTCTCGCTGACTAAGGCCTTGTTGTATCAAAAGGACAACTTGGGCGACTTCTTCTGGTCTTGTAACCATAGTGGCGGCGAATTGCTTATCGTATCTTACGGTGATGTGTTCAGGTCAACTTCTGATAAGCGACTGATAAGGGTGTGTTGCTTACGTGGGTTTATATAGGGGGCTGCATAGCGCAACACGTTAGTACTGCAAGGAGTAAATTTTACGGACTTACGGTTCATATCACGTTATTTTTTAAAGTAGTGATTGGATTAAAACAGTAAATGTGTCAATTTAAAGCTAAAAGAATAAGCTTTAAAAAAAATACATTATGTATACTTTTTTTTATTTTTTGAAATTATAACACACTTTTTGTCTATTTTGTATGGGTGAGTCGATTCGGTTGCACGCGAGTGTAGTTGATGTTGCGTGAAAGGATAACAAACATCCAAACATCCATACTCACAAACTTTCGTATTTATATTATTAGTAAGATTATAAACTATAACATAATAATATAATCTACTCGTATCTAATCTCTATATAAATGTTCTTGGAAGGTATTATTATTGGTGATATATATAACTAATAATAAATAAATAAATGAATAAATGTTCATGGACATTTCACACAACGTCCTCTGGTCCCAAGCTAAGCTTATATGCTTGTGTTCTGGGTACCAGAATACGGATAGAATACATATACTATTTTTCTTTTGTAAATATATACTTATAATACATAGAAACACCCAGACGCAGTACAAACATTTATAGGACCGTTAGAAAAATCACACAAATGATTGTCCCGATCGGGAATCGAACCCGCGACCTCTTGATCGGCAGTCCGTTACCAGAACCACTACACCACGAGGCCCGTCGTAATATATATAATAATGTATTATTTGTACGTCGATGTATTTGGCTTAATACCAAAATAATCTATCACACAACGTGATCAATGGTTGTTGTTTTAAACGTGTGGATTTAAAGATAGCATTTCTCTCTCTCGTCCCACTACTGGGCACGGGCCTCCTTCGCTTTGAAAGGAATTATGGTCTACCATTTCGCTCTGATTACGCATGTTACAGGGTTTATATTCGAGTTTGTGATCTCGCACAGAGTATGTTGAGAGTGGTGACACTTGTATTCTTAATCTGCTACCACACGAACTGTTAAAAAATCTATCTTTTTAACTGACTTCAAAAAGGAGGAGGTTCTCAATTCGTCTGTATGTTTTTTTATTGTTTGTTAACACCCTTATAACTTTTAACTAGGTGAAGCGATTTTAATGATTTTTATTTAATTTGAAAGCTGGTGGTTTTCGTGTGGTCCCATTGGCACCAGATCTCATGGTTAACTTCTGAGACTTCGAGAAAATACCTCAAATTTACGACGAGCCTTGTTATTGAGTGGTTTATGTAACGGACTGCCGATCAAGAGGTCGCGGGTTCAATTCCCGCTCGGGACAATAATTTGTGTGATTTTTATAATTGTCATACAAATGTTTGTACTGCGTCTGGGTGTTTCTATGTATTTTATGTAAGTATTTACAAAAGAAAAGTAGTATAATGATTCTATCCGTATTCTGGTACCCATAACACAAGCATATAAGCTTAGCCTGGGACCAGAGGACGTTGTGTGAAATGTCCGTGAATATTTTTTTGAATATTTAATTACAAAGGCACATGAAGATCGTTTTAAAAAATACTCAATTATAAAACACTTAGAGAAGAAAACCAAGTCATATTATTACATTATTCTTAATCCCATACAGATTAATGTATACCTATGTCGGAATATTGTGATTGGATATTTCTCTTTGATCATGATTCATGTCTGATTTGGTCCTGTGAGTCTAAACATGATGTCAAACAAACGCGTTAAGCCTCACTAATCGACGCCACTGAATAAACAACAGCTGAATATTCTAGACCATGAGCTCTATGCAATTGGAGGGAAAATTTAAATTTAGAATTTCAATTGACACTTAGATTAAAATAATTATTTACATTCTATATTCAAAATTTATTATTTAAAAATTTTAAAAAAGTAATAGTTATGGTTATCTATAAATCAAGGAGGTTATAATATCGTAAATATTTATATCGTATTTCTATGATAAATAAAATTGGAATTCGCGACTGGAATGATTTTTAAATTCATTATTCAAAAAAGTTTCGTTAAAAAATAAAAATAATATCTACCTAACTAAAAAGTTTACTGATTTAAATAGGATTGTGTATATAACAATACTTACTTATGGACAATAGCTAGTGTAATATAATCTTTATAATCACAATTTAATTTAAACGTACTTAACTTGTATTAAGCTCTCTGTCTATTAACACACATATCATTCTTCAGCTGCATACATCCAGTTAGAATAACAAGATTTTGACATAAATTCATCCTGCCGGTAGTGTATATGTCTAGTCTATAAGACACATTACATGTTAAGACATATTTTAGACATTTTAACTAAATAACTTAATGATTTGTGATGTAAAAATATGTATGGAAGGGTTATTTGAATTGCTTAGTATTATGAAATACTTGGTTTGTTAATATACTATCTATTTCCCACAACTTCGTACGCGTGGAATTTATAAACCTCCTCTCCTCCTCTCCAGCTCCATCTACGTCCCACTGTTGGGCACAGGCCTCCTCCACTTTGGAGGGATTATGGTCTACTGTGCCACGCTTAAGAGGCGTGTTGGCACAGGGTTTATTTTTGAGTTTTCCGTCTCTCACAGAGGATGTTATCTGTATGCAATATCCCTTAACTGACTTTTACAGTACCCTTGGGAGGAGATGAGGTGGTGGTGGTGGTACACTTGTATTCTTAATCCAATATAAACCTAACCTTAAAATAAGAAAAAAGCCATCCTATTGAACCACCCTGGTCGAGTCATGACCCGGTTAAGGGCGAGGAGGAACACCGTAGGGTTTAGTGGGTAGTAGATAAAGAAAGATATAAGCTGACATAGGGACATACATACAAACATTTGACACGATGACACGATTTTGATTTATAATAAGTAAAGAAATTACTCTCTGTGTGGTGACGGATTAAGAATACAAGTGTCACCACCCCATCTCCTCCCAAGGGTGCTGTAAAAGTCAGCTAAGGGATATTGCACACAGATAACATCCTCTGTGAGAGACGGAAAACTCGAAAATAAAACCTGTGCCAACACACCTGGTCAGCGCGGCACAGTAGGCCACAATCCCTCCCAGAATGGAATAGGCCCGTGCCCAACAGTGGGACGTAAATGGGCTGGAGAAGAGAAGAAGAAAAAGAAAGAAATTAATGTGTATGATGATGGATTTAAAATACAAGTCACCACTCCATGTCTTTACTAGGATAAACTTACTTGATTGATTGACTAACTTAGTTTTAAAAGCAGATAATGGGGCCAACTTTCATGCGTCAAAAACTTAAATAAAAACAACTACATAGGTACACCTAGTATATTTTGGTATAATCAGTTTTTCGTTGCAAGTATACATTTCATCATCATCCTCCTGCCCTTATCCCATTATTTGTGGTCGGCGCAACTTTTTTTTTTCTCCCATAGTCTTCTATTAGCCGTCATGACTGTGTCAACTCCTCTTTCCTTCATAATTAATAATTTTTTTTGAACATAATGTATAATTTTGCTGACAGTTAATTTAGTCACCTTCTGCAAGTATACATTTATCTATATCAAAATCGTCATTCAGCATAGGTACCTACTTCATATATTTTTCATAATATAATATTTCTAATATATAAAATTCACGTGTCACAGTGTTAGTTACCGTACTCCTCCAAAACGGCTTGACCGATTCTTCTCAAATTTTGCATACATATTCAGTAGGTCTGAGAATCGGCCAACATCTATTTTTCAAACTTTTTTTTTTAGTATGGAAATACAACGTTTGCCGGGTCAGCTAGTATTTTTATAATATTCTCTAATTATCGCGAGACTCATTGACTCAAAATAGTTTAGGTTGCAAAATCGTACAAATTTATTTTTAAAAAAACTTTGACTCCAAGTTCCATGCGTAGAAAGTCGTAGGCATTAGTTAGCTTTTATATAAAAGTCGACAGTATTTATGTTTGTAAAGGAAGTACTAGGTACTGCGTAGATAATGATCCTCTTATATGTAAAGATCATCAAATGGCACTTTGTGGACAGAAACCGAGTGAAATTAAAAAGACTGAGCGCTTCGAATTTGACGGGCTTTGTGGTCTAGTGGTTCGTGTAACGGATTGCCGTTCACGAGATCTCGGGTTCGATTCCCGCTCGGGACAATCGTTTATGTGATTTTTCTAATTGTCATTCAAGTGTTTGTACTGCGTGTGGGTGTTTCTATGTATTATAAGTATGTATTTACAAAAGAAAAATAGTATATATATTCTATCCGTATTCTGGTACCCATAACACAAGCATATAATATATAAGCTTAGCTTGGGACCAGAGAAAAAAAAGCAACAAAATGGAAGAACATAATGTATAATTTTGCTTACAGTTATTTCAGAAGAAACAATTTAGTTAGCTTCTGTAGTCTTCTTTTCTGCTGATGTATAGCCCTCTCTATCGAGCATGGGCCTTCTTCTCTTTGGGTGACGCCTACTTTACTTCGAGGGATGCCTGCTATAACTTGGTCACACAAAGTGACAGTGACAGTGAAGGACAAAGTAGCTAAATAATGATATAAGAGCCAGTTTAAGGCTGGAGTTATCAGTAAACAGCACCAAAGACTATTAAAGAAATAAAGAATACTAAGTGGCTGGTTGAGAATGTGCTAAACAGTCTTGATAGATGGCGTTATACCTCAAAATGCGATGGAGACTCATTCGAGTTATATTTTAGTGGATAAATTGGTTACTTATGGCACGGCCGCAATAGCTCAGTTGGTAGAAAGTCGGATGGAACGGTATTCCGAGGTCGTGGGTTCAAGTCCCGCTTGCGGTGATCACTTTTTCCACTATAATTTAATTTATTAAGTAAATTTAAATTAATATATAATAATTTAAATTTACTTAATAAATAATAATATAATATAATTAATTTAATCCATTTTCATTAATAAATGTTAAGGGCCTACATCAATATTATCGTATATCATCGCCGACACGTACATATTAACACAGACAGAAAATGAAGAATTAGGGATACTTTTCCTATTTACTCAAAATCTACTAAATATATTTTAATTCTGATCCACGTGTTTCTATACATAATAGTTACCTATGTTTTTAAAGTTATTTCATTAGTTAATACGCGATAATAGACCGACAAATGAAAAAAATAAAAAAATTGAGATGTTGTTTCGCCAAGATTTTCTATCGAGAAAACTTTTTTCAATCGCGTTTCTGAGTTCATGCGATCCTAGATCATATATTGAAAAAACATATACTTAAAAATTAGAGCTCTAGCCATTCAATCTAAAGAAACAATGAAACTTCGTACATAGAAAAATGCACGAAGCAATTTTGGTATCCTCTTAATAAAACAATTTAAATTTTTCTTGCCGTAACAAATTACTAACAATTTTGCCGCCGTATTTTGTTTTTCTTCTTTTTTTAAATTTTCATTTATAAATTTCGAAATTAAAATAAAAAAGATTTCAAATAGTATATAAACTTATATGAAAACTAATAAGTTTTTTAACTAAAAGTCGCAAAACAAATTAGGATTAAGACATCCCTAGATTTTGTTGATATGTGTAGAATGTGTATAGGTATGAAAGACCGACGTGACTTGAACCCTATGACAACACGCATGGGCGCCGTCCAGTATGCAGAACAAATTTAATATCCTAATGTGGAATAGACATGTACCACATTGTGGGACGTTGATGGGCTTCAAAAAACAATGTTGATAAAGATTGATAGAAATTGATATAGATTGATAGAGATTGTGCTTTATTTTGTAAGCTACATTTTTATTGCGCTCTCCGTCCTTCTATTTTCACTTGATCAGAACTAGTGAATCGCCAATGGCGTTAGTGTTAAGAGCACTGGTGCATGAGTTTCCGCGCATTGTTCTAATATACATATACACAATCACTCTACTATCTATGACTATACAACCAGATTATGTTCGGAATTAGACTGATCAATTTGTATTTTTGCAGACATTTTCATACTCCTTAGTTCCCAAATTAAGCCTAATACCTTATTAATACGATTGTGTTAAGGATTTTAGATACAGGTATCTATTATTTTTTTTATAAATAAATATTTATTACGGCCTAAAAATAGATGTAGTTACAACCTTACTAGAGTCATGTAATAAAAGAGTCGTTACTAATAAATAAAAAATAAACAACACAACGCGGCAACCAATAAATCAAAATTGGCCATAAATGGTTTTTATTTTAGGAAAATTTAATTTTAAGCGCAATAAAATTGATACCAATCTTTGTAAAATTTTATTTATTCCTTCCAAATATCTTGTCACCCTACCAAATCAAAACAAAACTATGGGTAGGTGTTAATATAAAAATGAATGGAACATTGCAAGGGAAATCGGTGATCGCTTAAAATACCATTAAAAACACAATTTCACCATAAGCTACCCGAAATGAACGCGGTTGTTTTAAAAAAAAGTTCAAAAAAAATATTGTCACCTATTCGAAAACAATCGAGTGATTTCCGTTATCACCACTTTATATTAACATTGAAAAAAATTAAACTACTTCTAAAATAACACCTACTGTTTTTGTTTTAAAGGCTAAACATGTTTTTTATAAACGCAAATGAATTTTTTACTTTTCAAAAGAGATTTCATCCTATTCTATTCCATATTCAAATGTGTAAAAAGAATATTTTAGTCTAAATTCAAATTTTACAAGATTTGCTGTGAAATGCAGTTTTGTAACTCATTTGTAATGTAAAGTAAGCTTTATTACTGTGCGTTAGATATCATGTTGGTGTTTTTGAACTGCATGTTAATGTTGTGAGTTGGTGATAATGACGTCACGGTTAGTAGAACTTCGTGGTATTAAAATTACATTACTGGATAGACAACAGTTATGAAAATTTACGCTATCGAATATTTAGATTTATTCTGATTTGGTCTTAACCAAACATGTAAATACCTATTTATAGCTACTATTAGACAAAATAATCAACATAAAACACACAAATTGTATTCACTCCATATAATTTGCTTAGTTCAAAAACAAAAATCAAGCTTAAAAACCTGAATTTTTTGATAAATTGCATTGTCATCGGACCTTAAAAGGCATGCAAAATTTCAGATCAATCCGACTGCTGTAAGTGGGTGAAAATCACTTTCAAAATTCCGTTACATAGATTAATACATTGAACCTACCGAACAAATATAAGCGTGTTCCATCCGTCATAGAGCCAAATCTGGCTCAAAAAGCACGGCTTTAAGTGTTGTTTTAGATGTTTAAGGGCTAATGAGAAGAAAATACTTTAATTAACAAAAATAGAAAAAGCGATATGCATAATTCCAGACTAAACGATACCTATTATGTTAGGGAATAAAATATGAATAAATTTACATAATTTTAAAACTAGCAACACTTATGAAATATTTTTTATTTATTTTTGTATAGAAACTAATCGAAAGAATCTATAATAAAAAATTCATAATTAATAAGTAAGACAAATCTTATAGCACCGATGAAAAAATTATATCCCATTAAATATTTTTTTCACTTTGAAGATCGACTTTCGCTCAATCAGATATAACATAATAATGTTTGAAGATACAAGCTTTATTACAGTTAAAAATCTTTACAACACCTACACAAATACATAAATACTTCGATATGGAAGCAGTTGAAACTCATAATAATTTAAATATAGAGAGGATCAATGCCGCGAAAAATGTCTAAAATACGAACTATACGTGCCAACTATATCATACGTGAACGATAAATAATACAACGATATTCGATTGAATATTTAATACTCTTGATATTAATCGCATATGCAATATTACATTAAAAATCTTAGCATTCCAAAATTAAACATAGAATACATACAATAGTCCATGTGCATATTAAAAAAAAAGAATAAAAAAAACATTTCAAAAACAATCGATTGATTCAATTATTCACAACTTTATATTTCCTTCAATAAAACAAAATTGTTTTTAAAATGATATCGAAAATCATTACAGTAAAGCTTTGGTACATACACAATAAATTAACGGAAAATAAAATGTGTACATATTACATATTTTTCAAAATATTTAATTAAATGTAAAATGTAAAAATGGCGCGAAATAAAATTATATTCCATATTATTATTCAAATGTTTATAATTTTTGACTTTTTAATGAACATAGATTCTTTTTAATTTTTAAATAAGCGCGAGAAAATGCAGTTGTTCTAATAATATTCATTTAAAAATAGAACATTAAAAATGTTTGGTTGGTATCATTGATGCATCATGGCCGTCTCTATGATTTGTGTCTCGACAGGTGTAATACGCAAATATCTTGAACGGTTTCGCCATCTCAATTGGCACTTTAATGAGATGCTCAAACTTTATTTATTGGCTCAATATATTTTATATTTGTTTGAAAATACTCGACGGAGAATTTGAATTCAATTTTAACGTGTCATATTTTTCGACCATAAGATTAGGAAGGTATTATACCACCCTGGCTAGATATGTTGATAGTAGGAAAACTCGAAACTCAACTCTATGTCAAGTTTATATTATTATAGAGAAAAGTTTCGATTTTTCCAACTTTGATATCTTTCTATGTCAAGTTGATATAAAGTAGAGATACCTACTTTATTAAAAACTAGCTGGCCCGGCAAATGTTGTTTTGCCATACAAAAAAAAAATAAAAAATGAACTATAAACCTCACGGAGCCAGAGACCTTTCCACGAAGTATAGATACAAGGAGTCCGAACGTAATGTTGAACGAATGGTCTCAATTTAAGGGACAGATTTTTTGCCGGTAGAGCGCGCCATTTTTCAAGAAGTACTCGTTTGAACTATTGACACCTGTGGAAAAAAATATTCTGAGAAACGTGCAATTAAATATAAGTTTCAGGAAATTTTTAGAAATTTTTCGAGTGCTTTAAACCCAACAATACAGAGAAGGTCAAGAGATATTCTGATATTCTATAATAGCATCGGTACGTCCTGAATACTAGCGCAGCCAGTGGCAGAAAATAAAACTATGATCTGGGTTTATTATTGTGTACACGAAATATTATTGAAAAGCCTATACCGTTCGGACTCCTTGTATCTATACTTCGTGGACCTTTCCATCGAATGCAAAACCGTGGAAATCGGTTCGTGCGTTCTGGAGTTATAGCGTCAGGAAGGAAAATCCGACTTATTTTTATATAGTAGATTATTCGCTTGGGTAACGGATTTATAAAGAACTAGCTGCCCCGGCAAACGTTGTTTTGTCATACAATTCTGTATAAAATAAAATTTTATCAAAATCGGTCCAGCCAATTTGTAGCCTATGTGTTATTCTGATGTATAAGCTATATTGTGGTAAAGTTTCATTCAAATCCATTCAGTAGTTTTTACGTGAAAGAGTAACAAACATCCATACATACAAACTTTCGCCTTTATAATATTAGTAGGATTATCTTAGGAACTTGTTTTCCTAAAAACCCTTACCTCTTTTAATCCCTGGGTGCTGTGAGAGTTATACGGAATAATATCAGTTAACATCCTCTGTAAGAGACGAAAATCTTGAAAATAAGCCCTATGCTAAAATGCGTGGTTAGGGCAGTATAAATAAACCAAATACCCTTCCTAAATGGAGAAGGTCCGTGTCCAACAGTGGGCCATTTATGGGATAACTAGCTGTTGTCCGCGACTTCGTACCCGTGGAATTCCTACTTTCTTGACACTTATTGTCACATTTTAGACAATTCACATAATCTTATATATAAAATTCACGTGTCACAGTGTTAGTTACCGTACTCCTCAAAAACGGCTTGACCGATTCTTCTCAAATTTTACATACATATTCAGTAGGTCTGAGAATCGGCCAACATCTATTTTTCAAACCTTTTTTTTTTTTTTTGTAGAATGGCAAAACAACGTTTGCCGGGTTAGCTAGTATATATATAAATTGTAGACTATGTGTTATTCCGATGTATATGCTACATTACTGCAAAGTTTTATTAAAATCTATTCAGTAGTTTTTGCGTGAAAGAGTAACAAACATCCATACTCACAAACTTCTATAATATTAGTAAGATTTTACAAGAATGTTACAATGTAAACAAATTGTAACAAAGTTTGAGAAGCAGACGGTGATGAGTCGAGTCCGTCGATAAATCTATGAAAATGAACGCGCTACTAATGTCAACGGAATGCTTTCATGATGTGACCAGAACAGAGTCGAACTTGGAACCGACATTATTAAATTTAAAAAATATATTAAAAAAATAATAATAATAATGATTTTCAATGATGGTTTAAAAAAATACCTGATCTGTCTTTTTTGTTATACTGGCTGTTGCCCGCAACTTCATAGCCTGGATTTAAAAACTAAACCTTGGTGAATTGAACACATGCCTCGAAATTTTATGCACCTAGCATGCACCAGACATCAACGTGTCAGTGACGCAAAACTCACAACATTTTCTCCTATCAAAAAGTTCTTAGCGACAATTACGAAGTTTCTCTCTCTTTCTCCAACCCCTTAATGTTCCACTATTGGGCATAGGCCTCCGTAATCTCTCCCAAATTCACTTTTACACTATTACAGTCTACTTTGCCATACTATACTATTACTGTCTTTTTTTGGTCTGTGTTTATTTGCGACTTGGCGATTTGTGATCATCACAATATTTACTACTAAATTAGTAACTAAATTAGTAAAAAGAAGGCTTAATGTTAAGGATTAGTGGTATCTGTGAATAATTTAATAGCACCCTGGGAAGGAAAAGGAGTGGTGACACATGTATTCTGAATGACGGATTCATCACTCCCTTCTCTGTAGGTAAGTTTATTTTTCTAATAATAATCTACTATATAAAAATAAGTCGGGTTTTCCTTCCTGACGCTATAATTCCAGAACGCACGGACCGATTTCCACGGTTTTGCATTCGTTGGAAAGGTCTCGGGCTCCGTGAGGTTTATAGTTCTTTTTTTTTAAATTTTTTTTTTACTTTTTTTTTGGTATGGCAAAACAACGTTTGCCGGGCCAGCTAGTCTACTATATAAAAATAAGTCGGATTTTCCTTCCTGACGCTATAACTCCAGAACGCACGGACCGATTTCCACGATTTTGCATTCGTTGGAAAGGTCTCGGGCTCCGTGAGGTTTATAGTAAATTTTTTTTTTTTTACTTTTTTTTTGGTTGACAAAACAACGTTTGCCGGGCCAGCTAGTAAATAATAAATATTCATGGACATTACACACAACGTCCTCTGGTCCCAAGCTAAGCTTATATGCTTACGTTATGGGTACCAGAATACGGATATACTACATTATATTACTTTTCTTTTGTAAATACATACTTATAATACATAGAAACACCCAGACGCAGTACAAACATTTGTATGATAAATATAAACATCACACAAATGATCTCTTGATCGGCAGTCCGTTACATGAACCACTCAGCCACGAGGCTCGTCATGTAATATTTAATTACAATATAATTACAATTATCCTAATGCCGCCTACACACGTTACGATAAACCATATCGAAAAAACTGCGCAGTTTTATCGAACGATTTTTATGGACGACCGCGGTCGTCAGTTCTCCTCACAAGCTCGTGCAAGTAGCATGTCGTCAACAGTTACAGACGATAAATTATAATATTAAATAAACAAATGTCACAAGAAGTTTTTATCCGCCTCGATAGATGGCGTTGTGCCGTTTCGCTACATCACGCTATTATTTCGTTTAACGCATTTACCTATAACCTTGACAAAATATTTGCTCAGTATCATATCACATATGTACACATAAGTGAATAAACTACATTTAAATAAAAATTTTATGTACATTTCACACATTGTCCTCAGGTCCCAAGCTAAGCTTATATGCTTGAGTCCTTGTGATATGGGTTATCTGGTATGGAGTTGTGGTATGGATGGATGGAGTTACTAGAATAGTTTATGGAACCGTAATTGGCGGTTACACCAGGCTGAGTGGCGCCATGTGATACATTGTTGTAAACATTTGTGAAATATGACCAACTCTAAACAGCTGGTACTGACATCTGTTGTTTTTCTAGTGTAGTATAGTATTTCATACGGTATCAAGTTATATTCTTCAAGCGTTCAAATAGTAATGCATTTTTGCGGGAGATGGCATTATTCACAACGTTTTTTACAACTTTTCGTGTGGCACCGAGGGTTGCCGGGGCGCCATCTAGTTTAATTATAAAACATCAATCACTTAACAACATCCTTGAAACTGCGCGGCTGTCCAAAATCAAAACCTAGCAAGTGACGTATTTTTAATTCGTTTTCTAAACCAATTATTTCCCAATTTTCTTACTGCGTCTGATATAAAAACAACTGTATTTCTATCTTACATAGAATCACAGATACAAGCATGTATAAACCTAGCAACCAGCACTTCATACTTGTTGATTACAAAATGAAAAAGCATCTCCTGAAAAATTTACTCAAATGTAACTTGCTAGGTTTGGGTTTTGGACAGCCGTGCGGCGGCGAACACACCGCCAACAGCGTCACGTCATTGCTGCGTGTTTCACACGGAAGCAAGAAACAAACGGGCGTGAACGGTGTCCGCGCACGAAAACTACACCAGCAGCCAAACCCAAGTGACCTTTGTCGCTACGGTAGACAGTGCGCCCAACTCATTGGTGGTGGCGGCAAACGCAGCCGGCGCCAATGCAGCCTCCCCTAAAAGGAAGAGACGAAGAAAATGCCGCCGCAGCGAAAATCGAGTCTGCACCATCCCGTCAGAAGGCGCCCAAACAAGCCGCACCGCCAGTAACGGCGCCCACTGAGCAGTCCGCAGCGCCCGCCATGTCCACCGCGGCGCTTGCCGCGAAACAGGCGCCCGCCGCTCCAGCCGTGGCGCCTGCCGCTCCTAAACCCCCTATCCATAGAATGGACGCTGAGACTGCCAAACTCTTCATCGAGTCATCCGCCGAAATAAACTAAGTTTGACCGGCACCCCCAGGTCCCTTGCAGGCCCTTGAGACGACCCAATTTCTCAGGACATAACCATCAGGACGGGCCTCGTGGTCTAGTGGTTCTTATAACGGACTGCCGCTCGCGAGGTCAAGGCAAGAGGCCGGTGAAGGCAAGACAGAGGCGAGAGTCCAGGCACTCTCGGTTTCTTTATATTATTATTATTATTATCAGATCCTGACCTGGTGCCAATGGGACCACACGGAATCAGCAGATTTGTAAAAAAATAATCATTATAATCGCTTTGCCCAGTTAAAAGTTATGAGGTAACAAATATTTGAAAACATACAAACGATTTGAAAACCTCCTCTTTTTTTTTAAGTCGGTCAAAACTACCCAGACGCAGTACTTACTATTTATAAAAATTAATTGGCTGTCCCGCGCAGGAATCGAACCCCTTGACCTTTAGAACGGCCGCAGTAGTCAAATACATGAACCACTAGACCACGAGGACCGTCGATCAAGCGGTCAGAAAATCGAAACGATTTTAAGAAATAAATAATGTATCTTCCTTCGACGAACGATAATTCACAGCAAATGTTCTACAAACGAACGAAAAATCGAAGATCAAGAGATCGCACAGTTTTATCGTACGATAATTTAGTGTGCGCTAAACAACGCACATTTGACGAACGATTCGATTTGCAGCGATTTTACATACATTTTTAAAAAAAAGAATACCCAAATTGAACTGCACAGTTTTGTCGGCCGACTTTTCGTTCGATAAATCGTAAGGTGTGTAGGGGCCTTAAGTCCGTCCTCCCAATCATAACTAACCCGAGCGACTCACAAGATCGAAGTGCACATATCTAAATATAACGGCGGTGCATCAATGTTATACTAATTTATAACAACTGTGTACCATACTTATAATTTATTCTAACGTTATACACTTACTTTGTTATACAATACTAGTTGTGTACCGCTGATTCACTTGTGTGTCATTTTGGTTAAACACTCACTCACTTAACACGGGAATTAAATAATTCACATTTTCTTGTTAACCTATTGCAGTCCATGGCTGAATATAAGCAAAATAAATAATAATAAATATGCCTGTACATTACATACAACGTCCTCTGGTGCTAAAAAGAAGCTAAGCTTATTATGCTTGTGTTATATGTACCTAGATACCAGAATACGGATATACTACTTTTTTCTTTTGTAAATACATACTTATAATACATAGTGAACATCCAGACGCAGTTTAAACTTTTATAAATATCACAGAAATGATTGTCCCGAGCGGAAATCGAACCCGTGACCTCACGAACGGCAGTCCGTTACCTGAACTTCTAGGCCACGAGACCCGTCAATTTCCTAATTCCCGCTACAATACACGATATTTGCAAACTTACTGAATATATACTCAAATTTTATAAGACAAGACGATTCTCAGGAGAATATTAAATAGGACGCAAATCAAAACAGTGCAAATCTGAAGAATAACAGCGGCCGTATTATGAGCTTCTATTTACAGGCAGTTTACGCCGTGAAATGAACTGTCTGGCAAATTCGTATTATGAACAAATTATTAGTCAGTCAGTTCGCTAAACCAGTCATACATTAATATGTCTAAGGAGAAGGTACAACTAAAAGTTAAAGTACTAACTAAAAATTTTCAACTAAAAGTTTTATTTTTGCCATAATACCTAATTTAGCCATGCAGTTTACGGCCTGCCTGGAATTTGAATGATTTTAAAAAGCTCATAATACGCCGGCTGAACTGATTTCGATAATTTTTTATCGGGCATGTAGGAGTGTGGATGAAGGCAACGAAGTTCGTTTTCATCATAGCAGATGGCGCTCTCACGGGAAAAAAGACGTGACGATAATGATGATGATTAGAATATTTCTTCTATTATACCAGATGTAGTGTCTATGGCTACATCACTCAGTCAGCTAGAAGCCACTTACATATCTACGTGTGTGTGAAACTGTATCTTTGTATGTCTATCTATATTTAACACAGGTTACACGTCATATGAAATGTCATTATGCTATGAAGTACGATTTAGCCAGGGTAAACTTACATGTCCTCTATTTTAAACTACAACCCACCATCTGGTATATCTTTGATTGATGAAACATACAATATAATCAGTATATAACGTAGATAACGTCACCTCTCTGTAGTACATTGTAGTCAGATTTTTAGTTAAGTTCCGCAGCAAAATTGAAATTCCATTAAAGAGATTGCTTTTTAACGTAGAAGAGGGGCGGAGGGGGGCGTGACATTGCACCTAGATTATAGCTCAGACAACATAGATACATAGCTTTGAAAGTGTTTCTTGGAATTAATAGGAAAATAAACAAGCTGATGCGCGTGACTTCTGTTTTCTAAATTCTAATAGCTAGTTACCGATTACATCGCTACCTAAAAAGGCTAACCGTGAGTCTAAAGCTAAACCGTTCTTGGATCTACTGGAACACGCACACAAAATTTCATGAACATTATCTATGAGTATATTAATATTAGGAAGCTAAGGAGTTTGTTTGTTTGTTTGAACGCGCTAGACTCGGGAACCAGTGGACCGATTTGAAAAATTCTTTCAGTGTTGGATAGGTATTATAATTATCGAGGAAGGCTATAGGCTGTATAACATAACGCTGCAACAAATAGAAGCGAACCACTCAGTAAATAATGTTGTAAAAACGGGAATCATTTTCTAAGTTCCACGGGTACTGCTAGTTTTTAAGATTCCATGAAATAGTAAATAAAGATTAGGAATCATGCGCGAAGGGTTCCGCAGATCATAATAATCCGTCATAATAAACTTCTTCTCTTCTTCTAAGCCCAATAGCCCATTTTGGGCACAGATTTCCAACACTTTGCGAGGATATTTAGTCTACTATTTCTTACTATTACCAACCTGACCAGGCGTCTTAGGTCATTGTTTCGAATACTTCGTCTCACACAGAAAACTTTATTGTTTAGTACAAAAAGACCGAGACCCCAAGTAATAGGATAAGGCTAGGAGAATGATGATGATGAGTATTTGTTGTTATAGCATCAACTAATATACACAAATTGAAATTTCCAGCTTTCTAGCTATCATTCTTTAAGAGATACAGCCTCGTGACATACAAATAGATGAACGAACAGCGAAACCTCAGTAGGTAATATGGCCTCATTTATTAATTTTTGTCTTCTTGTAACCTTATGATAAGCATAATAAGCTTAGTTTGGGACCAGAGGACGGTGTGTGAAATCCCATAAATATTTATTTGTTTTACACTTTTGGTATGGAACCCTAGCAAAACTAGATATAGGAATGATATTAAATGCATTTTCATTTCTTTAATGAAAACTTATAGTTGCACCCGTCCAAGTTGATCGAATAAGCGACGTTCGGTACGAAGCGTTGTGCTTAATATCAGGAGAAAAGTGGGAGTTAAAAGAAAAATCTATAAGAGTAGGAGGTAAATGGGGGGTTGCACCCGATCCGTTCGTCTTAATACCATGGAGTTAATATTTTCATGTACTATATGCAACTGGAGTGAGTACTGCTTAGTAATTTGAAGAGTTTTATCGGCGCATCGGTAGTGTAAGTTATCTTCGTAGGTAACGTTTATATACGTTTTATCGAAGTAGAAGTTTCAATAAACACACAAGATAATTGAGTGATGAATTCAGATACCTACTTTCAGTGTGTCTAAGTGTAAAACAATATTGCCTTATTTATTTTAACATTACAAAGCTGCAGAGTTTATTTGCACGCGCTAATCTCAAAAACCGCTGGGCGGATTAGAATTTTTTTTTGTGTTGAATAGTACATTTATCGAGAAAGGCTATAGGCTATCTGACATCACGCTGCAACCAATAGGAGCGAAGCGTCAGTGAAAAATATTGAAAAAACAGGGAAAAACTCCAAAGTTCCACGCGTACAAAGTTACGGGCAACAGCTAGATAAATAAATACATAAAATACGTCCATGAATTAATTTAATAAAGTAAATATTTAAAATTTAATTCTTTGCACGAGTACAGTTAAATTAATATTGTAAAAATAGCATATTTTCGTCAGTCACGGTGTAGTTTTTCGATGGTGAAATAAATATTTAAATAGTGGGTAGTTTCAGGGCTTATTCACTTCAAACAAAAAAACGGTCGAATTTTTCCTCTTTATAATATTAGTAAAGTTTAATCACCTCGCATATAACTATTTACACGTACCATTTTTATTCTATTTTAGCATCCTCTAAGGTAACTGGCCTAGTCAGCGTCACAGAAATATAGTGCCCATCAGTGGGACATTAAACACATATATAGTAGGTGATGGTTTGACGTTTAAAATTGAGGACAACTTTAGCCTGGCTAAATCATACTTTCTAGAATAATGACGTTTCATATAATGTTTAGCCCGTATTATAGACACAAATAGATACATTTTCACGCACACATGTCTATGTAAGTGGCTTCAAGCCGATTGAGTGATGTAGCTATAGACACTACATTTGGTATATTTGTGGCTAAGTCATGTTTCTAGCACAACCCTACGTTGAGTGTAGAAAGTGTTGTTTTAAAGTACTTTAAACAAATCAATTGACTTGCCTATTTAAGACAAAACGTACGAAAAGACAGTGATAAGTAAGTTTGTTAAGATCTTGCTTTATAAAGCATTTAATTTTTTAGTAAATTTTAGGAGGACACTTAAATATTAAGAAGTAAAGTAGAGAAGCATGCATCTGTCTTGGTATGGATATGAGACGAGGCAGAATGAGAGTTGAATTGCCATGAAAGTTTTAAATATGAAAGTAGATGGATGTAAGACTAAAGGCAGACCAAAGAAAATATGGATGGATTGTGTGAAAGAGGATAAGAAGAAGATGGATGTAAATTCACAGATGATGTGTGACAGAGGAGTATGGAGGAAGAAAACATGTTGCACCGACCCTAAAAAATTGCTAAATAAGGCAGGAAATATGAAGCAGTACTCTATCCATTAATTCATGGACATTAACATCTGTGGCCCTTTTCTCGACTGAGAAAGTTTCGTGCACTGTGTTGTTGTTTTGTTTGTGTGCGTTTATTTCCTGTATTCAGTTATTATGTTTGTGTGGGTGTATCTAAAATGGAAAATATATTGATATGATTATGTATTTTATGCAGTTCCAGCATTTACCAATAATTTTATTTACTACTAGCAGACCCGGCAAACATTGTTTTGCCATACTAAAAAAAAAAAGGTTTGAAGAATAGATGTTGGCCGATTCTCAGACCTACTGAATATGCATGTAAAATTTCATAAAAAACGATCAAGCCGTTTCGGTGGAGTACGGTAACTAACACTGTGACACGGGAATTTTATATATAAGATTAGTTAAGTCCGTGTTTTGTCCGTGTGGTGACGGAATAAGAATACACCATCCCTATTCCTTCCCAGGGTGCTGTAACAGCCAGTTAAAGTATAATGTACACAGATAACATCCTTGTGAGGGACGGAAAGAAAAGAAAGAAAGAAATATTTAATTTGTAAGTAGTAAGTGGAAAACTTGAAAATAGACCCTCACGGTTAGCATGGCACAGTAGACTATACTCAACGGTGGGACCTGAGAGAGAGAGAGAGAGAGATGAAGTTGTAATCTATACTTATATTATAAAGCTGAAGAGTTTGTTTGTTTTATTGAATGCTCTAATCTCGAGAACTAGTGGTTTGAATTAAAAAAAATATTTTTGTGTTGGATAGCCCATTTTATCAAAAAAGACTCAAGGCTTTAACATCATGTTGCAGCCAATTGGAGTGAAGCATAAACGGAGAAAATCTTCTTAACTCCACGCGTACAAAGTCAAAGACAACAGTGAGTAAAAATATACCTGTGTCATACATTTTCCCCATCTCTACATTTTCTAAACCACCGATTAACTAATTTAATCGCCTAATTTTTTTATAAAAATCTTACAGTTTCAACAAGCTAAACATTATAAAAGAAATAAAACCACGCAAAGTTTTCAAAAACTCACCACTTATTAACCTATTTAACCTTCTCTTTATTAATTGAAAAATCTAAAGAAAATCTTTTATTTACTATTTTAAATAACCCGTTAAACTGAAGCTATTATTTTTCAGCGATTATGTAATACATAAGCACTTACTGCCAATGAAACTTTCAGTGTTTCATGTTCATGAACAACGTACACTCCCATTTACCAAAGAAAAAACTTAGGAAAATCTACGTCACGTAACCTATAACCAATGGCGAATCGAACCTTCGAACATTTACGTCCAACATAACAAGACCTACCTACCCCCTCCCAACATTTATAAAGTACAGGTTGAAACGGTATCTATCGAACAACATCAAAGACCAAATGAAAATGGACAGCGAGTATCGAGAATGCATGCAGCATTCTGATTGGTTGATCGGTTCTGCGCGATTGGATACAAGAGCGCACACTCGAATCGATACCACGTATTCACAATCGACGTTTATGCATATGTGTGTGTGCATGAAACCTCCTTCGATACTTATTGATGTGTTAGTGTAGGTATTGATTTGATTTGTAACGCCTGCCTCGACGAGCGGTCAATCAGTGCGTTGCTGTCGATTTAAATTTAGAACACATTTAAATTTGGTATGCTTTCGAATGTTTGAAGTGATGTAATTGGTTGTGAATGGCAGAATATTTTGTTTTTGCGATCAGGATTTTTGGCTTTGGAATTCTAGGTTTGATCTAAATAAAAACAGATTGGAAATTAGGTATGATTAAAAAAATAGAAGGAATATTAATTGTTCATCTAAAACTGACTGTTTAAAAGATCGCACTCATAATTTCATGTACGTTTGTCATGACCATTAAAACCACAACAGTACACGTAGGACTAAGCAAACGAACAGAAATATTAACCATAGATAAAAAGTTCGCAACGGAAAAAATCTGGTTGAAAAATCCACGTCACGGTGCTATTAATTGTAAAAAAAAAATGTGCAATCCTGTTCAGTGTACATATTAATATTTAACGAACTCTAGATAAAGTAAATATATACGCTTTTCCGTACTTATTTAAAATGGAAAATATTTTTCCTACGTCCCGTCCGCGCTTCCTGTACAGATAGCCGTAACTGCATTATGTTTGATGTTTTTCTTTTTTATAATGCGGCCAGCTAAAGATAGATGGCTTCTATTTTATACAATATGGCGCTGATTGCACAGATAAGGAAATACTGTGCTCTATATTGTAGCTTTTCATTATTATTACTATATTAAAAAAAAACCTTATTATTTTGAACATGGTCTGATCATTGTTATGTTATAGGTACTATGTTTCGGAAATATATTCATAAAATACGCAAAAAAGACCAGTCAAATTTTTCTTGGTTACCACACTAACAGATTTTTGTGTATAGGGCTTGAACCGACGACCTCATTCATGGTAGTCACATACGTAGGCTTCCTAGAAAGGGCTATGCTGATTTTTTCACAATAACACATCAAAAACTCAAGAAAGAAAGCTGTATAGACTACAAAGAATAAAGACGTCAAGTAACCCATAATTAAAGTATTAGGTATTGAAAGTCATAGATTTTTCAAAAAGTGAGTTTATGGCTACATCACTCAACCGGCTTGAAGCTTGAAGCAACATAAACATCTATGTTTGCGTGAAATATGTACCTATGTGTATTTTAATACAAGCTATGAAATATTATACATATGAAACAATATTAGTCTATGAGGTAGGATTTAACCAAACAAAATTTACGTGTCTTAAACACTGAACACGTGGGTATTCGTTCAATCTTTATGACATCTTTAAGTCTTTCTGGTACATTTATGGCTAAAGTTTTATTTTTCCAAAGTTTTTCTATAAGAAATCATAGTTAAAGGCAACTTACATCTTAGTTCCCGTAAAGATGGTAGCTGAAAAGTCTCTGAAATATATATAATCTTAAAATCTACAAAGTTTTAAAGATATTTTTCAATATTCCCGAAGCTTGGCATTAAATGAAAGTTATTTTCTAGTTGTTTTTAAATAAAATCAAAGTGCAGCAAGTTTCCGAGCTTGTTCTTTATGGACTTCATAAAAATGCTCGTATTCACTGGCAAACAGCTCTCTTACTATTAAAACTCGATTGTGATTAAAACATTTAAATAATTTTCATCAATAAAGATCCCGTCTTATACAATCTTACTGTTTGTATTAATAATATATTTTGGCTAGCTTCTAGATTTGCTTCTGCTTCTTTTTCTTCGTTTTTAAAGAGCTTCATATTGTTGCCTACTTAAAATAAAAATAATTTTAAAAGAGTTAAAAATTTATTTGATTCATTAAAAAGTTGTACAATGAAATATTGAAAAACATTGAGAGCCCTAACTAGGATACTATGTGGTGTTAGTATTCTTCATCAAAAAGTTCGTTTACATTTTGGTGTATACATATTTTCGATTAGAATATTTCAAAATTTTGAATCGCATGTAATCTTATAGTACTTCTTGCTCAAATTTTTAAAGGATTCCAAGAGAAAAGTCCACACATCGGTCCTCCACCCCAGAAGCGTAAGAAGAGTAAGGCCATCTTTTACCTATTAGAGGTCCTGGGCACTTTTCAGGCAATAAGAACATAAGAATATACGCTCTGCTGTGACTCATTAAATTCAAGCAAAGCAAAATGTGAAGAAGCAGGGCCTAGGAGGTATTAGTGATTAGTGGAGAAAACGCGCCTGAAAACAAGAGAAACGCAGATCATATTATAGCACTGTTAGATATTAAAGAAATGGAATATGAAATCCGAGTGAGTTACTAGCCAATAGTTATTATTTTCTGCATATATTAGTAGTTACGTCATATGAATACAGCTCACACCTGCTGAGTATCGTTCTATATATTATACATATTTTTATGTAAATAGACTCTTGTTATACATTAAATTCCATTGATGGACAAAGTTCTCACCTAATACGGTATTTGGTATGCTAGATACGATATAAAAGCCACGTGGAAGTGTAGTAAGTGCCAAGTGCCCAGAAGCCTTTAGGGGCCCTGTGCTCTGAAAATCAATGACTCCTTACCTCTCCATAACTCTACCATCAAGTACCTACACACGATAAGCATAATTTGCAAAAGGCCCACACTTAAGAAATAACACAGAGCAGCATTGGCCCAAAAGAAGAATAGATTTTGATTTAAAACGGAGCATATATCTTTACTTGATATATCTGTACCGAAATTCATATAAATCTCTTGCATAACCCGAACTGGAAATGTTTCGTTACATACCTACAACTGCATTTTGTTTATTTCAAAAACAAAAAAAAACGCTTCAAAATCTTGAATATATTATTTTTTTAAATTATTGCATTGCCATCGGTCCTTATTTTGTGTGCAAATACATCCATTACATAGATTGATATGTTGATAGATACATGCGTAGCTAAAAAATGCGTGTTGAAAATAAAAACACATCTATTTAGCCTTTATTTCATTAATATTTTTTTATTACAGATACCTATAATATTTAAGTCATAGTATCAAGTTTCACTTACTTCCGAAAATATCATAAAATATTTTTGAACGGTAAAATTACACTTATTCAGTACTACATCACATCTTGAATGTAAAATACCACCCAGAAGCAGCCAATAGTGTCGGCCAATTTGAATATAGAACACCCGCTTTGAATTTATTGTTCCAAACTTAAATGTTCGCGCTTCTGTTTAAACTTCGTTTGGGTTACCAGGTTTAAAAATATGATGGTTTTAGGTAGTAATTTAGGAAGCGTAGTCTTTACTTTTAAATAAATATTTATAATCACATGATAAATATGTCATAAAAAATGTTACAAATTAAATCTAAGAATTAAAAATTATTGATTAGGATTTATTGTAGTCAAAATAATTGGACTCATAAGATTTCTCAACATTTGAACGGCATTCAGGATGCTATAGTTTCTAACAACATAGACCAACTAGGTATATTTTAAACTGTTTATTATAGCATAATATATGAATTATTTGCAGTATAAACTAATATACAGATCAAAAATTAAAAAAAATGTCGCAGAGAAACGCTAGAACTAATAATGCAACAACGGTCCAGATTGCACCGATACATTGCACCTGCCCGGCTGGGCTCTTGTCACCCCAACCTAAACCACCCCGACCTCCCCCCTTTCCTAGGGAATGAGGCAAGAGTGGGGAGAACTCTACGGTAGTACGTGTGAAGCGATTTTTTATATGTATTATATTATATTGAACTGCAACGTTGGTACGGAAAATGCTAGGAGAAAATATTAGAATCATTTTCACAAGTTTATAATAAAGTTTTAAATTATTTGAGACAGTAATTGTTATAGGAACGTTATGTACTTGAATATTTGTTAATAATTTTTAAACTAGTTGTTGCCCGCGATTTCGTACGCGTGGAATTTAGAAACCTTAACAAATCATACAAAAATGCCATTCTCTTGAACCATTATATATAATAAAAAAACGCATTAAAATCCTTTACGTATTTTTCAAGATATAAGCTCACATAGGGACCATATACACAAAAATAACGACTTCGTTTTTAGGGTTCCGTACCCAAAGGGTAAAAACAGGACCCTATTACTAAGACTTCGCTGTCCGTCCGTCCATCCGTCCGTCCGTCCGTCCGTCCGTCCGTCTGTCACCAGGCTGTATCTCAAGAACGGTGATTCCGACTCGCACTTGGCCAATTTTTTAATAAGTAAAGGTTACAATCATAATAATACTAAGCATATTATTATGCTTGTGTTATGGGTACCAGATTAAGGATAGAATACATATCCTACTTTCGTAAATACATACTTATAATACATAGAAACACCCAAATGTAGTACAAATATTTGTGTGAGAATTATAAATATCACACAATTTATTGTCCCGAGCGGGAATTAAACCCGCGACCTTGTGATCGGCAGTCCGATACATGAACCACTATACCACGAGGCCTGTCGTTTGTAAATAATATATATACAAATCATAGCGACAGTTAATAAAGTAAAATTAAAAGCAAATAAAATTCAGAATAAAATTCTACTTGAAGATCTTTCATCCTGTCATACTGTAAGAGACAACTTAGAGAAACTGAACTGTAACTAGAAGACTGTCCTTATTCACATTCTAAAGTTTTTTTTTAAATTTTTTTTTATTGCCATGGTATGGCAGACGAGCCAACGGTCCACCTGATGGTAAGTGGTATCCGTCGCTCATGGACTTGGCAACACCAGAGGCAAAGCCAAGCCGCTGCCTACCCTGGAAAAACGACTCTTCGTAGACCTCGTTTGAAGAGGGACATGTCATAGCATTCGGGAAATACCGCAGCAGGCAGTTCGTTCCAGAGTTTACAAGTTCGTGGAAGAAACGACCGCTGGACGACCGTACAGTACCACAAGCGTACGACCTAACGTTACGTTTATACGTTTAAGTAGACCTGTGCTCCATAAGTGTCAGTTTATAGGTTTAAAAGAAGGTTGAAATCAACATAGTTTACAAATACTGATAAATTATAAAATGATAATATTACAAATTTGCTGTTTTTCTATTAAATACCAAGAAGAACAGTAAAGAGCGACAAACCTCTCCTTTTAAAAATTTTAAACAGGACGAGACACAGAGAACTGTGAAGTGCCTTTACCTTGGAGTGTTCGAAGCAAAGGCCGCTCCATAGCTGGCTGATATGTTGTGGAATAAAATACAAAATGAAGAGAGCTGGATTGATGGAATTCATCTAGCTAATTGAGGAAATGGTATTGAATGTATAGGGTAAGACAGAAATCCGTGTATTGTGTTACGAATTGGAAGAGATCTGGGTCCAGCAGTGATCTACAGTAGCTGGACATGATGAAAATAGACTTTACAATTGAAATAGTGAGTTAACTATAATAATGTAGTCAGGTAAAGCTTAACATTAAGAAGCTGGATGACGTTTTGTATTGGCCAATAGATGATATTCATATTTAGAAATGCCTCCATGGCACAATAAGTGTCTCATAAATTAGGATCTCAACTTTGCCTCACAAGTAAGCCGAAAAATTTTATCGCAAAGCAACCCTGAGAAAAATATTTGGCTAGTCGATTCCTCTCCAGCCCATTTACGTCCCACTGTTGGGCACAGGCCTCCACTGCTTTGTAAGGATTGTGGTCTACTGTGCCGCGCTGACCAGGCGTGTTGGCACAGGGTTTATTTTCGAGTATTCCGTCTCTCACAGAGGATGTTTTCTGTGTGCAATATCCCTTAGCTGTCTTTTACAGCACCCTTGGGAGGAGATGGGGTGGTGATATATCCTCCGTGTGGTGACGGATTAAGAATACAAGCCGATTACAGGCAAACTATTACTTCTGCTTACTCCTTTAGAGAATATAAAAGTGTAAACTTATGTAATTTCAGTAGGTACTAAATAGAATGCTTGCTGACGGCCCTTGTCGTATATTGGTTAATGTAACGGATTGCCGTTTACGAGGTCGCAGGTTTGATTCTCGCTCGGGACAATCATTTATGTGATATTTATAATTGTCATTCAAATGTTCGTTCTACGTCTGGGTGTTTCTATGTATTATAAGTATGAATTTATAAAAGAAAAGTAGTATAAAATATGTATTCTATCCGTACACTGGTACCCATAACGCAAGCATATAAGCTTAGCTTGGAACCAGAGGACGTTGTGTGAAATGTCCATTAATATTTATTATTATTATTTATAGTAAAAAAAAATGCTAAGAAATTCCGAAGAAATTTATAAGTAGAGGTTTGATATCTAACGATAGAAATAAGATTTTTCTACTATAAATAGTTTTGATATAGAAAATAACAATACATAAGATGATCTATGTGTCACGGCGACCGACATACAGCCAGGATAAAAAACTTAAAGCGTTACATTGGAGCGAGGATCATAAGGCATTTTTCCGAACACACACGAATGTACCACCCTATACTCCTACCTAGTCGGTGATCTGGCCACCCGATTGCATAGACTAACCTACAAAATTGGAATACAGAAATACCTACCATGATTGTTAAAATATTGAAAACTATTTATTTATTAGGATTTTTAATTTAATTACGAGTTAGTAAAGAATTTGCGATAAGTATCAAAGGTTTTAATTGTTATTGCATTATTTCCATACCTATACTTTGAATACTATATGCGTTTAATACGTCAAAAATTTAATTACCTAAGTTAACTAAAATTAAAACAACTATGGTGGTGTATTTTGTTTAGCAGGCTATTTCGTTGTCCACCTTTAAATCCTATAACACTCAGTTAGTTCAGATAACATCGACGAATTGTGTCATTGACACTATTAATTTTCATTTTTAGTTATCGTTAATTGTGCACGTAGAATTGGGATTGTTCATAATTTTTGACCTGCTGTTTGTACATTTTTTTTTAGAAAATATAGATTATTTTAAGCAACAAATTTCAATATTATTGAAATATTCACTATTTATAATTTAAAAAAAATACTTAAAGATATTATTTTAAATGTTGTGACGTTATCGTTGTACGCAATCTGTGCATTACCTTTTCCTGATAGATTTAAGACAGATTGCAATACATCTTTTCAAAGTTGCCAAGTTGATATTAGACCAATTTCAATTGCACCACAGAGTAGTATATCCCTAAGAACACCTTAATATTTTAAGTCCTTCATTTCAAGGGCAAATAGAGATCATTTGCTTTTTTGGAAAAACAAACGTTAATATAGCAAATTTTCCGAAATAACCTAATGGATCATAATCAGAAACTCTATTCCTCGAAATGGTTTTCGAATTAAGAGTTTTGAAAAAATATGAACAATGCCAATAGGTACCGTTGCCGTCTTGTTATAATAAGTATCTGTTCTGGTTTTGGTAGAAACCCAGTAAAGAAACAACATAACGGTTTAGAGTTTGGCGTCTTATGATAATACTTTTTAATGTTCTAGTGAAAATATCTGAAAGATTCTTTATAAAGATTGTTTACCTTACCCTCAAACTTTACTTTTATATATCTATATTACTTACTTACATACTGCAAACTTCTAGCTAAGTAAAGTAACCCTAGATTTCATTAACATTATCCTAAACGTTAGAAAATTATTTTCTTTCAACAAATTTGAACTTATTTGCCATTTATTCATAATAAACTAGTAATTGAAAATTAAAAACTATTGAATAGAATTATAGTCTCTGAATTAAACATTAATCTATATCCACTCTTTGCTTCTTCGTCTCGCCGATAGCCTCCGATGTGTGCGGCTTCGAAACGCTGAAAGACGCCCTGTGACGCTGTAGCCTTCCTGAAAATGTATGCTATACTCCCTCCCTATACCCCCTTAAACCCCACACAGTAGCGCTCAAGCAAAAACTCACACAACGACACGAGAAAAAACCTCACAGTGTATAACAGAAAATACTTTAAATGTGTGTGTCAATGAAAGATTACTCCTATGTAGTGGCAATACATATTCCAGCGAAAGGTTCTATGTACGTGTGTCAACGTTATTACGTATAATATCAATGTGTGTGTGTTTTATTGACATTTTTCTACATGAAATTTTATGTGCGCGATTTAGATGTTTTGTATATAAGTTTTGTATGTGTGTTTTTGTGTTTGTGTGTGTATTATTTGCGGTCGTTTTCGATGTTCGTAGAATACTGAATGGGTGTAATTAATTCGTTTCAGATGCTACTGTTCGAGTTGCTACTCTCAGAACACATTTAGAAGGTTTATGTATAATCAGGGATGGAAATCTGTAAAGAAAATCTTTTAACAAATGGTAGTTAGTGATCTTTTTAATACAATTCTATTTATTTTATCTGAATATTTCTCTACATCATGTCTTTTCCATCCGCACCATCGCAAGACCAAGAATATGTTAAGAATTATTTATGTTCAGATTGTTTACTAGCATTTAGGCAAAAATTTCGTTAAATAATTAAAATTTATGCCACAAAAGTAATTAAAGAAAACTTTTATTTGTATTTAACAAATCAAATCACAGTGGAAAAAGTGATTACTGCAAGCGGGACTCGAACCCACGACCTCGGAATACCGTTTCGTAGCTCTTCCAACTGAGCTTATTGCGGTCGTGCTTGTCAGTAATCAATTAGGCCACCGTAATCGTTACTCGATTGAGTTTATATCGTATTTCTACGTGCGGTAATCACTTTTTCCACCGTGATTTGATATATTAAGTAAAAGCATAACATGTCAATTGCAAAATTAATAAATTACTTTTATATGTACTTAATCTTTACTTATTAAAAAATAAATTCGTTATTGTTGTATGTATGTCCCTATGTGAGCTTATATCTTAATAACTACGCAACGGATTTTGATGCGGTTCTCTGTAATACACAGAGTGGTTCAAGAGGATGGCTTTTTTATAATTAGTTCAGGTTTGGTTTTTAAATTCGACTCTAACGAAGTTGCGGGGAAAAAGAAATGGTCAGTTTAACTTATAGTCAGTAAAAAATTTATATAGTTAATATTAATAATGTCATTAAGCTCTTATGTAGTAAATAAATAAAGGTAAGTATAAAAGACGCCAGTACTGCGCTCAGGGAAATTTGCATAACTAATACAAATCGCTATATACACACGAATAATATTCTAGCTATATTAAAATACATTATTTTATACCTAGGTGTAAAATAAAAATTTATAAATCATCATATCATCACGCCTTTTTCCCATGAGGGTAGGCAGAGACTATAGAGCGCCATCTGCTACGATCCAAACATACTTCCTTGGTTTCATCCACACTCATACATCTGGTCATACATACCCGACGATTGTAAGTGCTACGCACTTGTCCCTTTTGGAGTATGCCGGCGATGACATCGGAGTATATTTTTCTTGGGCGTCCTCTCCCAGCATTTCCACTTATCTCCGTCGTGTATATGCCTTTCACATGACCAAACCACCTAAGCATACTTTTCTCCACCTTAGTCACTACATCACTGTATCACTGTTCAGACCGCAACGTTCTCTTAAGTTCTTATTTTATCTTTCAAAGTCACACCACACATACTCCCAACAGTGGCGGACGATCACTCTCCACGTGTTCTGGGGAGAGGCGTCGGTCTGACGGGGGGGCCTAGGGCCCGCCCCGTCACAGTGAGCCCCCACCGATAGGGGGCCACCCTTGGTCGGGTCATGGTAATACCTGAGTGACTACCATGGCCCGGCTAAGGGGCGAGGAGGAACACCGTGGGGTTTAGTGGGTAGTTCGGGTCCGCTTCTGACCCGGGAGTCCCACACAAAGTGCGTAAATGCATTCCCCACGTAAAAAAAAAAAAAAAAAAAAACACCACACATACTTCTCAAAGAGCGCATCTCTACAGCAATTATTCTACTTTTGTGCTTCTTCTGCCACACCCAACATTCGCTTCCATACATAAGCGTAGGTAACAACACGCTATTGTGGATCGCCATTCGAGCCTTTTCATTAATCGCTTGGTTAGCCACAATCGCATGCAAGGCACCATTCAGCTTTTTTCCCGCTAACACCCTCCTTTCCTAATCAGCATCAACCTTACCATCTCTTGTAAAAACACTTACCCAATAAACAAATTCTTGTACCTGTTCCACACTTTCATCTATTTTGATATTACACGCAGACATACACTCCTATTTTTCAAACACCATAATTTATAATAAAATACTTATCTAATATATAAAATTCACGTGTCACAGTGTTAGTTACCGTACTCCTCCGAAACGGCTTGACCGATTCTTCTCAAATTTTACATACATATTCAGTAGGTCTGAGAATCGGCCAACATCTATTTTTCAAACCTTTTTTTTTCTTTTTTTTAGTATGGCAAAACAACGTTTGCCGTGTCAGCTAGTAATTTCTAAATTTAAATTTTATTAACAACTAGCTGTACCCCGCGGTCTTACTCGCGGTAAAAAGGAAAAAAAATCTGTTTATTGTCTATTTATTATCCCACGGGAAGATTCTTTCGGGATATAAAGTATCTATTATGTTATTCTGATATATCTGCAAAATCTGTATAAGCTACATTATTGAAAAGTTTCATTGAAATGAAATGAAATTTCTATTCTTCTTTCTTCCTGGGTATATTATAAAGATAGACCTTAGAACCTTCTTCTTCTTCTCCAGCCCATTTACGTCCCAGTGTTAGGCACGGGCCTCCTCCACTTTGGGAGGGATTATGGTCTACTGTGCCGCGCTGACCAGGCGTGTTGGCACAGGGCTTATTTTCGAGTTTTCCGTCTCTCACAGATGTTATCTGTGTGCAATATCCCTTAGCTGACTTTTACAGCACCCTTGGGAGGAGATGGGGTGGTGACATTTGTATTCTTAATCCGTCACCACACGGACCACAGATAAGTAGGTACCTACTGAATACGTATGCAAAATTTGAGAAGAATCGGTCAAGCCGTTTCGGAGGAGTACGGTAACTAACACTGTGACACGTGAATTTTATATATAAGATAAGATAAGATAAGATATTATTTGTTGCTAACAACTTTGTACACATGGAATTTCGAATTCAAACCTTAATAAATTATACAAAAAAACCATCCTCTTGAACCTCTCTATCTATTACAAAAACCGCATCAAAGTTCATTGCGTAGTTTGAAAGATATAAGCTCACATAGGGACATAATATATATAAAAAAATAACGACATTGTTCTATAATAAGTACTTATCACGTTTCTTTCAGAATAGGTACCTAAATATTTAAAAGAAATACTACGTGTAAACTTCAATAGGAAATATTTAAATAAAAACAATGTGTTGTTTTATGTCTGTTGAGTTACAGTTGTGAAGAGGTCTGTCACTCTAAGAACGTGAGCTTCAATGGTACTCCAGGATCTTACTGTTGTTTCTACTGTGATATAACTATGTACTGTAATACTTTATATATATACATACAAGCTATTACTTGCAACTACTTACGCGTTTTTTTTTACGTGGGGAATTCATTTACGCACATTGTGTGGGACTCCCGGGTCAGAAACGGACCCGGACTACCCACTAAACCCCACGGTGTTCCTCACCGTCACCACACGGACCACAGATAAGTAGGTACCTACTGCAATATAATACGTTCTTAATAAGTGTCAACAATCTCAGATAAATCCGATTATAACAAGTAGGTAAAGGTCACAGATATATTATAAATAAATAAATATTCAGGACATTTCACACAGCGTCCTCTGGTCCCAAAGTAAGCTATATTTCTATGCTTGTATGGGTACCAGATACGGATAGACTACATATACTACTTTTCTTTTGTAAATACATACTTATAATACATAGAAAACACCCAGACGCAGTACAAACATGTGTATGACATTTATGGATATCACACAAATGATTGTCCCAAGCGGGAATCGAACGCGCGACCTCGTGATCGGCAGTCCATTACATAAACCACTCCACCACGAAGCCCGTCAATATGTATTACAAGTTATTATATGTATTACAAGTACAATTAGATATTTATGTCGCTTCAAGTCAAGCAATGTGAGTTATGTGGCCATTGATACACCATCAGATGAAGTTATTCAAATTCTCTATTTTACGACTTCATAAAAAGCGCCCTCTACCGATTATGATAACTAACTAATCCCCCATTAACCATTTTTTGCTTTAATTAATTTTTCCATACATTAAGTTTCTCAATAAAAATATAACGACATCTTTCTACAAGATTCATTAATCTAACAAAATATCTAAAGTACTTATAATAAAGCAATAAGGTTGATATTCCAAGTTTTATTATACAATTTGTATGCAAATAACTTGTCATCAGAATACAAGTATGAATAATTTTTCCCGCCATTTATTTTTCTCGCAAGAAAAACTAAGCAATCGTGTTCATTGGTGTGTAATATAACGATTTAATTAATCGATTATTGCTATCGATACATTGCGTATTGTTTTTGCTTGTATTATTGATAGATATTTTCATTATGCGTTTAGTTTCTGTTCCATGTTATGGAAATTTTCATTATCTGCAAACTAATATTTTTTTTTTACTATGTTATAGTATTTTATGCTTTCAAGTTATGCATTTCTAATTGAATAGGTTATTTACTATATGTATGTGCTATGTTATATGTTAAGTACATACAAAAAACATGTTGGTGACAATCCTACGTGCAAAACTAAACTAAAAAATATTTGGTTAGATATTATTAGATACTCATACATCTGGTCATGTTGAAGTCAAAAACAATGTTCATATCGTGACAATTAACGCTCTATAGACTCTACCTATCCCCATATAAAAAGCGTAATTATATCTTTCTTAACAAAATATTTAGTAGTTTTCCTCTCTCCAGCCCATTTACGTCCCACTGTTGGGCACGGGCCTCCTCCACTTTAGGAGGGATTATGGTCTACTGTGCCGCGCTGACCAGGCGTGTTGGCACAGGGTTTAGTTTCGAGTTTTCCGTCTCTCACAGTAGAAGATAACTGCTAATATTATTCCTCAGCTCACTCTTACACCACCCTGGAAAAGAAATGGGGTGGTGACACTTGTATTCTTAATCCGTCACCACACGGACAAGTTTTCCTACTAAAATGTAAAGATCAGATATAAATTTCTCAATTATTACGGTACAGAATAAGCTGGTATGAATCGAGACGTATGATACGACCGCCCCCTCCTCCTTATAGGGTGGGGGGAGGTATCTGCGACCCATTTATTCTCGTAATATAGTAATGGCAGACTGACATTTATTAAATTGTAAAAATCTTATTGATTTCGTTGCGGGTGAATGCTTTTAGTATGAAAGAATGAGCTGATTTTGTAAATACATAAAAAACAGGTTTAGTATGTATTGTAATCATACACGAAGGGTTCCCTACTGTAATTACCTAAAATAATTTGGACTGCCATTCACGAGGTCGCGGGTACGATTCCCGCTCGGGACAATCATTTGTGTGATCTTTATAAATGTCATACAAATGTTTGTACTGCGTCTGAGTGTTTACTATGTATTAGAAGTATATATTTACAAAAAAAAAGTAGTATAAATATTCTATCCGTATTCTGGTACCTATAACACAAGCATATAAGCTTAGCTTGGGACCAGAGGACGTTGTGTGAAATGTCCATGAATATTTATATTTATTTAATTTTAATTTTTTGATTTTAAAATTAAATTTCAAATTAATTTTTTTGATTTTTATTTTAAGTTTGTTTGGATCGTAGCAAATGGCGCTCTGATGGCGATATGATGATGATAATTTTAAAAATCAATTTTCCCTGTGGCTACGTCTTAAGAAATTAACTTACACCACCCCTTTTCTTTTCCTTTCCGAGGTGCTTTGAAAACCAGATAAATAAATAAATAATCATGGACACTTCACGCAACGTCCTCTGCTCCCAAAGTAAGCTATATTTCTATGCTCGTGTCATGGGTACCACAATACTGGTAGACTACATATACTATTTTTCTTTTGTAAATTCATACTTATATTATATTATTATATATTGTTTTAAACCATGTTGCAGTAACCATGGTCACGGGTGAGACTGAGCTGTAATGTGTCTTCTACGATCAGTTATTACAAGGTTTACCCACATTCGATTTTAATTTTACATTGACCATAAAGATAGACTTCTAATATAAACTATGTATATCATATTACATTGTGCTCAGACTACATAAAATCAATAATTTAAAACAAATATACGCGTCAAAATCCGTACAAAGTAGTTTTTTTTAAAAACTTATTATTTTTTTTAATTTTTCTGATAACTGTTACGACCTTATCTATCATGCGACTTCGGCTTGACGTCGACTTTTGGGACATCCTGTATATGTCTCAATGCGAGCTTAAATCTTCAAAACTACGCAACGGATTTTGATGCGGGTTTTTTTAATAGATATAATGATTCTAGAGAATGGTATTTTTGTTATTGTTATTGTATATTTAGTTTGATCTCTACATTCCACGCGTACGAAGCTACCCTGGTCGGGTCATGGTAATACCTGAGTGACTACCATGGCCCGGCCAAGGGGCGAGGAGGAACACCGTGGGGTTTAGTGGGTAGTCCGGGTCCGTTTCTGACCCGGGAGTCCCACACAATGTGCGTAAATGAATTCCCCACGTAAAAAAAAACGCGTAAGTAGTTGCAAGTAATAGCTTGTATGTATATATATAAAGTATTACAGTACATAGTTATATCACAGTAGAAACAACAGTAAGATCCTGGAGTACCATTGAAGCTCACGTTCTTAGAGTGACAGACCTCTTCACAACTGTAACTCAACAGACATAAAACAACACATTGTTTTTATTTAAATATTTCCTATTGAAGTTTACACGTAGTATTTCTTTTAAATATTTAGGTACCTATTCTGAAAGAAACGTGATAAGTACTTATTATAGAACAATGTCGTTATTTTTTTATATATATTATGTCCCTATGTGAGCTTATATCTTTCAAACTACGCAATGAACTTTGATGCGGTTTTTGTAATAGATAGAGAGGTTCAAGAGGATGGTTTTTTTGTATAATTTATTAAGGTTTGAATTCGAAATTCCATGTGTACAAAGTTGTTAGCAACAAATAATATCTTATCTTATCTTATCTTATATATAAAATTCACGTGTCACAGTGTTAGTTACCGTACTCCTCCGAAACGGCTTGACCGATTCTTCTCAAATTTTGCATACGTATTCAGTAGGTCTGAGAATCGGCCAACATCTATTTTTCAAACTTTTTTTTTTTAGTATGGCAAAACAACGTTTGCCGGGTCAGCTAGTCTAATATATAAAATTCACGTGTCACAGTGTTAGTTACCGTACTCCTCCGAAACGGCTTGACCGATTTTTATGAAATTTTACATGCATAATCAGTAGGTCTGAGAATCTGCCAACATCTATTTTTCAAACCTTTTTTTTAGTATGGCAACACAACGTTTGCCGGGTCAGCTAGTCTTATATATAAAATTCGCGTGTCACAGTGTTAGTTACCGTACTCCTCCGAAACGGCTAGACCGATTTTTATGAAATTTTATATGCATATTCAGTAGGTCTGAGAATCGGCCAACATCTATTTTTCAAACCTTTTTTTTAGTATGGCAACACAACGTTTGCCGGGTCAGCTAGTCTTATATATAAAATATGGAGGGTAGAGGCAAGGAGAGTCATCTCTTATGGTAGAAAATTGAAAAAAGTGTCCAGCTGTCAGCTGTAAATAACAGTTCAAAAACCTTCCAGAATGGCGCTGGTGTAGACACAGGGTATGGTATGAATGTAGCAATGTAAACGAATAGAAGTACGCCGAGTTAAAATATTTAATATTATTGTCGACAAAAATAGTTACTTATTGAAAATGTCAACTACTTGCGTATTACAAAATAATGCAGTAAATATAACCTTAAAGAGTTATTATGAGAAAACGTGTAGCTAAAGTGATTTTATTTTCTGAACTGTGAATAGTACGTTTATTGATTGCGGAAGTTGGTATTTGGCGCTTCCTTTAAAGTTTACTCTGATGCTAATGTGGCGCCACCCTAATTTAATGCATTTCAACGGACACTTTTTCATAAGCAGATGATTCTCCTTACCTCTACCATCCATAATATAAAAACAATGTATATTCTAACCTAGAAGGTTGTAACACACGCCGAACAAAACAGAGCATGTAGGTAGTACATAGAGATTCCTAACAAAACGTGAGGCTCAAAGCGTGAAAGTAGAGCCCTCTTTATCTAAGAGGCGTCAGAGGAGGAGGGGAGGGACAAGTGCATCTCAAAGAAATGCAGATTTTACACGTCGCTACTCTTCGGGTGTACGGATGTATCGTCGAGACTTTGTATACGGATAGCAAATAAATATACAGGCTTTGAAAAATCTCAGTATTATTGCAAACTAGCTATCTTAACGAACTTTATACCGACATATTGTTTTAAAATGCCCGAGTCTCTTAAGAGCGGACTACAGACACGGCAAAACATACTTTAGGTATTTGTGTTAGGTATTGATATCATATACCAGAGCGCCACGCTGAAAGGGACAGCTGTAGATCAGCCAGATATTATCTATAAAATCTTTGAAAATAAACGGTTTTTAATAAGCAATTTATTAATTTTGCAATTGACTTAATATGCTTTTACTTAATAAATTAAATTGTAGTGGAAAAAGTGATCACCGCAAGCAGGACTTGCAAGTAAAAGAAGCATAGAAATATAAGGCCTTGATACTTTGAGAAAAATTCGTCCCTCTGGAGGCATTTCCACTAAGAAATCTTGGGCCTACGATGCCCATATTTTTGTACGAAGCATTTTTTACTATAGTAACCTCTTAATTTCCTTCTATACATCCCTGGACTTGACACAAGAAACACAATCTGAAAGAATTAATAAATTCGGTGCAGTCGTTCGGCAGTAATAGTTGGAATAACACAAACCAAAAATTTTGAGGGATGTAGTTAGGCACTAAATGTGTGATGTAAATAAGCTCAGATAGGGACTTAAATACAATAAAAAAAAATTAAAAAAAACACACCCGAAAATCCTGAATATTTTTTACCGAACGTGTTAGAAATAATGACTTTGTTTTATAATAAGTAAAGATTTGATATGTGAACGATGTCAAATACAAAAGGTTAGTATTGTCTGTTCCAACCGTACATCAGAATATGAGAGTCATTATAGCGAGCTGGATTTCTCTAAAATATGTCAAACGTAAGTAGGCAACACTATGTATTTATATACTGAATAATTATTATTTAATACTTGGAGATTAACATTGCTATAATGAACATACAGTTATCTGGTCCCATACTAAACTTAACACAAAAGTTACAATCGTTCACGAGGTCGCGTGTTCGATTCTCGCTCGGAACAATTATTTGTTATATATATCTATACCATTATTGCATAATCATTTGTGTGATAATGGTACCGATTCTACATGCACAACTAAATTTAACTGAAATGGAAATTGATGGTGTTGATGACACAATTCGGCAATGTTAACAGAACTTTCTTATTATAAAAGTAGAGTATTATAGACGAAGGATTTTAATAATCACAAATATGTAAAGTGAAATAGCAAATAATAGATATATTGGCAGTATCAACTTTCATGTTCTTAGTTAAGTTAAGTTTAGTTTTGCACTTACTTTCATACAAAATGGTTAGAATAGAATACTCTTTATTGCTCACCATTAAGTTAAAAGAAGATAGTAAGTACAATAGGCGGTCTTATCGCAGTTTGCGATCTCTTCCAGACAACCTTTGGGTGGATGTGATTGCTTTGGAGAGGGCTACTTGTGGTGCACATCCTAACAACTACTGATACACTTACATACAACCATAGTACTTTGCGTAAAATGTAAAAAAGCAGTCAAAATACCACCGTCAAAAGGCTATTTTTTACTTATTATAAAACAAAATCGTTAGTTTTGTATTCCCCTATGTGAATAAATTTATATCTTCAAAACCACGCAACGGATTTTGATGCGGTATATGTTAATAGATAGAACCTTGAACCACTCAAGAGGATGGTTTTTTGTCAGGGTTTATTTTTTTAATTCCACGCGTACGACGTTGCGGCCAACAGCTAGTTTTACTGTATACATTGGACTCTACAACTGTTTAAAAGAAGAAAACCTGGTAAGTTATAGAATACGTAGCAAGTTAGCGCGTTACGATATCGTAACGAAACGATTAAGAGCAAAGTTTTTACTAAAGGGTGTGAAACTGAATGACTATGGATTATATAGAGATGTTAATACCACATTTTTTTAGAGAAAAGTCAATAATTTAAATAGTATAATAGTGTACCTATTTGAAGTATACTAGACCATTGTGATTCGATGTCCACCTGTTATAGATTGAGAATACAAGTGTCATCAACCTATCTTCTTCGCAGAGAGCTGTAATAGCCAGCTAAGGAATATTAGCAAGCAGATGACATAATCTGTGAGTGGGAAACCTCGATATTAAAACCTATGCAAAACCTGCCCAGTTACCGTGGCGTAATAAGCCAAATCTATCCCGAAAAGGGGGCGGCCCATATGCCTAGCACCTTGCAGACCTTTTTGCAATTGAAAGACTTTGAGGTATGTCATTTTAAGTCCTCTAGAACAACTCTGTCTCATTCCATTAACAATTTTTATTAGCAATGAATAATCAATAAATTTAAACAAAATTTAAAGTTGTCAAACGCTTTTTTGACGTTTTTAAAATATAATAACTCCGAAACCATTGTTTTTCGAATTTTTTAGTTAAAAGACACACTAAAATGATGCTGAAACATACCTAAACAACTCTAAGAATACAACAATTAGAGAATCGGCGCATCGGTGGCTATGAGCCATTAGAGTTTTAATTGAAAATAGCGTAAAGGTTGTAAATCGTACAGTGCAGCCTGATGTCTCACCACCCTCTACCCCTGTAGTAGCCACCCTCACAGACCACAGATAAACCCTTTATAGCTATTGATAGCAACACTGAAGATACGCTGTAATTAAAAGATTTAAAAAAATTCTAAACACAGCTTATTAACTATGCTAATGTTGGTAGTTGAGTGGACATCTTGAAAACTAGGCCCTGGAGCAAACTTATATCAAAACACTCCCGAACTCGGAAAGATTTGGGGCTAATGATGAAACGTTAATGGCCCACTGCTGGGCACAAGTTTCTTCCACTTTGGGAGAGATCATGGTTTCTATACCACGCTGACCAGGCGTTGGCATAGGGTTTATTTTTGAGTTTCCGTCTCTCTTATAGGATGTTATCTATGTACAATATCCCTTATCTGGTTTTTTCAAAACCCTGGGAAAAAAGGTGTGGTGACACTTGTTTACTCAATCTGTCACCACACAGACAGAAATGACATAACTAAACTTAATTAACTTACATACAATTTTCATTTTTGTATTCGGTTAGACACAATTTATGGATATAAAGGGCCCCCTTTTACACTTTTAACTAACGCATAGTATCGGTCAGTTGGAGTGTAATCGTCGCGTATCGGACCGCCGATCGCAGTTCGATTCCCGTGGGTTGTAATTAGATTGTTAGTCGCATGCGATATTAACATGTTTATACTTTCTTAAATAGTCTTGATACTTGAATAGGTTCAAAACTACGGAATGGATTTTGTTGCTGTTTTTTTTTTTAAATAAAGTGGTTCATGGTATTTTTATTATGGCAGTAAAAAAACCTTAAAATACCATATTTTAGGGTTTTTTTACTGTGTATAAAGTTCCGGCAACAGCTAGTTGAGAATAAGTATAAGTTATTAAATAAATAATCAGGGACATTTTACAAAACGTCTGGTCCTAAGCTACTACACTACACACAACCACAAATGTTTGTGTGACAAATTTAAATATCACACAACTAATTTTCGTGTGCAGAAATCGAACACAACCATACAAAATGCAGTCTTTACACTTAAGCTTAATTTAAAAACTAAAAGCCTCAGATGAAAATGCTTACTATTTTGTTATACATCAATACAACGTCATTGGTCCCTAATATGTGTACAAAATTTTATATTTATCAAATACATTAATACCTACCTACTATCATTACATTAAATAGATATGTGCCGAGCTAATTAAAGCGTATAAAAAGAAGCATTTTAAAAGTATCAAGATGATTAAGATCTAGTAGTCGATATATTTTGATGTCGATAAGAAAGTCAGTTGAGAATTTAATATGCATAATATCATTTAAATGTATGTTTGTTACATTCTTTACGTATGTTCGTTGTGTGTCGTTAGTTCGATCGATTGAGCTGTTTTATTAGTTTTCGTTCAGTTACATTATTACATAACTTGGTTAGAATTTTATTTTCTTTGTAACTTTCAATCGATTACACTAGAAATTTTGTAAACTTCATAATCGATTAAAATTTACAAGAAAAATAATAATTAAGTTTTTTTTTAATATTTTGCCGAATTCATGTGCCTTTGACATTTAAAGATTTTTTTCGATTTCTCAGGAGATAACCATCACATCCTGACCTGGAGCCAATGGGACCACACGGGAACCACCAACTTTCAAATAAAAAAGAATCATTAAAATCACTTCGCCCAGTTAAAAATTATGAGGTTACTTCATAATTTTTAACTGGGCGAAGTGATTTTTTGAAACATATAACAACATACAGACAAATATTGAGAACCTCCTCTCAGTCTGTTATATAAACCACTACACCACAAAGCTTGTCGAGTTTTAAATCTATTTTACGCGTTTATTGTCTTTATGAGGTCATATATAACTCATTAATATTCACCAAACTATGTTGGATTGCATCTGTTTTACTCCGATATCAGATATACTTCCCCTTCTATTAAATGAATCAATTTATGACGAAGTCATTTATTACTGTTAACCGTCACTAAGTTATTGGTTTAGTAAAGAATTTTATTACTAAACATAACGTAGGTAACATAACTTTATTAAGTTTACTTTTGAATTTCATAAATCTATATTTTAAACTAATGTATAACATTAGTTTAAAGCTGAAGAGTTTGTTTGTTTAAACGTGTTAATCTCAGGAACCATTGGTCAGTTTTAAAAAATGTTTTCAGTGTCGGATAGTACCTTTATCAAGGAATACTTGAGAGTTTAGGCTATATAACAACACGCTGCGACCAATAGGAGCGAAACATCAGTAAAAATGTTACAGAAACTTGGAAAAATTTTCTAAATTCTGCGCGTACGAAGTCGCGGTCCAAGCTAGTTATAAAATAAAGTCGTTATTTTTGTATGTTTGTTCCTAAGTGAACTTATATCTTCAAAACTATGCATGCGGATTTTGATGTGTTTTTTGAATGATAGAGAGATTTAAGAGGATCGTTTACTTGTATACCAGAATAACACGAGCCTTGTATCAAGATCTTAAGGGCCTACATCAATATTATCGTATATCATCGCCGACACGTACATATTAACACAGCCAGTAGGCACAGAAAATGAAGAATTAGGGATACTTTTCTTATTTACTCAAAATCTACTAAATATATTTTAATTCTGATCCACGTGTTTCTATACATAATAGTTACCTATGTTTTTAAAGTTATTTCATTAGTTAATACGCGATAATAAACCGAAAAATGAAAAAAAAAATTGAGAGCTTGTTTCGCAAAGATTTTCTATCGAGAAAACTTTTTTCAATCGCGTTTCTGAGTTCATGCGATCCTAGATCATATATTGAAAAAACATATACTTAAAAATTAGAGCTCTAGCCATTCAATCTAAAGAAACAATGAAAACTTCGTACATAGAAAAATGCACGAAGCTATTTTGGTATCCTCTTAATGGACAATTTTCTGATAATGTTTGTAAGTCTATAATTTTGTCTGATGTAAGAATTAAAACTAATTAAAAGATTTGTATTTTTCAAAAAGACATTTTACAAATATTATACAAATATTACCTACTTATATTAATTCCATTAAAATACTTAATGTATTTAAAAACGAGTTATATATTTTATTAGTAACTAAAGCCACTTATCTTTAGACAAAAATAATATAAAACTACATACTAAACAATTTACGAAACTGTATAATTATAATATTGTTAAGATGTGAATACTCGTGAAAAGTAAATAAAATCTATATAATCAGTAGTTGTCCGTGTGGTGACGGATTAGGAACACAAGTGTCACCACACCATTTCCTCCCTAGGGTGCTACAAAAGTCAGTTAAGGGATGTTTCACACAATTAACATTTTCTATGAGAGACAGGAAAATTGAAACAAACCTTGTGCTAAGACGCCTGGTCAGCGCGGAATAGTAGACCACAATTCCTCCTAAGCGGCACAAAACCGTTCTTTGTGGCGTTCTATGGAGGACGCCTATGTCTAACAGTGGACGGAGAAAAGCTGATGGATGGTTGGATGGATGAATCCCTCCCAAAGTTGAGGATACTCTTGCTCAGCAGTGGAACGTTAATAAACTGGAAAGAGAGAGAGGTTCTTTATCAGTCAACACAAAAAAACACATGATATGGAAGCCCCGTATCATGTATTTTTCTGTACAATAACCATATCTTTTATGGCATCTTATTTAGGTAGCACGCATAAGTGGCAATGGGCGGACCTCGTCGACGACCGTTGGGGAAGGAAGGTCCTCGAGTATCGACGTCATACTGAACGACGCACCGTGAGGCGTCCACCAACAGATAGCTCAGGCCCGCACAATGTGGCGTTCTATGGGCAGGCCTCTATCCACCAGTGGACGGAGAAAGGCTGATAGATGTATGGATAGATTTTGACATCTTTATATTCGATTAACGTGGTTCCACTCGACTGCTCTATCAAAAACATCAACAATTCCCCGTCTATCAAATTCAAATTACGATCGACAACCACCTTTTATTAATAAAAAAATCGAGCATCGGTCAGTAATTAACGATACCGAATTTAACCATACATTGACCTTAACTCGATTGTTACCGAATATAATAAAAACACACAACAATCACCTCTAACACTTTCGTAATACGAATCATGCATCGATTTTTAATAGTGTTGTTATCCTTGAAAAGTTAACAACTAGTTTTGAATTTTATTTTATTTAGTTTTTAGGTTAGTTTTGAGTTGTTTTTCTGCATGAGTGATGTCCGTTACGGTTGGCGGTACACCTGCAAGATGGTGACCAATATAATTGTAATTAGGGGCCACCACATGTAAGAACTGTGTGGTTTTGTTAAGAAAGTCCCTTTGTAGCGATGCGGAACTTATCTATTGTATAAATAAATACACTGTGGTCTCTTTTGTTCAATCGTTGACATCTTAGCATCAGAGTACTTATAATAATACCATAAAAAACTTTTCAATTATTGTAGGTTTAGGATATGAAAGAAAAGAGTTAATGAGAGTACGACAGCTGATAGGAGAGGCTGGAAGGAAAACACATGCTACGCCGACCACAAGTAGCTTGGGATAAGAGCAGGAAGAAGAAGAATTACTGTCGGTGTATATACTAGTGATTGTTTCAAATAAATCTATAGGTACTAATATTTTGAAGAGTTTGTTTGTTTAAACGTTTTAACGTAACGTTTAACCGTTTTTTAACGTTTAAACGTTAATACATAGAAAATACCCAGATGTACAAACATTTGTATGACAATTATTATAAATGTTACACAAATGATTGTCCCGAGCGGGGATCGAACCCGCGACCTTGTGAACGGCAGTCTGTTACATGAACCACCCGACCACGAGGCTCGACATATACATAATATAGTTTACATATTTTTATTTTTAACCGACTTCACAAAAAGGAGAAGTTTCTCAATTCATCTGTATGTTTTTTTTTATTTGTGTTTGTTACCTCATAACTAAAAACTGGGCGAAGCGATTTTAATGATTCTTTTTTTTATTTGAAAGGTAGGTAGTTCCCGTATAGTCCCATTGGCACCAGGTTAGGATCTGATGGTTATCTTCCGAGAAATCAAGAAAAACGCTCAAATTTCAAATGAAAATGAAGTCAGTTAAACTTTTTTTTAAAAATACTTTTATTCTACAAACGATTTTGTAATGGTTAGAAAAACTTTACCACACAATAAAGTGTAAAAACCATTAAATAGTTAACCATGTATTCAGAGGGTTGCTTGATTTATTGATTGTATAGCGTGATTGACTCCACTAAGTCATATTACAAAAAACTATAAATAGTTTTCACATCGAACATATGAAGATAATCGTATCAAGAAACTTTTTGTAACCTTTTGACTGACTTATTTGAATTATCCACTTGAAGGATTTAATAAGTTTGAAAACTAAAAACCATGTAAAAAATCCTAGGTATTTTTTTTTATTAATGCATTTCAGATCAATCGTTTAGGGGGCCAAGTCTACTAATGAATTGCGTCACAATGATGATAGTTCAATGACACCATTATAACCACAAATATTTACCAGTAGACTACCAAACTTGATAAAATTCGCCACTAAGCAATTAGTTATTGCATTTTTTGATTGCATAATGGCGAATTTTATCAAGTTTGGTAGTCTATTGTTAATTTTTTGTCACAAATGATACCATTTAATTGAACTTTCACTGAACATTGAATAGCGGACTTGACCACCTGATCCTAATGGAACCGCACGGGAACCACCAGCTTTCAAATAAATAAAAGAATTATTTACCTCATTTGTTATCAAGTAACCTCATAACTTTTAACTGGTCGAAGCGCTTTTAAAAATCATAAAAAAAAAATTAAAAAAAAAACTGGCGAATTGAAAACCTTCTCCCTTTTTTAAGCCGGTTAAAAAAACCATACAGACGAATTGAGAACCTCCTCCTTTTTTTGAAGTCGGTTAAAAAAGATAAGTTACCGATAAACAGGGATAGCAATCTATCTGTAACTTTAGTTATTTAAAATGGCCTTTAAGACGGGACGATACCAAATTATGCTCCATAGAAAAGTATGGGTATCGTACTTCCGTTTTTTCTTCGCGAAAGTTAAACATATTTTAATAGTTTTGGGCGAAGCCAAGGATTAAGTGGGTACTGTACTCCTCATTAAGGTATTTGCCTTAGGTATTGCTATCCCTATTTCCGAGCGCCGCGCTGAAAGGGACAAATATAGATGAAGCGGATTTTACCTACAAATTCTTTGAAAAAAGACGTTTCGTACTTCCGTTTTCTTTTCGCGAAAGGTAAACCGATTTTAATAGTTTTTATTAAAGAGTAAAGAGTTATTAAAGAGTATATCTATGCTTCTATCACATTTTTTTTTTCAAAACATAATAACTAAAAGAAATATGACGATCCGAAAAACCCACTTTTTTCGGTTTTCTTTAGATAAAGTTGCAGCGTCTATCACACAATTTTGGTAAAGTTTTACCACAAAAGAAAGTGATAGCAGCATAGATATACTCTATATCTATAATATAACCCAAAAGCTATTAAAATCGGTTTAACTTTCGCGAAAAGAAAACGGAAGTACGAAACGTCTTTTTTCAAAGAATTTGTAGGTAAAATCCGCTTCATCTATATTTGTCCCTTTCAGCGCGGCGCTCGGAAATAGGGATAACAATACCTAAGGCAAATACCTAAATGAGGAGTACAATACCCACTTAATCCTTGGCTTCGCCCAGTTAAAAGATATGAGGTGACTAACATAAAAAAAAATAAAGACGAATAAAGAATCTACTCCTTTTTTGAAGTCTGTTAAAAAGTATTAAGTTTTAGTTTAACAAGTTCTAAAAAAAAATTTAGTAACGCAATACATATTATAATAATGTCAACAGACAGATAGATAGACAGACGAACACCAAACACTTCCTATAAAAGCTTATTCACAAAAAATAAAACAACAAATTGTTAAATTATTGTCTAAAAAGTCCAGTTAAATATAAACTATATATGGACAGAGTGTTACAATGTTGTAAGTCCATCTTTTACGCTATAACGACAGATAATGTTTAACACAAGTTGATCACGCAAAGTTCATGAAGGATCATGTCTACAAGTAACATAATTAAATGCATATTAGAAAGTGGCTATACGTATACGACATTTTTATGACTTGTATTAACCTTTACTTATTTAATGATAAAAGAAAGAAAAATAACTAGCTGTGCAACGCAGTTTCACTTGCGTACGTACTTTCTGGTGACTTTATTATAATTATGGAGATATAAAAAATAATTTGCTTGACTAAAATTATAAAAAACAAAGAAGATACTTTCTTGTAGTTATTGAATTGTCATTCAATCTCTATCCGTGTGGTGACGGATAAAGAATACAAGTGTCACCACCCCATTTCCTCTCAAAGGTGCTGTAAAAGTCAAGATAAGGGATATTGGACACAGATAACACCCTCTGTGAGAGACGGAAAACTTGAAAATAAACACTGTGCCAATACGCCTGGGTAGCGCGGCAAAGTAAACCATAATCCCTCCCAAAGTGGAGGAGGCCCGTGCCCAACAATGTGACGTAAATTGACTGGAGAGAGAGAGAGAGAGATAATTAGAATTAATAAAAAATGCGAAAAATCTAAAGTCAAAGTATTTTTTATTGTGGACAAATAGGTACATAAGATGTTGAGATCAAATTAACAGGTTTCACTATGTCCTGCCATTTAGGCGTACAATAATGGTAGTGATTATAAATATATTGTGCAAGCAGTTTTCATTTTGTCATATAATAACAATGTCTTATGTAATAATAATATTGGAAAAAGAAAATGTCGAAATTAGCACATTTGAAATATCATTAATAAAATTTTGTTTTAAATAATAATAATATGAAAATTTAGTTAACGTTGCCGAATTATTTACTGACAATAAAATTTAAACCTTTAAATAATTATATTATAATATGATATATTATGTCAGGCTAATATGCTATCCGAATCATCATTCTGGAATTCATTTAAATAATAATAACATTTAGAGTATAACATTTTGTGGAGGCTTTTTTTGAAACGAGCAATGTCTGAAATATCCCTAATGTGTTTAGGTAGTTTGTTAAATATGTGTATAGGAGTACAGAGAACACTCTTGTGCATTAGTGTTGTTTTACATGGTACCACACACAGTCTGTCAGCATGACGTGCACGTTGTCTTTTCTTATATAATCCTATATTTAACTTGACAAATGCTGCACATTCAAAAATATAGATACAAGGCAATGTCAACAGTTTATATTTTATGAAGTAGGGTTTACAGGAGTCTCTTTGCTTCAGTTTAAAAATGTAAATGTAACACTGTATGAACAAAACATGCTGAATTAAGTATTTTGTATTAAACATTGTAATAATTTTAAATTATAAGCAATTATAATTTAATTAGCATAATGTTAGTTATTTTTAAGCTAACTTTAGTCTTGTTTTTTTAATTAAGTTGTTTTAAAGTAAAATATAAATTATAATTATGCTTTAATACTCCAGGCAATCTAATGAAAGTCAAAAACAATCTTTCTTGATTTTTTGATTTTCAATGACATTCATTATTGACAAAAGTCAGTCATAAGATATTTGTTTTACAGTGTAATTACGTGTTTAAGTACCTATGATTTAAAAAAAATGCATTACTTTAGTATTAAATGTTTGTAAAGGCGTTTAGTCTGTAAAAACGTATACCTTTATAAAATAAATAAAATAAAATAAAATACTCTTTATTGCACACCATATTAATTTACAGAACTTACTTACTAGACTTAATAATAGGTACAAAGGGCGGTCTTATCGCGAGCTGCGATCTCTTCCAGACAACCTTAGAATGGACTTGACCGAGACTGAATAGGTAACTTGTGGTGTACTAATATTATGGTAATTATATGCCAAAAATAAGCGAAAGTACTAATAGCTAATACAATATAAATACATACAGTACAAAAATTCTTTTCTTTATGTATAAATGTTTATTTTTATTGTAAAGTTTATGTACTTTTATGAGAATAAAGAATTTTCAAAATAAAAAATAAAATCTTTCTTGAGAGTTGTGCTAAAATAGTTTTATAGAAATGGCTTCCCTGATTTCCATGTTTAACTGTTTTTTTGAAGATTACGTAATATACTAACTAGCTCAAGCCTGTGGCAGTCATTACCTTGGTTTTTTCATGTGATAATATTATAGACAAAAAAATGTGTGTAAAATTAAGTCAAAAAAGTGCGTTTCTATCAAAGCAGGTGGCGCTTTATAATCTCTGCCAACCCCACGGTAAATAGGCGTAACGTTATCATGATAATAATATAGCTTATGAGCTTACCTATAAGCTATACATCTGCAAAGTTTCACAAAATCAATCTAGCAGTTTCCGCTTGAAGGAGCAACAAACATCCTACCTAACATTCGTACAACTCTCGCATTTATGATATTAGTCTAGTAGGTTAAGATAGTAATAAGTGTGGTAAAAATACAAGTGTCACCACCCTCATTTCCTTCCCAGGGTGCTGTAAAAACCAAGGAATAATGTATTCATAACGACCGTGAGAGACGGAAGACCCGAAGACAAACCTCGTTTGCTACACGCCAGGTCAGTAAGGCGCAATATACCATGATCCCTGCCAAAGTGGAGGAGTCCCGTGCCCAACAGTGGGATGTTAGTAGGCTGGAGAGTATGTTAGGATTCTAATATTATTCATGGCTCTAATGTATGGCAATGTCTAACATTAAACAGCTTCTTACAATCAGATAAAACTCTATATTTTACATAAAAAACCTACTATTAATTAACGCCTACGTTATTATCGACACCTTAATGAAGTAACTCGATATGCAAGAACGATTCCGATATCGATATATCGATTAAATCGTATCATTAAAAAACTAACCATAATTTAACTGTAAGTAACAGACGCCACATGTCATTCTAAACAAAAGCACATGAGAAACTAATTATTAAAATGGGTAAAAGAGATAGATATATTGAGTTTTTTTTTTAATGAAAGAGAGGTCCGATTGACTAAGATCGGAAGCAGATTGGAACGCATCAGTGCCTACTGTCCGAATATGTTTTTTTTTTTACTAATTAAAAATACAGGCGGCAGTTTGATAAATGGTATCCCGGTCGATTTATTCAGCATTTGTTTTTGAGGTTATGTGCGTGTGTTTTGGTCGTAATAGAATCGTTATGCTACTGATACCAGTTTCATTGTATTTTTTGTGAACTATGAATTGAATTACGTTCTTTATTTATTGTTTAACCGTTTGGTTAAAAAAGTATGCAATGGTCAGAATAAAATGACTTTTAACGATCTTTTTTACAAAGAAAGTGTTTTACAAATACTCATTATTTAGCTAATATTTTGAGTTACATTTATCGAGGAAGGCTATAGGATATATAACATCAAGCTGCGAATTGTAGGAGCGAAGCATTAGTGAAAAATGTAGCAAAAATGGGTAATTCTTTTCTAAATTCCACTCGTACGAAGTCGCGGGCGACATCTACTTATAGATAGAGCCCAGAGTAGTAAGTAGGAGGTCGTGGTAATACCTGACTGATTACCACGGCCTGGGTTTCTGGGCGCGGAGATACACAATGGGGCTTAGTGTGTAGTCCGGCCGCCGCCGGGGGTCCCACACGAAGCCCGAAAGTTGCCCCCGCAACTGGGCAGGCAAAGTGCGTCAATGCATTCTCCATTTAAAAAAAAATAATCTACTTAGTTTAAAAACTAAAAAACACGCTTAAATATCCTGAATATTTTTAAATGATTGCATTATCATCAATACTCAATTTTATGCTGCCTACTCATTGATAGGAATAATAGTATGTACCTACTTACAAAACGTTGACAGTTTATGTTGTCAAAGACATAAGTTTCTGTTGTCACATGTTGTCAAAATCGTAGTAAACACAAGTAAATACAAGTAAACAATTAATTTATTAATATTTTGCGATTGACTCGCTATGCTTTTTACTAAACAAACTAAATTATAATGGAAAAACCATCAAGTTCAAGTCCCGCTTATGGTTATCATTTTTTCCATTATAATTTAGTTTGTTTAGTAAAAAGCATAGCGAGTCAATCGCAAAATATTAATAAATTAATGTAGAAATACATGTACAGCCATTACTTCGGTCCAATTGTGTTCTGTAAAGAACGCTAACTGATCGATTGATGGAGTTGGTGCAAACCGCTCAATAGATGGCGTTGTACGAAAAAACATCGCACGATGTTAAAACTCGCATTGAGATGATTGTAGTGGAAAATTTGGTAAACATTTTGCGTGGACCATAATAGCTCAGTTGGGAGAGCGACGGAACGGCATTCCGAGGTCGCGGGTTCAAGTCCCGCTTATGGTTATCATTTTTTCCATTATAATTTAGTTTGTTTAACAAGTAAACAATTATGATATTTTTACCTGATTCTACAAATAAAGCGTTTTTATGTGAAATTATCTGGTTGTATATGAAAGGCATACGTAGAAACACAATAATCTTGGTGAGTCTACTCATAAACAATTAAACTATTACGTGTATAATTAAAAATACAAGTGTGGTCATAGTGATACTTCAACATGCTATTCTAGTAATTCTGATCAAGGAATTGGGATTATTCTTTTGAATTATTGCATTGTCATCGGTCCTTGTTAGGTGTGCAAAATTTCAGATCAATCCGTCTACTGCAAGTGGCTGAAAATCGCTTTCAAAGATTCCGTTACACAGATTAATACATTAATAGATACATACCAAACTTATAAAAGCGTGTTAAAAAGAGTAGTCATTGTAGAAAATTGCTATGTCTTGGTCTCCACTCTAAAACTTTTCTGCTCCATCTACTATTAAGTATATGCAAAAAGAAAATGTGTGATAGATTTAGGACAAACAGAAAAACTCTTCATCATCATGACATCACGCCTTTTTCTCATGGTGGTAGGTAGAGACAAACATACTTCTTTGGCTTCATTTACCCTTATAAATCTGGTCATACATATTCGTCTTTTTAAAGGACATCATTGATCGCATCAGCATAGCTATCTCTTTTTTGGAAAGGAAAAATTAGGTCAACACTTTATTAAAATACTAATTAAGAAATAAATAATATTCTATGGCCTATGTCCAGCAGTGGACTGAGAAAGGTTGATGGATGGATGGATGAAATATATAGAAATCACACTCGATACAAGTTTTTGTTATTCGATTCACTCTAAAATAATTTCTCATCAGTAATAGCGACCCTTTTTACCACATTATGTTTCCCAAAACGACATATTCATAGATTAAGTGCATTTAAACGTAAACCATAAATCCACATGATCATACAAAAATAAATACTAAATCACAATCATGCAAATAAGCAGTCGAAATTCAAATGGAGGCCATAAAATCGGTCTGGTATAAAAAGATGAGGCAAACACGAACAATATGAACCAACGAAATACCACTTACGCGCCGATAGCTAAACTCTAATGAGCTATTGAAAAATGATAGCAAAAATAATTCAAGGAAAAAATTATCATAAGCCATTTGGGGGTTAAACATTCCCATATTTTAACAAACATTCTAATTCTCAACTTAAACTTTAAAGACATAAAACAGAATTTCAAATGACGTTCGAATTTATATTTTTTAAAAGAGCATTCTGTCATTTGATTTGTTTTATTCGTTTTATGCTTTATTGTTTTGTAATAAAGTTTAAAATAGAATGTTTGTAAGTTGTGACGTAATCATATGATAATTTTTTATAACCCCTTAATAGTGTATGCAAATTTTTGTATTGTAAGTGCGTGTGTAAAGATGATGCGTTTTAGGGTACGCATCAATATACTGATGACAGATGCGAGGATGCAAACAGTGTCGGGTTACTCCAGTTTCGATAACCGTAGCGAAATAACAATTTGAACGGATATTTTCACACATTATTTGTAAATAATTTTAAAAAAATGTCATAACATCAAAAATTAAAAAATATATATTTTAAGGACTTAATCAGAGTGTCATTTCACAGATGTGACTGAAATGTCTCGGAAACGTTGGACAAAAATTTATGTGAATAAATGAGTTGCGCAAGTTTTAAAAAATCCCCGACATTTTTTAAAATTATTGTTTTGTCATCGGTTCTTAATATCAATCAAAATTGCAGATCAATCCGTCTACTGCAAGTAGGTGAAAATCACTTTTAAAGATTCCGTTACATAGATCCATTGATAGAGCCTAGATAGATATAAACGAAGCTAATATTACTTCTGTACTTTTGTTATCTATCTGTGTTCTGTTGCAAATATTTCTTTTTATTTATTTCTTTTTTTCTAATAAATGCGTGTGAGATTAAAAAGACTTACCTACAAATCTAATCTAAACTAAAGTATACTTTAGTATATTACATTACAGCTCTGTGTCTGTTATCGGAATTTGTTCAACCGCATCATCCTGACGAGCTGACTAACAGACATACATGCAGATAATTCAATGTTGTTTAAATAACATTTTTAGGGGTTTCATTCCAAAAGGGAAAACGGTCCCGTTTTGCCTTTTAAAAGTACTAGGGACTACCTATTACCACAACATTTCACAGTTTATGTAGGTATGTATATCAGTTGACGAAGAGCAATAAATACGTATCATCATCATTTTTCTGACCTTAACTTATTATTTAGAGTCGGCAAAAAGACTTCGAAGTAACAAGTTTAGTGATAATATAATACTATACCTACAGAACCCGTCGCGTGCGAATTCAACTCATACTTGAATTACGAGTAACTTTCAATAAAAAAGTATATAATAATATCTAAAATCTTATCTATAGAGTATTACGTCATATTCTCTTGATTTTTTAACATAAATGTACAGATAATCAAGCAAATCATACAAAAACAGAATAAATCAACATAATATAGAATTTATTTGGAAAAAATAACGATTTCTCACAATCCATTTTGTATTAGCAGAAAAACTGTTCCGAATGTATATGATCAGAAAAGAGCAACTGTCAAAACCTAACATTAAATTTTCTTTTATATTTAAAATATTTATGCTAAGTAAAAAATAACTTCATTAAGAACCGTAAATTTAAATTTATACCTAATATGTATCAAGTATTGAAATCTTAATTTTTGAAATAAAACATTATTATTTATACTTTTATATATGATCATGTTATTACGGAATGATAATATTATGGATAGTTCAATTGATTCTATTATAAAAACGTTGCGGTTTGTAACAGACAGATCGATAATAATATCGATAGTTGATCAAAATGGCCGACATTACGCGGTAATTATTAACCGACTTTTTACTTTCTTTATTATAACATGGTTAATTGTATGGAGTAGGCTTCTTGTAGTCTGTATGATGAGAGAATAAAAATACAAGTACTCACTACCTTTTCCTTCCCAGGGTGCTTTTAAAGCCAGCTAAGGGATATTGTATACGGATGAAAATCCTCTGCGAGACATGGAAAAGCCCATAATAAACCATGTGCGAACACGACTGGTCTACGCGACGTGGTAGTAGAACATAATCCTTCCCAAAGAAGTCCGTGCCCTGTCGTAGAACATTAATGGGCTGGAGGGAGAGGCTTCTTGTAATAATTACCTATGTTATAAGCCACGCAAATTGGTAATGCGCTGGAACCTTGTCAAATTAACGCCCTTGTGACGTCATCAGCAAAGAAAAAGTACAGCTAACAAAATGTAATATTCTCATCTATACGTCACTATGACGTCACCAACATGGCCGCCAGGCGCATTACCAATTTGTGTGGCTTATATCAGTTATATATCACGTGGTACTTAAAATTTACTAAGCGTCCTAAGATATGGATCCAGTCCATGTTGAATTCCTACTATTGGACACGGGCCTCCTCCACTTCGGGAGAGTATTTGGTCTACGTCACGCTGACCAAGCGTGGTCACTTAGAGTTTTAGTAAAAATTGAGGATCTCCTCTACTTAAATTATCTCCTAGGTAGCTCTTATAGCAGGAGAAAAAATAAAAGGGGTTGTGATACTTGTAGTCTGAAACTGTCACCATAATATTTGGTTTTTTTTTAAATCTGTTACCCTGTTCCAATTTGGTCCAGTTTTGACTAAATCTATAAAAAACTACGTCCGTCGGTTTTTTCATCATTTTCGTACGCTTTGCTTTATATTGTCGTATTGACTCCAAATTGGTGGTGACGGGCTTCGTGGTCTAGTGGTTCATGTAACGGACTGCCGTTCACGAGGTCGCGGGTTCGATTCCCGCTCGGGACGATCATTTGTGTGATCTTTATAAATGTCATACAAATGTTTGTACTGCGTCTGGGTGTTACAATGTATTATAAGTAGGTATGTATTTACAAAAGAAAAGTAGTTTATGTATTATATTCGTATTCTGGTACCCATAACACAAGCATATAAGCTTAGCTTGGGACCAGAGGACGTTGCGTGATATGTACATGAATAATTATTTATTTAACTAAAATCAAGGTTATTATATATAGGCACGCTCGTTCAAGTAACAGATGCTTAGAAGCCGTCTCCATATAATGAGCACCCATAGCACTAGATGCAGGTGTCGGTTCGCTTCATTGCGCACACGCATCGCTCGGTAACATGAAAGCAGCGGCCCCGACACAAACACCAACATGAACATTCCATACTTTTGCACTTTATAGCATTCAATTTTTATATACGAAAATGATATATAGTTTAAAAATGAAAATAAAGCCTTTAAAATCCTGGATAATGAGGTCAGAAGACCGAAGTTGCGATGGACAAAGCTCATAGCCCAGGATATGATGATTTGCGGTGTTTCCAATGACGACACGTCTCATCGGCAAAGGTGGAAGAATAAAAATAAGGAAAGCAGACCCCACCATCATGTGGGATTAATGCTTGGGAAAGAGAGATTCTATGTAACACAGTTTCTTTATTATGGAAGTTCAGTTAACATTGCCGAGTTGTGTTATTGACGCTATCAATAAATCTATAAGGCTTTAGTTGATGTGCACGTAAAATTGGTACCTTAGTACCTAAATTGGGAGTTGCAGACTCTCTCTCCCTCCAGTCTATTAAAGTCCCAATGTTGGGCTCGGACCTCCTCCACTTTGGGAGAGATTATGTGAGGCGTTGACGCCGGGTTTATTTTCGAGTTTTCCATCTCCGACAGAAGATGTTATCTGTGGTAAATATTCCTTAGCTGGGTTTTACAGCACCCTGGGAAGGAAATGGGGTGGTGACACTTGTATTCTTAGTCCGTCACCACACACGCACCGAACTTTGACTGGTTATATCGTTAAAGTTTTGATTTTAAATTCTACGCGTACGAAGTCGCAAAAAACTGCATATTTGTTAATGATGGTTTAACTCTAAAATATTCACAATAAAAAAAATAACAAGCATTATTATCAAAAGTATAAGTATAAAGTTCGCTGATTATAATTTCATCAATAACAACTGTATTTATGTCATTTATGAACGGGTTCCATATAATGTGGATTAATGATCGATACACATTAGTTTGACAAGCAAATCGATCTATTTTTGTATCGATGCAATCATCAATACGAATTACATGGCATTATGAATCTTGTATAAAAAATGCTATCTGACACTTAAATGAATGAATAAACAAGTTACTTCATCCACCTTCCCAGCTCATTTTCCTACTGTTGGGCACGGGCGTCCTCGACTTTTGGAGAATATTTGGTCTACTACATATCACTAACCAGGCCTGTTAGCATAGAGTTTAGAATATTTCGTCTCTCAGAAAGAATTTTATCTGCTTACCTTAGCTGACTTTTACAGCACCCTGGGGAGGAAATGGTATGATGACACTTGCATTTTTTTTTAATCAGTCGCTACACAGGGCCCTGAGTCGGGTATTTCAACGGTGTCACAACTGTACCATTATTGTACCATTATGGTGCAATAGTAAAGTTTTTGGTAGTCTACTAATAATGTGTCGTCATAACGACTTCATCATTGTCTTACAATTGTCAAAGTGACATAAATTGCTAGTCTCGTACACAACTGCTTCACAATTGCAATTCAATGACTGAAATGTTTCGGTAGTCTGCTATTTTGAATTTGACAGTAATATTTTTAAATTGTCCTGTGTCGACAGATTGCCATAAATAAAAAATAGATAGATAGAAATATTAGAAATTGTTCTTTGTAATTTATTGCAATTTACTAATCTCCTAAACTTCACATTGCTTTTTATACTAATAAATAGTATGTACAAATATATTTAAACGAAGTTTAGCATGATTAAATGTTTAAATTTATTAGTAGTTTTTCGAAAATCACTTCAACTAACGCATTTTTTAAAAACGGCAACACATACATACCATTCTAACACAATCCATAGATAAAAGAGACCGAAAATTCAATGCATAGATAAAAGAGATCGACAATTCTATTACCATTGAAAGACCGTTATGACGGCATATAGCAGACTACGGATATTTGACTTCAATTGCAACGGTATCGTGCCGGTATTGTGCCGGTATGACAATTGTTCCAAAATAGTGGACTTGAGCACCAGATAGCAGACTATGAAATTAACAAGATGAGGCAATACATAAAATATTTCATTTAAAAAATGTAAATAGTCATGTTAATAATTGCATTTAAATACATAATACTATTATAGGCAAAGACATCCGGCCCTACCACAGACAATAACTCTGTAATCCGGAAGTTCAAACAATAATATCGAACATATTACATTAAAAAAAAACTTGACAATATACTTTCATATTTAAATTTGAAATTCGAACGAACAGAAAAAAAAACCGAACGTAGAGCACCGATCAATTAGAGTAACTCAATACTCTGTCACATTAAAATGACGAGTCGCACTAATGGATTTCCAAATTTGAATTTCAAATGGGATCGGAAGGATCGGTCGGGTGTCCTCGGATGTGACCGGAACGGAATAACTATTGAACGTGTTTTGTCTATTGATCAATCATATTTGGAACATCAAATCAGTGTTTACATATACAACGGCAACAATTCTACTAAACTTTTACTTTATTATATTTTTCTTTCGGAGTAACCTAAATTTAACCTGCTTAGTTACTAAAGTTATCCTACTAACATTAAAAATGTGAAAGTTTGTGAGTATGGATGTTTGGATGTTTGTTACTCTTTCAAGCAAAAACTACTGAATGTATTTTAATGAAACCTTACAATAATGTAGTTTATACATCAGAATAACACATAGGCTACAATTTATAAAGATATTGATACCTATTCTATGCCCACAACTAAACTTAACTAAAAAATTAAAATTGACAGTGTCAGTAACATAATTCTTCAATGATAACTTGATAACTAAACTTTTTTATTGTAAAAACTGTTCAATATAGACTAACGATTATTTAAACTAATATTATGAAGCGGAAGAGTCTGATTGTTTGAACGCGCTAATCTCAGGAACCACTGAGCCGATTTGAAAAATTCTTTCAGTGTTAGATAGGGCAATTATCGAGGAAGGCTTTAGGCTATATAACAATACGCTACGACCAGTAGAAGCGAAGCAGTAGTAAACATTTTGCTAAAACGGGGAAATTTTTCTACTCCTTAACTACTTAATTAATAAAAATTCGTACAACTTAGTAGCCGATTAATCAAAATACGCCATAAATGTTTTTAGTTAAGTTAAGTTTAGTTTTGCACGTAAAATCGGTACCATTGTGTACATTCCAAAATGTGACGTTATGTATCATGTAAATAGGAATTCCACGGGTACGAGGTCGCCTGCAAATTCTAGTTAAAAATAAAAGGGAAAATAATAATGTCCGTGTCCAACAAAGTTTTTTGCTCATAATATCTAATTACAATGTATCGTCCGTAATTACATGCTACCATTAATTGTCTAAGACTTTATGCTTGACGCTTACAATGACTATAGGTTCGATAACTGCTCGTGCTAAAATATGTGTATATGATAGTTATGATAATATTCCCATTATTACCTTGACGATTTGTTTGTCTGTTTTATGCGGCCTGTTAGAATCGTTAGTACAGATTTTCTGATAAAAAGTTCTGTTAAAATTGCTAAATTATCAGATTTTAGTTAAGTTTAGTTGTGAGTGTAGAATCGGTACCTAAACTAGATTAACTTTGAATTTGCTGAAAGATAGCTTGATTGCCAGTCTTCTCTATGGCAATTGAATAATCCATTTTTAAAATCCAAATTTATTACTTGTGTGAGTGACAACCAGTGGGTACTGGACCACGAGCCAAATAACGACTTTGTTAGGGTTCCGTACCCAAAGGGTAAAAACGGAAACCCTATTACTGAGACTTCGCTGTCCGTCCGTCCGTCCGTCCGTCCGTCTGTCACCAGGCTGTATCTCAAGAACGGTGATAGCTAGACAGTTGAAATTTTCACAGATGATGTATTTCTATTGCCGCTATAACAACAAATACTAAAAATAAAATAAAATAAATATTTAAGGGGGGCTCCCATACAACAAACATGATTTTTTACCGTTTCTTGCTCGATACTAATAACGTTGCCTTATGTTGCATAGATAATGGTACGGAACCCTTCGTGCGTGAGTCCCACTCGCACTTAACCAATTATTTTTTATTAAGTAAAGATAATCTTTACTTAATAAAAAACAAAGTCGTTATTTTTATATGAATGTCCCAATGTAAGCTTATATCTTCAAAAACTAAACGACGGATTTTGATGCGGTTTTTAATAGATCTAATGGTTCAGGTTCTTTTATATAATTTTTTAGGGTTTGTTTTTGAATTTCACTCGTACGAAGTCACGGTCTACAGCTAGCATTATCTAATTCTCCGCAACTTAGATTTTCCAGTTACATAAATAGTGTACCAGGCTGACGTATTTATGTTAATAATACAAAAGTCAATCTATATCGGTGAAATCTGTTGAGATTCGCCACGCTTCCTACATCATTTGTCATTCACTAATGATAGTGTACTACTTTAAAGATCAACCACCCTTTAAAATAGGGTCCGTTGTAGGAATGTAACCAGATTAGGTCTGTTCGTGTGGTGACGGATTAAGAATACAAGTATCACCACCCTACTTCCGTCTAAATTGTGAGAGCCAGCTAAGGGATTAAGCAAGCAGAAAACATATTATTCTGTGAAAGAAGGAAAATTCGACAATAGACCATATGCCAACTCGTTTGTTTAGCTTAATATAGTAAACTACATAGTTTGTCCTCTCCATCACGGAAGACGATCGGTTCCTGTGAAACGTTCGAAATATGAATTAAAATAAATATTTATTCGTAAATTGTTGCCATTAATAAAAAAATCTACCATTTGAATCGAATTAAAAACCTACCGAAGAATTTCACATCAAAAATATATTTAACCCGCGCGTGCGTCCGCCCACGGACATACAGACATACAAACCGATCTCGTTACTAACAATGCACCATATATTATAACGTTTCCGGTGAGATATTGCTATCGCTGTCTCTTTCTTACACGTTAAGTTAACATATTGCATCTCTTTCTGCAATCATCGCGAGACATCAAGATCATTAAGTGGTGATACAGTGATTTGTATTGTGTATTTTTTGAACGGGCAACCCTTTATGAAGTATTTGATTTGGCGAGTTTATTGTGTTGAAGAAAGACCTATCTTAGTATATTTGACATTAATTAAAAATAAAAAGCCATAAAATATTCTTAAAAAGTATAAGTATTGCAGGGAGTCACTGGACGTAGTTGTCGTAGGTGTAGGCGTTCTATAGGAGGTCTATATTTAGCAGTAGATGATATTATTTGGATATGGTAATAAAAACGTTAAATAATGTTGCCAGAATTTTATTTAAGACTTGGTTCTGTGTTGTAACAGTAAAAGAATACGCAATAATTCGAAAACACACCACCCCAATACACAAAATAGCAAAACGTCAAAAATAATTTATTATCTATCAAAAAATAATTGTTATAATTACTTATGCAAGACTGAATTATCTCCCCTTCAGTTTATTTTTTTATTTTTTTATTATTCAAATGCAGTAATGACTACGACCATTGTTAAAGGGTTGGATCATGTTCGATTGAATATCTTTGCCATTATTTAAAAAAAAAAATAGAGCAACCATAGTCCTATGATTGATATGAGTACACTTTTTGAATTCGGAATAATTAGAACACAACATTTTGAATTAAGAACATATTTTTTAAATTTAATACATGTTTTTGAATATGGAGCATATTTTGAACATAGTTACTCTTACTGAATATTTTATCATTAATAGCTAGAACACAAGACATTAATTTTATATTTTATTTTTACACAGCCAAGCCGACTTTTCCGCACTAAATTTTGGGTTCGATTACCGCACAGGTACTATATTTAATTACTTAATAATGAACACATGTGTTAGTATTAAGTCTGGGTTTCTATCTATCCTTTACAAACAGTTATTAACAAATAAAAATTGGTCAAGTGCGAGTCGGACTCGCGCACGAAGGGTGCCGTACCATCATCTATGCAACATAAGGCACGTTATTAATAAATGAGCAAACAACACACACAATACTTAATTAATCACGTTTGTTGTATGAGAGCAAGAAACGGTAAAAAAATCATGTTTGTTGTATGGGAGCCCCCCTTAAATATTTATTTTATTTTATTTTTAGTATTTGTTGTTATAGCGGCAATAGAAATACATCATCTGTAAAAATTTCAACTCTCTAACTATCACCGTTCTTGAGATACAGCCTGGTGACAGACGGACGGACGGACGGACAGCGAAGTCTCAGTAATGGGGTCCCGTTTTTACCCTTTGGGTACGGAACCCTAAAAAGTAGCAGGTAGGCTCATAGCGCAATTACGCTTACATTTGGACCAGAAGATTAGGCAACTAGACCCATCACCATCCATGCTACGGTAATATCTGTAGCAAATAAAAAAAAACAATAGGATGACAAAATGTTTCCATATTCCCGCTAAAAGACACCTTTTCATGCCATCATTTCGTTCTGTCACCATTGACAGCAAAAACGTTAACAAAACCACAGACAAACGAATAGTGACAGTTTGTGCTTTTTGTTCTATTTCTTAACATCGTATCATCGACAAATATAGTTTATTAGTCTGTGGTGAGACTGTGTTGTAGGTGTGTGGTTCCGCATAGATTATTTGAGTTTATTCATTCATCATGAGATTTTTAAATACAAATTTACTTATAGACGCAAGGGTGGTAAAGCCTTTGAGGCACCCAATGGTGCAGTGGATAGTGTGACGAAATGTTGTTCAACAGGTCGCTAATTCGATTCCCACACAGGAAAAATATTAGTGTAATATTTTAAATTTGTCACGCTAATGTTTTTATCTGGGTGTTTTAAGTTTAAACATATTTTAAAAAAACTTTTGGTACCTACGATTTTCATAAAGCGTTCTGTATTTCAGTACCTATAATATAAGCTTAGCTTCAGAAAGAATCCATCCATCCATATATCCAATAGCTTCTCTCCGTCCACTTCTGGACATAGGCCTCCCCATAGTACGCCACAACGCGCGTTCTTCTGCCGCTTTCATCCAATGACTCCCCGCGACCTTGACGATATCGTCGCTCCACCTTGTCGGGGGCCGCCCAACGCTGCGTCGTCCGGTCCGTGGTCGCCACTCTAGGACTTTTCTTTCCCAAGGATTATCAGTCCTACGAGCGATGTGGCCTGCCCATTGCCACTTCAGCGTGCTAACCATTTGGGCTATGTCGGATACGCCCGTTCTCCTACGGATCTACGTATTTAGGATTTTATCACGTAGGGAAATACCGAGCATAGCCCTCTCCATAGCACGCTTTGCAACCTTGACCAAAAACGAGGCTGTCATTCAAAGGAACAGAATAAATTGTGTATAATATCCATGAACAGTTTCTTCCTTCTTTCTTTGACCATTAATGTCAAGGGGCAGGGGAATTTGGTCTACTATGCCACCCCGACCAGGAGTGTTGATGTTCTTTGCTTATATTATGAGATATTAACACTTGCATTCTAATACTTTACCAGACGAAAAACTGTATTTTTCTTACAAGAAAAAAATTATAATTATACGTGAAAAAAAAGTTATCAATTAGTATATTTTATATTACGGAACTCTAAATTTCATAAGCAAAACAAACAATGCACATCAAAAAGTCCATTGTTATGCAAATTTGTTATATTTGTGATATGCCCATAATAGATAGACGATATAAAGGGTTCTGCATAATACTACATTATCGTCATATTGTCCACTGTTATATTGGTATTGATAATACTCTATATTTATGTACTATTGTCCATTTGAAAGCACATAAATATTTGGAGATGGCACATACGCTTTAAATCTTAAAGATACCTAAATAACGCTTGGTTAAATCAAAAAACATGGTTTTCTTAATTCAAGTGACTTAGTAGTTTTCACAGACTACAAACGTCACTTTTGTAAACAATGAAACAAGTATTCCATTGGGAAGAGAAGACCTGTTTTATTAGTCTTTGATTTAATTTAACCTGTGGCGTATATTATAGACACACATAGAACGTATTCTACTCACTCATAGATATTTATGTGGCTTCAATACTATCTGAATCTGTGTCTGAGTGGTTATTATTATACAACTGGCTATGATGGGACTTACGTTTATAGTTACTATCCAGTTCCTTGGCTTTTGGCGTGATGATATACAGTCTTTATGTTATTCCGATCTTCAAGCTATTTATTTAAAACGTTTGTTGTATGGGAGACGCCATAAATATTTATTCTATTCTGGTTTTTATTAAAAACATATAATTTATTCATATTCCTAGGCATCGCGTTTAATTCGTAACGGATGTTAGTTCAGCGACCTATTAAAAATTTTACACAAACAAAAAGTTCTCAACGCAGCTAAAGAAAATTTCAACCCAAAATATTGAGTCAATTTAAACAAAAAGTAAAAAAAAAGATCAATCAAACTCGTTCTTCTTTTTATGTCGATAAAAACTTATTGAAAGGTGATTGTACAATCAAACTTTCATTTTCACCCTATAAGTACCTTGACAGGAAACGATCCTGTGTCACTTTTGATCAACACTGGCCTTAATTCAACACAAAATTTCTACATGCAAAACCAAACTTAACTAAAAAATTAAAATAATGGTGTGTTTTGATTAATGGTCTTATTCATAATGACTTATCGGAGGTTTAAAGAGAGATTTTATCAGAGAGATAAAAAACATTATATCGCGAAAGAAAATAAAAAAATTTAAAATTTTAGTCCAAAAGACTAATATGAATAACAAGTTTTGACAATTTTCGCGAACTGATTTTAGCGAACTTTTAAACCTCCGATAAGTCATTATGAATAAGACCATTATTGTTTATTTTATTGTGCACTTTACTTTTTATAAAACAATGTCTTTATTTTTGTATGTATGTCCCTATGTAAGCTTATAATATTATCTTTAAAACTACGCAACGGATTTTGATGCAGTTTTTTTTTTTAACAGATGGAGTGATTTAGGAGGATGGCTTTTTTTTTTTTTTTTTTTTTAAGAGGATGGCTTTCTTGTATTATTCGTTAAAATTTGGTTTCTAAACTCTAAGCGTACGATGTTACAGGCAACAGCTAGTTCATTATAATTGTTAGTCTATAATACACAGTTTTTATATTATGAAAGTTTAGTAAACATTGCCGAATTGTGTTATTGACACAAAAAAAAAATCATTTTTAGTTAAGTTTTGTTGTGCACGTAGAATTGGTATCACTGAAAATTCTATTGCCTACCGAAATGATGGAGGTCCCATGCCCAACAGTGGGACGTTAATGGGCTAGAGAGAGTGAGAGAATAACTTGCTATGCATAATCTTATAAACATCAAGTACTGATACAAATCAAACGCCCTCATATATTTTTTACCATACATCATGACTTCCTTCCTCGACAGATGTCATCATCCTCATTCAAATACGTTATTATATTTAGATCAACCCTTTTTTATCACAATCTGAATGAGAAAAAACAGTAGCCACCGTGCCACCATATTAAAAAAAAAAGTGTCAAAGATGTGTCATTGTATTGTAGTTTTAAAGATAGTAGGCTAGTTTTTATGTCGACTTAATTGAACATGTATTTTTGTGTCCTCTCTCTCCAGCCCAGTAAAGTCCCACTGTTGGGCACGGGCCTCCTTCACTCTAGGAAGGATAATGGGTTACTGTAGCACTCTGACTATGCGTGCTGACACAGTTTCGAGTTTTCCCTCTCTCACAAAGGATGTTATTGGTGTATAATATTCCTTAGCTGGCTTTTACAGCACCCTGGGAAGGAAAAAGGTCGGTGACACGTCTATTCTTAATCCGTCACCACACAGACAATAGTTTTTTTTATCCACTATCTGTTAAAAGTATGACTATACCGTAAGAAACTGTAGTTTCCTAATAGTAAGATATTTTTAGAATCGGACTGTTACTTTCTGGTATAATCCAAACTTACAAACTAAAAACTTACAAACTACACTTCTATAAAATATAGATTTATTCGGAAATGGTTTAGCAACATTTAAAAAGGAATTAAATAATAAAATTTTTAGCGAATTTTATATAATCTAAGGTTCAAATTTGTAATTTATTTAACATATATTGAGACACTTTTCTTTTCACCTTTTAAATAATGTTAATTATGGAACTACCTATCCCTGTATTTTTCTTTTAATATTGATTTGTAGATGACTGTTTATTTTCCTGAATAACAAACAAAAAATTAATTAGTTTAGATAACACCCTAAGTGCCAAATATCATCATAATAATTTAAATAATTGTCCTACACAGTAATGGACACCACGACCTCGTGAACACTTGCACTATCAATAAACCAAAAAGGCCAACGGCATCTTGTTTTCTACAATTTGCTTAAAAACGGTCGTAATGACACAGTAACAGATGCAGTCGAGACAGACCAACAAGTATAGTGCAAGTAGTTGTATGGAACAGTAAGCCCGCATCATCAAATTTTAATTGTTACAATGACGCCATTAAAATATACATTTAAAACTGTATAGAACTGGCAGTTATTAAGAAACTAATAGACTACTAGCCTTCTCCGTGTGGTGACGGATTAAAAATACAAGTGACACAACCCCATCTCCTCCCCAGGGTTCTGTAAAAGTCAGCTAAGGGATATTGCACACAGATAACATCCTCTGTGAGTGACGGAAAACTCGAATATAAACCCTGTGCCAACACGCCTGGTCAGCGCGGCACAGTAGACCACAATCCCTCCCAAAGTGGAGGAGGCCCGTGCCCAACAGTGGGACTGTAGTAGTATTTGATCTGTAGGAGTAAAGCCTTCAGACTGCACGTGTAATGGTTCATTCTACGTGCACAACTAAACTGAACTTAACTAAATAATTAAAATTGATAACGGCAAAAACACAATTCGACTATGTTTACTAAACTTTCTTATCAAAAAAACTGTGTATTATATATAGACTACACGATTTTAATATGATAAATATTTACAGCAAAATAGCAAATATTAGATATATTTGACAAAATCAACTTAAATTTTTAGTTACGTTTAGTTTAGTTTTGCATGTAGAATCCATTGTCTAGCGAGATTGCTTTCTACATCTGGGCTGCCAACGACTTACCATTGGCACTTCTTGAGGAAGTTTTCTGTGGCCAAGCACTTTACAGATCAACTATTACTATTACTCTGTGCCAGGTCTAGATATTTAATCTTATAAATAACACCATACCCCTAAGGATAGAAAAAAAATATACATACGAGGAATCTCTATGAGATTCTTTGGTCTATGCCGAACTCATTTCATATGGAAACATCAATTCAGGGGCAATTTTTGAAGAATATAATAATGTTGATTAATTAATGGCGGTGAAACAATGAGTCAGAGGTGAATGATCCCATCACAGACCTCTTATACCACAAGAGGGGGGGAGGGGATTTACTGCACTTGTGGGGGACTTAAGAGTTTTACGTCTGATAATAGAAATCTTCGATGAATTACTAAATATATGTGTATTAAATTTTTCGTGTGGTGTCTGATTAAAATTGCCCATAACCACTCACTGCTTCTCATGAAGTAAAGAAAAAAAAACAGCAAAAGGGAAAGGGGTTTCTTATTAACAAAAGTATAAAAGACATTCGTGGATCCACAACTTCCTCTGGGCCCAAGTTAAGCTTGTTTGCTTCTGTTATGGGTACCGCAATGCGGATAGGTACCTATACTAAATACATTATACCATTTTTTTCTCTAAATACAATTATCAGGCAAAGAAAACACCCATACGAAGTATAAACATTTGTATTGCAAATAAGAGCATCATACAAAATGATTGTCCCGTGCGGCAATTGAATTTGCGACCTCGTGAACGATAGTCCGTAACATGAACCCCTAGATGACGTGGAAAGTCGACAAAATTGCGAGCATAGGTAAAATAACAATAAAAGTCATATTCAGATTGATGACAATGTCATAGTATACCGCGGAAGTCCACACAATAAGAAGATCATTCAATCAGAACCGAACCTGAGACAAACCAGTTAGTGTATCTCGTCAGCGCGTTGACAATGTTGTTCAAGTGTGACAATACACCCACTATTAAACAACTATTTGAATTTTGTAGCACAAATTATAAGATATAGCGATTAAAGGAATAGCCCAAATAAAAAATTTTGCGATATCACGATAGATATAGAGAGGCAGAAGCTTATTTACCCTAGGCCATAGAAGCCATGGTCCGAGGAGGCAGCCTGCAAGGAGCAGCGTCAACCTTCACGTTAATATTTTGCTCTTCAATAATTAATGGAGAGGGTAAGTTTCCCTCTCCATAATTTAATATCTCCGCTAATTTAAAAAAAAAACGTATCTGTAGAAAGCTTTATGTGTCAAACCAACAGGACACTCTATTCTTTGTCAAATTAACTCTGCACAAAATATCAAACACACACATAGAGACGACACTTTTGACATCAGTATGAGCATTTCTTGTGTATCTCTTTCAACGGGGTCACGCTGGGGCGCGATGTTACTAGGAACCCGCTATCTCTTATGAATTGTACTGCAGGTCACATCAAAGCTGTCCCGGCTTCTGTTATAAGAATTGTGATCATTAATTATGTATGAGATGTGAATAGTTTATTGTTATAAGCTACATACATGCTGGACATATTTAGATGACTTTATGTTAAACTGTTGCTTCTGATAAGATTACTTGTTTGTTCGTATTAGTCATTTCTCTATTTGATATGAGACATACATAAGTACATAACCAACAAATATAAATAAACATATTCATCGACGTTACACACAACGTCTTCTTGTCCCAAGCTAAGCTTGCTTGTGTTATGGGTACCAGAGTACGGATATAATACATATACTACTTTTCTTTTTAAATACATACTTATCTTATATATAAAATTCACGTGTCACAGTGTTAGTTACCATACTTATCGATTAGGTCTGAGAATCGGACAACATCTATTTTTCAAACACCTCACGGGTCAGCTAGTAATACATAGAAATCACCTAGACGCAGAATTATACACAAATGATGTCCCGTACGGGTAGTGTTGCCCAAATGCAAGAACAAGACGAGACTTAGCCAGTCTTGGTCTTGGTCTTGCGCCAATACACCTGGTCTTGGTCTTGGTCTTGGTCTTGCGCTCCCAGTCTTGGTCTTGGTCTTGGTCTTGCAGCAAGAGTCTTGCAAGTCTTGCAATTACCTATTAGACTATTGCTATTTATTAAAGTTTACTTTAGATCTTAGAAAAACGTATTAGAATTGGAACATTGTGAGCTTGAATTAACATAGCCATAGTAAAGAACAATCAGATTAATAAATGTCTGAAGATTTGATGAGAAATTCGAAAAATTTACTGCCACATGGTGATCAACTGAGCTATATGCCGTTTTCCATGGGAGTAACTGTTTCTTAATAAACATTTACGCTTTATAAGCTTACATGTGCTAAAAATTAACTATTAAATTACTTTTTTTATAGTACATTTCCTTGCTTTTTACCGCGCCGCCTCGGCACGTGCTGGCTCTAAAATAATTTTTGTCATTACCTAGGTACCTATAATACTGTAAAAGGGTTGTGCTCATGCACTTTAGCTATGCCCACATACATATCGATATTATGGTAATTCGATACAATAGAATACACTTAATATTTGTATCGGTAAAAACAATACTATGTGTTAATTATGTGCTATCAAATTCATATATTAACCTACAATTTATTACGAAACTTCTCCTGAAATCGTATCTTAGCTACAACCATATTGTGTTTGCAATTTGAGTAACTATTACTAGAATGTAAAAAAGTTTATCGGATTTCAATGGAATGAAATAAGTTTATAAGAAAATGTTACAACGAATAATTATAAGCCAATATGAATAATATTTGTTGTGGACAGACCATGTTTTACAATACGATGTTTATTAAATAAACACCAGCGATACGATACGACGATCACTTTATCGTATGATCTAGTATTTTACCCCGTTCGCGTTGTATTGATTTGATACAATAAAATATAATAAAATACCGATACATAATAGAGATGACCCATCTCTATGTACACGTGTCTTCGTGTCGGTTATTCCCCGACTATCGGAGCGGCGCGGGCGGCACATTGACATCAAAGGAAGTCGGTTTCTTTTGACAAAGGTGTCGCTCTTTACAAAGGACTCAAGTAGCCAATCAAGTAATACAATTGGTCGACGTATTTCTAATATTAACCAATCACGATTCGTCAAAAGTGATTAAATTATTTAGAGTGGACAGTCGCATATGTGACTTTTTTACCTAACATAATTTTATGAAAAATTATAAGTATCATCGTTAATATGCCAATATCTTCGCTCCCCTCGTCACATTTTGCTAGTAGTTGACACTTAACTTTTCCTCAATTCACGTTCGTCATCTTCGACATGCAATTATTCATTATTTTTTCGGTAATATTACTCCTCAAAAAAACTCGCTCATTTTTATATTCTTCTCGCTTTTCTTCCATCAACATCCAACAAAATTTTCTTCACCATCATGGAAAAATTTTAAACAATTTTCCTCACAGAGGCAATGAGCAGTTAGGCATATTACGTTAATCTCTATTACGGGACATGATCACTATTAGGTCAAATAAAGTTCATAAAAACAGCTGATTAGGGTTGTGCAACGTAAAAATTTTGCAAAAACTTACATCATCAAAAATCGTATTAAATTATAATGCAAGTTAATTTCTAACTTCACGTAGTCATTACTGATGGCCTAAAGAATGCTTGGTTTCAAGCATAACACAGGAGTTTTGTTTCACGTTGTATAAGTGCTTGAGTTTCACGAATTAGATCGACTATAATTTGGTCTTCAAAATGTAGGTGCCGGGTAACCAAAGAAATCGTTCATGTCGTAAACTTTTATTGTCTTGTGTTTATTTAATTTACGTGTTTTTATTAAAATATTAGTAAATTACTATAAAATAAACATACTCAAACACTATAATTAAAATACGTATTATAAAAACAAAATTGCGAATCTGATCGACCTTTTGTTAGAGCAGGCGCCTGGACGCTAGACGTGAATTTGATTGTTTTTTTTTATTAATTTAATTAATTATTAATATATGCATATCAAAAGAAACGGCAATAAGCCTAGTTTCACGGGAACATATGTTGCTGGTAAAATAACTAGTATTCCTTGCATAAAATTAGGATTAAAAATTAAGTTTTTTATACAGTTTTGATACAGTTTATTGCGTCTCATAGAATTCCTAAGCGTACCTGTACACCGAACTGTTATACCTAACTACTCCGTGAAATAGCGCTAAGTCCTAGCTGCAAGACGCAAGAGTCTTGCCGGATTAGTCTTGTTCTTGCTCAAGTCTTGCACGGTCAGTCTTGGTCTTGGTCTTGCTAAAAATACGCGGTCTTGTTCTTGGTCTTGGTCTTGCAAAAATGCAAGAACAAGACCAAGACTGCAAGACCAAGAATGAATTTGGGCAACACTACGTACGGGAATCGAACCCGCAACCTCGTTAATGGCATTCCGTTTCTCGAACTACTAGACCACGAAGCCCGGCGAAAAGAGCAATTTTGTGGGACTAGGACCTAGCTTCTGACATTACATTCTGACAAAAGATCTCGCAAAACATGCCAACGCAAAATATAAAAAAGTTTTGACTTTGACTTTGACTAGCAAACAGGTATGAAAACAAACAGACACATTATGGTACTGTCTTATTATAAGTAAAGATATTACTAAAAAAATACATGATAAGCAAACTCATTGCAAAATCTGTTAACAAAACTCCCAAAGAACTCGATTCTGAATTCTGATTACGGTGATATAAAAACAAAAGGACAATTTACACTTCAGGAAAAAAAAACTGAATTTTCTTTCACGTTAATTAATTCTATTGAACGACGGAAAAAATGGAGAAGCCGATGTAACCCTTTCAATGCGGAATAAAAAAGCTTTTATAGAATTTTTTTTTTTTCATAAAATCGTCCCGAAACAGAAAGCTAATAAATCATTTGTAAATTAATAATTAATAACGCAACACTCGGACGCGACGGGCTGAATAAAATCAAACGTAAATTCGAAGAAATTATTTGCATAAGAAGGGAATTTTTTGTAACTTTCTTCTGCCCGTTCACGTTCACTTTCCGATTTAAGACATAAGAATAATGTGGATACGACTTTTTCAATAAATTAATGAAAAATTATACCGGTGTTTTTAAACCTTTTGTGCTTATAAAAAAGAAGCTAACTAAATTATTAACGCACAGCCGATAATACAATCGCAAACAATACAAAGTTTTTCCTTTTACTGACTAACTGCCGCACTCAGAGACATTTAATGGTTACTTAAGGAGCTCTTTAGTATTGATTTAAAAAAGTTTTAACTTAACTTTTACTTTTTTAAATCAATGCTAAAGAGCTCCCTAAGTAACCATTAACATTTAATGATTACTTAAGGAGCTCTTTAGTATTGATTTAAAAAAGTTTTAACTTAACTTTTACTTTTTTAAATCAATACTAAAGAGCTCCCTAAGTAACCATTAAATGTCTCTGAGTGCGGCAGTAAGTGAATACATACTCAATGATTTTTTGAAAATCGATCTTTAAAGAGATTAGCGGATGTGGAAGTTTGTATGGCAATTTATGTATACAAATGATAATTACTGGTGGTAATAACAGCTTATTAAAAAAATTAAGTTCCTAAGTTTTTTTCGAAATAATTACCTGTAAAATATATGGAATATTGGTAAAAGTAGATGAAAGTAATTTATTAATATAATTTTGACGGATGGTATAATATAGTCTAAAAATACACTATTCTAATCTATACTGATAGTATAAAGCTTAAGACTTTGTTGGTTAGTTTGAATGCGCTAATCTCAAGAACCACCGGTCCTATTTTAAAAATTCTTTCAATGTTAGACAGTACATTTATTGAGGAAAGCTATATACCATCACGCTGCAACCAATAAGAGAGAAGCATCAATGAAAAATATTGCAAAACGGGAAAAATCTTCTAAATTTCACGCGTACGAAATTGCGGAGTAGGTACAGCTAGTAGTATCATACTATACTACAATACTAATGCTAAGTAAATACATGCCCAATATGATCAGACCGAAAAAATAGATAAATTTAAGCACTATTTCTTCAACAAAAAGTAGCGCTAAGAATATCCATACTATTCTTCAAATATTTAACTCTTTCGTAGGGTATCGGAGGGATCGGAACAGATGTTTTTAATATCGAGAAGACACCCTAACCCAATGTTTGCATTGAGACTATTGTGAAACATCTTAGCCTTGGTGTATTTAAGGGATGATTGTACATTTTAAAAGCAAATACAAGTGTTTTTTTTAATATTTAAATTACAGGTAAACCGATGCCATCGTCCATTGTTAGAATAGAGCCTCCAATACAAAATACAATCACGTTCAATGTGGTATTGCTTACATTCAGTGACAAACTGCACGCTTAAGTACATCGCTACTTTACCTTACAGAGCGCCGCTCTACACAGCATAGTCACTCAAGAAGCTATTTGTTTATGTATTATAAGTAAGTATTTACAAAAAAAGGTAGTTTATGTAGTATATCCGTATTCTGGCACCTACCCATAACACACGCATATAAGCTTAGCTTGGGACCAGAGGACGTTGTGTGAAATGACCATCAATTCGTAATAGCTGTTTTTGTTTGTTTTTTTTTAAGTTTGTCTCCTATATATTAAAATACTTAAATCTAAACTAAAATGTAGGCATTCTAAAATGTAGCCTTACTATGTAATTATTTTAAATGTATTTTCAGTAATTTTATTGTAATTAAATAATTCACCCCAGTTCCAGATCAACTGAGTCCATCCAAAGTTTGTCTGGAAGAGATCGCAATATGCGATAAGACCGCCAATTGTACATGTTTTATCCTAATTTCGATATTTAAATGACATGTAAAATGTTTTGGTGTACAATAAAGTGTATTCTATTCTGTTCTTTGTGCTTCGGGCTTCGTGGTGGAGTGGTTTATGTAATAGACTGCCGATCACGAAGTCTCGGGTTCGATTCCCGGTCAGGACAATTTCTCTCTTAAGCAATAGTTACGTAATACATATCATTTTGAGTAATGTGCATACATACATACATACAGAAGAACAAAAAATACATAGCTAGTCAGACGAAAATTCTAAATAAGATTGATTTGGTTTCTTTTGCTCGCTGAAACACCGCTCGCATTTGATTTCCTTCAATATTTTCAAAGTACAGATTATAGAAATAAACAGGTTTTAGTTCGAAGAGTTTTATTTCGGTATGGAGAGAGTTTGGGACACTTCTTTTTCTCCAGCCCATGTACGTCCCACTGTTGGGCACGGGCCTCCTCCACTTTGGGAGGGATTATGGTCTACTGTGCCGCGCTGACCAGGCGTGTTGGCACAGGGTTTATTTTCGAGGTTTCCGTCTCTCACAGAAGATGTCATCTGTGTGAAATATCCCTTAGCTGACTTTTACAGTACCCTTGGGAGGAGATGGGGTGGTGACACTTGTATTCTTAATCCCTCACCACATGGATAAGTATTTATACTTATGTAATAAATAAATAAATAAATATTCATGGACATTTCACACAACGTCCTCTGGTCCCAAGCTAAGCTTATATGCTTGTGTTATGGGTACCAGAATACGGATAGAATACATATACTACTTTTTTTTTTGTAAATACATACTTATAATACATAGGAACACCCAGACGCAGTACAAACATTTGTATGACAATTAGAAAAATCACACAAATGATTGTCCCGAGCGGGAATCGAACCCGCGACCTCTTGATCGGCAGTCCGTTACCAGAACCACTACACCACGAGGCCCGTCAAATTTGTCATGAGTGTAGCCATGAGCTGGAATATAGGGAGATAAAGTTTACAAACACTTTCGGTATGTTGGGAAAGATTTTGTACGCCTATATCTCCCTATATTCCAGCTCATGGCTACACTCATGACAAATTTATTACATAAGTATAAATACTTATCCATATGGTGATGGATTAAGAATACAAGTGTCGTCTTCCCTTTTCCTTCCCAGGGTGCTGTAAACGCCAGCAAAGGGATATTGTACGCAGATGTATATATATATGTATATGTATATGTATATGTATTTCATCCTCTGTGAAAGACGTAAAATTCGAAAATAAACCCCGCGCTAAAAGGGCCGATCAGTAGACCATAATCCCTCCTAAAGTGGAGGAGGCCCGTGTCCAACAGTGGGATGTTTATGGGCTGAAGCGAGAGAGAGAGAAGAATAAATTCATATTTATTTATTTATTAAATTCTTTTAGTACAAAATTCAGTTATCAACAGATTGTTAACAAGCATACAAACATAAAAACACAAATAACACACAAGTAACAAGTTATTACAAAACCGAGTATATTTCGTTGAAACACACGTCTTTCCCACAGTTAAATTTTACGACTTAGGACGACCAAGGATAAATAAATACAAGATTGAAGCTAAAATATTACAGATTATTATCATAATACATTAGTTTATGTCTGCAAGTCCATTGTAATTATAATTTATTTGATCTATTTAAAAATCCTGTCTTTATTTGGATAAAATCGTGTTTATGATTTAATATCTTCTAAGAATTAGGCGATCTTGTAAAACTAGATAGATAGATAACTACACTCTAGAACTGTTTTTAAAATTCACATAAATACATACCTAACGTATTTCTTCAAAAGTTCACTGAATATTCTTTCATCATTATTCTGTTGTTAATGTTGTTATCCCATTATTTGGGGTTGGCGCAACATGTCTTCTTATCTACTATAGCATAATCATCATCATAACATCACGCCCTTTTCCCATGAGGGTAGGCAGCTACTATAGAGCGCAATCTGCTACGATCCAAACATACTTCCTTGGTTTCATCCACACTCATACATCTGGTCATATTCACATCATTATACCGTTTTCTTATACTATACTCTTCTGTCAGACTTCATAGCTATCCTTTTACTTTCCGAGTATATGAAAGAAGAAAGAGTTTTATTGCTATTCATTTTAAGATACACATACCTATCAAAAAGTATCCCAATAAGTAGTTATTGAGTTTCTTAAACTGCAAGCGGGACATGAACCCAAGACCTCAGAATACCGTTCCGTAGCTCTGCCAACTGAGCTTATTGCGGTCGTGCTTGCGGTAATCACTTTTTCCAACGTAATTTAATTTTTTAAGTAAAAGCATAGTATGTCAATTGCAAAATTAATAAATTACTTTCTTAAACTGTTTCATCCCAGCAACATGCCCGTCCTTCTCAATGAAAATTCCAACTAATACGTATCTATACTAAGGAATAATATAACAAGAACCACTGGTCCGATTTGAAAAATTCTTTCAGTGCTGGATAGTACATTTGTCGAGGAAGGCTGTAGGCTATATAAGATCACGCTGCGACTGCGAATAGGAGCGAAGTAATAGAGAAAAATGTTGCAAAAACTAGAAAAAAAATCTAAATTCCAAAAGTACCGAGTCGCGGGCAACAGCTACTTAAATAATATTTAGGTATTATTTACAATTGTTTTCCATAGCTAAGTAAGCAATCTAAAATTACGGATATATTATTATTCCTTATAAACCAGAAAACATTATAATTAAATACTTATTTATTTATTTAAAACTTTTTGCACATACTAAATAGTGTACAATGGCGGACTTAATGCCAATGGCATTCTCTGCCACCATCAGTGGTGCAGAGATAATAAGAGCCAGGTGCTACTTTAACACAGAAAAGGTGAAGATAGATTTTAATTGACACTAATGACATTAATGGGCTAATAACATTGATACTTAAACTATAATAAATAAATATAATATCTACATACATATACGGATAACATAAACATACTTAGTATTACAAAAACTACATACATAATATAATACATATATATAACCAATAGAACAGAGAGGAATTACTCAATGACTAGATTCCGCCAGTAATGTAATGATTGCAAACTTTAGTTTTAAATGTCTCCCGGTTACTTAATCCATGTTTCAATAGGAACTACTTATCCTAAGCTCTCTTCCAAGTTCTTCTTCTTTAAATACTTCATATGTTATCTTAATCAACTTAAATCTCAACTATAATCATTAAATTATACAAATAGTAAGTTTTCTTCATTATTTTGGTCGGAAAATGGCATGAAAATGGAGAAAAGCGCCGCATACCGCCATCTAGTGATGAGAGGATTGAAACTAAACAAGGACATTTTCACGGAGAGTCGAATAGAAAATATTATTGCAGTTTTTACGAAGAAACGTTTGTATTTTTTAATTAACTTATTAATTAATCAATTGTAATATTACTTAATGAATATCAACGTAAGAATTTTGGTATTATTTACTAATTATTTACTAACCTTCTTCACTTTTTTTTATATCTTATAAAATTGTTCCGATTTTTTCAAACGCAGCAGTTCGCCATATTATCTAACTAACATTATAAGTGAAGGTTATGTGGTTGTAAACTAACTTGTAACTTCTATCTTTAAAAACTATTAAAATCTTACCTACCTACTCGAAATAAACGTGTATCTACATAAGATTTTGTTAAATAGATACCTACTTGACCAGAATGAAAACTTTCAAATAAGCTTATAAATACCTGTTATAATAGGTCTTTTCAATTCTTCGTTCCTTAATACTTAAAGTTAAATAACCATTTAATATCACCCCAGGTTACCATTATTGTTATCGGTATATTGTCAACGTGACCTGAACTATATTTACTTGACGAAATTCAGATAAAAAAGTAAAAAGATCAAGTAATTTACACCTGCGATACAAAATCTAGATTGTATTTAAACTTGACAACTTAATCAAACATTTTCATAATGATTCAAAAGCAAGATGAAAGTCCGATAATAGAGCCTTAGAGATTAATATAAAACGTAACACGAACAAACCCAGTAACCGAATTTCTGTTGGCGCGAAACAAAAACTGACCTACATTTGCGCCCTACGGAGTTCAGCCACCCCAGCTAACTGCTGAGACGAACACCCTACGAGCGTCTTGCCCTTACACTTTGTTGCACTTTCTATTATTTCAAGGTGATACTCGATAAGATACCTAATATTTACTATAACATCCCTAAACAAGTTCTTTTTTTAATTTCTACTAAATAAAAATCGATAATTTTGAATTTGGAATCAATACTTTTTTTTATGATAGTCGTAGTTTTAGTGAAGAGCAGGCTGTGTTATATCGAAGATTCCTATTGTTCTTAGATTATTTATATAAGAAAAAAGTATGTAGATAATATGTAGTACCCATTTGTTGTGATTATAGTCTGTGTAATGTAAACAAAAGATGTGTAAGATACTATTAGTAGTGAGAGAGCCAAGGAGCGGGCAGTCGATCGCGCCGCAAAAAAAGCGCATCCTATTATCGACTACAACAAAAGGACTTGTGCAGTGATACCTAAGTACACATCTCGATTCATCGTCTCGACTCGATCCGCCGAACCGATCCTATTGGCGCGCCCCACTGTCGCCGCGTAAGAAAGGGACCACAAGCGTAGATGTAGTTAAGAGTGATAAAGAGGGAGACGGTCATCTTAGCTACCGAGTAGCGTCCCACTGGGCGGGGCCGCGCCAAGGAGCGAGCCTCAGATGCGCGTAGTGCTTGGTGGGGCCTCGTCCGAAGGATCGCACTGCAGTCGTGTGTCGCGACAAGCTCGCGCGCCCGCTGACACGATAGTGCTCCGCGTTCACAACCTCACCTTACGTAATAATAAATAATCGGATCGAAACCGTACCACTGATAATCGATTATCATTGTAAACTATCAATAATCGCATACGTTTTTTTTATTTTTTTATGAATTTTTTTAAACGACAGTTTGTGAACTTGAGTTCTGTGTACACTGTGTGTGTCATGTTTTGTTTTGTTTTCGCTCAGACTTGAATGATTACTTTTGGGCGTAAGACTGTGTTTCGCCTTTATTCTTTAGTAACGTTATTGTTACAAGTGCTTGTGTTTGTACAGAAACTATTGCGAAGATAAACAGTTGTTGTGATTTATTTGGACTTGCAAGTGTTATGTGGACGTATTATGAAAACTTTGTGATTAATCAAACCTCATATGAGAGCACACGTAAGTATTTTATTTATCATTATTTTAGGGAATTTGTGACTTTATTGAGATAGTCTGATACATCTAATTGTAGGTATGTACCTAAATCTGAACACAAAATATATCCACTTCCAATACACTTTTGAAATTCTTATTAGATTTCTTGTGAGATTAGAGTGCCTAACTAAATATTCAATAAGAAATTCACAAATTCAACTAACAAATTTTTTTCTAAGTCTCATATTAATTTACGAACGATAAATTACTGAGTTATATCATTTTAGTTATTATAAACTGTTACTGAATCAGCACATCACTACTGCAAACAAAATCTCCAAGTCACTTATTAAAATAAAATTTGAAAATGGAACAAAAAGTATTTGAATTTTCATAAGACTATGTTCTAATTAAAAAATAAAAAATTTAAAATAGTGTTGTGCACATTAAGTCGATAAATAAAATGATCAGTTGCGATAAGTTTAATTGCTATGAACGCGTTGCGGCGGAGTTTTACCGACGATTCGTATCTCTGGTTTGATACAACTTCTGAGACGCTATTTCAACTAAAGATATTCCCACATTGACTAAAAATTAGTTGCTCTTATAGTTGAAGTAATTTAGTTATTTTGGAAATAGGTAATACAAAACATTGAAACTTCTCTGATTTGCGTTTACAATTATTTTCATTTCATTCATTTATTCTTTATTGTACACTCATACAAGTAAGGCAACATAAACAATATTGTTACAAACGTGCACAAAGGCGAGCTTAACTCATATTGAGTTTTCTACCAGCAAACCCTTGAGTGTATGGAGAAATGGTATATTATAGGATAGATAGGTGTACAACAAGAAAGTACCAATAAAACAAGATCAATAAAATACATACATAGACTAAATAAATAAACTTACACAAATACAGATATATAGATATTTACACAAATAAAATGTTATAACACATAAACAATACAATTACAATTATCTATAAATATTGTGATAAAATAAATTACAATAACGATGTGATAAAATAAAATACAATAAAATTCAGTAAAACTAAATGAAGTAAATATGTTCATTATAAACAGTCAAAATAAAAATTGGATTAAATTTAAATAAAATAGGTACCTACGCGGATATTTTTATGTAGAATATTATATTAAAGAATTAAAATTTAATTGGATAAAGAATAGTTACCTGTGTTTTAAGTACCTAATATATACATAATACCTATAGCTTAGCAGTTAAATAATTAGGAGTGTCTAAAAAATTCTGATTTAATTAATGATTTGTCATACATAGTGAAGTCATACTTAAAATTATTAAATTTATGTAATTTCCAAAGATATTTTTGCGGCAGCAAATATCATTTAAAAATAGATTTTATAATAAAATTATTATCACCATTTTTGATAATAATTAAATTAATACGTAAAATTAAAATATATTCGTTTCTTTGATATTTATATAGTATAAGGTCATTGACCTCGCAATTTAATTGGTGAATTATGCGCCTCAACCGAACAGACTTTTAGTATAATAATTATAATTATCTTAGTAATTATTTCAATTATAATTATATTTACAGTAGGATGACATCCCTTCTAAGTTAATTATGAGTGAAATTAGCAGATGTATGAGTTTAAATGAAAGTAAGGAAGTGTGCTTAGATTCAAGCAGGTAGCGCTCTGTAGTATCTGTCTACCCCTATGTAGAACAGGCGTGATGGTATTAGAATTATGAGAAAATAGTTATAAAAAGACAAAAAGGTGTGATGGAATTAAATACAAAGGCACTTATAAAATTGCTTCGATATATTTCGATTGCACCCTAGGTTCGAATCCCAGGTTGTGAAAAGTTTATTATCAGTTAAGGATTTTTTAATAGAGTGTTAGTGTAACTTTTAGCGTAAAATCACTAAAAAAACACTTGATTTATTAACTTTACTACGACTATTAGTCATAAGTGTATTTTGTAGTCAGTTAAATTAACCCAGCGCTCTATGCCCAATATATTTCTTTGCGCCAATCACGTATTATTCTAATCTGAACCTTAGAAGTCTCCGTGTGGTGACGGATTAAGAATACAAGTATCACCACCCCTTCTCCTCCCAAGGGTGCTGTAAAAGTCAGCTAAGGGATATTGCACACAGATCACATCCTTTGTGAGAGACGGAAAACTCGAAACTAAACCCTGTGCCAACACGCCTGGTCAGCGTGGCACAGTAAACCATAATCCCTCCCAAAGTGGAGGAGGCCCGTGCCCAACAGTGAGACGAAATGGGCTGGAGAGAGAGAACCTTAGAAATAATTAACATATAGGTACCTATAGTTCTAGTGGGATGTAAATTTACATCCCACTAGAACTATAGGTACCTATACAAAATTTCATAATAATTAGTTTAGCAGCTTCTGAGAAAAGAAATATTATGTCTAAATTAAACTAAATGTGCTTTTTACGATATAATTAAGTTATATAGGAAAAAATCCCTTCTTACTAACTATTACTGAATAAATTAACTAGAGAAATACTTATAAAAGTAATAGTCGTAATTTTTACATACAACTCCTTAAAGGGACTAGTCGTAATTGTATTAGCCATGTTAACGACTAATTATTATTGAATTATTCAAATTGTATTCTAATTATAAATTTTAATAATTATCTTTGAATAATTGCATGTTGGTGTTGACATATTTTTTGCCGTTAAACGCAGTTAATTCTTATAATCGTGACAAAAACTTTAATCGATTATAAACTGTATCGATTTACAGTGAATCGAGTAATGTGTTAATGTGGGACTTTTCCATTGTTATTATGATACACTTAAGGTTTTATTGTGAGAATATATTGTTTTATTTAATTCTTAAAAAAACCTACATTGTTATAATTATCTCAATACATTATTTTGGCATTTTTTCAATTATTATAATTTTATTTATAATTATTTACTTCCTTTTTTATTATAATATTAAAATAGGTAATAATTTAAAAATCTAATTAAAAATAACACGATTTTTGGAACTTTGTAATAACAAACGTCAAATCTAAAAAACGCAATTTCCGCATATCATAGATTAAAAATGTCATGACTCCATTTCAAAGTGTTGTAATTCTAACATTATGACTAAAATATTCGGGAAATATAGGCAGGTACTCTCCATTAATGAAATGAAATGAAATGAAAAATCATTTAATCAAGTAGACATAATTTTTTAGAAAAATTATGTGCTTATGACATGTCGAATTTTTTTTCTCTCAGCAGATTGTGTCCTAATCCTAAAGAACCGGCGTAAGAAACTCAGCAGAGCTTTTAATTAAATCAATATTTTTATAAATTAAATGTCAATTATACTTACAATGCAAATAAAACGTTACAATATAGAATATGTATTGCTCCAGAGCAACCTACTCCCAAGCTTTATCATCTTTAATATAATCAGAAATTTTATAATACGCCTTTTTACATAATTTAGTTTCAATGATTTTTTTAAATTTAGAATTAGGTATTTATTAAGTTTAAGTAGTTCTGCTTACCCTATAGAAAAATTATTATGTTTGTTTGTAAGATTATGGCATAGCATGGACGTAGAAGGACGGAAGGACGAAATATAAAAATGTCTATCAAAGGATATATGTATAACTAAATTCTTAAATTATACTAGCTTGTTCCCACGACTTTTTACCTGTGTAATTTAAAATTACCTTTTTCTCATTCATAAAGTAGTTTAACTTCTTTCTCTAGACTACCTATGTACTAAATTCCATTCAAATCGATTCAGTAGTTACTTTACGACAAAGCTTAGCCCATTCATATTATTAAGTGAATAAGTAAACGAGTTAGTTCTAGTGGTTCATGTAACGGATTGCCGTTGACTAGGTTGCGGGTTCGATTCTCGTACAGTGCAAATATTTGTCACATAAATATGAGTACTGCGTCTGGATGCTTTCTATGTATTATAAGCATGTACTTACAAAGTAATATTAGGTATATGTATGTATATCCGTATTCTGATACCTACCCATAACACAAGCGAATACGCTTAGCTTAGGACCAGAGGATGTTTGTAGTAGTAACCGTATTCTGGAAGGTAACACAAGCAAATAAGCTTACCTTTGGACCAGACAACGTTGTGCGAAATGTCCATAAATATTTTTTGTTTATTTTATTATCTCCCAAAGTACGGCAATTGCCTTTCTTTAAATGTTAAAGACATTATAATTAACTCAGTTCATTTGTAAGAGAAGGGTCTAAAGGTACTGTAAGGTCATAAGTTCGAACCCGAACCTTTTGAACTAACAAGGGACCCGTAGTTCAAATATTTTAATAGTTTAGAAGGGTTTGCATTGAAAACGTATAATAGCTATTTTAGAAAGAATACATCTGTCATCACCTCATTGCCTATTATAGCTGCTATTTCTTTTTATATAAGTAAATAATTATGAATAATTTTTCTATGAAAATCCTCTAGTCCCGATTTAAGCTTTACTTTATGCACTGCTTTTTATGGTTCCGTACCAAACGGTATAATGTAATCCTATTACTGAGACTCTGTTTGTCTGTTTGTCCATCTGTCACCAAGCCAATCTCATAAACGGTGATTAAGATTTGAAATTTCACAGATAATTTAGATATTTCTGGCGCGATTTAAAAACAAATTCTAAAAACCAGAATTTAATAAATATTTAAGTGTATTCCCATACAGCAAACCATTTTTTTCATTCTGGATGTTTTCTATGTATTCTAAGTATGTATTTACAAAAGAAAAGTAGTATAATGTACTATATTCGTATTCTGGTACCCATAACACAAGTATATAAGCTTAACATGGGACCAGAGGATGTTGTATGAAATGTCTGTGAATGTTTATTATTTATTTATTTAATAATTCAGTATAACTTGATGATACACATAGAGGATAATATGATTATGTCAGTTAAATGAATATAATTATGATAATAAGGAGACGAGAGTGCGTGAGTCGAACTTCCACTTAGCCGATTTTTTTCTATTTTGTATGGAATCCGTTCTATGAAAGGCCAATGTCCAACAGTGGACGGAGGAAGTTGATGGACACATTGATGACGGAATCTTAAATACTATCAATTATAGAACTGGAATAATTTACCGATGTCTGTGTTCCCCGAGGGTTACAATGTAGACACGTTAAAAAAAGGTACCGAAACAGGCTTCTTACATAGTTGGTACGCTTTACCATCAAAGATTCCATTGCCGCTTACCATCAGGTGACACGAGATCAAGTGCTAACATGTTCGATTAAAAAAAAAACTGCAACAATAATTGAGTATTTTATTTAAAAAGCTCAGCCGACTTCATTTGCCTTCGAAATTTGAGAGCTTTCCTCGATTTCTCAGAAGCTAACAATCAGATCCTGACCTGGTGCCAATAGGACCACAAGAGAACCAAAAACTTTCAAATAAAAAAAGAATCATTAAAATCGCTTCGCCCAGTTAAAAGTTATGTGGTAACAAACTTAAAAAAAATACAGACGAATTGAGAACCTCCTCCCTTTTTTAAAAGTCGGTTAAAAAGCTGATATATTAATGGATAATAAAATACTATGTCATATTTGATAGTATTCACAAGTTTAAACACAGTTCATAATAGATAAATCTGTCAAGCAACAATAATAATGATCCCATATTAAGCACCACATGTGCTTCAATCGTTAGAATAACTGCTCTATAAAATGTAATATGTAAATAGAGCTGATTTTACCATCACTAAATAGCTATTTATATATCAGTAAATTGTTAGAATAATAACTCTGTAAAATAAAAAATATATATAGATACATATAGAGCTGATAATACTAACATTATTATATGTACGTATAGTTAATTATAGAAGAATACACATGTCACCGCTGCATTACTATCTTAGTGAATAGAGCAAATCTTTATTTAGTAACTGTAGTCTTTTGGACTTAGCGCCAAAAGACTAGGCTTCGATTTTTGATCTGTATCTGTTATAAAAATGGCCGCTAATCCTTTGCAAAACCACCGTCTAGTATAGCGAAATAAGCATTTTAACAGTTTATTTATACCTTTAAGTAATAATGATTTCTTAGTAATGTTTGTAGCATAAGTAAGTACTATGTTAAGTTGTTGTAAGTACCTAGGTAACTATTGTTAGCAATATTTTAGATAAGCCGTGGGACTCGACGGACAGAGGTGCTCCCATATCGATTTGTGACGTCATTATTAGTGTTAGGTTTTTATATAGGCTGTTCACATTTTAGTTTTAAACAAAATGTATTATTTTTAACAGGTAAATAATAGGGTTTTGCGATTATTAGGGCTTCTCAAGACCTGTTGCGTTAAGAAATAATAAACAATAATCAATTCATCTTCCTAAAGTGGCCAGAGCTTCTTATAAATAAAACTATGTCCTAAACTCGACGGGACGAGAGGGACCTCGAGGTCTAGTGGTTCATGTAACGGACTGCTATTCACGAGGTCGTGGATTCGATTCCCGTAAGGGACAAACATTTGTATGATATTCATAAATGTCATACAATTGGTTGAACTGCGTCTGGGTGTTTACCAGTGTTTACTATGTATTATAAGAATGTATTCACAAAAAAAGTATATGTAGTATATCCGTATCTAGTAACTATAACACAAGCAAATAAATATAGCTTACTTTAGGACCAGAGAACTTTATGTGAAATGTCTAAAAAAAAAAACTTTACTAACTTAGTAACAGAAATTACCACTTGTAAGGAAGTGTGTTCAATTCGTAGCAGATGGTCGCTTTACATTCTCTGCCTAACTCCACGGGGAAAGGGCGTGACGGTATGATGATGATAATTGCATGATATACAAAAAAAAACAGAAAGTCTAATTACAACTGAAAGAGTAATTTAGTTTGTCATACACCTAATAGATGGCGCGATGCTAATTTTAGAATGTAAAAAAATAGTACAGGACAAACAATGGTTTAAATAGGATATGTAAAAGTTACTGCTTCTAAAAAATCTATTTAGCAGTTACTGTGTGAAAGAAAAAGAAATATATTTACAACCACCCATAAATATATTTTTACAAACTTTCACGTTCAAAATCAAAAATCATTTATTCATGTTGGCACAATTTTTTTTGCCAAAAATATGGGCTCTTATTATGATATGTCCAATTTCTTTCCTTACCACCGGTTCAGGAATCAATAGTACAGACCTATTTGTATATTTTATCTTTATTCAATTCAATTCAAAATTTCTTTATTTGTTAAAAACATGGGTTATAAAACAGGTAATAAATATTGGTGGTGAAAAAAATAAATATTGAGCTCCGACATGTTTGGCCATTACAGGCGTACAAAAGATTATGTTTATAAAAATACAGGTTACTTTACTTATTATAAAACAAAGTCGTAATTTTTGTACGTATGTCCCTATGTGAGCTTATATCTTCAAAAATACGCAACGGATCTTGATGCGGTTTTTTTAATAAATAGAATGGTTTAAGAGGATGGCTTGTTTTGAATAATTTGCTGGGGTTTGCTGTATATTAGTTGAGATATGATTAAATTTGCTGAGAATTTCGGACACGCGCGATCTTTAAATGAAAACGCTGCCTTATCCATGTGAGGTACAACAAACTAATGCATGGAGGAATTGATTATTACCTATAGTTCTTCAAAAAAGTCCGTGAGTGCATAATATGTCTATCTTTTAAGGAAAACCCGCTGTACCCATAATTATGTTAAAAAATTATCTAATTCAAAAGGGTGTTTTAAAAAACTATTTATGTGTATAATATTTTTTATTAAATTTAATACCTCGGTTAGCTTACACATTTAATATAGATTATAACTGCTCTTTACAGCATGCAATTTAAATGAATATCTTAGGAGATATGACGAAAAAAGAATTACGCGCGGCAATATAAAATACTTAAACTGATGGCTGAGCAACGCGAACGTATCCTCGGTCTTCTACCCATACTCCAGTGTTTGGATATTAGGTTAATGTTGGATGTATGGATGGATTTTCTTGAAAGTTTCTTAAATTCCACGCGTACGAAGTCGCGGGCAACAGCTAGTATTTATTATAAAATAAAATCGTAAATTTTGTATGTATGACCATATATAAGCTTATATCTTCAAAACTACGCAACGGATTTTGATGCCGTTTTGTTAAAAGATAGAGTGGTTTAACAGGACTGATTTTTTGTATAATTTGTTAGGCTTTGGTATCTAAACCCCCCGCATTCGAAGTTGCGGGCAACAGCTTGTAAAACAATAAAATAATAAAAATACGACAATTTAACTAAATCCCGACGTCATTCAATCGGCGCCAGTATGTAAATAAATAAAATAATTTATTTATAAAATTAAACATATCAAAAAATCTAAATTACAGTTTATAATCAAAAGAATTTGACCTAATAAAACTATCAGAAAACTATCCATGAATTTTACTGAATCGTTAAAATGTAAAACATTTTGTAAACATTTCGGTTGAAATTTTACGTAAATAAGCAATGAAATGCTTTTATTATTGGTTATATATGAAGATACGTAATTATTACACATTTCGATACACCAAACGCGTGTTTTTGTAAATATTTGTAAACATAAGACATATGGGCCGACTCATTTCTGTTACGGGATTAGTTCAAACGAGACATATTTTCACCAAAAAATGTCTATTTACATACATTAGTAGTTATGTTTATTTGCTTATGCATTGCCATAAACTAGTAATTTCAGAGAATAAAGCAAAGGATAAGAAAAAAAAGTATAAATTTTACGCGAATTTGAAAATGAAAAGCCACTACATGTGCTTTGGAAGTAATCTGCTGAAAACATCAAATTAAATATTAATGGTTAGCACAAAAAAATATTGTGTCGAGTCTGTGTTTCGTTTTTGTGACGATATGACTAAAAGATAAATTTTTTTCTTTGTTAAACTAATCAACATTGACCCAATCAGGAATTGAAATTAAAGACCACTGCAAACAGCGCTTGTTTTTTAACATTTGCGCCATTTATTATTTTTCAATCTATGTGAGTTGATTTGAAATTTTGCACACAATATAATATTAAAGACTAACAATGGCACCAATTCTAGAAGCAATACTAAACTTAACTAAAAAATGAAAATTGATAGTGTCAATATATCTATTATTTCCTATTTCGTTGTACATATTTGTATAATTAAAATCGTTAGTCTATAATCCACTGTTTTTATAATAAGAAAGTTCAGTAAACATTGTCAAACTATGTTATTGACACTGTCAGTTTTCATTTTTAGTTTAGTTCAGATGTGCGCGTAGAATCGGCACCAATAAGTTTAAAAAAGATTTATCAACTTGCTTTTTATTTTTTTATTAACAATGCTGCCATCAACAATAAAATAACACTCTGTATACAAGACAAGGTTCGATATTGTTTACATTAATTATAATCTACAGGACGCTGTAAGTTGAGCGCGTAATGCGAGTGTCGCGTAATGATCGATAAATATACAATGATCTATAGATCTATACATCATAACTGTTTGTGGGAAGAAATAAGAGATGGAGCTTTTTTAACTGTGGGAGAGTTATTTTTGTTGTGATTATTATTTATTTTTATTATAATAAATAATAATAATAAATAAATATTCACGGACATTCCACACAACGTCCTCTGGTCCCAAGCTAAGCTTATATGCTTGTGTTATGGGTACCAGAATACGGATATACTACATAAACTACTTTTCTTTTGTAAATACATACTTATAATACATAGAAAACACCCAGACGCAGTACAAACATTTGTATGACATTTATGGATATCACACAAATGATTGTCCCAAGCGGGAATCGAACCCGCGACCTCGTGATCGGCAGTCCATTACATAAACCACTCCACCACGAAGCCCGTCAAATATTTTTATATATTTGTTAAAGATGTACCTATAAGTTTAAATGAGGCTAAAAAAGTATGTTTATGTTGGAATAGATGTCAGTGTGACGGATTATGAAAACAAATGTCACCACTGCATTTTCTCCCCAGGGTGCCAAGCTTACACAGATAACATCCTTTATAAGAGACGGAAATCTCGAAAATAAAAGCAGTGCCAACACGCCTGTATGGTATAGTGGCCATAATTCCTTCGAAGATGGAGTAGTAGAGAGAGAGAAAAAGAAAAAGTTTGAAAAGATGTCCGTATCGTGACGGATTAGTTATACAAGTGCCTCAATTCTATCCGTCTCTCGCAATCATGCTAAAGTTATCTTTGATAACAAATCTAAAGAAAAATGGAGTGATGACATGTGTATTCTTAGGGTATAAGTCACGCCTTTGAAGACGCCACGGAAGGAAGTCCAACAAATATGGATAAATTTCCCCGTTTTTGCAACATTGTTTACAAATACGTTACTCCTATTGATCGCAGCGTGATGTTATATAGCCTACAGCCTTCCTCAATAAATGTACTATCCAACACTGAAAGAATTTTCCAAATACGATCAGTAATTCCTGAGATTAGCGAGTTCAAACAAACCAACTCTTCTATTAACTATTTTGAATAGATTCTCTTCCAGCATTTCCGTTAATAAGTTTCAAAGAACTAATTAAACAAATTTGACAAACAATTTTAGTAATACAACACCTATGCTTTGTTAGATACGTCCCCCGACTTTGCTTGTTTATGTCTCAATGTGTTACACTTTGTGGTGTAAAGTGTAAGCGAATGGCGTTTGGAAAGCGCTCTATAAAAAGCAATGGCTTAAAAATTAGACTTACCATACAAGCAGAAATTAACCAGTAAATAATAATATTTACATATAAAAGATGACGTAAATTAGATAAATAATTGGAATTAAAAAACAATTGGAATTTGTGTGTGCCAATAAAAGTGAAAAATCCTTACACAGGGTTTTTCTCTTGTCAAAAATTGACTCAAACTGAAGGTGAAATATTATTAGTAGTAAACTAAGTATTTAAAGTATACCTACTAACACTTGAATAGATATAAAAGCTTAAATGAAGCCAAGAAACTATATCCAGATCGTACCAGATGGCAAACTATAGACTCTGTCTACTGATAACCGCCTGGGTAAAGGCGTGATGATATTTATATATGAATTGCATGCATTTTCTTCAGTTAGAATGCTTTCTTTACTAAACTTTTCACACGCGACAGCGAATTTGTAATTAACACAGCACAGTCGCTGTCGCTTATGAAATACTCCAACCATCTATCTAATACATTCATGCCAATCAATATGCAACTTTAACACGTTAACATAGAGCTTCTTACAGTTTCTGATGACCGTGAGAAAATATGCCAATTCTTTAATATGATAAGAATACGATGATAAGAGAAACGTGAATCTGTTATTACTATTAGATATTAAGAATAGTGTTATAAATAACCTGTTATTGATATAATATTTAAAAATAAATCCAATACTATTGGGAATAAAATAGCACTGTAAATTAAAACAATATACATATTATGATGACGTATTAAAGATTACAGTTGTAATGACCCCATATCTCCCCTTAATGCAGTAAGAGTCTGGATCCTGGGTAAGATCTACGTAGGTAGTAGGTAGATATCTAGTTGCAGTAGCATAGTTTTCCTTAGAACCCCCAGTATGTAAATATTTAGTTCAGACAATTGTGATTAAAAAAAAACACTCCCGGCTTGTGAATTCCCTTTTTTATAACCATAAAAAGCCATGAAAAGTATAGCGCTTACTCGTTTTTTTTCATAGGTGTCTGGTACGCAGTGCTATTTACTTAATCTGAGTGTTTTGATCGCAATATTTAATGTATTTATTACATATATATCGATAGTTATGCTATCAAATAGACCACAAGAGTTTCAGTAGTCAAATCCCAATATTTAATCCATCATCTTTTTGTTCAAGCCCCACTAACCAATTGTATAACCATCAAAGTTAACATGTGGCGAAATCGGTGCCTCAAAAGTCTGAAAAAAAAAGAAAAATAATCCGACCTCTCGCTCTAACTTATATTGGAGTCTCTTTTCAACCGCACATGTGTTTCCCGCCTGCGATCAATGGATATTGTTCTTTTTTCAAATAGTTTGTATTAACGGGTTATACTTAGAAATTTATTGCTCATCATTGCATGTTGATATTGAGGCGCCAAACATTATTATTGTTAATATAATTCAACGAATAAAAAGCCATCTTGTAAACATATTTTTAAAATACTTCTTTCTTAATCTTAGTCCAGTAAAGTCCCCCTTGTGGACCCGAGCCTCTTCCACTTCGGCATATTCGTAATTATGCTACTCTGCTTTGCCTAAGACCAGGCTTAGGGTTTAGTTTTGAGTTTTCCTTATCTCACAGAAGGTATTTTCTGCTTATATTGTTATTGTTTCTTAGCTGGCTTCTAGTTCTTCGAGAAATTCATCAATTAGGTATAGTATTGTCATCGGCCTTTAATAAAGTATGCATAATTTCAATTTTATCTGTTATTTGTAAAAGTGTGAAGATTAAGTTACATAGATACATTCTTATGACATACATTGGACACACTAACTATTGCCGGCAACTTCGTATGTGGAATTTAGAAATTTTTTCCATATTTTCATTTTTCACCAATGCTTCGCTCCTGTTAGTCGCAGCGTGATGTTATATAGCTTATATCCTTCCTCGATAAACGTACTATCCAACACTGAAAGATTTTTTTTAATCGGACCAGCGGTTCCTGAGATTATAGTTAGTGTTATAATATTAGTATAGTTAATAAATCAAATTGTGGTGCAAAAAGTCGATCACCGCAAGCAGGACTTGAACCCACGACCTCGGAATACCGTTCCGTAGCTCTGCCAACTGAGCTTATTGCGGTCGTTCTAACAGTAACCAAATTAGACCACCACAATCGTCACTCGATTGAGTTTACATCGTATTTTGACGTACATCAAATCAACCTTTTCCACCACAATTTGATTTATTAAGTAAAAGCATAGCATGTCAATTGCAAAATTAATAAATTACTTTATTAGTATAGGTAGTTGTTAAAAATAACAGTTTATAATATTTAAGTAACCATTAATTATTTTGACAATAATATGACAATGTAACGTGTAGTTGCACTAGTTGTTTAGAGTACTAGAAATAACACAAGTGTTGTGCAACGTGAGTGATCTGCCAATGGATCGATACGCTTGTGAATTTGCCAGAGGGAAATGTCATTGCAGCTGTGTACGTGACTTGATTATGATGATAAATTGATCTGACTTCTACTAAGATTATTAATATCATATTGGAATTTTGTACGCATTAAGATGATAGATGTCGCTAACACGACTGGTCTGCGTGGTGTGGTACACTGTATTGTAATATTCATATTTAAAAGCTAACAGAAGGAAAATCATTGTTTAGTTTTTCCTTAAACTCTTTTACATTATTAGTGTTTCTATGTATTATAAGTATGTATTTACAAAAGAATAGTAGTAGGTATATGTAGCATATTCGTATTCTGGTACCCATAACACAAGCATAGAAGCTTAGCTTGGGGCCAGAGGACGTTGTGTGAAATCTCCTGAAATTTATTAAAAAAAAGTCGTTTTAAAAATAAGTGTGCGTACATACGAACGTTGGTTAGAAACTTACTTATGGATTTCGATTTTCTATTCAAATAAAAATATTTAACGCCTTAAAAAAGATAGTTTTAAAAAAAATCGTGAACGTTTAGCCAGATACGATTCTCGGGGTTTTAAAATGTTTCATATCATAGAACAAATACATTATTTTATTTTATTTTCCATTTATTCATGACCATAGAAACAAAGTCTTTCAGCCGGATACATTATTAAAAACACAATCTTATTAAATAAACTACAAAATAATAACATTAACATTAAAATTATAAAATAAAAATTTTGGAAATACTTACTTATTTATAACTAAACATTTTACATTATATTTTTTCTACAGTATCACAAATACATTAAATTTTCTGTGTATTTCCACCGAAAAAAATCCGCTTGAATCAAAATTTAATATGACGCTAATTTAATATATCTGCTAGCAAACTAAAGACTGTATGTTTTAGGAATAGCTGAACCATAATATGTCTCTGTATAGCTAATATGGTAGCAAACTGTATTAATGATCATAAAAAATAGCTTAACTTTTAATCTTATCTCAGTTACCACAAGTAATCTCAAAGGAAGTTGTTCTATTTCTTAAAATACGTCATTAGTGGCATTAAGAGTTACTTGCCTGTGCCTCATAAATAGTATTGAATAGTAAAAAAATATCAGTAGGGTGACAATACTTATGTGTCGGTATCAATAACAGAGTATATTTGACAGCCCACCCAAAATAAATTGTCCCACGCGAGGGTGTAATGACATAGTGTCGATTAATAGAGTGACTCTGATTTCTAAATTTTAATAGACTTTTGACGCGTTGATTTTAAGAACCTAACCTTAAGACGATACCAAAATAGCTTCGTGCATTTTTCTACGTACGAAGTTTTCATTGTTTCTTTAGATTGAATGGCTAGAGCTCTAATTTTTAAGTATATGTTTTTTCAATATATTATCTAGGATCGCATAAAATCAGAAACGCGATTGAAAAAAGTTTTCTCGGTAGAAAATCTTGGCGAAATAACCTCTCAAATTTTTTATTTTTTTCATTTGTCGGTCTATTATCGCGTATTAATTAATGAAATAACTTTAAAAACATAAGTAACTATTATATATAGAAACACGTAAATCAGAATTAAAATATATTTAGTAGATTTTGAGTAAATAGGAAAAGTATCCCTAATTCTTCATTTTCTGTGCCTACTGGCTGTGTTAATATGTACGTGTCGGCGATGATATACGATAATATTGATGTAGGCCCTTAATAAGTTATGCATATAAACATTCTTCTTAATCCACTTTGTGTAGTTTTCAATCATTCAGCTCACATATGTACAAAATAAGCGGTTTCGTTGTATATGTAGTAGAATAGTTAAAAGGCTGCCACAGCACCTCGAGAAACTCATCGTCTATTGCAAGTCGGTGATGGCCAAAATATAGTGCGCTGTCTTGCTGGATAGTTTCTATTTAGTCCGTCAGTTTCTCTCCTATTAGACTTCATTACTCCACTTGACTGTAACAAACCTCATTGGAGTGAATTTTACTGCCTTTCAGAACAAAGCAGTGTTCTATCCAAATAAAACTGGTTTTTATTCTTCAGCGACGCTGACAATAATAATTGATCTGATAAATATAATGATATTTGCTTATGAATATAAAAAAAGCATTAACTATTAAGATTTAAGTAAAAATTAAATAAAGCTGTATAAAAAATACTCATTAATCTAGCGATTGACTTAAGTAATATAATTTTTTATAACACATTATATAACACATTATATTTGACGTATGTTTGTTAATTATAACAGCTTTTTGATTTGCCTAACTAGTATCTAGTTACTCCTAAATTAAATAACTTGTTATTGTGTAGTTAGTACAGGAAATTCTGGCTTAATTAATATTAATGGAAATTCCATTACGTGTATTAAATTGTAGGTTTTTTTTTACATAGGTTGTCGTAGAATATTTTTATAGTTACTCCTCCTAGCCCATAATGACCTATTGTCTAAATATACATTGACGCGGCCATTTAACAAATAGGTTTTTTTGTAATTAAATAAATAATAAATAAATATTCATGGCCTTTCACACAACGTCCTCTGGTCCCAAGCTAAGCTTATATGCTTGTGTTTTGGATACCAGCATACAGATAGAATACATATACTACTTTTCTTTTGTAAATACATACTTAAAATACATAGAAACACTCAGACGCAGTACAAACATTTGTAATTCAATTAGAAAAATTACACAAATGATTGTCCCGAGTGGGAATCGAACCTGCGACCTCTTGATAGGCAGTCCGTTACATGAGCCACTCAACTACGAGACTCGTCAATAAACATCGTAAATAAATAAACGAAGCTTCACAAACACAATAGACCTAATAATCCATCAAAACATTAAAATCATAGTTACTATACTATTAGGGGAGCACAAACCAAAATTCATATTAGTTATTCGTATATGTTTTTTGTTTGTTCATCTCATGGGATGCTGTATGATCTGCTACCTGTCTGATCATCATTTGGGTAACATTAACTAGATATTTTATGAGCCTATTTTCTAACTAATCACTGACACATTACGCTTTTTCTCTTTGAGTGTAGACAGAGACTATAGAATCCTATATGTTATGATCTGAAAACACTTCCTTGCCTTCATTATACTTAAACAACAGATCATGTAAAATGGTTTTAAGTACCTTTTCCCTTATCAACGGCTAACGCAAAGACTAATAAAACAGGTACTTTTAACTGACTTCAAAAAAAGGAGGAGGTCAATATAGTCTGTATGTTTTATTACCTCATAATTTTTTACTGGGCGAAGCAATTTTGATGATTATATTTTTATTTGAAAACTGGTGTATACCGTACCGTCTGGTCTCATTGGCATCAAGTCAGGGAAAACCCTCAAATTTCGAAGGCACACGAAGTCGTTTGAACTATCCTTAATAATTTATAAATGTGAAAACGAGCTGATAAGTGTTAATGTGTGGAACAAAACCATAGCGCGATTTAAAAACTGTACAAGGCCATCTATCGAGAGGAATAGTTAACTTCTGTTTGTTAACAGTTGACTTCTTAATTTCACGCGTACGAAGTCGCTGGCAACAGCTAGTTTTTTTATAAATACCCAATTATCTTCCAAATGACATACTTGTTTGACGCTTGTAAAATTGAAATTTTTTGTTAGCAAAAATTACTATGTCACTTGAAATGGCAATACCATTGGCTTGTGATGCCTTTGGTGACGTTTTTCATAATCTGTTACATAAATAAGTATAGAATAAATAACATTCACAATAAAATGAAAAAAAAACAAATAAATGTTTACTAAAATGTTCTCTCTAAAAAAGTTAGACCAAAAATGGATGTTTAAAACCCATTAAAACATAACCATATCATGTTTTATCAATAAATATGTTTTTATGGCTATTTCTCCAGAACTATTAAGTTTTTAAATAGATACTCATGTCATCTCGCACTCCATTTTGAAGGTAATTCATTATATCACAAAGCTATATTTGGTATTAAATATTACCTATAGAGTTTCGTAAATATCACTCATTGGTTATGTTATTTATTTTCTTGCACTATTTTGTTTTATTATTTCCATTATCTTCGTTCATATCTATCTATCAATGTATATCTTTTTATTAATATGTGTAACGGAATCATTGAAAGTGATTTCCACCCACTTGCAGTAGTCGGATAGATGTGAAACTTTGCACACATAATAAGGACCGATAAAAAGGAAATATCGAAAGCAAAGAAAAAAAATTGAAGACTTTTTTAATTTTTAAATCTACCTGTAATGACTTCTCGTGATAACGGATAAAAAATACAGTTGTGGTTATCTCATCTTTTCTCCAGAGTGCTGTAGGATATTATAAGCAGATAACATTTTCTAGGAAAGACGAAAAACTTGTCCGAACCTGTGGTCCCAACACGCCTCGCCAGCGTGGCGTGAATATATTAAATTACCTCAACAAGTGAAGGAGCCCCGAGTCCAACAGTGGGACTTTATCAATTATACAAAAGAACCATCCTCTTGAACCACTCTATCTAATAAAGAAAATCGCATTAAAATCCGTTGCGTAAATTCGATGATATAAGCTCACATAGGCACATACATACAAAATGTACGACTTTGTTTTATTATGTAACTAGCTGTTGCCCTCGACTCCGTCCGCGTAAAATTTAGGAAATTTTCCCCGTTTTTGCAACATTTTTAACTACTGCTTGAGTGAGAGTATTATAAACGTAAGAGTAAACAAATATAATCAGAATGAACGAACTGCTATCAGGAGTTACACGTGTTATTGTGAGTCAACCATAAAATATAGATGTGCTGTTTCGGGATATTTTTTAGACAATTTTATGTAGAATGTTTCCGTCATACAGGATTTCTATGTAACTTTAACCATTAAGGCTGCACACGCGACGGAAGCTTAAAAAATGGAGCACCTTTTCCCGTTTTCCCAACATTTCCCTTCACTACTCTGCTCCTATTGACTGTAGCGTGATGAAAAGTATACTATAACCTGCCCAGGAGTACGAGTATGAAGAATAATTGTACCAAGTTTCGTTAAAATCCGTCGAGTAGTTTTTGTTTCTATAAGGAACATACAGACGGACAAACAGACAGACAGACAGACAGACAAAAATTTTACTGATTGCATTTTTGGTATCAGTATCGATCACTAAACACCCCTGATAGTTATTTTGAAAATATATGTCATGTACAAAATTGACCTCTCTACAGATTTATTATAAGTATAGAAGACTACAATTTGAAGAAACACTTAAATTAAAAAAAGAACAACTTTTTTTATTCAATTACTTGGAACAACAAATAACGGTTATCATACCTATAAACGTCAATTTGAACACAATGATCAATTTCAATTTGACTACACGATAAGGGACATCACTAACGTCGCACTATCACGATAGTGACGTTGATTATTAAACGCTCGATTATCGATACGTTTATATCGAGTCGCGTGTGTTCAATGCGTTAGTGTGGCAGGTGGCTGCTTAATTTTATATTTTACCCGCCATTATGATATTGTCATAGTCTTTATTGAAATTATATGGTGTCTTTTATTGAAAGGTTTTGATGTAATAGTTTCGTAAAGTAAATTAATTAAAAATAAATTATTTTCTTCGTTATAGAATTCGATTTTGGAACATCCTAGCTTTTGACGTTTTAAAAAAGCTTGTAAAACATGCCAACATGAAATAAAAGCTTTTGACTTTGACTGCTTAAACCAAATAAATACATAAATTTAATTAAGAATGTATGCGTGTACTAAATAATGCAATAATGCCCATAGTTTTATCGGCGTTTAGTTACTGCGCCTGTCCTTGGCATCAGCGTGATGATATGTAACGTACCTACGTGTTATTCTAATCTTTACAATGCACATCTCAAATTTCTTTATAATTCATTCATTAGTTTTTGCCGTAAAGACCTATAAACATCAACATGCATACATACTTACAAATTTTCACGTTTATACTCTTATTAGATAGGATAAGCTTAGATTTGTTAGATAGAGTGTCTATGACCACATCACTCTCCCGGCTTGAAGCCAAATAAATAACTATGTGTGCGTGAAATATGTATCTAGGTTTGTCTCTGATACAGGCATCATATGAAACATTATTAGTTTACGATTTAGCCAAGCAAAATATGCGTACCCATGATCTGGTAAATCTATAAGGAAGTTAAGTATCCACTCACATACAGCCCAAAGTTCGTTTACCATTTTTTTTATGTCCAACAAAATTACGGTCGCTTTATACCAATACGATAAAAAGTGCACTTAGCACACGTCCAAAAACCGCTCCGCTTAAAAAGTGAAAACAAAACGCATTAATCAAAGAAGAGAATTGAAATAATCGAATTGTTGAACGAGCGTAGTTCAAAGAGCACAAACGAAGAACCGCAACAGATTCACAAATGTAACAAAAAAGAAAAAAACACAGGAACATGACTAATATCTGGTACAAAGTTCAGTGTCGATAACTAGAACAAAAGGAAACGGAAGGGGGAAGTCATTCAAAAATGGAACGGGAATTGATTCTTTTCAAATTTCGAAGTCATTTGACGGACTATTCACTTTTTCGCTTTTTAAATGTTGGATAGCTGAAAGTGAAATGTTCAGATTCATTCATTTGTCTTTTGGTTTAATTCATGATAAATATTAATAGAAGATGTTTGCTTGACTAATATTATTTGTAGATTGGGATAGATTTTAAATACCACATATTTTAGTAAACATAATGGAGTATTTTTTTTTTAAATAGTTCAACCGACTTCATATGCCTTTGAAATTTGAGGGTTTTCCTCGATTTCTCAAGAGATAATCATCAGATCCTGACCTGGTGCCAATACGCCCGCACGGGAACCACCAGCTTTTAAATAAAAAAATAATTATTAAAATCGAGAATCTCTTTCTTTTTTTAAAGTCAGTTATAAATACGGCAACATTCATCAAGTTAGGCTGAAAAAGTCGATAAAAAATATTTTTTTTATGATACTACGGCTTAGTAAAGTATGTATTTGTTTGAGTTAAAAAAGTTATTGCAAAGATAAGAATCAACAAATTAAATTGAAACTTAATAGGGTGAAAATAGTTCTACTAGGACTAATCTTTACTACGTCTAAGCTATTGCATGTGAATTATTAATTAGGTTAGAAACTTCGATAAAAAAAACTGCTAAACTAAAACTTAAAAGGCATCGATTGAACAGTAACTGGCGAACTTTTATGTCACGAAACATTTCCAATGCACGATAGATTTTTACTTTTTTTTTGTTGTTCACTATCGGTTGTTCCCGCCAAATTTACATTCGAACCATAGACAAAAATAGAATAACATTCTCTATTACGTTCCAATAAAGACTATTACCTACATTATGAAATATTTGAAATACTATTTTCTTCGATGTCTTTTAGACTTTAAGGGTGTTTTTTATTTACAGCAGTGATAAAAATGTTTGCGGCCATGTTTTTTCTTTGGATATATTGTCTAATGTAGTCTTTGGATTATCGTAAAATAGTTTAATGGTTTAGTAAATCATTATAATGATATAGGTACGGGAATACTGTGTGGTATGAACTGTTAAAGAAATGTACCAATTATTTGGTTAATAGATTATAAATAAACGGATTTAATTTATTTTATTTCGACTTAGCTATAATTGGGTTTGAGTTCTGTTTAGTTGGTTATCGTGACTTGACAAGGTGTTTGTCTATTTACGACTATACCACCTAAATAGATGATATTATCATGATCTGACGATTTCCTCACCATCAAATCAGACTACTGACTTATATGAACAGAATTAACATTTATTTTATTAGGCCCTGACTGTGTTACTTGTCTCTTCAATCAATTAATTAACTTTTGTGCTGATTTATTTTTAGGCTGTTTGAAAATTCCTAAACTTGGTTTCGTCATACTTAAAAAGTAAGTTATTTTAAGTTTCTTAAGAGTAAAGAAAATTTTACAAAGAATGACAGTTGACTAACAGCTACTTTAAGATCAGCAATGTTGTTCTTTGTGTGAAAGAAAACATGACTTGTGAAAAAATTAAATAAACACATACTTAACCTTTTTTAACGATTTTCAATTACCCGCCATCGCCAATTTTGTAAGAATAAGTACGCGACACTAACCACTTAGCGACACGACAAATTTACAATTCTAATTCACAGTTAATTTATATTATATTCCGACATATACATATTTTAGGATTTTGTCGAAAAATAAAGTTGTTAATAGTCATTCTAGTAGGGGAAGGAACGGGCGGGTGGCACGCGAGAGATCACTATCGATGACAAACTTACCGATTCATATCGAACAATCGATTCCAATTAAAACAATCCTTATGCATATCAAAATTAGGTTTAATACAAAAAAGTTCCAATTTTAAATCAACAAAATTAAATAATGCTAACAGTCATAAAGCTTCGATTTTTAAATATATTTTTTATAATCTACAAATTAATTCAAGTTGCCAACATTCTTCGTTTAAAAATGGAGCAGCAATAATTTAAGTAAAAATTTCCGTGTAGTAACTTATAAAGATTATAATTTTAGGTACAAAATAGTAACAGCTTTATTACTTTGCATGATATTATAACCAGTATGAGACGAAGGACTATGAAGAATTAAAAATTGTCACGGTATTTTGAAACATACATCTGAAAGCTATACCTCCATATAATAGGACTTTTTGCATAATACTGTAGGTACATTTTTTTATGTATGACAGCGAAAACTGCGAAAAGTTCAGCTTTTTTCTTTTTTTTTCTTTATTGTAGTTTAATAATATACCACAAAGAGTTTTTATGTCCGCAAGCCTCGCATACATTGACATTTCTAAAGACATGATATTTCGCAAACATATCAATAACGTAGACTTTAAAACTTTACAATAAATATAATAAAGAAAGTTTACACTGACAATAAATTACAAAGTGACTTTTAAAAAAAAAGTATTTTGTCGCTGGCAATTAATGTAAGGCTGTTATTTTAATGGCAACCCTTGTGTTACAGAACAAAATACAACAATACTTAGGGGCATAACTAATATCACTTATCTATCACATCTAACCTCCCTCGCTAATGAATATTAACTAATGTGAATGTGTAAAACGACTATAGTTTGTATTTTCGATGACTCATTTTAAAATACAAAATCATGTATTTAGTGCGTGTCATATTTATTTCCTAGTCTATGAATAACTGTCTATGTTAGCCAACATATAAATAATGTGAAGGAAACGGCCATATTATGCGTTCTATTTTCAAAATATTTCAAATTTATTGTCATGGAAATTTGAATTGATCCAGTTTAATTCTATTTCCTCGCAGTAAAATATGCATGTAAGAAATTACTTGTTGCCACAACAACAAAAAAGTGATGTTGGTTTTTATGAAGGTTTAGTAGTTTTTCGCATCGTAAAAATTAAGTTTCATTCGGTAGCTGTAGTGTATCCGTGTGGTGACGGATTAAGAATACAAGTGTCACCACCCCATGTCCTCCCAAGGGTGCTGTAACATCAGCTAAGGGATATTGCATACAGAGAACATTCTCTGTGGGAGATGGAAAACTCGAAACTAAGCCCTGTGCCAACACGCCTGGTCAGCGCGGCTCAGTAGACCATAATCCCTCCCAAAGTGGAGGAGGCCCGTGCCCAACAGTGGGACGTAAATGGGCTGGAGAGAGAGAGAGAGAGGTAGAGGAAATCTGTCTATCTGTCTGCAAAATCAATTCAGTGACGTCTTGGGCATTAAAATTGTTTTATTTTTATTTTTTGATAAAAAATAATTTCTAATTGTGGTTTGCATTAGACAACACACGAATACTTTGATATAGTGCGTGGTCCCACTCAGTGAGTAATTAACATCAGCATTCGATTAATAAAATCGACTAATCGATTCAAGGCGTGTGCCCTTCGTGCGGGCGTGTAATCCTGTTTGCATATCGGCCAGCACGAAACTCCCGCACTTATCATGTTTATTGATTGACACGCCAGTAACTCAACGTACTTTTACCAACCCTACCGGCCAACTTCAGTGTAAGTTCAAAGCGAGACAACTTTAAATTCTGAAAAAAAATACAATTCTTTATTTAAAATCAGCTGTCACTAACAAACCTGCTTTACTTAATGTACTGCCAACATTGTAACAAAAACCAGTCACTCGATTATTGTTATTAAAATAGTTTTAAAGTAATTTGTAATTTTAGTCGATTATTTCAAGTAATGGAAACGCTTTCGCTAAAGTTTACAATTTACTCTATGAATTCACAGGTAGCTGTTTACGGTCTTTGTTTGAGCGGCGATAAGTTTTTACACGTTTTATTGTACTATATTTTATTACAACATGAACTAAATAAAAGAAACAAATAACTCGTACTAAGCATTTCCCGCCAAATCGTTCACGTTATTTTTTTTATTTAAGCTTATGGTGGCTTATAATTTATCTACAATAAAAAAATACTATAAGTTTTGATTACGAGCCACGCAAACTTTTTGCTACCTATTAAATTCGTGAAATGACTAACTATGTTCAGAACCATAGATTGAAAACACCGTCTTAATTTATTAGTTACAAATATTTAGTGGTATAAATCTTATTTTATTGTGTCCATTTTAATCTTGTATAATTTTATCCATTCTTCTAGCCTTTGACAAACAATATAGCTAGTTCTCGCTAATATTACTGACCGACTTCTTGCTGTCATTTCATGCCTAATGACTTACGATTTTGGTAAAACACCAATTTTTCATAAATTTCCTCAAATCTTTTGTATTTCACAAACACTGCGGTGATTGTTCTTTTTCGATTCACGAAACTGTCAATTTATTTTTTCGTAAGCTATCGCTTTGATCAAACCAAATTAGTTTCGACACGAAAACCAAGTGGCCGATTGTCTGCAGACAATAGAATCGATGTAGAACATTCCCCTTTCAATCGCCTTTTTCTTTTTCAGACTGAACAACAACTATAAGAAAAAAAAATAAAAAGACACGCGACGAAAAAATTTGTCGATTACAGTTGAAAGATCGATTTTTCAAATGAAGAATCGACAACGTTTTTAAATGTAGAATGCGATGTGGTTGTGTGCACGGCGGGATGAGGTCAGTATGAGCCGGGCGTGAACCTCGGACGGATGCACCCCACAGGCGCGGCCAGCCTGCCCGCCGCACCGGAGGCGGAGGTGCAAGCGATGCACTCAATGGACTGGCTCTTCAAGAAAGAAAGAATATATCTACTTGCGCAGTTCTGGCAACAGGTAAGATACAGACAAACCTTACACCTAACACGGTACCTACTAAAATTAGTGCGGTACAAAAAGTATAGAGCCTCATGATAGCTAAGGTGACGTTTTAGGTTAATTCACCGTACATCTTCTTTAAATTAGCCAGTATCATTTTGAGTTATTTCCAGATCCCAAACTGCAACCATCCAAATTACAATATTATCAGCTGCCTCACACATGAACAAATGGGGTGATGACATATATAATCTTAATCACCACACTAAATACACTTAATTATTTAATACGAAAAAATGTTTTAAAACATAAATTTAATTTCGCATGCATAGTTACCAATGTAAATTGCAATAACACTTTAAGTGCGACACGGGGTCACTTATGCCCAATCATTAAAATCCGATAACAACAATGAAACAAAATCAATTAATAGTTCGACATTAGGCACAATTAACCTGCAGCCCGCAGTCCGCCCGTAGCCCGACCTCCATTGAGATTATTGTTTCTATTGTTTCATATGGTAATTGCTTTGATTTTATGTACGTGTATGGAGTCGTTTTTCTGAATTCGTATGCACTTGCTTGAATAAATACTTATAGGCAACGAATAATGATTAATTTTACAGGGATTCAATTTAAAGATCTTAACCAAAGTGCTACGGAAGAACAAACACTATAATGCTAACGTCACTCGTTTCTGATGCTAGAAGTTATTGCTAAAAGTTAAGAGGCACAAGAAAAATAGATAAATAAATAAATATTCATGGACATTACACACAACGTCCTCTGGTCCCATGCTAAGCTTATTATGCTTGTGTTATGGGTACCAGAATACGGATATAAATACATAAACTATTTTTCTTTTGTAAATACATACTTATAATACATAGAAAACACCCAGACGTAAAAGACGTAGTAGTTTAAAAGAAAACTTTAAACTATATCCTATACCAAAACTGATACAGATCAGTCAATATAGTAGACAGAATAATCTCTAATTTAATTAGGCCCTTGCCATAATTAGAACATTAGTTTATAGACGTCAAGGATGAACTATAAAGTTATTTCTATAAATAACTAATAAATCACTATACAGAAGCAATTTAAAATGTTAATCGTCATAAATATCTTAACGGCAGCAAATAAAACAATTATAGCACTACAATAGGTACAACAGGTAATATGTCTGTCAGATCCGATCTATTGCGATACTTCGTAGATGCGTATCATCAATAAGAAGGCCACAGGATGTTGTGGAATAGGAAACCAGTTATTGTTCGCGTTGATAACTCGAAAACTTTATATTCAACAATTAATAAATTAATAATTTATACAGGAAAATGATTAAATACGGTAATAACTTCATAATGTGGATGAAGGAAAATTATCAATGCTTTTTACATTAAAAAAAATACAAAACAACAAAACCTTTATTGGTTGACCATGGATGTTCGAGGATTGTTTTTTTTATGTTTCTGGTTTATTTTTTAATAGGTAGCACATTTTTGGGCTTATTCCTTGTAGTGATGTGTCAAATATCGATATTTTTTTTTTATCCTATTGAATATTTAAAAGCAATGAATGCGTTTTTAATAACCAAAATAATATTTTAATTGCTCCTAAAACGTTAATATATAGGTATCTATTTGATATATTTTTTTAAAGTCTTTATAGAACGTCTTCTGGTTATAGTACAGAATATCGTAAAAATACCTGTTCAAAAAGATCTCTCTCTCTAATCAAACTTAAAATAACTAGTTATTAGCTTAAATTGAACTTTTATCACACAGTTTATAATAATTTCTCTAGCTTCAGTACTAGAATGTATATTATAGTAAGTTACTGATCTATGACACGACCGACAGTGCAACGTCAAACACTATTCAATAATGGCACGTCCCATTAACATCTAATTTGTGTAATATTCAATAATAACCTCGATCTAGAATGGTACACATGTAATAACTAATATGGCGGATAAATGTCACAATAGAATTCCACAAGTATCAATTGAATTTTAAAATAATTATGGAATTAGTCGAATTCTAATAATTGTCATGGTAATAGTCGAGTTGTGTAAAGTCACATCATTTCGTGTGTTCAAATTATATTTTTATCCAGAAATTTCTAAATTCGAATCAATAAAAAAGTAATTGATTCGAATTGAGAAAGAAGAATTTTCTATAAATTATTCATTCTAAATTCGAATAATTTTTTTTTTATCATTTTCAAACAGAAACTTCTTAATTCAAATCTTTAAAAATATAGATTTTACATTAATACTCATAATTCTAATTAGGAATTATAAACAATAGAGAATGATATTAAAGTCTATGCGAAATAAATATTCATTCGTAGAACTATGGTTACCGATTTGTGGTACTGATACAAAACACATTTGAATTTTGGTCTCCGATACTATTGTTAGTATAACTTGCGACCCTACAACTCTTAACATTGATTAAAAAGCTTATTTACATATAAAATTTGCATACTTCGTGCCTCGAATTGCACTTATCGATTACAAGTTTGCAAGGACATTTTGTTTTAATTTCATAGTTAATTTTATGATGTTTCTTAACTATTTTGCATATAAATATACTGCAAAGGCTGTTTGCGTGATTACAATAAATGTGCACAAGTATGTTTTATATGAAGATCGTATGCACTGGAAGCGTTTATTTTATTATTAGGACATTTCTAGAAAATCATACTTATTGTTTTTGGTGGATATCTGACTCGATGGTACGAAATAAACCAAAATTTATTAAAATTAGTATTAAAGAATATTAAAAGTTCAGACATTTTTGTACACTTCTTATTACATTCTGAAAATCTTTTTTCGGGAGTTTCAATAAATTTAAGCACAGGAAATCATCACAAGGCCTATTAAGTTCTATTTGAAATACTTTTTAGTGAATATATTTTTTTCTTCTTTATAAGCTTTATCGAGTGTGCAAATACTATTCATGATTGCCAGACACATTACTTTCCGGAATAACTTAAAATTTTAAAAATTAAACTTGGAACATGCCATCCCGACCGTTAATTAGTGCTGACCAAGGAACGTCACCGCAAACATTCGAATTTCGACGCCGTAATTAATCGACTCGATTCATCGGCCGATCGTATCGGTTTGGATCGTAAAAAGAGCATTTCCCTACGAGATTCAAGCGGAATGCAATTGGTTCCCACAGCCTTGATGCCCCGAAGAATGTGTCCTGTGTCCCATTTAGGGCAAAAAATCGCGTGCTTTCCCATAGCCACGTCAACATTGGGTCGAATAGTGACGTCACCAAGGACGTTCGCTAACATTTCTGCAACAATGTAACTTTGAGGAAATGATCATTGAAAGCCTCTAATAGTTACTTTTTGTTCCATTGTCTATATGATGTGCAAAAACCAAAGTCACAAAATCACAGAACTTTGCGGCACGAACTTGAGTCTCGTACAAAAACTATAACGTGTATTTAAAAATCGATTGCAAATAAAAAATTGTCACTGACAAATGATTCGAACGCCTTGTGGTCGAAATTACTAATTCAAATCTTCGAATTTCGAACAAAAACCGCCATTAACAGTCGTTGTTACTTTTTTTCGGCTGTCAATGATTTTTGGAGCTAATCGTATTTTTTTGTCTAACTATTCAAGCATAATCGATTCATCGAGCTCACTAATTCTATTTGTGCCCCTCCCATTTATCTATAAGGGGGCGTGACTTATCGATCCTCTTTGGGTCTATCATTATAATAAGGTAATCAACCTTAACCGATTACAAATGTTTTGAACAAACTGAGTTTAGAACTTAAAAGCCTCCAGAAAGTAATAAATAAATAAACAATAATAAATATTTTCGTATTGAAATTTTCGTGAGTTTGAGTCATATTAGAAATACTATATTACCGGCTGACACTCACAGTTTTGGGATCGAAGATGTCGACCCAGGTTTCGAGCATATCCGATGCTCATCTTCAGGACGAGTGCGCAGCGGCGTCTGCGACGTCCAGTGCACGCCGGAAGGTCGCAGACGCCGCTGCGCACTCGTCCTGAAGATGAGCATCGGATATGCTCGAAACCTGGGTCGACATCTTCGATCCCAAAACTGTGAGTGTTAGCCGGTAATATAGTATTTCTAATAATAAATATTCATTGACATTTTACACATCGTCCTCTGGTCCCAAGCTAAGCTTATTTGCTTGTGTTATGGGTACTAGAATACATATACTAGGTACTTTTCTTTTGTAAATAACTACTTATAATACATACATAGTAAATGCCCAGATGCAGTACAAATCAATACATGATTTGTACTGCATCTTGCAGATCGTGGGTCATGACAAGCGAGCGGGTATCGAAACTGCAACCCCGTGAATGGCAGTACGTTACATGAACTACTCCACCACGAAGCCCGTCCAGTAAATAAGATCAATAAGATCCATTAACACAAATTATACATTTCATTTAACTGTACATAGTTACTTAGTCAATTATTAGTATATAGTCGATTAAAATCCGAATCTGATGACGATGTATCTCGATTATTTAATAAAAATACAAAAAAAGAATCGATTGTGGTTGATGGCTGGCCGCACGAATCATCTGTGGTACATTCAAATCATCAACCGCTGATGGTTTTTTAATGATATTTTTCACAATCGGCTCGATCATTGATGGTTATTAGGTATAGGCGAATGCCTCGAGACATGAATGTTAAAGTCTTCGACAGAGTTATTTTATACCTCACGAAATGCTACTTAAACTAAACTATTCTTTATAACAACTGCGTTAAGGATGTTCTAGAGATTTATTAGCTGTATTGAAAACTTGTCGGTCCGTCTTATGTGGTGGGAACGTCTCCAAAGGCAAGATGCGTCATAAAAAAATGTAATTGTAGTTGTCACAGAAAATAGAATACGATGATATTTGGTTGTTAAAGCTGCCATTCTATTTTTATTGTTTTAGAATAATTATATTCCAAATACAGAAGTCGTTAAATATTACAAACATCGTCTTACGTTATCTAGAATTAAAACATACATAGGTACTATTTAATTTCGAATGAAATAAAATATCACTATGCTTTTTTTTAAATCTCATTGTCTCTAAATCAAACTTCATCACATAGTGAAAGATTCGAAAAGTAAAAAAACCTCACAAAATCAATAGACACAACTATAGAGTATTTACTTTAACAATGGAAAACACGAGTAGCATCCCACCGGGGCGCACTGGAGTACTCATTAACATAATCTTAACCGCTTTCAACTGGTTTCAACTAATTTCCCACTCGCCGCTCGCGTGCTTAGTCGAGTCTAGTGCGGGTGTTTGTAAACATTGACATGAATGGAACATATCGACACGTTTAAATTAAGAATGTATGACAATAGTCATAGAACAATCGTAGATTCTATCGCAATTGTCAGGAATTAAAAAAAAATGTGTAAACATTTGATTGTAGAGCGTATCATAGACAAAAGTAGATGAGAGATTCTATAAGTCAAAATAAAATCAAATTCTAAATAAACCAAATACTAGATTCTTTTAGGTTAATACACTGAGCTGGGTTTCTTAATAATGTTTATTGTCTAACAAAACTAATACAATATAAATGTGTATGACCATAATTATACAATCATGGAAATCAGTGTTATATGTATACTATATCGCCACGTAACGAGTCAGTAATAAGCTATAAAACTGCAACACAACGTATATTAATTTTCTAACGATCGATAAACTCAAATTTACAGGTAAACACTTAGCATAGGTAAATTGTTTGATAATCTCTACATATTACTATTTCCGTTTATAGCAATGTCAGTGGTTAACACCACGTAACGAATCGGCCTATTGAACGCTATAATAGCTAAGTATAGAGCCTTGAACTAGTTACTACCTCCTTTGTACTATGACTTTGAAATATTAATCTTTTAGCTATTAATATCTTCTAATGATGCCTAAAGACTTCATAGATTTGAGAGCAAAAAGTTTTAACAGTATACACCAAATAAAAAACATAATGAATAGTCTATGGACTTAAATTTTAATAACATCATTATCACATTCGAACGTGGAACACAAAAATTTGAATATAGAATGCCTCTACATTCCAAATTCAAAACAAACACGATTCGGAGAATATTTGTCGAACACATCAAATTTAGAATTCTTTATGCGTTCGATGGCTGTATCGACACTTATTAATTGATCATGTTTATTTAAGAATCACTTAAGGATGTATCGATTTATTTTTAAATCGATTAAATCCGTGGGTAAAAGATACAAATAGTGTTGTTGATTTACGATACCATTATAGTAAACGACAGCTAATCGATGTCGCACAAACTTAAAACTTTAATTACGCTTGAAATAACCAATCGTAAACTTTAATGTAGAGTGCCCACAGATATCGACCGGTGATAAATATGAAGCTAATGCTGGATAATTTAAAGGTTTTCATTAGAAATCGTATTAATGTCCGGACATATATCACGGCTGAACTTCTATTCCGGTTTTAAAATGGTTTTCATATAATTTACTTACTATTATAATCGATAAATTTCTTAGTAAAACGTTTTAAAATCTTAGGAAATATTAAGACGACTTTTTTATATGTGCACATAAATAAACATTTTCCTACGAATATATAGGTATACTTTTTTAAGAGTATAAACCTGAGAGTACCAGATGTAGTGTTTATAGCTACATCACTCAGTAGGCTTGAAGCCACTTACATATCTATGTGCGCGTGAAAATGTATCTTCGTGTGTCGATGATACAGGCTATATATTATATACATAGTTTAAATTACTTGAAAATGATAAGGTTAATGCATTTATAGAATATTTACATAGTAGAAATCTTAACATTTAGGAAACATTTTCTTACCTAAGCAAGAACATTTCTTATAACATTCTAAATACAAATTCACCCAATTACTGCTTATTTAAACGAATTTGTGTCTTATTTCTATAATTTGAAGTCGTTTCCAAACCTAAACCAAATGAATTAAAATGAAATGTCATTCATGTTTGACAGATTGCTATCGATGTGCAAAACGTTGGTGTGTACAGAGTACAAAAAAGTCGCAAGTTTGTAACAATAGTTTATTGTTTATGGTACTGATGTATAGATTGGAGTGCTGTTGTAAAGGTTGTTGCAATATAACTCGATAACATCAAATTAAAGACAGCCATTTGTAAAAGTGAACTCGTTATGTTAGGTTATAAAATAATGTGTTTTGTAATATTGAAGTTTATGAACATATTACTGTCGATATTACTTACTGCTATTGTACATAGTTTCATGAATTTTTCCAGTTAATTTAATCCAGAGGTTCCCAAACTTAAGTTGTCTACTGCCCACTTACAGAATAAATTTTTTTCACCTAGATACTTTAAAGCGACTATAACCCCACTTTTTTCTAGTCTCTCATCGATTAGGCCAGCAGCGTCCACAAGTGGGCATTACCGTACACTTTGGGATAGGCTAGTCTAATGCATATTTATAATTTTTGCAGCTTTGGAGTTTATAGCACTTTTTTACAATTGCTTTTAAGTTTTTTTTATCACAGCAATTAAATCGGAAAAAGTTGTCATCATTAAGGGATTTGAACATGAATCGACCAAAGTACGTCAAAGTCTCGATAGATGGCGTGAGTAAAACATTACATAAATGTCATAACATTTATGTAATGTTCACTTCTATCAAGACAAGTTAGTAAAATTGGTTAATGCAAAAGAACAGCACGGGAGCTTGTTAGTTGATAATATTGGAACGGAATGACAATGGTCGTAGGTTCAAATCACAATCGTGATAGCCCTTTTTCTGTTTTATTTGACCTATAGCAATTTTAACAAGCTAAAGCTAAAGCTAAAGTGATTTTCATCCAATTGCATTTATCGGATTGATCTGAAATTTTGCCCACATAAGAAGGACCGAATACAATACAAAAATATAAAATAATATTCAGAATTTCTAAGCACGTTTTTTAGTTTTTGAACTAAGCAAGTTATTTGCAAAACCATATAATACTTTCACATGTTTGTTGCCGACTGTACATAGTGTTTGTCTATTGTTCACGCTGATATGCATCACAGTTTAAACTGCTTGTACAACTGTGAGAAATGACTTCATAACCCTTGCATTTCAAGTAGACAAACACTTATTACTTATAGATAGAAAACATTGTAAATAGTTAAAATATTACGATGGCATTTTGAAATTATACTTTTCAGTTAAAAATATAAATAACAGGTATAGGATAACTGATATTGGTATTGATTCTAATGGCACAATACTACGCTTATTAGAGTTAATAACACAATTAGGTGAAATCAACAGTCTTTTTTTAAATTTAGAATAACGAATATATTTAATATGAATGTATACAATGAAACGGCCATTAAATAAAAACACACAATAGTTGGTTTCAATAAAGTTAAGTTTTTGACGTTACAGAGTTGGTGCCAATATATTACAACCTTGCTCCTTAGTTTATAGCCTGATAATATTTAGCTTTTAAACAATATCGCGTAGGTAAGCTATAAAGTTGTAAAATTGCATCATATTTTATTGATTGGTTTGAATATTCAGTACCCGGTACAAACAAACTTTCATATCTATACTATATACTATATTAATATTATAAAGCTGAAGAGTTTGTTTGTTTGTTTGTTTGTTTGAACGCATTTGAAAAATTCTTTCAGCGTCAGGTAGGAAATTCATCGAGGAAAGCTTTAGGGTACATAACATCACGCTACGACCAGTTGAAGCGAAGCAGTAGTTAAAACCGTTGCAAAAACGGGGAAATTTTTTTAAATTCCACGCGGTCGATGTCGCGGGCAACAGCTAGTCTATTTATATATTAGTTATTATTTAGGTACTAAAAATCTAGAATTTTTACAACCTGCCTAATACCGCGTCTTTGCCTTAAATTCAAGACACGTGTTCAAATATTATCACTATAAAGTTTATCTATGCGTTGTTATTCGGGGTTTTCCTATGTTTCACGTTTATGTGCCAACTAGGTATCCATGATTCATTATCTTAAACAATATTTCAATGCGTTTTAATTCTCAAATGACTTTGAAAAATAGTTATTTGGATTTTAATAGCGTGCCATATACGCCAAGACTTTCCCGGTTAATCAAAAACCATAGGAAATGATCATAAATAAAAACTTTTACGCAACTTTAAGATACTTTTTGTATCAAGCACTCCCATGTCGTTTTACCCACAAACACGTTTTCAGAGCACAGATAATAAATTATATGAAATGATGATCAAGTATCACGTCACCACGCTGCATAGACAATAAAAAAAAACAAACGGATTTCATAATTCCTCTTGCGATTTTTCACAGCGCCATTGACGTGTCCCGGCAGCCGTTCGAAAATCGAAAACATTTCAAATTTAGAACACCCCGTCGGTGTTCGAACTGTTTCAAAATACGAGCGGGAATCGAAAACAGCGATTAGTTTTAAATGTCGCCGTTCGAACTTTTAAAAATATGTTGTATTCTTAATTTTAAATATAAACCGACGCGCGTTCTATTTCGTCGCCACTTTACGATGTTTGTCACTTTAATGATTTTCGTTACGAAAAATATTGGTAATATAAAATTTATTTGCGCTTTAAAAATTTTATTCTTTTGTTTAACTTTTCATAAAGCATCTCAAAGTAATCTGTGAATTATAAGCACGTTTTAGGACAAAGAATACTTGAATTTTATAATCCACATTTTGTCAAAAACTATTACCATTTCTGATTGCCATGTTTCGATCAAACTGATATAACTATATATAACTGATTCGATTGTCATCTATTAAGATTTTAGCACTGACTTGGTCTACAATATATAAGTAGGTATATATTATGTAGGTATCATATAAATAGAGATACAAACAATTTAAGGGATTCATGTTTTCGTTAAAATACCATAAATAATATTGATGAGTGAGATAAAAATAGACTTAAGATGGATTTTGACCATAGCTGATAGAGCAAAATACGCAGACTACAAAAAATAAAATAAAAACTGCACCATTGTCTATGATTGCCTTTATTACCTATACACTATGTCGAATTATTGCATTTGTTGTGTCGTCTGTTAAATTTTAATTACTATGTAATAGTTGGCGCCATTTTTGAATTTAAAATGGACGTCAATAATTAATTTATTGATATTTATATACATACAATCATAATCTCCTTCTCGATGTATAATCTAAGCGGGTCAGTTTAATCAAAATTTTAGTACTTACATCGTAAAACTAATAATTATGAACATCCCGCCATATATTATAAATATCACGACAATAATATAATTTCTTATGAAGCGCACTACTCATACGTAGAATTTATTTAAAACTTTGACGAGGTTGGCGTCTAAGACAAGTCTGGTGATATGCATTGTATGGTGCCTACAAGTACCTATGAATAAATGGTGGAAGGGAGGTCTTTGGGAGGGTTCTGTTATTTAGATAAACTTTATAATTAAGTAGGGACAATAAATACATTATTTTACCAATCACTGACGCTATTTCTAAACGACAGATATACCTGATAGTGGTGACAATTCTAAGTGCACAACTTTTTTTTATTTATTTTTTTACATAAAACATGTTGGCACTTGATCCCATGCCTCCTGATGGTAAGCGACAGTGAAATCTTTGATGGTAAAGCGTACCAACTATGTAGGAAGCCTATTTATCCTTAACTAACTAAATTAAAGTTAACTAAAAAATAAAAACAACTATTGCTGTATTTTGATTAATTGGCCATTTTGTTGTGCGCATTTATATTAATTAAAATCTTTAGTCTACAATAAACAGTATTTATATTAAGCAGGTTCAGATAATCATAGCTGAATTGTATTATCGACACTATCAAAATTCATTTTTTAGTTAAGTTTAGTTTAGTTGTGGGCGTAGAATTGGTCCCAGTGGATACGCGCTTAATCTTGAAGACACGTAAATTTAGCTTGGCTAAATTGTACTTCAATGTTTCATATGACGTATAGTCTGTATCATACACATAGATACATAGATACATATTTCACGCACAAATAGATATACGAGTATATGTGGTTTCAAGCCCGGTAAGTACATCACTTAACGGGCTTGTTATAGACACTCTATTTAGTAAATCTGTGTTCTGAACTATAAAATGATACCATGACAGTAAGTATCTGTCAGAAAACGAGGTATAACGACTAAAATTGAATCTCTACTATTATATACATGGGTATTAGGAAGTAATCACCGAAATGAGTAGTCAGATCCTACCAAATATTTTTACTAGTAGGAAGCTACAGTCTCCTTGAGTGATAAAGGCTATAAATTATTTGAAAATTATGGTCTTATTCATAATGACTTATCGGAGGTTTAAAAGTTCGCTAAAATCGGTTCGCGAAAATTGTCAAAACTTGTTATTCATAATAGTCTTCTCACGATAAAACGTTTATTATCTCTCCGATAAAATCTCATACGACCTATAGACTTTAGGCGAACGAAAATACGAGCAAAATGCAAGTCTATATACCTACTCTGTATTCCACATGTTGATGTTTTCACGTGTAACGAATTCCTACAGAAACTGAACCCGGATCAGGATTAACCTTTTATTATTCAGCCGTAATAAGCTGCATATTACATTGAAAGTTGCCAAGTTATATTGCATTATTCATCAAAATCTCCAATTAGTTGAATTGTACAAACCCTATAAATAAATAAATAAACTTAAATGTCAATTTGCAATGCCTAATAACGTTTAAGCAAAAATAAACTCTAAATAGACTACCCTATGATTATATTGTCAAAAAAATAAGTAGTCATTTTTTTTTTATAAATCAAATTATGGTGGAAAAAGTGAAATGCCGCAAGTGGGACTTGAACCCACGACCTCGGAATACCGTTCCGAAGCTCTTCCAACTGAGCTTATTGCGATCTACTTGCAACACTTCAAATTAACCACCATATCTGTCACTCGAATGAGTTTATATATTTTTAAAGAGATTAAGATTGCTTTACACCATCTCAACCAACACTTGAGTATTCTTTCCAGAATACGAATGGTTGAAATAATGACGCGACGTTCATTACTAAAGTAATTTATAAATTTTTGCATTTGACATGCTATGCTTTTCCTTAATAAATCAAATTTGAAGTGTTGCAAGTAGATCGCAATAAGCTCAGTTGAAAGAGCTTCGGAACGGTATTCCGAGGTCGTGGGTTCAAGTCCCACTTGCGGCATTTCACTTTTACCACCATAATTTGATTTATTAAGTAAAAGCATAGCATGTGAAATGCAAAAATTTATAAATTACTTTAGTCATTTTTTTCTTAAATTTGTTACCATTGTCGCTTGTCGGGAAGTTTTTTTGAATTTAGAACACTACGTTTCATTTCACTCATTTTTAATCGCTACAACAATGTCTCCGCTATAGTGTGAACACGTGTAACGCTATAAAAAAATAATCTTCAAACATTCCGTAAAATGGAGCGGTGTTGTAACCGATTTTGTAACGGTCACTAAAATAAATTCCGTTTTTATGACATTAATTTCTCTTACAGAGAGCATTATTTAAATAAAATTATCTAAAAATACAAGTACATTGTGTATCATTGACACTCACCCACTTGGCACATGTATTTGGGATAATGACGCTTTTACTTACAAAAATATTCGGTAACTTTGTACTGTATTTATTTACTAATATTTTAATGAGTGAATACTTAAAAATACACGACTATTTTGTTGCTATTTTCAATCTAAATCATATAATGATATTTGCATATTAAACATTTAATATTAAATCACAATGAATTCTTGTTTTATTCACTCTTAAAAGCTAATAATACATGGATAAGTACCCTATGAAAATAATATTTAAATGCCAATAAATCTACTAATTGACATATTGCTAAACTAATGTCATTAATTAATAGTACAGTCTCTTCTATAAATATTAAAGGAAATGGCGGCATCTCGCACAAATATCACTCGTTATTGCTTTCCTGAATATGAAAAGCATGTCAAATGACGTCACACAAACACTTCTCTCATATGAACAGGACATAAGCAATAACACGAAATGAAAACGTTAAAAGAAATAAAAGAATGTTCTAATTTTGAAATCGTAACGATATCCCCCTCGTGGTTCGATGGAGTTCGATTTTTGAATGCCGTTTCGTTCGGAAATAGCGCACGACAGCTGAGAGACGACATCGGACTGTTTTTTATTACCTCCTTCGTGTTTATGAGCACTTTATGAGTTTTTATAGATTTTATTTTTCTAATCCAATGAAAGTCACACCGGGTTCGTGATCAGATACATTCTGAACATTACCAAATTTACGATGGAGACCTGTTCGCACGTTATTTATTGAAGAGTTTAACGAATGTAGTTTCTTCTTATAACAGCACAAGTAATGTTAACTATTAATGATGAACTGTCTTGACTTTAATAATTACGATGTAAATAGTCACATAAAAGCTATTCAAATGTTATTAGCACAGAATGTAGTTTTGCCATTCGCATCTTGTTTTGCAAGTACCTAGGTCTTATTAAATTTATCTAATAAATCAATCAATACATTATGCGTCGTGACTCTTCGTAATTCACTAAGAATCGTAATCATCACAAAGACCAGTAAAATTTCGGTTGGATTTAATTAAAAAATCCCTTTATGGTTGTGTCATTAAATAGTCTTATCGATAAATAAGCAATATCCTTTAAACAAGGTCACTTATCGAATGAACCTATAATCGAAATTTGAATCTCATTGAGTATTCAAATTACCGATTGAGTTCCGCACTCTTTACTCATTCAGGATTCGAAAAGAAATAAAACCTATTTAAAAGAAGCTTCTGTTTGAATTAAGAACGGAAATCAACCGTCGTGGCCGCTTGTTCCAAGTGTGAAAGGATCGATTCGAAATTTAAAAAGGGGTTATTTTTTTTCAGCCAGAGCTTATTGACATGTTGCGTGTTGTTTTGTTCGAAAAATGCCATTGTCTTAAGGTCTGACATTTGCGTTCGAAAACGCGCATAAATTACTCGGGTTTCGATGCGTTTTGTTTTATCATGCGGATTTTTTAACCCGTTTCTTGTGAAGTGTAGATAGTTCGAATTGTAATGAGTTGTTATACAACATTTAAATTTCACGCCTTATTTATTATAAACATGCAGAACTACCTATCTTGAATTTCTCTAGACCATAAAAGTACGACCAGAAAATAAGTTTTTCATATGTAAATATATCGATTCGGTACATAGATTATAATCTATTAAGAAATATTTTTGGTTTGTAGAAATATAATTTTATTGTTTTTCGAGCACTTAATGAAGTCAAATTAGGCTTTTCGGCTTCCATCGGTTGGTAATAAAATGGTAGTAAAATGTTCGGTATTGATCACGGCCAAGTAAACTATTTTATGTTGTTTTTATTGTTATTTATTGAGGAATAAAATGTTTTTATTAATGTCATCGGTGCTTGGAGAGCGGTGTACGATTAACGTGTCGATAATTAAAAGTTTGTTTGGATATGCGCAGGAGTCGAGCAGGTAGGTCCATATGAACATATAATACACCTGCCTGTGAACTAATTCATAGGATTCATGTTCAGAGTATCAATAATTAATATTTAACTACCTTCTATATACGAGGATTCTTCAGATATATCCTGTAAATTATACAGTTTCTACTAGCACGGGATCCAGAGTTACTCGTATGTAAGCAAAAATTGTAATCATTTTAGAAAAATAAAATAATTTTTAATTTTTTTTAATTTCATAGACGAGCCTAGGTGGAGTGGTTCATGTAGCGGACTGCCGATAAAGAGGTCGCGGGTTCGATTCCCGCCCGGGACAATCATTTGTGTGATTTTTCTAATTGTCATACAAATATTTGTGCTGCGTCTGTGTTTTCTATGTATTATAAGTATGTATTTACAAAAGAAAAGTAGTATATGTAGTCTATCCGTATTCTGGTATAACACAAGCATATAAGCTTAGCTTGGGACAGAGGACTTTGTGTGAAATGTCCATGTTTTTTTTTTTCTATTTATGTTAGGTATTCGCTCGTTAAATTCAGAGATTTAATTTGCTAATTAATTTTATTTACACGTTATTTAATTAAGTTTACTGATCATTGCTCTTATTTAGTGAATCACATATATTAATGAGTGCTTATAAAAACATATAAACGGTCGAATTGAGAGAACTCCTATTTTTTTAAGTTGGTTAAAAATAAATGGAAATAACCTAATTGACATCCGAACGCACGTAATATGATTTTTTTTTTAATTATTTGTGACTTCGAATACCATATATATTAAAGTCCCACTGTTGGGCACGGCCCTTTTCCATTTTGGGAGGGACTATGGTCAGTGCCGCGTTAATCAGGCATTTCGAGGTTTAGTTTCAAGTTTTCCGACTCTCACAGTAGACGTTAATTGCATAAATTGTTCCTTAGCTGGCTCTTACACTTTTATTCTTAATCCGTCAGCACACGGATATTTAAATACATACTCCATGTTCCTCAGTCATAAAATAACTAAATAAGCAATAAAAATCCAATTGAAGATATAGTTTATCTAATGATATTATTTATATATAAATATTAATACACGTACGAGTCGTTTTAAATGCACGACATCCGATGCGTTGATATAGAAACTATCATGATTGTCGGACTGTGATAACTGTTATGTCGGCACTAATGTTTACGTAATTATCATTATAAAATGTAAACATATAAATATAAAGAAAATAACCAGTAAATGATACCAATTCTATGTACACAACTGAAGATAACTAAAACTGAAAATTGTTAGTTTCAATAACACAATTCGACAATGTTAAGTGACTTTTCTTATTATTAAAACTGTACATTAAAAACTAAAGATTATAATTAATTAAAATGTGCGCAACAAAATAGACCAATATTTACCAATAACTTTATAAATTACTAAGTAAGTAGCTATTAAATAGAAATACACTATACCTTGTTGATTTAATTTTAGTTTAGTTTAGTTAAATTTTTGAGTCAACGGAATTAGTAGATATCGAAGTTAAATTAAAATTAAAACAAAACGACTAATTATATTTAAAAATAACTACCATAACATTAAGTTTAAAATAAATATAAAAGATAAAAAGAATATATTGATTTATTATAATCCAATACAAGTTTTATGTCGCCATTAAATCGAATCAAGAATCGTAAAGCGAATAATGTAATGTTAGTTTTAATATTAAATACAATTTTATGTTGAACGCCCGCATGCTCTGTTTCAATAAGCCTTTACTATTAATAAAATACATATTACTAAGTCCCTAAGACTAGCTGTTACCTTTGACTTCGTATGCGTGGAATTTAGATAATTTTCTCCGTTTAAGCAACGTTTTTCTATGATGCTTCGCTACTAGTCATATAACTTTCCTTGATAAATGTACTATCCTACACTGAAACAATTTTTCTAATCGGTCCGATAGCAGTGGCAGTGGTTCCTGAGATTAGCGCGTTCAAACAAACAAACACTTTAGCATTATAATATTACAGTAAAAGCTTGGCAAGGTATGTTTTAAGCAGATAACATCAACTGTGAGAGACAAAAACTTCCAAAAACTCTCTCCTTGTGGAAGAAGCTTATACCCAACGATAGGTTGGAAAGAAGAAAAACCTGTCGACGTTCGTGGCAAAATGCTTTAATGGCAAGATTAGTCCGAACAAGATGCGTTGCTATCTATTCTTAATATCGTCATGTCGAATCACGATGTCACATTCAGTCGCACTTAAAGTGTTAACTAAATTATCATTTCATTAAGCACTTAGGTGTTTAAAAAAACTAAAAGATTTAGGTAGTCTGTGCTTATTGCAACCGTTTTAAAAAATAAATATTTTTTATTTTTCAGGTAATTTATGTTCCCGTATGAGAGAATACAGTGAGTACCTACCTATAATTATTTTATGTTTTCCATTTAAAATCACAATCAAACATAAAATTATATTATTAAGTATCTTTTTAAAAACATTACATTATTAATAATAAACATTATTTCATTTACCTACTTATTTGTCCGAAGTCCTTTCGAAGGTCGATCATTGTTTTAACTGTCAATGTCAAATCGAAATGGCGGTAAAATTGACAGTAGGTAATCATTACGATTTATTTTTGTCTTTAATATTAATTGTAATGATTTGTAAGAAATAATAAAATTACAACTAGCAGCAATGCGAAAAACAGATTTAACACTCAAAGATCTTCTTATATTTAGCACTTAATTATATAAATAAGGATATAATGTGTCGTTCAGGTCAGAGGTCACACCTAATATTAATTAAATAATAGTATTTGTACTAAATACATAAATTTAATAGAATATGAATAATAATAGTTTAAAAAGAACAAACAAGGATCATTGAAAGAAGTAAAACCACCCTTTTCAATATGAACACGTAGGTATATTTGAGTGAAAGCCAATAAAGGGCGCCATCGAACGTACTGACAACTGTCGAAAGTGACATGTCGATATATTGGCGGGAAATGTCAACCTGATGCATTGAACTGTATTACTAACGTAGTACATATTGACTCAATGACCTGATGTTATTTTGTAGATTCGAAATTTGAATGTTAGAATATTATTGACAGCTTTATTTTTTATTTGCTGCTTTTTTCAACGTTTTGTTAGCTGCCAGTTATTTTAACACAAACAATAGGTACATATCTCGAAATAAGATTTTGAATACGTATACGTTCTGTATTTTCTGCTTACAGAAAACTTATTTAACCCTAGATAAATCCCATAGTTTTTACATTAATTCCATAGTCTCACATTTATTTTCCAAGAATATGTTCATATCTAGATAAACTCGATACGAATACAAATATCTACATAGGTTAATATTATCAAAGTGATATCACAGAAGCAATCTGTGCACCCCTTCACATGTAACCCGTAGTGTTATAAAATTGATTAGCATCGACAGCCGAACAGAACCCTCACACTCATAAATGTACCATGCCAACATTTTAGCACTTACCTACCGTTTATTGACAACATGCTTCTTGTCATTCACGTAAAAATGTCAAAGAAAAAAAATGTTTTCTTTTTTAGGGTTCCGTACCCATAGGGTGAAAACGAGACCCTATTACTGAGACTTCGCTGTCCGTCCGTCTGTCACCAGGCTGTATCTCAAGAACGGTAATAGCTAGACAGTTGAAATTTTCACAGATGATGTTGATATTGCCGCTATAACAACAAATACTAAAAATAAAATAAAATAAATATTTAAGGGGAGCTCCCATACAACAAACATGAATTTTTTACCGTTTCTTGCTCGATACTAATAACGTTGCCTTATGTTGCATAGATAATGGTACGGAATCCTTCGTGCGCGAGTCCGACTCGCACTTGACCAATTTTTTCTCTTTGAGACTATAGCAAAAAGAAGTTCAGCCAGAACATATTTTTTTAAATTCTGTCGTTTAGTCAAAATTGGAGTTTAGAGTATTTTGAATGAAGAAGCAGTTTGAGTAAAGAGATACTTCAGTCCAAAACCAGCCAACCCAACACTTTAATTTCTTTTCTTTAGTATGTACGTATATCTTTTACTGAATCATTTCTCCTATTAATTAAGTCGCCTGGTGCCACTTTTACCTGTTAAAATGGCATTTCTCAAAGATTACGACTTCAGATGACCCCTAGCTTAATGTGACAGAAAATTTATTAACAACAAAAATTGATAAAAATCGTTAACACGAGCGGCCATGTTACAATAAGTTCAGCAACTTTTTTTTAATTAGGTGGCACTGACAACAGCTGAAACAGCCACGCATGGGCCGATAAACCCCTTAAATTATTTATTAAAGTATAAATGAATGGTTACATGTATTTAGAAAAATATATTATTAGCATCTGCGCGTCATTGTTTTATTAATGAAATACTATGATCCTAGTAATATTATTCCATAGAATGTTATAAAAATTTAAATTTAAATTACCTAATATTTTACATATACAGACTTAAAAACCGCCGCGCCTTTTTCCCACAGAGAAAACAAGGAATGTAGAGTACGTTTTAGTGTAGGAATGTACACATACTAATATTACATAATTACTTACAACTGTATCGATGTGCCAATGTAGCGATTAATGTTTATTTCAAAGGACAAAATTTTTACCCATCAAAAAGGCCACTTCTTCGTCAATTCCATTTATCCTGGACAATTCGTACAAAGATATTGTTTGGATACCTTTAAAAATAGTAAAGTTTAAGCAAAAAAATATGAAAAAACAATGTTTAACTCATTCCAAACACGAAAAGTAACAAATTGAGACAAATAAAGGCAATCGAAGTTTAACCGCAAAGATTTCCAACATCTTTCAGCCTGTGTTTACAAGTTCAAAAGAAAACTCCACTCCCCTTCGAGGGTCCCGGACACAGGTAAAGAGGTGCTTAAAGGTATTTTTTCGCAAACAGATCACGTTCGATGTCCCTAAGTGAGACATCTTTGTTTCCCACCCCTTGCGATTTAAAAATAGAATAACTAAATCGAAAGCACCATATTGATTCCCTTTAAGAAGTTCTATCTTTTTTTGAATTTTTAAATTTGGAAGTGGTGCTTATTACTGAGTCGTCCGTTATGTTTTCTACGGTATGAACCTCATATGCGCTAAGTATTAGTAAGTATCGTGGTTTCTTATAATAGGTTAAGTCCTTTCATATATCAAATTAACAGCCATTAATACAATATGCAGAATTAAAGGTGCTATTTACTTATTTGTTTGTGCACACGCTGTAATATCGTGATCCCTCCGACAGTGCACTCGGCCTTCTCAATTGTACGACTATTATCCGATAATACCGATCAATCTGTTTTGATTGAATAATCAATCGTTAGTGAATTGAACTCGATTTAGTTCGGAGCACTTTATATTGCCATACGAACACAGAATTGATCTTTTAAAATATGGTCACTATACTACTGAAGGTTATCTGAAGGTCATTATTTAAACGAAAGTTTACATGACATCTTCAATGAAATCAGTTTTTGCGCATTATGTTTTCAAACTATGCCGACACGTCTGGTCAGCATAGACCCAATATCTTACTGAAATGCCCAATCCCAACAAGATTACGAACCCTTGGAACCAATACCATCGCGTAGTGTACGATCCTATCGAATTTTATCCCACATACAATTATGCTTCTACCTGCTGTGGTTATTCCTTTGGACTACAGCATGGGGCTCTTGAAAAAAAGTGTTAAACAAATTTCTGCAGTGTCAGCGATGCACAAGTGAGACTTGTGGTGTTTGTAAACCCCCATGGGCTACGATAACCGCTTACCATCAGGCGGGGCGTAAGTTTCTTCATCAACTTAGTAGTAAAAAACGTTAATGGACTAAAGAGAGAAGTTTCTAGTATAACTAGTGCTAAACTGCAATTATCTTAGATGGTAGATAAAGCCAGATTTTTGAGTATGTGACTTTTAATCCTGTTTATATAAATTTGTCTATGATAATGAGACAACCTTCATCGTTTGTCGACCTATTCCATCAAGATTGCTACACAAATAAACTCGTGAAAGCATCTCAATTATTTTTTATGTTTATTAATGTTATTATTAAATATTTTTAAACGAAATCACCGATCATATATTTATTATAAAATGAGTTTTTTGACAAATATTTATACGGTCCCTCGTACGATTTACGATTGTAAGACGATTATAATCTTTTAATTAAAACCATTATTTCGGCCATAATCGTCCAATATCCGATACATAAAATCGATCTCAAGAATAGAGTCACCTACCGGAGCTCCTAAATTTTTACGACCAATAAAAACTTGACTTATTCAGAGTCGGCACTCGCCACGTAACATTACTAAAGAATTCTACACATTAAAAATTCGATATTACGACCGAAAGTTCTAATTTACGATGGTTTAAAACTAAACGATAGGTTTTTTTTTTCAACTAATATATAGATACACAACAAATTGATGATTTTTATTAGCTATATACGATTTGATGAAAACACAGTCGTTAAATTTTACAGTATCGTTATGAGACGTTAGATTGTGGTACGTAATTCAGAATCAGATAATCATAAAATGACATTTTGTCATGTGAAATATGGTAGAATTATACCGTTCTCTTTTTCTCATAAGCCTATAGCATGAACAAGTAGAGATGGAGAAACGAGATTGCTTGTGTTACATTTCATATTACGTTGGGATTTATTTCAAATAAAAAATTTTTAACGTTTTAAAAGTACTGGTACAAATGAGACCGGTTTCTTATTAGAAAAAAGTAGTCTCTGAGTTTAAGATTCCTCGCAAGGACACGCAAGTGCCGCTGGGCGAGCGACGATCGCAATGCAATGCTCTTTAATTGTCAAAATTGCACTCACCTTCTGTTTGATGTTGCCGACTTATATCGCTCAGTAGAGGTGCACTTTTATACTTCATAAATGAATTGTAGATATTATTACCAAGCTTAACTTTTTTTTTCTATACATATTTTTCTGGCATATTCCACGCAATGTCCTCTAATCTCAAAGAAAGCTTCATATAGATACTAGACAACGGATATAAAATATACACAAACATTTGTTTATTGTGTTACTGTGTGGAAATCGAGTAATTATTTTATTATTTTCAGTATTGCCTCTCACAATAAATAGGTGTTATTACTCCGTGAAAAGTAGTTGTATTTAAACTTTGTCTTTATAAGTATTCAGTTAAATATACACATACAACAGACATGTAAGTGTGTTTGTATAAATGTGGGGATCGCACGCGTCATACGACCCTGACCTCCGCGTCCTCGGCCGGGACATGTCAGTTACCGGGCCGATTTCACTGTGCGCCAATTTTATATTTATTGATCGTAATAACTGTAATAACATTACTATAAAAAATTAGAAAAATTAATGCAACTGAAAAACTGTTATGTTGATTTTTGCGTCGTATTTAGGTTACTTTTACAAGAAAGTATAGGTGCATATTTAATTGCAAATAAAATAAGCGCAATTATAATTTATACTTTAAATCATATTATTTATTTTCGTACTACCTATAAAAAGGATAAAATAAACTTAATCTTGCTTCAAAGGAAGAAAGCTCAAAATTAAATGTCAATCAATTTAGACGTATGTAATTATAAAAAGGTTGATCTCAAAACATCCACGGGCCGCTTTTTGCGCGGATACCGATTATTCGACGTGACGTTCCCACAGTCGCTCCTGAGTCTCGAGCGATCGCCGGAATAGGCCCCGCGGTGGAATTAAGACGAATTCTTTTTACGAATTAGCGAATCACCTGTCTAATTACGAGCTTACAAACTTTGAATTTGGAATGTTAGCTTTTTCTCCACCTTTGAGGGCCGTTAAAAATTTGAATTTTCAACTCAACAAGGAAAGTAGTACAACCGCATAAAAAATAAAATCGCTGTAAGAAAACAAAGATTAACATAACAAAAGTGACAGAGTGGAGCGTTTGTTGTGAATTGACAATCTGACAAATTCACAACCGATCGTCGAGCAAAACACACAAAAGTGCCCTTTTCGAATGCAAATTTGTCAGAGGGATTCTTTTCCAAATTTTTCTCGCTCGCGCGAAACTTCCGCCTATTTTCCCGCTCAACGCACATCCGGTAGGGGGCTTTGCTTCCGCTATCGGTGCTCGTTCGGAAATCGGATGAGTTGCACCGACAAAGATACGTCTATTCTCAACCCTCGCCCCATTGATTCTTTGTAAAGTGGTCATATTTTATATTTCATATTTTTTATTGACTTTCAATGATTCTATTGTGATGGAGGAAAAATACAATAAGAAAACATGACAACTTTTACTACAAACATAGCTACTGAAAGCTGTCAATTAAATCAAATAACTCTGTGGGTATTGGCTATAAAATGAGCGGTTTGTCTATGGTTAACCCACATATAAGCAGAGATCCTAATCGTTTGGTCCCTATAGACGTTGTATCGGGGACCGCAAATCGTCGACCGATTGTCAGCTGTCATCGATAGCTGGGCTAACGAGAAGGTTCACCAAGATACACCAGTAATAGAATTTAATGTAGCCCTTTGATTTTATCTATGGTTGGAATTGAAATCTCATGGTTAGGTTTAAATTAACTTTATACGAAACAATAACTTAAAATCAAGAATAGTTATAAAATCTACATAAAATATAAAATATCTACCTATGAACAGGCAACGTGTTTTGTATTTTTATATATTTGTAACGAAAAAATCAAAAACTACTGGACAAATTTAAAATTTAATAAGAGATTAACACGTATAAAGTCGCAGGCAGTTGCTAGCTTAATATGTGGAGATGTTTCAAAGAATTAATTCTTTAAATAGTATCTTTCTGTAACTTTTTGTAGTTACAAAATAGGTTTAAAAACAATGTCATAGTTAAAAATTGTATCTACTATTTCTATCGACTTTGTAGACGTATTTGGTACACTGAAATCGGTGCACGAGATCGTTAGTTCAAATCCTACGTAGACCAATTAAGCACTCATACCTAATAAGATAGAGGTAGTGAAAAACTTGAAAATAAACCCTTTGCCAATACGCCTGGTCAGCGCGGCATAACAGACCGTAATCCTTCTCAAAGTGGGGTATACCCGTGCCCAACAGTGAGACGTTATGTGGCTGGAGAGAGAGAGTAGGTACCCTTGATAAGACACGTACAAATTAAATTAGTGGATTACCATAAAATGTTGTTAATAGTAATAAAAACAATAATATTGTGGAAAACTTATATTTATTTAAACAACTCTTAAAAATAGGTCAGCAATAAATAAGATATACGACGATAACATGTCCAACTAAAATAAAAACCAGTCAAGTACGAGCTGAACTAACACACGGAGGGTTCCTTACCGTTTTTATCTAAGTATACTAATATTATAAAGAGTGTTCTGAAGAGTTTGTTTGTTTGTTTGAACGCGCTAATCTCAGGAACTACTGGTTTGAAATGAAAAAATCTTTTTGTGCATTTATCAGGGATGACTATTGGCTATATAACAACACGCTAGGACCAATAGGAGCGTAGTAAAAAGTAAGAAAAGTTGCAACAACTGCGGAAAGTTTCTAAATTCCACGCACACGAAGTCGCGAGCAATAGCAAGTATTATAAACATCGTGTCGCGTTAATAACACCAAATAACGGAAATCCAAACATTAGGATCAGGGCAGGAAGATGATGATAATGAGTATTTGTTGTTGTACCATCAACTCAGGGGCGTAGCTTGCCTTGGTGGGGCCCCGTATAAAAAATTATTTGGGGTCCCATAGGAAGGTTAATGATTTCTCACAAAAGAAAAAAACAATCTGTGCATAAAATTGATAGAGATATTTATTCATCATAATTATCTATCTGTCTTACGCACGTCGGGGGCCCCCGTGGCCTGGGGGCCCCGTATAATTGATACAGCTGATACGGCGGTAGCTACGCCCCTGCATCAACTGATATAGACAAGGAAATATTTAGCTCTTCAGCTATCACCGTTCCAGAGATACAGCCTAGTGACAGACGGAATCTTAATAATATGTTTTTTTACCTGTTCTATTACGAAACCCTTAATAGAAATATTTTGAAATAAAGGAATCTTAGAAATATAGTCTTGTTTTACCTTTTGATGTACGCTCTCTTTCTCTTTCTTTCCAGTCCATTGATGTATTTGGGAGGGTTTATGATCTGTGCCACACTGACCAGGCGTGATTGTGCACTTGCAGTAAGGAACCCTAAAACGACACAAAATGTATTAAAATAAAGTGTATAGATAAATTATATTTAGCTACTGGAAGTTAATCCCGATAGTTCAGCAGATGGCAGTCGTAACTGTCAGGTTTGATTCCCGACACCTGTTGTTTTCACAACTCTTCGATTACGAGCCATTAGCGAAGATATTTAATACTATTCGGTTTTATGTTTTACGTCGAATATTTCATTCACTTGCCAGATTTTACATAGGATTCTTATGACATAGGATTTGAAATCAAAAATCATGTAGACGGATGAGCATGAAATAAAAATAAGTAAATAAAAATTTTAATTGCCTGAAAAATGTCATCCACCCAGCCACAACGTGTGGTCCAGCGCTAATTGCATCCAGCGACCCCCGTCATATTTGACGATATCGTCAGTCCACCTTGTTGGAAGCCGCGTAATCTTAAAGTAAACACTCCGCTAATGTGTATTAGATAATTAAATATAAAAAGTACTCTTTATTATTTCTGCCTACTCTACACAAATTGTCGTAATGTTTAATACAACTAGAAAAACATTGACAATACAAATTAATACAAACATACAAAAACATTTTGAAAGTGCAATTAGTACAAGCATAACACCTTGCTACCCTGACTACTATTAAATAATCAATATTAAATTATAATACTTAAGAATAAGGTATAAATTTAAACAAAATGTTATCCAAGACAAAGGGTGCCATGGGCGAAAAGGGTATAACTTAACAATAAAATACTTTTGGTAAGCCGCAACTCAATAAATACTTCATAGTATCGGTTTGAGGGTGACTTGACCGGATGTCCGGCCTTCGATCTTTTGCCCTCAAGGAGGGACCGAGGGTTTACATGCTATGAATGTATTTCAGTTATTTGTAGTTATTGTAGCGAATAGTATTTAATTTGGTTTGTGTTTTGATTTGTTTTAAGTAGGAATAATTAATAACAATTAATGAGTTTGATATAAATCTTTTCTAAGTAGTATGTGAAAATCTGTCTGTCTGACGCAATTTTTTATCAAAAGTACTAAACTGGTTATAATATTTTTTGTAGCCCAGAGATTCGGTAGACATTTAGATGGAAAGAAGTGAAAATTTGTGTTTTAAATATTAATAGATATTGAAACAGTGTTAAAAGGGAGGCTACTTAAGAAAGAAGAAAGAAAAATTTTTATTTATGTTTTTTACTTCCATCCATTCAACTGCGTTTCTCTGTCCACTGCTGGACAAAAGCTTCCCCAGAGAACGCTACAACATGCGGTTTTGCGGCTACTTAATATTACTTAACAGACTAAATAACGCAAAAAAGTGAATAGTGATACCAAATTTCACGTATACAATGTTGCGGGCAACAGCTAGCTATTATCCAATTACTAAATACACATAATTTAAATAAATTAAGATATTTAATTAGAACATTCTCTTTATATTATATGTAATAAATAATGTTATATGTGTAACAAATCATATTTAATAGGTAAATCCATCAAGCTGAAATTATTGGTTGGGTATCACTTACCTAGTGATTTGACAACTTATTGTTTAACAAAAGATTAATACGAAATTAATTTAAAGTTAACTTATGTAGTCCGAAGTTAAAATATCACATAATTTAGGACTAAAACTGAGGTCGCTTTAAATAATAGACGAGAAAGGGTTCTTTTGGTGAGAAAATTCCGGTTAAAACCGCCTAGAAGTAGTTCGATCAAGTAATATCCAGTATATCTTGAACTTTCAAATTTTAGTTGTATATTTTTTTAGTGTTTAACTTATTTGATATTGTACTGAATGATGTTTTTAAAGTTATTAGCATAAATAATAAGATTTCATGATTTCTATATAAAGTGATGGTTTTAAGAAATATACACGGACTTTTTACACCACGTCCTCTAGTCTCTACTTAAGCATATTCGTGTTTTTGGTACCAGAATATGAATATACACAGGCATTTTTACTGTAAATATTGACATAGTTCTAATAAATAGCAAAACCCCCAGACGCAGTAACAAATATAAAATAACATCTACACAAATAATTGTCCGGTGCACGATTGAAATCAGTGACTTCGTGAACGTCAGAACACTAACCAATGCACCATTGAGGAACGTTAAAAGACCTTTTATTTTTTTTCATACTACAAGTGTGACAAACAGACATACAGTCCGTCTTATATTAATCACTGAAGCCTAAATACATATGCACAGAGGTATTACTCGTTCGTATCTTTTTTTTTATACTATATCCTCTAGACCTAAGCTAAGCTTACTTAACTATTTCGTACGTACGTAATTGTTTTTAAAGGGTTGCTGAAGGCCATCTTAAATTGGTTATTGGTAAAGATGTAAGAGGATGGTCAAGAGGTGTTTTATTGGGATAATCCTGGATTACCATTGTATCCTGTCACGGGTCATCGCCTTAATGAGGGTCAATAGTGACGTTTAGTTTAACTAACACCCTTATTGGTTTATTTGTTATTATAGAGTTTATAGGATTAATATTGCGTACAACTCGTTATTGAAATGTGGACATTTCTCTCTTTTAATAAGATCGTAACTGACAAATTTTTATTCGCCACTATCTCAGAAACTACTAGTTGGAATTAAAAACATCTTTTTGTGTTCGATAGTCCATTTGAAGAAAGTTTAACAGAATACGGATGTAATACATATACTACTTTTCTTTTGTAAATACTTATAATACTTAACTGTCCGTGTGGTGACGGACTAAGAATACAAGTGTCACCACCCCATATCCTCCCTAGGGTGCTGTAAAAGCCAGCTAAGAGATATTATTAGGGATATATTACACAGATGACATCCTCTGTGAGAGACAGAAAACTCGAAAGTAAACACTGTGCTAACACGTCTGGTCAGCGCAGCACAGTAGACCATAATCCCTCCCATAGTGGAGGAGGCTCGTGCCCAACAGTGGCACGTTAATGGGCTGGAGAGAGAGAATAGTTAGAAAACACCCAGACGCAGTACAAACATTTATATGACAATTATAAATATCACACAAATGATTGTCCCGAGCGGGAATCAAACCCGCGACCCCGTGAACGGCAGTCCGTCATATGAACCACTCGACCACGAGGCCCGTCATATATACTTTTATAATACGCTTGCAATAACGATTTAAGCTCAATCATACATTCATTCAAGTCAATCATCTTTATTGGCAATAGTCTGATTCAGTCATAACATTAATAAGCAATATCCGCTAACCTTTTGTAAACAGATTGCACGTGTTAACAAATAAACTTACAAACTTTAATTCTATTACGTTACAATACAGTTGAAATTAAAAAGAAAAAAAAATTGACTTATACTCTTTTGGATGTAAGTGGTCTTTGTATCTCGATCGATCAATAGCTGAAAGAGATCAATGGGTAGAATTCGTCATAGGGATTAGGTTTTTTGTCTGTCTTTGTTTAAGCAGGTGATGTCAAGGTGATCAAAATGTAATGGCATAATCTTCATTAGTTATTGCCTTGTATTCAAGACCACGATGTAAGGTTTTATTATTAACTAGCTATACCTCTGACTTCATGTGGAATAGTAATATAATTCAAGTACCATGTTTATTAGTCGCTTCTATTGGTCGTGACTTTAAATCTAGAATAATATTATAAAGCTGAAGAGTTTGTTTGTTTGTTTGAACGCGCTAATCTCAGAAACCACTGGTCTGATTGAACAACTCTTTCAGTGTTTGATAGTCACATTTATCGAGGAAGGCTATAGATTATGTAACATTACGCTGCAACTAATAGGGGCGAAGCATTAGTGAAAAATGTTGCAAAAACGGGGATTTTTTCTAAATTCCACGCATACGAAGTCGCGGGCAACAGCTAGCTTACAAAATACAAATAATTCCTACTTAAAATAGTTTACTATAGGAGCAGGAAATTCGATTTATTCTATACATACAATATATTATGTACCACAATAAAAAACGACAGTCATAAAATTATTTAAAAACACAGAGATACAAAAAGCTATGATATTTTTTTTATATAAACAAAAACCTCCAATCATACAGAATGTGACTAATTACTAGCACCAGAAGACACGAAGATTACTCTATATTATCATAACACAAATAAATCTCAACAAAAATCAAATAAAATCTCAACACGATTGAGACGCCACATGTATCATATTTATGTTTTCTAAAGTTATTTCTAGTTTAATCTAAATAACGCGTTAACTGGCTTACACAAATATCCATTCAAACTAAAATAACATAATAAAAATTATTTTAAACCTTTGACTGTTTTATGATGTGAAGCATTTTTTTTCAATTTTGACTTTCTACCTACTCTATTTTGATTCTTAATTGAAAGTCAGGGTGTTAGTGACATGTTTAATTGAAATAATTAAATTTTGGAATCATATTCTTTTTCTTTTTTTTGCCATCTTGTTTGAGTTTAGCCATATTCAAATGGTGGTTTCTATTTGAATATGGCAAAAGTCAAACAGTTCGATTACGTTCTAATTTTGAATATTTTTTATTTTCAGTGATGTTACATTGACACTTAATCTCTTACGTCAAGAAACAAACTAAACTTAACAAAAATGAAACCGACTATAGTTTATTTTGGTTAAATGGCTAGGTATGGCCGCTATACACATTTATTTTTATTAGAAATGTAAATCGAATGTTATGAATTATGTTATTGTCACTATCAATAATTATGTTTTCTTAAAGTATAATTTACTAAAGCAAGCAGATTTGGAACCATTGTTCATTTTACTTTTATCATAATACGATTAAGAAAACTCCTCGTAATAAATTGAACTACGTAGAGTTTATAACTCACATACCCCTGACATCCCGACAGCTAACGCCATCTATTTATAGGTCCCGTAAATTATGAAGGATATTATATCATTGTATGATACCGTTGTATTTTGACATACAGCACTAATTCTATTTTCAAATTATTGGACGTTAGATATAATAGTTTTAGTATGATAGCCGTAGATTCTCGATTAATCTATAACTAAACAAGGGGAACAAAAGTTTTTTAACTAATATAAAATAATTTGTTTTGAAAAAAGGTTGTAAATGCAAATCTTTAACAATATAAGACGTAATACAACAAACAAGAATATATCAATTATACTAAGTACTAGTACATCATAAACAGTTTGCAGTTTAATACATTTTATTTGCCCATTATTGCTTACTTGATAAGAAACAATGCGCAGACAAAGAGCCGGTCCTCATCTCAGGACGAGCTGCGCCGCAGAAAGGGACGCATATATGAAAAAATCCTGGACTGAATGAGATAGCACCACCACCGATAACACGTCAATACATTTCTTACAGCTCCCACATACGAGAAACGTCCCTATCCCGTACAAATAAAGTCGACTATTGGAATTTTATATTAATGGAAAACCGATATGACATCAATATGTTTTACTACGTCCTTCTGCAACCGAATGTACATTTTATATATATAAAATAAGGTTGATTTTTGGGTTATGTATGTTTTCTTAGAAGGCGTACTCGATATCTTATAAGATAGTGAGGGCGTTTGGAACCGATCGAATGTCGATAAAATGTTATTGGAAAAACACCTCTATATAAGTTGTGTAAAGGTTTTAGTGAACGGGCGTTCCCTTGTCGAGACACGCCCAAGTCTTATATGGAAAAATGAGGAGTGACTTTTTTTTTATTTCACCGATCGTACCCACAATATATATCGAGATAACACATTATATTATTTTATATCATTCTACTGATAAAGTTAACATTATCTTATTGTGATTTGATTTTTACAGGTACGTTACGATGCTGTGTCTCTATCAGGTAAATATAAGATAACCCAAATGTTCTTAATAACATCACTAATTATAACAATGTACAAGTTTATTTGTTTTGTATTTTTTATTAATATCTTTGTAGAACAAGCTGATAAAATTTTATAACAGCAAATTAGTAATTACGATCATATCTACCTTTCAATCTAGACTTTATAACCTATAATATAGAGAATAATTCCAATGACGTATGGAAAATTCTGTTAATAAAAAGTAATAAATCACTATGAACCGTTAATTCATATAGAATTACACGCTAGTGTTCTAGAACAATTCAAATTTAAACAACAATTAGAACTCCTATAGGTGAATAAATCGAGTAAGTCTGAACGCAATCCGACCTCACAATGCGATTAAAAAGCGATCGAAACAAATGAAGTGAAAGAGCTCGATTAACGATTTTGAAAAACGAACGCGTTTATTATTCGTCAGGATTAAAACAATACAGCATTCAAGCATTGGCTCGTTTGAATATGGAACATGATGGACAGTTCTACGGGCGCGTTCCTTTTAACTGTTTATTTCGGGTGCGTTCAATTCTGCTACCTGTGTGCTTTTGCGCCTGTGTCAAGGATTTCATTATTTTTTGCGAACTGATTGACATGGATCGCCTGTAAAATGTCTATCAATATGACGTTTTAAGTGTAGCCGCTGCAGTATTATTGGTTTCTGTTTAATTCTGTATTTGGTTTCCAATCTTTTAGCTTTTTACTTTTTTGCGACACGAGTTGATAGAATATTGATCTGTAAAGTAAATTTTTTTTAATCATTGAACTTTATTGCTTACGTCTATAAAAAGTATAAACTATATCTATCATGTTAAGAATAGTATCCAATCTACATTGTGTTGTATCACATTGTTCTAAATTCTCACTATTTGTATAGAACTGACATCTGTTCGGTCGACACCGGAGCAAACAAAAAGCTATAATCAAAGGTGGCCGGTTTCTTGTCGGCAATCGCTATCGGCCCATTTGTCCAACTCGGAGCCTACGATCCGATAGGCCGCCACGCCACCAACAACAATTTAGAACCAACAGTGATTGATACAACCGATACATCACTAAACGCGTTTTTCTATGAAAAATTGCTATAATCGACTTAAAAACTCATTAGGCCGAAGACAAAGAAATCTTCCGACCGCCATTCGTCTAATTTGAGTTTCTCGATCGAGACGAATTTCATTCGTGATTACCGTTCCCCTTTTTTGTGTTATTAAATGCCATCAAAGAATTTTAATATCATCATCTTTAACAACTGATATTTTAGTAATAATATTTGATTATAGTATCATGTCGATATACCTACACTGTAAGTGTGTATGCACATGTCCTACATCACCAACGTCAAATTCATTAGTGTTGACAGCACAGGAAATAGTAATAAAGCGTGTACGCCGCACAAAAATCATAAACAAGAATAAATAATTTAAATAAAGCATCCATATTTGAATGCGACTTGACAGAACTGGCTACGGAGGGGAGTCTTTCATAGTTTAGAAAAAAATCGATCACAATGCGTACGATATTAAAAAAAAGTGTGTCGCCGTCACCATTCAAATTAAACGACAAGATAATTTTTGAATATGTATCGCGGTATATTTGAATAAGTGTTACATTAATATTCTTTTGTGATAATTTCGAATTCGGAACGCCCACGCCCGGCCATTGTCTTGCAAGTTATTGGCTCATTAGGCAACGTGTCGCTTTGTCTCGAACGATTTGAATTTTTGATTTTCGAATCGAACGCAATTGATTTGTGACTAGTGCTGTTATAATGAAACCTATAAATATGTTATAATCATAACTTTACATCTGAATGAATTAATACGTCACATATTCAGAAATGAAATTGGTTATTGTTATTATTTCAATTTCAACAACCAAATACTATCTAAATAAAAAATCTGTAATGTCAAATTGACAGTTACGAACTTCCGTATTACACATGCACGTTATCTGAAATCAAAATGCGATTCGAACGTATACAAAGGAGCGAAATGATATATTTGAACAATAAGAAAGCGAGAGTCGCCCACGTGTGAGCAGCGGGACAGATGTGCTCACAAATTACGTATGCTAATGTATCTTGTAATCCTTCCGTCAGACCTCCCTGCGACGCGTCACCTTGTCTCGTAGCATAATCGATCGATTATGAATTCGAGCAATGATTCTCGATAGTAATTTTGACGATGTCACGTCACTCAACAGTTGACAGCTCTACAAATTCAAACTAAGAACAAAAGACATAAGTTTTAAAAGTTGCCATATAAGAATTATATTTTATTAGAATTAGGTAAAGATTGTTACCTATTATGTATTGTCATTTTCATAAAGCGCCCTTACCAAATGACATTTGGTACCAGTGTTCCGAAACCCCCAAGTATGAAAAGGCATAACGTCAAAAATGAACGAATCCATGCGACATTACGGGTAGTCTTGTTTTATGAGTTTCCCCCGACGAAATAGACGTACAATATGCCGCCCCCATCGGTTGACACGTATACTTGTAAAAAGTTAAAATTGCGTAATATTACGCCCACGTACTTATTATTGACATTCATTGCAATAAACGTTGAAATTATCGGTGTACCGAGTCGAAATAACACGGTCTCTTTAACTGTAGATTTTAACTGAGCGCTTCGTACGTATACACACCTATCGCATTTGCATAGAACGACCTATTATAAGTCATTATCGTAAATTTCCGTTCAATATAATAACATGCGTTGTGTCGCACAACAAAATTTTATCAATAGAAACGTTGCGATATTTCGTTTGAAATTAGAATCAGTACCGTTTCCGCTTCCGTTCGATATTTGAACTCGCGTTTGAATTAAGAACATCGTTCTAAATAAATGATAACCGCCAATACAATTTAAATAATAGAATGTGATATTCAGGATTGAGATCGTTCGGAGGAATTAAATTTTTCGAAACACCTGAACCGTTAATATTTTGTATGTTCGGTAATAGATAGCAAGGGAAGATGCAATAACCATTAAAAGCTTGCGGAGGGCCGTTCCGAAAGTTTTCTTTTCAATAACGCGTCTAATATTCAAATTAGAGGCACTAAGGCGAGGAATTCTTAGCGATATATCATCGAAGCTAATCAGATTTTTCCTTGCTCCGTACATTTCGTAAAATGTTTTGGAGATTAAATAGGGTAGGTACGTAGACATGGAGATAATTTAGTAGTTTTGTTGCAACATTTTATACGAGCACTCAACATGTATACTTAGATTTAGCATTACTCTATTACTCAACCAAAAATAGGTACGAGTAATATATAAATGTGATTCCAAAACTATAAAATATCTATTTTCAAAAAGAAAAGGTTCCTTAGTCCTTACTTCATTTTTCAAAGATACAACATGCAGTCATGATCATGAATCACACAATCCATTATTCTATATTCAAATTCAATCCCACGAGCACCACATCAAATCTATCGCGCGCAATTTTAAATTTGGAACACATCTCAATACCCTTGTGTTTTACCATTTATTCAAATATGGCGGCGCACACAAAATGTCAAATATCAAGTGTGTCATCTCATATATAATTTAAGGAGGAAGAGAATTATCTCGAAGGCAATTCTTCGATCTTGGCGAACTCTCAATACACTCAGGCGCCATAAAAAATAATTTAAATTGCTCTTACAGTGACTCGCTATCGCTCTGAACATTTGCATACTAAAATAATGCAAAAATCTATGCGCGGAACGCACTTGATGGCACGGGTTGCATTATATCACGTCATTTGTATTTCGTAACGTCTGTTATGAAAATGACATGTTTTATGTCATTACTTAATTTTTTTTGTAAGTTATTTTACTAAACACACGGTTTTTATTATTGATAATATTATTTTATTCAACCTAAAATTGTTTCAATAGTCTAATTTTCTTAGATGACCTATTAGGCTAATAGTTACCGTTTTCACTTTGCTTTAACAAATCGAAGTTTTCAAGACTTCATAGATGTTATGTTGTATGTATTTATATGAGTATAATTATTACAATAATAGCTTACAATGGTCTATCATGTAACTACATACACACAAAGTGGTAGATTAAAACGTAGTTTCCATTCACACTCTACTTCCACTATAATTTAGGCTGTTAATTTCATAAGTGAATGAAATTTCTACCTAGGCACGTAGTTACATTACATTTATGTGATAAATTCTCTAATAATGTCATCATTATCTTATTAAAATAACATTGATAATATTTAAGAGTAGTAAAACAAATGGTTTTGATACAGACATTTTCCGTTCCTTGACGCATTCTGTTAATCTTTTTCCGTGAGATCTATTACTTGAAACATTGGAAACGCACACAAACATTAGACGCGTGGGGCAAAGAAATTTTTATGTGTTATTTTTTCTTGTTTTGAAATATGTGCGCCGTTAGATTATTTATGGGCTCCATAGAGGTTATATTTCGGGAAGTAATGAGGTTTCGTTCGGAAAGGGCAATTTAAATGTGCGTAGATTGAGTCGTTAGGGGGCGCATCGGTCGCTTTCCCTTCGCGTAAGTAACCCGCGCGATCACGCATACCTCGATCAAATTGTGGCTGTAAAAGAAACTCCTAAAAATTTGCAAATTATTCAATGCAAAAATATCGATAGAAACAAAGATGGCAGCACATATAATATAATTATTAAATATATAGCAAGAAGTGTTTCATAATATTAACCAAGTGAATAATAATAAGACAGACACCAATAAATTGATATACGGAAAACAGAACATTCGAATGTTAACGTACGCCAAACGGAGCGTAATATAACATTTATGTGTTCAAATACAGTGGACACGGTAGATAAATTAAAAAATTCAGCAAGTGTACACCACGACCGCTACGTTTCAAATATGATAATGAGCGAGCGGTTATAAAAACTCTTTTATTCATAATTTTTATTTATATTAATTAAACATGGTGCTAAGTGTACCTTGACGGGGTCGACGCACGTTTTCGTTGCGTCCAATAACGTATCGGATTTGAAATACGAACGTCAGTTTCACTGCGCATGGAATAGTTTCAAAATTAATTGGACGTTCGAAATTTAAACGTAATGAATGTTTTTACTTAATTCAAATTACTTTTTTTTTATGATGTGATTAAAGATTATAGAATTTTATGTTGAATATTTAGAAAAATATTTTAAAATTATAATTATTACTTTATTTGTACAATTGCTGGACACACGGTATTTAAAATATTACATTTAAATTTTAGACGGAACATCTGCTATATTAAGTATCTACTAATACATTTCTGTATGTCTGTCACCTAGAATCGCTAATGATCCATGTAGAATTGTAGATAGTAACCCTTTTTGATTTGCACAACCCGAGATTCGAACTTCAGTACTTAAAAGGCTGAGCTTTCCAAGTAACGAATCAAAAATGTTATTATAATTGCAAATTAATGATATGTTGTATCTTACAAAAATGCCTAAACTGTGTATGTTTGCCAGTTAACAAAATTGGATTTAACGTTCTATAATTTTAGTACCCAAATGTTGCCAGTTTATGAATTTATTATTTATCGCATAACATATTGTATGTAATTGAACTTCAATTTTAAAGCAAACCGGTAAACAATTTAATTTCTAACTACGAAACAAAGAGGTCGTTGCGGTACCAAAAAATAATAATTCGAACGAATTAATATGAATTATTGTTTACGGTAGACAATTACTAAATTCAAATTGCACTAATCCAACGCGCTCATTCATTGGACAAAACAATAATATTTTCTCATACAAAGTAGATCATCACTTATAAGCATATCGACTTTGTATATAAAGTAATAAGATAGAAATTTCACTGCCTCGTTTAGGTTTTAATAGTGATAATTAATTAAAAAAGATTATATATCTACTAAAACATTTCCAAATTCTTTTTGGAGTCAACGGATCGTTGGACGTGAGACCGACATTTAATGCTATTGTTTAATTTTTATTATTTCATACCGTTACCACGATATACTTTTACAATTTATTATTTTTTTATTGATGGCCGTTAGCTTCTCAGTTCGGTTTTCGAATTTCTAATGAATTGTTTTTTTTTTAATTTGGAATTGTTCTTAATTTAAAATTACTGGCCACTAATGACTGTGTTTTTAGTGTTCTTTATTAAAATTTAAAATTAGACCCTATTACTTAGAATTCACTGACTTTTAGTAAGCTGTATGCTGAGTTTCTTACGCCGGTTCTTCTCAGCGGATTGAAAGTCCTGAACCAGTGGTAGGGAAAAAAAATTTTGAACATATCATGGGAGCTTTTTTTTGGCAAAAAGAGAATATACCTACGTGAATAAATGATTTTTGATTTTGTATCTCATGAACGGTGATAACTAGATATGTATTTGGAAATTATAACAGATAATGGTACCAATTCTGCTCGCACAACTAAACTTAACTAAAAAATGAAAACAACTATTGGTGTATTTTGAATAATTGGTTATTTCGTTATGAACTGTTATACTAATTAAAATCGTTAGTCTATAATACATAGCTTTTATAATAAAACAGTTACGATAACATTGACGAATTGTGTTATTGATACTATCGAAATTCATTTTTTAGTTAAGTAATGCACGTAATATTGATACCAATGTATTCCTGCATTCAGTAAAGTACTAAAGAAATTAAAAAACCAAAATTTTATAATTATTTTTGTAAGTTAACTCCAAAGTAACATTAATTTTTCATGTGATGTGATTATTTTGATAATTATTTTAATAATCACAGATATAACAGATGGAGTGTCTATGGCTACATCACTCAGCCGGCTGGAAACCACTTACATATCTATGTACGCGTGAAAATGTATCTATGTGTGTATATGATACAGGCTTTACATCAGATAAAACGTAATTTTTTTTTTGACATTTCACACAACGTCCTCTAATGCCAAGCTAAGCTTATATGCTTGTGTTACGGGTACCAGAATACGGATAGAATACATAAACTACTTTTCTTTTGTAAATACATACTTATAATACATAGTAAACACCCAGACGCAGTACAAACATTTGTATGACAATTAAAAACATCACACAAATGATTGTCCTGACCGGAAATCGAACCCGAGACCTCGTGAACGGCAGTCCATTACATAAACCACTCCACCACGAAGCCCGTCAACTTCATTCATAATATAATATTCATGGACATTTCACACAACGTGAACGTGTCATTACTCTATGAAGTACGATTTAGCCAGGCTAAAGTTATTTGTCCTCAATTTTATACGTCAACCCACCATCTGGTTTATTTGTGTCAATAATTATACCACAGACGGAACCCTTCACGCGTGAGTACAACTCGCTTCTTTTTAATTATATTTTATTAGGTTTAGGTAGTAATGAATAGAAACCAGTACATTTGAAATTGCCAAAAATACAATTAAAATGTATTGAGTGAATTGTTAATTGTTTTTAACTGAACCAGAGCTGTTCACTGAGGCATAAGTAGTTTTTAATAAGACTAAAGATAGGTCTTTACTTAGAAAAAATATTAAATAAATAAAATATATGGGCTTAGGGAAGAAACTGGGTCCCACAACACCTAGATATACCCAGAAGTGTGCTGGCACTTGTATTCTTAATCCGATACCTCATAGGCAGGAATGCAATAAAATTTAAATTATATGTACATATGATTTTATTTGCTCCACATGTCCATTATTAAGCATAACAAATATATATACTAACATTAAAAAGCTAAAGAGTTTGTTTGTTTGTTTGTTTGAACGCGCTGATCTTCTACTAGTTAGATTAATAAATCTCTTTCAGTGTTGGATAGTACATTTATCAAGGATGGTTATAGGCTATATAACATCACGCTGCGACCAATAGGGACGAAGCAACTGTGAAAAAAGTTGTAAAAACAGAGATTTTTTTCTAAACTAGCTGTTGCCCGCGACTCCGTACGCGTGGAGTTCAGAAAATTTTCCCCGTTTCCTTTTCTTACTACTGCTTTATTCCTGTTAGTTGCAGTGTGATGTTATATAGCCTTCCTCGATAAGTGGACTATCCAACTCAAAATGAATTTTTAATTCGAATCAGTAGTTCCTGAGATAAGCGCGTTCAAACAAACGAAACTCTTCAGCGTTATAATATAAATGTAGATTCCACGCGTACGAAGTAGAATCAACAGCTAGTATAGTTATAATTACAATGTCCTTCATAATAATGTGTCAGATATAACAATTAACCACTTATGAATCATACGCTAATTTGTTAGTAATTTTACTTTTACACGACGGATATATCACTAAATGCATATTTCCGGCCGCCATGTTTGTTAAAAATTAATAATAGGGCAATAATTAATAAATATGGCAATACTGACGTAAAATATGTCACATGATTAATCTCGATGTCTCGAATTAACTGAAACAAAAGTGTTGATCGTTTCAATAACTTATGTCAGCTAAGATTAACATTAAAATAAAGTTTTTTTTTATATTATAATATAAAAAGGCCTTATATCTGAATATTCAAATTTGGAATCAGAAAATAAATCAAGAAATTCGATCACCCGTAAAAATAAATAAATCACCATCGAACCCACAGTTGAGTACAATTCTCACAAAATAAAAACCAGTCGAAGACATTTAGGGGGAATCTTAATATGCAAATAATTAACCAAAGTTACCCTTTACTCTATACTACTCTATAGATTTAGGTCAATAAATTAAAAAAAAAAATATTCAAGCAACCGGTTATGTCGATTTAACCCTTGCGATTGTTCTATGATTTACATCGATACATTTACATATGATAATTTATAATAATTATTATTTCAAATCTACTTAATATGTGAATAATAATTACTGTTTCCTTATTTTCTTCACTTTCTCACGAATGGGGGCTGATTGATCGAATATTCTTGTTATCGGATGACCGTTTTATTTAAATAAATCCGGTTTTAAATAATAAGGATCAACATCTTTGAATATTAATTACATAAAAATAATGTAAATTTAAACAAAATCACACGACATGCGAAAAGTTTTTCAAACTTGCATGTCAAAAACGTAAATACATCGTAAGAAAAGCAAATATTTTTAAGAAAAAACAAACTTTGAAACACATACCTACCTCTCCACTATCGAAAAATATCTAAAAACGTACCAAAAATATCCCAAAAGGTACTGCAATGATTCTTTCACAGCCATACACAGTTGCACTACAAAAGACTGCCAAAAAGTTATTTTTTCAATCGTAAAGAGTCACGCAAAAGAAAGTTTGTATTCCAAACATCATTTTTCTCAATGCTGATTACAGTCAAATAATAAATCTTCAATAGTGCAATATTAAATGCACACAAACGATTCTATCGTATTATAAAAACCCATTTCCGAATTTCTTGAACCGAACAATGCATTAAATATCAATAGTTCGTATGCGACACTGACATCTGGGTCGCAGGGTTAAAAACTCTTAACCCTAATCCTATCTCAGTGCGAACAAAAGCCTCACATATATTTAAACCTGTTTACCGATTGATAGCTCGATTTCGATATAAAATGTCTGCGTAACAATAACGTAAGATGCATCGATTTGCATACATCTTCTTTTAATATGTAAATAATTTGATACGATTTTTACAAGGAGCCGATAGTATGGGAAACTGGCAAAGTTCGGGTGCTTTATGCAAATGAAGCGATAACGTGTTGAGATGGGCGCGTTTATCTAACTCGCTCAGTTAGTTGCTCGCGCGCTTCACATCTGTTAACGTCACGCGCGAGAATATACCTCTTTTGTTTTGACTTGTAACGATTGCGTCCGAAGTTTGAAATTCAAACTTGTCATTATTGTTCGATTTTTAAATCAAAACCAACAAAATTATTTAAAAAAATTTATGTTGTAATTGTTTTTAAATACGAAAATAGAATTATTCAATCCTTTTTTGTTTATTTTTAAATGTCGAACAATAATAACAAGTTGTTTTCAAAATAAGAACGTAAATATTATTTATTTTGTTTCAGTTGTGTGTTAATGTTAATAAAATAATTTTTTATGCGATAATTAATTACAACAGTGCACATGAATGAAATTTTTATGTACAAGCAAAATTGTGAAAGGCTGAAGATTACATTGATCGAAATTATGAAAATAAGGAATTATTATCATGAGGTAAGAATTCTAGCACATTTTTAATTGTGTTATAATTAATTAAATTTATTATAACAAATAATAATTCGTTAAAATTATATAACATTATATACAGCGCACATAACATTGTTTTGTAAGATGTTACTTAATCAGTTAATAACTTTTGATGAAACTTGAAAAACATATATTAATATTATGAATAATTTTTAGATTTCAATAATGTGAGTGTAAATTAAATTAGCATTAACTGTCATACAAGCGAGTTTGACATCAAATAAGAAAACTGGAAATATTTCTGAAGCTTAGCCTAATCGTTAAGTTCATCAAAGCTCTAAGCTTTTTCAACGAATTTACTATTATTAGTGTCACAATAAATGGCAACACTGTACACAGGGTCGAGAATAACTAAAAACTTACAGAAAATAAATTCAACAAATTGATACTGGCATCCTACTAACAACCCAACCGAAACGAAACAAATTCGAAAAAAGAACTAAAGAAAAAACAATTAGTTAAAAGAAAATAAATTTAAATTCAGAACACCACATCAAACGTTGTGTTCCACACAGCACCGTCGTATTCGTCCCCACATTCAGTAATTAAAAGGTGCAAATTAGCAACATGTATGCAAGACTATTATTCTTTTATCCACACGAGTCTACGTGGGTCGTGGTTGTCTTTACAACACAATGCAAGTCATTGATTAAAATACAAATAATTTATTCACTAATGTTACTTACACTTTGTATTAATTATATTTATGTGATAGAGAAATGGTATTTTTTTATTATCTTTTTAATCATAAGTGTTATCCTGAAGTAAAATTCAGAAATTCTATTTTAGAATTAATACAGAAATAGAAAATTTATGTAAATTATGAACGTAAAAGCATTCGTAAAAAATGACATTTAATGGAAAATATTTTAAAAAATAACGAATTAAGATTCTCTGTTTAAATATGAAATTATTGTTAATCCAGTACGAACCCATACAAAAGCCATTTTCAAAGAATTTTATATGAGAAACTAGCTGCCTAACCTAACCTAAACCTAACTAGCTAACCTAACAAAAAATTTCATCAAAATCGGTCCAGCCAATTGTGAATCTAAACGATCCTCAAACCCCCTTGAATACACACAACAAATTTCATCAAAATCGGTCCAGCCGTTTAGGAGGAGTTCAATTACAAACACACGTACAGAAGATTTATGTATATAAAGATAAAATCAAATCTCTATATTAACTAATATTCATTACATTACTCTTAATTATTTAAACTGGTAATATTCACCTCCCTGTGACTCATTTTTGAATTGTTTATTTCACAGTTAGCTGTAAGACTTTAAGTGGTTTAGGTATCATATTTTTGTAATGTGGAACCGTAATTAAATAAGATATTATCTTAATATGTATTAAGTGCTTTCGTATATTGGCAACCATGATAGCCAATGACGGAATCTTAAAATAGGTGTTACCCATTAGCTATTAAGTTTATTCATTTATACATATATGGTCTTATTCATAATGACTTATCGGAGGTTTAAAAGTTCGCTAAAATAGGTTCGCGAAAATTGTCAAAACTTGTTATTCATAATAGTCTTCTTACGCTAGAACGTTTATTATCTCTCCGATAAAATCTCTGTTTAAACCTCCGATAAGTCATTATGAATAAGACCGATAATATTAAATTTTTGCACCATTTGTTATAGATTTTCTGTAGGTAACTTTTTTTTATTAAAGTACTTATTTGGCTTTTAACTGACATGTCAAAATATCTCAGTAAGTAGTAAGTAATAGTAAGTACCAGAAAGCTGAGCTTCGGACCAAGGACGTTGTATGAAATGTCCATGTATTTTTATTTTTATTTATTTTATTTATATAATAGATCACAGTTAGGTTGTATTTTTATGTAAACCAAGATCTTGTTAGGGAACGCAAATGATTGTCACGCTGACGGTACACGCATTAAAATTGATCAACACATAACGACGTTATCCACATAATGCGACCCAGCTCAGCGGTCACTTCGACAGCGGCCAACCTTTCCTAAATTTCCCTCCCTCATTTCAACCCACTTTTTACGTCAATGTTTTTCTATAGAAACAGCCGAAGGGTTCGTATAAGTATAGGAATAAGTGAATGATGGGGGCTATCAAAACATCTCCCTTATCAGCCGGTCCAAGGGTCCAAGTTTTTAGGGAAAAGGATTAGGTAATACATGACGTAGAGGTTTAATCGTGTGATGTGCCGTTCGACAATTTTGTGAACGTGACAAGGCGCTATTCTATAAGAGCTAAACGGAATGTACTTACTCTTATTTTTTTTAAGAACACACATAGGAAGCCATCCCTCTTAAATAGACGGAGGGAAAGAAAAAAAACACACATAGATAAATATAACTTTTTTCAACGTTAAAATAAGCAAAGATATTCAAAAATTCGGTCAGATTCCGCCTTGATAGTGGCATCAAGGAGCTTTAATAGGTACATAATATGTCTTAAGTCTATGAGTGGCATTGAATATACTAATGATAAATAAACAGGTGCAAGAATACACTTTGAGTATAGACAAAATAGAGTGATAAAACTAAACCATAGACAATCATAAATGTCAACAACAAAACCCATGTCTTGTCATAAACTAATCCGAAATTACCATCAGACGGGACACTCGCTTCATAATTTTTCCACTCATATTAATTCCTTAATATCGACGCTATTAGGGTGTGAGGTGGGAGAGGGTGTTTAGGGGGTAGATAACGGGAGACATAAAGCGTAGGAGATCGCTAATTCATCATAAGTTAAAGGGGTTTTTATGTACGGAACCTTTGCTTTGTAGGGTCTGCAAAAAGCTCGATGTCTGGCGATACAGTTTAAAAATTACAGTCAAAGGATGCCATATTAATTAACTTTTAGGAGATGAATAGATTTTTGTGTTGGTGCTTTATATCTTGGGCTAGATCTTTACGGGTAAAACATATTAAAATACAGTTTCAGCAGTCATTTTGAATGTAGGATTTTGCAGTTAGTTAAATAGAAATAAAGAGACATACCCATGAGTTAGTGTAAGGCTATTTTGTATTCCTTCATCTATGTATCCTATTATCTATGATAGTGCTATCATACGAGTAAATAACAAACTATATGATCGGAAATAGACAACGGGAACATAAACTGCTAAAACGGATTTCGTAGCACAGTAGATAGCATAGTTACAGGAGATCTTGGGTTTGATTCTGAAAATATTTCTGTTTAACTTATACCTATGTCTTCTTAATATAAGTGTGTTATAGCTATTAAAAAGATATTATTACTACCACTGTCATCACTGTGTTAATGCGACGAGATTTCCATATGGACTAATTTATTTGTATTGTTTGTGTGCGGTAAAAAATGTTTTAACAGACTTAAAAAAAGAAGGAGGTACTCAATTCGTCAATATTTTTTATATCTTTTTTTTACTTGAAATCTGGTAGTTCCCGTGTGGTTCCATTGGCACCAGGTCAGGATCTGATGTTACCTCCTGAGAAATCGAGAAAACCCTCAAATATCAAAGGCACATCTAGTCAGTTGACCTTTTGTTATAAAAATACTTATCTACTTTCTATATCTTAAGAGGATACCAAAATAGCTTTGTGCATTTGTCTGTGTACGAAGTTTTCATTGTTTCTTTAGATTTAATGGCTAGAGCTCTAATTTTTAAGTATATGTTTTTTCAATATATTATCTAGGATCGCATAAACTCAGAAACACGATTGAAAAAAGTTTTCTCGATAGAAAATAATTTTTTTTTCATATGTCGGTCTATTATCGCGTATTAACTAATGAAATAACTTTAAAAACATAAGTAACTATCATATATAGAAACACGTAAATCAGAATTAAAATATATTTAGTAGATTTTGAGTAAATAGGAAAAGTATCCCTAATTCTTCATTTTCTGTGCCTACTGGCTGTGTTAATATGTACGTGTCGGCGATGATATACGATAATATTGATGTAGGCCCTTAAGCGTTTTTCTTATTTATTAAAATTTTCAAGTCTATTATTGAAGAACACAATATTTTATTTTGAAAACAAATTCATTAGCGTATTAATACATTACAAAGTATAAAACTCGATTACATTATAATCTTAACAATATACATTTAACTTATAAACCATTTAAAAGTTAGTAGCAACATCGACAGACGTCAGGCACAAATCCTTTAACAGAATAATTCTGTTTTGTTAAAACTTCACTTCTAATCTTATCCATCGAACTTAGTCTATGATGTAAACAAAATAAATTTATTATTGTTTATTGATTTTGTTACAATTTATTACTTGATTATTATTGTATAATTTTGTAATAGTATAATTAAGGTATCTTCGCAAACGATGCGAGTTTTTTTTTCTACTATCACATTTTCATACTATTTTTGTCAAACTTTTTGGTATATAAAATAAAAATTAAGAATAGATGTTTAAAGTTTTATATTTCTGTCATAAACATAGTATAAATTTTACATAACAGTTGTAGATTTTTCTATGTATGTTTCATATGTAAATTTTATTTTTAAATGTGTCTCCAAAAAGCCATTAAAAGTCTAAAAAAAGTTATTAATATTTAATCAACTCCGAAACGAATCTTGTAATCGCATTTCCGTTAGTCAATAAGTATTTTAAAAGCTTCAGTTTATTTTCACGCATTGATTGTCTTATTAGATTTAAAAATGGAATTTCATAATATTAAAGTGTAAGTGTAACATCCAACTTTCTACACTCAGGGTACATCCCTTCCAGTTAAATCAATTAGGCGCTGTTTTAAAATCGTCGTCGTATGAGGGCCGAAGGGTAGGGCTTAGAAAAACTTCTAACGAATGCTCCCGAACCCTTTTTAATCAATTAATTACTCAATACGAACACATTGTTACATTTCAGTGTTGCTAACTAACCTTGTTCGGGAATTTTTAGCGGGTACGTGCTAATAAGGGAACTTAATTCTCTAAATCTAGTAAACAAATGTACAACATATTCTTATATAGATTCTCCAGGTCGTTTGAAATTATTAACGGTAATGTCAATAGGCTAAATATAAAATATAATCGTATATTTACAACAATCGAGTCTAATCAAATGAAATAATGCATACAGCCAAACTGGCAAATACTCAAAGATACAATGTTATGAAAAAAAAATGAAAAAATGTGACAAAAAAGCGCATTCTAAATTTAAATAATTTCCAATGAACCGTCGAGTGACAGTTTGCAACTAAGTCACTTGCGTCTCATTACGCGTACTGCGATTGATTGAGTTTCAACTCGACTAATTGGCGTGTCGATCGATTTTCAAACGTCTTTACTTTAATGATGGAGTTAATAAGTGGGGATAGTGGGTTATCTAATTCTTATTAGAAGATAATTGATTTATTAGAATGTTATTGGAATAAAAAGCGTATATTTCTTTTAAATATGAGCAAATACCAATTAACGGTAATTATAAATTAATGATACGAGCGCTATAAAAGTCGCGAGTGGCAATCGTAACTGCAAAGACATCGGGCCGTAGCGTCTCGTCGCATCACGAACTTGGACGAAGTTATACGAACTTTGCCGATGTTAGTCAAACTTGGATCTAACTTGAGTCCAACTCTTTGCAAAGTTTGAGTGAACTCAATGAGCTACAAATAGGCATCGGAATTAAGTTTCTGTCGGTTTTCTGTGTGCCTTTTAATTATTTGTTGGGGCCCCCCTTTCAGGTGGGTGATTGGTCCCTTCCAGCTTCACTTTTGATTTTGAATTGACTGATAGGCACTTATAAATTGTAATTAGGTTTGATGTTACGAATTTACCTGCAGTATTTAGCAATTTTAGTACATTGTTCGTAATATTACTGTAAAAAACAAAAATGTAAGTTTTTAAAATATTAATGATGTCATTACTCTATAAGATAGCAACTTTTCCAGCAGAAATGACATATTCTAATAAGAGAAACTGTCAAAAGCCAATTAGATTGTTAGTCACAGTACTACCTATTACTTATAAGAACATTAAAGAAAAAAAAAATTACCATCTTATTAGCATATGCATATGCAAATAAGATCAGTAATACCTTTGTTCTTTATGAAATTCCTTACCTACGATTTTTAGATTTTGTTTTTATTTCTTCTAATATATAAATAATTGGTCAAGTGCGAGTCGGACTCGCACACGAAGGGTTCCGTACCATTATCTATGCAACATAAGGCAACGTTATTAGTATCGAGCAAGAAACGGTAAAAAAATCATGTTTGTTGTATGGGAGCCCCCCTTACATATTTATTTTATTTTATTTTTAGTATTTGTTGTTATAGCGGCAATAGAAATACATCATCTGTGAAAATTTCAACTGTCTAGCTATCACCGTTCTTGAGATACTGGGTACGGAACCCTAAAAATCATGTTTGTTGTATGGGAGCCCCCCTTAAATATTTATTTTATTTTATTTTTAGTATTTGTTGTTATAGCGGCAATAGAAATACATCATCTGTGAAAATTTCAACTCTCTAGCTATCACCGTTCTTGAGATACAGCCTGGTGACAGACGGACGGACGGACGGACGGACGGACGGACGGACAGCGAAGTCTCAGTAATAGGGTCCCGTTTTTACCCTTTGGGTACGGAACCCTAAAAAAAGAATTAGAAACTGTGTTACCTTAGAAAATCAAAGATTTATAGTAGAATGCTTCATTATAAGAGATTATCAAGAATTTATAAAATGAAAGCTTAACCTGCGGGTTTGACAAAAAATAAATAAAAGATATCTTCTATGTATACATATAATATCTCTGTAGAAAATAAATTGTACATTGAATACATTTAAAAAAAAATAGATGTTTAATGGACACACAACACAACCCATTTCCAGCAAATTGAAATTTTTGTCTGTTTAGATGTTTGTCTGTGCATGCATCACGTAAAATGTACAACACTTATAAATAATTATAAATGTTATACGTAAAAATTGTACACAACTCAAGGTATTACTTAGTAGGAAATTTCTCAATTTGGTTACTCGCAACGCCATCTAGCGGTTAAAATAAGAATCAAGAAACTGAAAGGGTCGATCGAAAAAAATCGATCCACGCGGAAGCAGTCGTGAGCACAGGGCCCTGAGTCGGGTATTTCAACGGTGTCACAACTGTACCATTATTGTACCATTATGGTGCAATAGTAAAGTTTTTGGTAGTCTACTATTAATGTGTCGTCATAACGACTTCATCATTGTCTTACAATTGTCAAAGTGACATAAATTGCTAGTCTCGTACACAACTGCTTCACAATTGCAATTCAATGACTGAAATGTTTCGGTAGTCTGCTATTTTGAATTTGACAGTAATATTTTTAAATTGTCCTGTGTCGACAGATTGCCATAAATAAAAAATAGATAGATAGAAATATTAGAAATTGTTCTTTGTAATTTATTGCAATTTACTAATCTCCTAAACTTCACATTGCTTTTTATACTAATAAATAGTGTGTACAAATATATTTAAACGAAGTCTAGCATGATTAAATGTTTAAATTTATTAGTAGTTTTTCGAAAATCACTTCAACTAACGCATTTTTTAAAAACGGCAACACATACATACCATTCTAACACAATCCATAGATAAAAGAGACCGAAAATTCAATGCATAGATAAAAGAGATCGACAATTCTATTACCATTGAAAGACCGTTATGACGGCATATAGCAGACTACGGATATTTGACTTCAATTGCAACGGTATCGTGCCGGTATTGTGCCGGTATGACAATTGTTCCAAAATAGTGGACTTGAGCACCTGAGTCGGGTATTTCAACGGTGTCACAACTGTACCATTATTGTACCATTAAGGTGCAATAGTAAAGTTTTTGGTAGTCTACTATTAATGTGTCGTCATAACGACTTCATCATTGTCTTACAATTGTCAAAGTGACATAAATTGCTAGTCTCGTACACAACTGCTTCACAATTGCAATTCAATGACTGAAATGTTTCGGTAGTCTGGGCCCTGAGTCGGGTATTTCAACGGTGCCACAACTGTACCATTATTGTACCATTATGGTGCAATAGTAAAGTTTTTGGTAGTCTACTATTAATGTGTCGTCATAACGACTTCATCATTGTCTTACAATTGTCAAAGTGACATAAATTGCTAGTCTCGTACACAACTGCTTCACAATTGCAATTCAATGACTGAAATGTTTCGGTAGTCTGCTATTTTGAATTTGACAGTAATATTTTTAAATTGTCCTGTGTCGACAGATTGCCATAAATAAAAAATAGATAGATAGAAATATTAGAAATTGTTCTTTGTAATTTATTGCAATTTACTAATCTCCTAAACTTCACATTGCTTTTTATACTAATAAATAGTATGTACAAATATATTTAAACGAAGTCTAGCATGATTAAATGTTTAAATTTATTAGTAGTTTTTCGAAAATCACTTCAACTAACGCATTTTTTAAAAACGGCAACACATACATACCATTCTAACACAATCCATAGATAAAAGAGACCGAAAATTCAATGCATAGATAAAAGAGATCGACAATTCTATTACCATTGAAAGACCGTTATGACGGCATATAGCAGACTACGGATATTTGACTTCAATTGCAACGGTATCGTGCCGGTATTGTGCCGGTATGACAATTGTTCCAAAATAGTGGACTTGAGCACCAGCTTGTTTAAAATAAAACAAATATACGCGTATAATTCCGTAAAAATGGTTTTATTTAAACAAATGAGTCACGCAAGTGTTTCAGATTATTTATCAACTTTTATAGTTAGAAATAGGTACAAGTACATATCAGATTTTTTTCAAAATACGAATGAAATTCAAGACATTTGCACAGTATATTTTATGAACATTAATTTCGAGACATTCCAAAAGAGTTAAGTAGTTATTTGCAGTTGAACGAATATGTTTTATTCTTGTCGTGTCAAAGATCTATCAGGTCTCATGGATCATTAACACAATAGTGATCTATAGATCATTTGTGTCGCCACTCATATAAATTAAATTTCTCTTATGTTTTATTAATAGTTACAGTTTGTTTAATCTTATTGTTATTCCAAATAGATTTTAGCAACATTGTCAGTACCTATATTGTAGTTGACATTTTGTATTTACTTTCAAATTACATAGGAGACGCTACAGTTACGTTCTTATGTACTCGTATGAGTGACTTTGTACTTTGTGACGTGTGGTGTGATTTAATAAATATATCAATTACATTATCCTTAAATTTACGTTTATGCATAAACTAACTGTTGTCTGCAAATTCATACGCGTAGAGTTTATTATCATCATAACATCACGCCTTTTTCCCATGGGGGTAAGCAGAGACTCTAGAGCGCCATCTGCTACGATCCAAACATATTTCCTTGGCTTCATCCACACTCATACATCTGGTCATATATGCCCGACGGTTGTAAGTCGCGTAGAATTTAATCATTATGAATAAGACCGTTACGGTCATATTCATAATGACTTGTCGGAGGTTTAAACGGAGATTTTATCGGAGAGATAATAAACGTTTATACGCGTCTAAATCCGTAAAAAGTAGTTTTACTTAAAGGTATCAAACAAAACACGTACATAATATTAAAAAGGTAAGATAATGAATAGGCACGTCCCTACGTAGTGATTCGTCGTAAGTAAAACACGTCGTAAGTCAAACTTGTCGTAAGTTTTCTTGTAAGACACGTGTTTATAACGTGTGATATACATTGTATGTAGATGTAATATCACGCGCTTTTCTTCCCGCCCTATGCACATCACTAGTTGCCAATAACCGGCACCCTTTTTGTGTGACCATAGATTATTTTATTTAAATCAGATGTGATACTTTATATAGGTAGGCAGTTATTGTACATTTATGAATTTAGAAATATTTTTAGGGTTGTTTTCAGTTTTTTTTATTAAATGGTAAGATTATGCATTTGTTACGATTAAGATAAGAAGGTATACTTTATACCTACCTACTCTAGGTAAAATGGCTACCAAGCAGCCATACAAAGGTGATAATTTTCATGCATATAATGAAACTCAAACAGTATAATTTGCATAAAAATCTCCACGTTCGAGATTCAATTCTTTGTTGGGGCAGATTTTGTATTTTTCTTTTAATATTTCCCTATTGAAAATATAGTGATTCAAAATAAACTCCTATAATATATATTTTTTCATTTTTGATGTGGAGTTAGTTAGTTATATATTTATATATTTTTTGTAAATGTTAAAAATTATCTATATATCTATATTATATGTTTTTGAAATAAATTACTATACTCCTAATGTTACCATTACTTATATTCTAAGAAGATAATATTAAGATATTTAGTCTCATAGTTTATATAATGTGTCTCTTCTTCGACATACTTAATGTTTGGCATACAGTAAGTACCTCATTGTGAACACGATTGAAGATAAAAGCCTGGCTAATAACGCACCAATAAAGCCTTTATTGAGCCGAACAGAATTAAGAGGCGACGGAAATTACCGATGTTAGCCGAACGTCACTGAATTTAATAACGTACGTTCAGTTTTTAATGTACTTTCAGGGGGAATGCACGTGTAAGAGGGTAATTAATTGGAACATTTGATTAGACTTTATAAGTTACTTTATGTTAAAACTGTTGATTTATTGCATATCTTAAAACAATGTTTAGTTTAATGAAAATCTTGTGAATTAGCAAAGAGCATTTTCTTATAAAAGCAACTAGCTGACCCGGCAAACGGTGTTTTGCCATACAAACGTCAAGGGTATAAAAGATAGATTGTAGGTAGCCGCTTCTCAGACCAACTGAATGTGCATATAAAAACTCATAAGAATCGGTCAAGCCGTTTCGGAATAGTATAGGTACGAACATTGTGAAACGAGAGATAAGATTAGGTAAAATATCAACATTTTTATCACAGAATTGCCACTCTGTATCTCCAAAGTAAAGTGGTATTTGAAAGTTAGTTTTAATATAACATTGTTTATTTATAAAATAATTGTTATTTTAGGTTATTAACATAAAACAATAATAATCACTTTAACATCGTCATTTTAAACTAAAAACCTCTTAGTTTTTTTAAATTATTATTTTAAAACCAAAAAAAATTGGCATTAAACAAACATTGAACAATAAAAATATAATATTTTCTAACACTTGCGCGACTCACCTGTTTAAATAAAACTACTTTTTACGGATTTTGACGCGTTTAAAACGTTTAAAACAAATATACGCGTCTAAATCCGTAAAAAGTAGTTTTATTTAAATAAAAATATGCCAACAAACCTATAAAACTCATGACCTTTTAAATACTTTGATAAAAACTAAACTAAAAAAGCGACAATGTAATGCTTTCACTGAACAAAAATTAAATAAAAAGTAGTTATTCGACAGGTGTTAAATAGGAAGTAAGTACAAAGTCAACGTCCACATATCTGTGATCAGATCAGCAGCTTATACCAAAAGGCCATTTAAACATTATTTAAGTCGGCTCATTAAGATTTGTATCGTTCATTGTTCGTGCTTGTTCGGAAATGCTCGGCTATCTTCGTAACGCTGCAATGATTCTGTCTTGTTATTGGTGGGTTAGCAATTATCTGTAATAACTATAGATAGTAATGTTATACATCAAAACACTTTTAACGTTAATTCTCTTAAGATAAGTCAAAAAGCTCAAGAAATGCTCCTCTCATAACTAGAAATGACAATTTCGTGCAAATAAAAGCTGCAATCAAAATAATATGCAGCAACCTTTGTTTATTTTTATGTATTCAATCTCTTATTTTACTCGTTTAAGGACTATTTTTATGATAATCTAAATAAATATAAAAATGCTAAACTAAAACTAAGCTAATAAAATTAATAAATAAAAGAAAAATAATTAATGAATAATAACAAAATTAACACAATCTCAAAAGCAGCAAATTCTTAAAAATCAAAACTTATTTTGTTAAATAATCGCCAAAGAGTAATAAATAAACATAGATATATTGTATTCAAATAAGCAAGTCAATAATCGAACAATACACAGGTACAGTAACTCACACAAGTGCGCTCGCAACTAAAGTTGAATAACAAGCGAATAAATGTCCCGCTACGGTACAACTTGTGCGGACCACTGTACACACAACCTACACTTGATTTGCGAACACCAAATTGAACATAGATTAATAATTTATAGTTGAGAGTTTAATGCCTAATAATTAAATAAAAATAATTATAGTTTACATCAGCAAATTTTTTGTTACGTGTATTGTTATTGCTATACGTACTGATTGCGTAGATCATTTGCGAATAATTCTAATAATTGCAAAACAATTGGATCTTGAAGTTTGCTATACACTATTAAAAAATAAAAATAAAATATTTATTCTTTATTGCACACCATATTGATTTACAGAACTTACTTACTAGACTTAATAATAAGTACTAAGGGCGGTCTTATCGGGAGCTGCGATCTTTTTCAGAAGATCTTCTTCTACTATTATCATAATAATATATTAGATAACTATTGTCTTTCTAAATAATCACCTGTCTAAAGTGGGGTTTATTCAGACTAAAACTTATTTGTATTGTTTTTGTATAACGATGTGTATTTATAGGATTTAACTAGCACTTAGTAAGCTTAAATAAAACTACTTTTTACGGATCTAGACGCGTATATTTGTTTTAAATTTTGGCCCGACGTTTCGGAGACTTTGCAGTCACCATGGTCACGGGTGAGACTGAGCTGTAATGTGTCTTCTACGATCAGTTATTACAGGGTTTACCCACATTCGATTTTAATTTTACATTGACCATAAAGATAGACTTTTACTATAAACTATATCATATTACATTGTGCTCAGACTACATAAAATCATGTTGTTAACTTAGTAAGCTGTTTTTCGTACATTAACGAAAAACATATAATTAAATCCTCGGCTGCATTTCGTTTAGTTTACTTACACATAAACATACATACAGTCGAAATGAGAAAACTTTTAAAATTCAGTTTAAAATATGTAAAAGAAATAATTTTAAACGTTCTTTATATAAGTTTTTATTCCATGAATATCGCCTCTGTAGCTTAATATTTTATTCTATATTGGAAGAGTAGGTGTGAATATTGGGTTTTATTGGCACCCCTATCCCTAGCGCAAGTTTTTGATTTAGTTCACCAACTACCTACTAAAAGTTGTTATAATAATATTAGTCACGGATTGGAAACGTTCATAATTTTAGAATATTATTGTGTATTATTAATAATATTATTGATCACGAGGTCGCGGATTCGATTCCCGGTTGGGACAATCATTTGCGTGATATCCATAAATGTCATACAAATGTTTGTACTGCGTCTGGGTGTTTTCTATGTATTATAAGTATGTATTTACAAAAGAAAAGTAGTATATGTAGTCTATCCGTATCTGGTTCCCATAATACAAGCATAGAAATATAGCTTACTTTGGGAGCAGAGGACGTTGTGTGAAATGTCCTGAATATTTATTTATTATTATTATTATTATTGTATAGGAATATTTACATATCACCTGTTTACATTTCTTGTATCATTGTAATCTCTAATTTCCAAAATGTCATGTTAATGATCTCGCAAATGCTTTTCAGTGCTGTTAATTTTAATTTTATAAATAAATAAATACTCATGGACATTTCACACAACGTCCTCTGGTCCCAAGCTAAGCTTATTATGCTTGTGTTATGGGTACCAGAATACGGATAGAATACATAAACTACTTTTCTTTTGTAAATACATACTTATAATACATAGAAACACCCAGACGTAGTACAAACATTTGTATGACAATTATAGAAATCACACAAATGATTATAATATATAATTTTGTTACTTAATTTTTGCAACGTCTCGGTTTAGGTCAAGAATTTAATAAAAACTTTTATTAATAATCATTTAGCTGTAAATATTGATATTAAAACACACACACATTGTTTAAAATATCTGTATAAAACCTTTTTCATTAATATTTTGTAGAAAGATAAAGAAAAATTCTCAATGGCCAGTACGTCAACTGCCAAGAAAGGTTTTAAATTAAGAACACAAATTCTAATCGCGTTCCAGAATTAACAAGAACACACGAAAATTCAAATGTGGAACGCCAGAATCACCAATCGGATTATCGTTCTACATGTATAAAAGACGAAAATTCCCGTTCTTACCCCTTGCCTGACACCCCACGACGATGCAGGGGTAAGTCCAGGGTTGGGGGAAGCGGTGTAGCTAATGGCAGTACCACTCGGATTCATTAGTAAATTAGAAAGCGGATGAGTCCAAAGTTACGAAAATTCAATATCTAATAATGATCAACTCTTTACCTGCCTATAGTCAATCGACGGCTGTTTGAACGGTATTTTCGCCTTTCGAACATCGTTTCTATTTGAATTTGTCAATCCGACTTTGTTCTGAATTGAATTATTTAGTTTTCGATCCGAGTCTGTTTGGGTTTCGTATTTGTGTAGGTGAGGTGTTTATGCTTCGCGGGTTTTGTTTTGTCGAATGATGCGTCAATAGGCTATTTTGAACAAAAAATATACCTATAAAATAATACGAAAAATATTTTCCTTTTAGTACCTACATTAAAAATTTGTTTTCGTTCGATTATAATTTAAATGCTAATTTAAATAATACCAAGAGAAAAGATCATGTTCAAAGATAATTCAAAATACGAATGAGGAGTAATCAAGTTACAATGAGGACTTTATTAAAAAATCACGTTTTTTCATCTATTATATTGAACATTGAACACTTAATATCTCAATGTCTACGTTAATTTGGAAGCGTCGAGTTACCTCTGACAGTTTTATTTTGAGACTAAGGAAACACGTTTCGACAGCCTGCCTACCTATGTTGAAGTGAAAGATTTTTCATCTTGTGATAAATTAAAAAATCGAACGAGGTCTTGTTCTTTATTTAAAAAAAATAAGCTATAGATACACAAGACCGTAAATTTTTTTAAATTTTGAGTAAATGTAACAAAGAACATTCTTATTTTAAAATATAGTGCATTAAAATTTGTGAATACATTATTATTTAGGTTGTCACGAACAAATTAATAGGCGAATTATCAGACAATGGTCAGACAGAAAGAGGACGGAGACAGAAGGGTTGAAGGCGAGGGTAAATAAAGGCCACGAGCAATGGACTGCGTTTTATTTATGTTACTTTTTTAATATCTGTCACACATTTAGTGCTTAAGATTTTCTAATAACATAATCCATTTTTTTTGTAGTTCATTAACAAATTACATTATACCTTACAAATTAATGTAATCAATGATTATTAATGATTTTTATTGGTATTAAATAAAAACGTAATAATTTTACGAACAATCAAATTTGAGATCCATATAAAGTATCTTTAATTTGATGTGAAACAGTCCAATGAATAAGCAAAAGTTAATTTACCTAGAAAAGTAATCGAGTTGCTAAATAGAACTCTATTTGCAGTTAAGACAAAATCTCAACGAAACACAAGGAGTGAAAAAAATCATAACGGTTATGGACGTTAGTCAAAACAAACGAATCCTATTGATATACCAATACATATAAAAAAGGTTACCGAAGCCCTCCGCCTGAGCCAAGAAGGGACCTTTATCATATTTATTTTATTTCAATTCGGTACGAATTTAATCCTTTTCCATTAATTAGTGACCGCTCCCCGAATAATGTGGGGTCTGGGAGACCCCTCGCGAGTATGCGTTAATTTTTCTTGGCGGCCGCCGCAGGGTTATGTGTGGTGTGAGTCATCGACGATAGATTTATTCACATTGAATTTTGACATAACAAGTATTTTTTTGAAATTTTTCGAATATAGAATGTTTTAATATACAAGACAAATAATAATAGACAAGACATGGTGAACTTCTATTCTCATTTGATTTGTTAAAAACACTATTCTAATTTTGAATTTTTGTACTTAAACAAGAACTACTTTTTTTTAATATTCACAGCGTAATACGTTTGTAATATAAGAATAATATGATGTGTGAGGGTGTTAGTTAATTAAAAAAACCTTAAGAAAAATTAAAAAATTCTGAAAGAATTTCTTATCTTGTGATCATTTGCGCATTGCTACTTAAAAAGTCGGTCAGTTTATCAAGAATTTTTAAATTATTTAATTTTAATACGTTTACCTGTATAAAGGTGAGACCACAAACCAAAAAAAACGTACCATATATTTTTATTGATAACCCACTTCCTGTATTAAAAAGATAATATTTTCAAAAGTCCGTTAACATTATCGCATATATCCATTACCCCTGTTAATTAAAATACCGAAATTCTAGACATAGGGTGACAAGCCCCACAACTTTCCAAGCATAAATAAAAATATAAAAATTCATGAACTCCCGCCACTGGAGCGGATCGACTCTCACCAAAACATATAAGTTTTCCTTCATTATAATCATTTTATTGTGTTCTAGAAACGTACTCATTGAAATTCACCTTTATATTATCAGATCTAACGTACCATGTATCATATTAATTGGTCGTTTCATGTTAATTAAAATTAAATCTTAATTTTTGGCAGCCATGTTGTTTTTTTTTTGGTTAATTCGCTTTTACTGTTACATCTTACAATATTATTTTATCATTTATGCGCATTCTATAGTTATTATTGTAGATATAATATCTATCTATATGAAATACAATACTATACTCATCTTTTAGTTTTTGAAAGTTCACCTACTTAGTTGCCATCTTTAAAAAAAATATTTACACAGCGTTGAAATTCTAATAAAACAAAATTACATATAAATATCAGACAAAAATCATAAACGTCATTAGAACAATTTCTTCGTTGTAAAAATTTTAATCACCATGTTTTCAGCCATTTGTTTTTCTTTTGTTGTCATTATTAGTCATTAGTAGAAAAGTGTTAGCAAGATTACACAGGCAGTTTACGTTGACTCATAATACAAGCTGAATGTGTCTTGTCTGTGCCAATTTAGAATAAAACTCATCACACTACGAATCTATGACAAAACTTTTTATATTTATTGCCTTTGCTCATATTTATAGAATTTATGACAAGCTTTGTTCTAAATTTAAAAATATATGTAGGCCATTCAATATAATATATATGTAGTTTTAAAATTCGAACACTACATACTCATTATTTTTTATTTCACTGATGCTTTTCTATAAAGGTCTGAAATGAGAATTATGTATTAATTATTTATTTATTAAAGCTTTTTGTTTAACTCGAAAATTATCCATTATATTACAATTAGCCAATTATTCCATTTTGTTACTATTAAATTCCGTGCATCGTAACCTACGTCAACGACCTTTTAGTCCTTTTGTAATAAAGAAACAAACTAGCTAAATTTGATTTGTTTTGATTTGAGAACATTAACAATGGCGGGATAAATAATTAAAGCGAACCATAAACAAATGACATTCGATTAGTTATAAACAATAGAGGCAAAGACAACGCTTCAATACAGCCTGATTACTGCCGCGATTGAATTCATCGATCGGTAGACGCCTCACAATTTTGGCAAATTGAATAACTTTAGAAATTGTTTTGTTAATAATTTTATATTTATGAACGAATTGACAGTTAATAGGAAGCTGTTCTCACTCATAGATACCTATTAGCAAAAACCCGCCAAAACTCAGTTTGATAAATTAATTACATCTCTCTCTGTTTCTCTCTCCAGCCCATTAAATCCCACTGTTGGGCACGAGCAGGGACTCTTCAACTTTCATGTCGGCCCAGGGTTTAGCGTCGAGTTTTCCAGCTCTCACAGTTAGCTGGTTCTTACCCTGGGGAAGAAACGGAGTGGTGATACTTGTATTCCTAGTCCGTCACCACACGGATATTATCTATGACTAATTAACTAATTCTCAATTATTATTATCTGAAAGTAACTTAGCACATATTTCAAAACTTATTGTTACACAAAATCTGTACTTATTTCAAGATATTTAGATTGGTCAACGTTAACTAGACCACGATATTTTTGTACGCTCTGTACAATAATTCATTGACTCATTAAACATTCCGACCGTTATAGTAATTGTTCACCGTGAGACTTACAATTACTAAGATTACATGAAGCTAATCTATTGCACAAACACAATTTTGGAATCAGATGCCTCCGTTAGATAGTATTCATAGTTAGTTAGTGGTCACCTACCATTTTAATTGTCGGTTTGGTTTTGTGGTAACGGTATAACTCATTGATTGCTATCATCTGATGGAAGTTTAAAATTAGAAGCTTATTTAAACTACATTTTACTTTTTTGAAATAGAAAAACAAAGACTTTTTTATAACTTTGCTATTGCTACTGGCCAGTATCATTTCTTTAGACTTTGTAAATTTAAGGTTCTTTCGAAAATTGACATAGTTTCGACTCATCTAGGCGCAGCGCAGTAAGAAAATAAAAAAAACGCTTCACATTTTCTATATATTTATCCGAGAACATGTAAAGCCACTTCAAAATTTCGAGATACATAAAATATTTAAACATGGGTACTCTCACATAATACTAATAATTTGAAACAATGCCATCTATGATTTCCGTCGATGCCGTTTCACAGCCATCAAAATCTCACATCTTTTTAATGTTAAAAAGACTACCATTCATCAATGTCTTGACTCCCACCTGCCATCCACCTTGGCACAATCGAGAACATTGAATATTCCCACATTACCAACATAACAGAATCATTTATAGTCTTTACAGCTATTATAAAAACATTAAAAGGCGACATTTGGTCGTATTTAATTATTCAAAATTATTACAATCTCATTATTCTTAACACAATGCGATATTTTTGTCTATTTTTTTTTAATTGAATGGACTGCTCTGCTTTCATACTTTCTTATACTTTCTAGTTGTAAACATAATTATTCGGTATATAATCGCTGTTTTAATTTGAATTAGATTCTACTTAATATCGTAATGTTGGTATCATGCAAGGGCCCTTTACAATGACTGCGTTGATGACACGATAAATACATACATATTTTCAAATATATTACCGTGATATGATATTTTTTATGTTTAATTTATGACATTTTTGTTATTATGTTTTTTAACGTCATGTTTATTTATATTTATTTTCCGATCTTATCGTTTGATTACCTTAAATATTTAATAATATAAAAATGCATTTGCACTTGACTTCCGTTTCTTGTTATTCTATTAATTTTAATCAAGCTTGATACTAAGACAGCTTTATCAGCTATCGATTTTTCAACAAATATCTAATACGCCAGACTAAGTGACGAACAGTGTTTTTTCCTAGTTGATGTTCATCTCATAAAACGTTCCTTAGTGGTTCAGCAACCTAGGATAGGCGACACTTGTATTCTTAATCTATGACCACTCTGTTCAGACTACTTTAAACTGAAAAATATACAAATTTGTCGTACAAAATAGTGTCAATAGGCGTGATGACGTGATCATGAATATACTTAAAGAAATGAGTCACAATGTATGAGTTAGAACGATCAATCAGAATCAATTGACTACCTCACATTGCGTAACAGAACAACTATTTGTAAGGTGTTAAGAAAAATTGAATGAATTATCGGTCAATTTATTATAATCTTAATAGCTTATTACTGTGATGTTAATTTAAATTAATGTGAAGTTATGATCATTATTATTTACCTAGCTGTTTCCCGTGACTCCGTCCGCGTGGAATTCAGAAAATGTTCCCCGTTTTTTTTTGCAACATTTTTCACTATTGCTTCGTTTCTATTGGTCGTAGCGTGATGCTATATAGCCTAAAGCCTTCCTCGATAAATGCCCTGTCTAAAACTGAAAGAATTTTTCAAATCGGCCCAGTGATTCCTGAGATTAAACAAACAAACAAACAAACTCTTTAGCTTTATAATATTAGTATAGATATAACTAGCTGTACGCCGCAGTTTTACTTGCGTAGCTATTGAAAAAACAACCGCCTTAAGACCTATGGACTATAGAATGTTATTTTTAGGGTTCCGTACCCAAAGGGTAAAAACGGGACCCTATTACTGAGACTTCGCTGTCCGTCCGTCCGTCCGTCCGTCCGTCCGTCCGTCCGTCCGTCCGTCCGTCCGTCCGTCCGTCCGTCCGTCCGTCCGTCCGTCTGTCACCAGGCTGTATCTCAAGAACGGTGATAGCTAGAGAGTTGAAATTTTCACAGATGATGTATTTCTATTGCCGCTATAACAACAAATACTAAAAATAAAATAAAATAAATATTTAAGGGGGGCTCCCATACAACAAACATGATTTTTAGGGTTCCGTACCCAGTATCTCAAGAACGGTGATAGCTAGACAGTTGAAATTTTCACAGATGATGTATTTCTATTGCCGCTATAACAACAAATACTAAAAATAAAATAAAATAAATATTTAAGGGGGGCTCCCATACAACAAACATGATTTTTTTACCGTTTCTTGCTCGATACTAATAACGTTGCCTTATGTTGCATAGATAATGGTACGGAACCCTTCGTGCGCGAGTCCGACTCGCACTTGACCAATTTTTATTATTCGCCTTCAACCCTACTGGGTCATGGTAGTGCCTTGAGCCAAGTTGAGCGTTACCATAAGCCGATAAAAGTGACTACAGGATGTTGACCGGTACTCAGACTTACCCGTCACGGGCACAAAAGTTCATAAAGCCTTCTTGGAGAAAATGGTTATAAACACTGCAAAACATAAACTTTAACAAAAAATCGTATGTCTAAGTTTCTAAACTAAAACCTCTGTGGCAATAATTTTAGCAAACATTTTCCTAATTAATAGTAAATACAAAGTAGTCTATAGCACCAAATACAAGTATTACAATTATTAAAAAATGCAATACTAAGCCACCATCTTTAGTTTTCATCAGTATAACTGGTCAATGCGTAGATACATTTTTAAAGAACCTTTCATATTAACTGAAATGCTGTTGCGGTGATTTTGTTATTACTAACTTTTATTTGATTACCAGCATCAAATTTTAAGAAATTTTATGTACCTATTTGATTCGATATGAATAATATACTTATTTAGTTATTTTTATTACATTTCCATTTTTGATAGCGATCGATATTTCAAGCAAGTTTTAGTTTTATTTTACATAATATTAGCTACTGATTGTAGGTACTAAGACGATCAGTAAAAAAATGAATTTATTATTCTTGACTTGGATTTACTATATATACATTATACATACATGCTCGATATATTAATTAAAATAAATTAGAACAATAAACTAACATTATTTTTAAGTTTCGCGTAATTATAAATGAGGCTGTTGACGTAAATCTTCATATTACAAACAGTTTCTTTTGAATTTTCCTGACAGATAATTAAATCATAAACGAAATCAGCGTAAACACTAAAGAGTATAATGATATTCATGGATATAATTTTACCAAAAATTTAGCAACAAAAACGGTAATTATTAATAATCGTAGCGAAAACGCACACCGTTGTGTAGTCCACACTATAAATCTTTTGATAATATCTGTTCAGACAGCGCAGAGTCACGCGTGTGTGCACATGCTATACCTATTATGATGCGGCTTTCTTTAACTAATCACTTATTATTTTCATTCATTTTAATAGCTAAACTAAACAACGAATTAATTTTTTGAAAACATGAAAGTTTCTTGAGATTTTGTGTTTATATATTTTTTTGTAACTGTCTTCACGGTCTTGTTGTATTTTCACTAAAAACGCTTTGTGTATTTTGAGTTTGATTCATAGATAAGGTATAACAAATTATATGTCAAAATATTTTTTTATTTTCATATCTGTAGCGTAATTTACACTGATATTGTATCCCATCTAGTGTTACTGCTTCAGTTAAGGAATTCATTTTCTAAATAAGTTTTCTTTCTGAAGAACTTCTCAGTAGACATATAGTCTACAGTACCCTATGTTGCAATCGTCCTTAGGCTACAGTAACTCCGGCGAGCCGTGTTCTGGTTTTGTTACTCTAGCAGTATAAACATCACTTGGTGGCTAGGTGTGCTAAGGTTTCATTTTTCTAAACAAGCGCAATCTCATTTGATTCTACAAATCGGCTAGTCATAGCAAGTATATAAACAAAAAGTTCCAGATTCTCCCATAAACAAAAAATAAACATAATAATTAACCAGGCATTACAAACAACGGCTTTATTAACCAATTCATTCACCATCACCATTGACGCCGATACCACTTCCGGTGATGGTGCTGATAGGCTCAATGGCTACAGGAAACTACGTCATATGGGAACCAGTAATTAGATTGAATTAATTCATTCGCTTATGCGCATGTAAATTTGTTCGCTTCCTTTGTTAGTTGGTTCATTGATGGGTTGCCAATAGGCCTAGTAATGGTGTCAAACTAGATTTGGACATTTTGTATTATCTGACTTTAAAATATGCTGTCATTAACAAGACAACATTTTTATGTAAGGTCCTCCGGTTCCTGTAATCATCATATCGACTTATTAGGAACCATAGTCATGACTTCCTAGACATATACACATCATAGCGATCTTATAACTATAGCATATATCCTACATTCAATAGACCACAGAAGATTTAAAAAAAATCTCATTCTGTATAATGAAGCCTGAAGCTCTAAATATTCTCTCTTTTTGTTCCAGAGAGCCACACTGGCCGAAAAAGAAGTGACGACTTTAAAAGAACAGTTGGCCACAACTAGTCCGACCCCAATACAAGCAGCCGTACCCAAAACAAATGGCTCCCACTTAGAACCAACCAGGGACCAAGCCACAGAAACAAGAATCGATAGGTACAGTCCAGACATCAAGGAAGAGAAAGACTTGGATGACGACGTTGACCATAAAATGGAGATGGCTGCGACAGGAAGGAGTAATAGCAACTCCTCAAGGAGTAGTCCTGTCGTGCATCAAGTGGGAAATGTAGAAAGTGAATTAGCTGCTAAGGAAAAAGAGGTAAGTTCTCAATTATCATTAAATCTTAATCTTCCAAAACAAATAAAAGCTCCAAATTATATAGGCGTATACTTACGGTCTTATTCATAATGACTTATCAGAGGTTTAACGGAGATTTTATCGGAGAGATAATAAACGTTTTATCGTAAAAACGTATTATGAATAAGTTTTGACAATTCTCGCGAACCTATTTTAGCGAACTTTTATATCTCCTAAGTCATTTTGAATAAGACAATTAGTGTTTATTAAAATAGCTTTAATAGGTTTTTTGAAATTTAACCTGTTAAGATATTTTTATTTTTGACTTTATTAATTCGATTGTACCAGACGGCATTTTCATTCTTTTCCATCCAAAGAAATCGTATATGTAGCAAAATTTATAGTAACTGCTGCCAATATAATGGATTTATCACCTCAAGGCAGTTAGAATTAATCACAAGGTTTTTTTAAAAAAAAATCTATAATCCAACATAACAAGACATAAAATGAATGTCATTTGAATTCCCCGACATTATATTAGTATTCTTAACTTCGACAACATATAAATCACATCAATAAATCTGTCCGACTATCTGTAAATCACTTGAGCTGTATTAGCCATATACATTGCAACGAATACTAGATTAAGTACAAAGCTAACTGAAGATTTTGTAAAGAAATAATCTTTCTTAGAATTAACTTTCTGCTGTAAAAATTGATCTGAACATTCTGGAAAATTGAATCCAAACCACTGCGACATCCATGTTAAACAATACTGTATACTGCACAGGAATAAACATCAATTCAAGATATTAAATAATGATAGTAAATCTTCATAATCATGACTAGTTTTTAGATCAGACTAGGCGTAGGCGTCCTCCGGTTATGACAAAACATCGACACTTAACACAAACGCTGCGTCACCTCTCTATTGCTCTCAATTAGAGCTGCCCTGAGCGTGTTAATTGACTGTATCGATAATATTGATTGATCGATTGGTGGGCGTCGAACATTCGTTTGAGTACAATGTGTACTTAATTATTGTTATATTCGTTCGTTAAACGCTGTGAGAACTTTGTATCGATGTTGAAATTAACAAAATTTTTAAGACTACACAGAATAACTAACGGATTTTTATACATTTTAAGTCACATTGCAACCAAAGTAAATGAAGCTTTTGTAATTGACCGCTGTTATTAGTCGAAAGCATACTTAAGTACTTTAAAAACATTAGAAAACACATAAGATTTCACCCGAAAAATTGCCAAAAGTGACTCGTACATGGAAATTCAATTAGAAATCGGACCACGTCAATTGTATACTCAAAGGTGCGGAAAAAACTTATCATGTCGAGTGTTTGTGTCAACATTATGTTGGCACAACACTAATTGAAATTTGCCATATGCTCTGATCGTTTGCCAATGCCAATTAAAAGTGATGATCATAAATGTTAGATAATATCGAGATCACTTAAAGATAAAGATGAAAAACGTCGGTATTTCCGGCACTCTATGATGTATGGTATCGATATCAGATTTTGAAATGGAGTAATTAGAAATAATTATTACAACTAATAAGTCGAGATTTTGAGATAAAACTGTATGACAAATCACCTATGATGTCGTGAGATATTAAAAAAATATTTTCTCCGAGTATTCGGTGATATATCTACTAGTTGTTTGTCTGTCTATACATATATATCCTGCATTGTGGGGGGTCAAATTCACTCATCGGTTCTGATACTTCATTCGATTTGTCAACGTTTTAAATAAATTAACAAAATATGAGCTTGCCCATGTAACTAGGTGTGAATATGTGTATTTTTAGACCACGAATTTAAGAATTAGCTTATATCGTAACAAATAGCATTCTATAGACTGTGCCAAAGTCTATGGAAAAAAGGCCCGACGGTATTTATGTATTCTTAAGACTACTTAAATCTCCAAGATCATGTTAATGCTACACAATTAATGGTTAATTTCTAAAAACCAAAGAAAGCAAGTAACCATCGATAAGAAAAGTTAATAATTTATCTCAAGGAACGTCAAAAATAATAAAGACTTATCATTTTAACCCGACGGTTCCCAATTAAGGACCAACTATAAATAACAGTAGTTGCGAGTCGCGTGTCTGTCCGTCTTTGCGGCCGTGTCTCATAAACGCTGATATTTATTTAGTGCAAGGATTACCGTTCGTTCGGTGCCGATCAATCATCCCATTGAACGTATCCTGTTTCCTTTGAATAGTGATGCTCTTAGTGATTGATTATCGATATTTTATTGATATCATTAATCAAGTTATTATAAAATTTTTATTGAATTGTTATAAAGATTACTGAAAAATTTATATGTAGTTATTATAGAGTTTCTAATCTAAATAATTTGACAATTTTATACTATGATTATTTATAATAACTATTTATAAGGCTCCTTCAACTTTTAGGTAAGCAAATTATGCTTTAAGCTTTTGGTATGGATACTAGATTACAGATGTTATATTGATGTGTAAAAAATACCTGTTATCAGCACAAAATTACAAAATCAATATAGTTACGTTGCCCTCTCACAATTAATTACAAGAATTGAACTCATTATTATTATCGAATCTGCTTTGTCAAGATAACATAGAAATATCGATAAATCCCACCCACATATGTTTAATCACATCACTACTATAACCAACTGTCAAACTCAATTCAGCATTGCCCCTGCGCATGTAATTGATTTATTGATCGTACGTTACATTCGATACGAGATGAACGCAGCATCCTTTACTAGCATCTCCTAACCAGTTGACCGGCTGACCTCGATACTTATAACTCATATGGATTGAAGGGGAAAGGTTTATCGATAGAATTTCTTATCGCTACCGAAATAATCACGTAATATTTAAAGTAAATATCTGGAATCTGACTTTTTCCGAAACGACCCTACTGATGACCAATTTTCAGATATTCATTTCACACAGGCCCTATTTAAGAAAGAAATGGGGTGATGACATGTGTATTCTTAAACTATCATTTCACTGCCAGCTAGTCCGAGTAGTAGCTTCAAATCTATCAAAAAATGAACACGGCAACAAAAACAAACAAAGAATTTTGTTTACTTTGTATAAACACTATGTTTTTTTGTTTTCGCATTAACTTTTTCAGGCATAATTGGACGAAAAATTCTAAATTTAGCATATGTAGTAAAGGAAACTGTTAAAATATACAATAAAAGTAACATACAAACTTAATTTGAAAGCAACACGAACAAGGCCAGTCAAAACCATCCCCACTTCGAGTGGTACTCATTGGGGATGCGGCCGAAATTTCAAAGAGCCTGGATGCAAGAGCTTTTCAGAATGCACCCATTCAACCTTCAGAATCATTAGTCTATTGAATCACCAAATTTAAAGAGAAAACTGTTGGATTTGAAGTGAATTCACAAATCTTTGTTAAGAATTCAAATAAAATTGCATGGGTTTAGCTTGATCAAACTTAAAACGTTGAATGCTTTTTTCATGTCTAAAATTAAAACAACGAATTCTTTTTTAGCGTAATATCATTTATTAATTATCTAGACTACATTTAGAGACAAAATTAGACATAGCAACACTGCAGAAATTGAGTTTGTTTTTTTTTTTCATTTTAAGTTAACGTAAGTATGCCTGTTCTTTTCAATCAAAGGTCTGATAATAAAAAAGTAAACTAACTGTTTACATAACAAATACAAATAATGAACACCAAAATACAAGTACAGTGTCAAAACTCAATGAAGCCCGCGATATAAAAGCTGTTATTTGGTATAACGAGCGCCTTTGTGCCAAGGAATTCCTTCACAAGCACTATCTTAAAGATGAATTGCTATACAATGCTGTGTAAGTTCTAGTTAGTTTAAACACAAAGTGCTATGACGACGCAATGTTAACAATCCATGGCGATAGTTTCACGAACAAACTAACCATAAACAATCTGATAAAAGTACGTACAACTTTTGATAGTACTACCGCTTTTTATGCAAATCCGAATTGTAAATCGATTGGTACGTTATCGTTTTTGTTCTCCTTTTATGTTTCTACAATTACAGTTTAACTGGTATTGTTAAAGTTAGTTTTGATTCTTTTTTAGGGTTCCGTACCCAAAGGGTAAAAGCGGGACCCTATTACTGAGACTTCGCTGTCCGTCCGTCCGTCCGTCCGTCTGTCACCAGACAGTATCTCAAGAACGGTGATAGCTAGAGAGTTGAAATTTTCACAGATGATGTATTTCTATTGCCGCTATAACAACAAATAATAAAAATAAAATAAAATAAATATTTAAGGGGGGCTTCCATACAACAAACATGATTTTTTTACCGTTTCTTGCTCTCATACAACAAACGTGATTAATTAAGTATTGTGTGTGTTGTTTGCTCATTTATTAATAACGTGCCTTATGTTGCATAGATAATGGTACGGAACCCTTCGTGCGCGAGTCAGACTCGCACTTGACCAATTTTTTTATTAAATTGCACTTTTTGTGAGTTACATTCACTTCAATGCTTAAAAGAACTGTACAATATTGTAACCAGACAACTCAGAATGGTCTAACTGGAATAAGAACGCCATTTCTAAGTCTTAGATTAAGTACGAAAACACCTGAATACGCCAATGGCATCAAATTTGGGAAAAAAAAAGCTGTTATCGGTAAAATGTTTGCTGTAAACCAATTAAAAAACAATCCAAGTTACAACACCAAAAAGTTTAGTCAAAGAAGAAAGTTACAAACAAACAGAAGACCTATTATCGGAATGTCATCAAAAAGAAATAACAAGGCACCCTTTCGGTAACTTAATTAAATTTTTCGTAAAAAATCCCCATCCATTCGACAAGGTTAATAAGTTTGTAACCACAGACTGTGGACTGAAAAATTCTCTTACTTTGTGAAACAATCAAAGAATATGAAAGAATACATGCCCGGAGGTCTATTGTCATAATTTCTTGACTTATAAAACCCTTTTGTTGGTGATTTCTCGTAGATTTTTTGGCTTCTTTTTGATTTTAAACAAATAATTTTAAACAATTACTTATTGAAATGTAAACAGTGACTGTTTTATAAGTTACGGTCATTTTCATGAATAATAGGACTGAAATTTGTTAACAATATCAAAATTTTTTGCTGAGTACGTGTTAATTTTTATGTCTAACTAGCTGTTGCCCGCGACTTCGTCCGCGTGAAATTTAGAAATCAAACCTTAACAAACAGAAGTTTACTATACCACTCGAAAGATGGCGTTGTACGTACGTTTTTATATCGCACTATGGTTTGGTTACACACATTAACACTCGTCAAAATATTTTTGGCGTTTATAAATTAATAAGGATAAGGAAGATCCCGTTTATTACAATCATCGGATGTCTGTATTTAAAAACGAAATTAAACCACGGACAACGATCAATATAAGTAAAATACCATTGACTGACTGACTCTTTATGACATTCTCAAAACGATACATGTAACAATTCGCATTACATAGACTGAGAGGATAATATAGTGTAGTTGCAACATTTCATAACATTTTGTCGGTCTAAATACAATAATTTAAATGCCATATTGAATTAACGAAATAATATTAAGCGTGTGTCATCTATCTATTGTGATAAATCGACCACAATGACATTTTTTTTTTATAAATTGACCATTTATTGTAACTGATATTTCCTACTTACTCCTGTTATTGGATGTAAATCTTTATATTTTAACGTACCTATAGGAAAGATACATATTTCTTGTAACTTTCGATATTATGTCCCACCTGTAATTACTAGATTTCATTATGTTATAGTATTTTCTAATAAGTAAGTTTATAAAAAATCCTGAAAAATAGAATTATGTTCTTCGCTTATTACTTTATAAATAACAGAAATATAGAGAATTTTGAATATATTACAATAAATAACTATTAAATAAATCAAATACTTTAGAACAATAAATTACTTTAGAAATAAATAATAATTATAGAAATTTACGTAATTTTGTTAGTAGCGATCTTAAAAACCACAACTTCACTTATCGATATGTGTCACTTATACTCGTAGATGCACGTGACACGTCACTATTTATATAAAAAATTACATATTGCGACAAAAGATAATGACAAGAACATTAACAACTAAACTAACATAGAAATAAGTCTGTTTATTTATGTTTTCACAAATAAAAATCATAATTATAAACAGAACATTTAACAACACAAAACTGTAAAACATTTATGTAATTAAAACTAATTTTGGATTTATTGTGCACCTGTTATTGATATCAAACGGGCACCTGGATGTAAACATAACAATGGCGTACACAGTTTAGTACGTACGTTACTATTTAATTTGAAAAAGCAATTATAGTCAGACATAAATCATAAATACCTTTCTTTTTAGGTAGTAAAAAGTTACTTTCATCTTGTTCGGTAGATGGCGCTGTACTAAAATTCAACTGTAAATTATAGTTTAATGTCACTCCAACGGCGGACATGAAAGAGTGACGCTGCTATTTTTGTACATACCAAAACGAAAACACTCGAAATTAGTTTATGACGTTTGTCTGTAGTTCGATTTATTTTAATTTTGTTATTTTCGGGTGAGACGTTTCACTTATTATGTGCAGCTCGTAAACTGATGTACTTCTGCTGTCTTATATCTTGACTAATGTTAGCCATACTTAATTTAGAATATTGACATTTATCGATAGTTAACTCGGACGGAGACATGACTATAACATAACTACATTTTACGATACAAGTTAAAACTATTAATTTAATAATTAATTCTAAGATTTGAGTATAATAAAACGTACTTAAATAATAATGTATTCCAGAATTTTCCTTTTATACTCATTATTATTCTAGTAATAAAGTTTGTAAGTAACAAAAAATATGCATATAAAATTGATTGTTATTTTTTTTTATGTTTTATTAAAGTTTTTGTTATGTTCATATTATTAATTTGATTTTTATTTAAAATACAATTATTAAGATGAGCCGTCATTGAAACTAGAATTCTTTAACAACTAACTACTTATAGGTTTTTTACAGCCATTTTAGACAAGGTCAATGTCCACTGGTCCAATTGAATGCTTGTATTGTTCTATACTAATATTAAAGATAGGTAAAGCTTATAGTATTATGTATGTAGAGAAAATCTCCAAAAGTAGAGGCCCATTACTAGAAAAAAAATCATTAAAAGCAAGCTAACTAAGCGAACGAAGTCCCGGGCATTAGCTACTTACATATCATAAAACACACAGTTCAAATATCATATTGAACTTAGGTCCTTTTATACTACAGGCTACAAGACTAAATTGAATTAATTAAAACACAAATGAATCCATCACAATATTCTACAATTAAAATCATAACTGCATATAACTTTTCTTAACGTCCATTTTCCGGCTTGTATTATTGCGCTTCAATAATTTATTGTTATCTATGTCAATTATATAACAAATGATAAATATTAATAACAACTGGACCGATCTGCACTCATCAATTTATAACACTCTATTCTTCGGTAATTTATTATCGAATACGCTGCCAAATCGCATCGTATCGTTATCTGAAATCTCGATGCATATATTCGTATCGATTTGACCCAAATATCATCATATTTCTAGCCTACAATGTTCAAAGGACAACAAAATTATAGTCAACTGAATTGAATCTAATAATATGAATTATACATATTTTCACAATACGAATTTGAGTGCAGATGAAATACTCATGACCTTTACGTACTGATTTTCTACAGCAAATCAAAGAGAAAGCATTGACAAGAGAAGTAATCAGATACCCCATCAAACGTAACCTATCATCTTGTCAGAAATCGGCACGCACGTTAATTTAATAACAAAAAAACGTAGAGTTAGTTCAGAAAAAAGGACAAAAATAATATGTAAGTGAGATAGGCGAGGGGCTCCACGTAATTACCAGTCAAACACGCGAACGACTTGAAAGCAAATGTCAAACTCACATATTTATTTCCAAGTATTGAATACTGCGGCCGGTTCTTGGAAGATCCGATGTAAACATCATCTTGTCGATGATGAAAGCGATCTGTAGCTTTGTACCCGATGCTGATTAGTCTAATTTTATCAACAAAAAAGCAACTACAAATATGTAATTTGTTCGTACCGTGACAACGCTGCGTGACTCTCAATAATGACCGGAAAACGAACGAGTCGGAACCTTCTCCGGGTGGCAACTTTGTTAGTCAGTCAGCAATGTAACTTTAATAAACTCGTAATTAACTAAAACGAAGACGCTCGAATTCGTCCCGGTTTATTTATACACGGGCCCGCGTCGATATTCAGAAGCCAACTTGATAGATTCATAGCAGCGAACATCAAAGAGCGTATCTACATTAATCATAACTCACATCAATCGCCGGTGAAACATTTCTGTTTTTATTGTAAATCAGTATTAAAAAGTGACAGCATAAGCATATGAATCAAACGTACGCCTCGAGACGTCGACTATGTGCAATAAATTTGTGAAAACGTAAATAAAAAAGTGTGGCGGGCCGATAGGACCACCCTGCGGTACACCTGTTGAGTCTATTACCGTGCGCGCGCCGCCGCCAGATACCATCGAACGTTGACAGTCTGTGAACATATCACATGTCATACATCATAATAGTCGATGCGTTGAGAAAAATCAGCGTCGGCCACAGCTGTCTGTGCCGCTTCCCGAGCACAGATCGCGATCACTCTGCGCAAATCGTGCATGAAGTTCTTTTTAAATGACGGCCAGTGTAAGTGCGCCTCAACTACGCAAAACTAATAAAACTCATACTTCCTATGAAATGATATTTATGTATGTACTACGTCTGGCTACCACCGTTTTATGATCGTCAACAGTTACATATTTAATGTTCGATGTTTATCAACATTTCTTTCTTATGCAGGTTTAGTAGAGCGATAAATTATTTATCATCAAAGACTTGCTTATTTTCAAACTTTTGATTCTTCACCTCGGTAATATCTGTTGCTTTGGAAAAGACGTCATTGCAATTGTTAAATAAACTTAGCATACTTTTAACAATTTGATGAAATAAGTGTTGAATACAATAGGCCTTAAGTTGATAATAGAATTGACATGCTTCATGAAGTTGATATCAGTGTGTATACAACCTGTGTATACTTTGATATTACTCACAATACACACACATACAAGCTGACTCATACTGAAAATCTAAGAATATGAATCACTTCAGTAAATTCCAAAGAATGCTTTGAAATTAAGACATTTGATGAGTCTAGTTAGATTATGACCTATTTTAATGATCGAATGATTGTTGTCTTTGTCGTTGGAGCTATATTGTTACCTCGTGTCCTCTCTGTGTCATGATTCATCCTTCAATTTTAAGCCAAGGTCGTGAAATCTGTTTGCTATACGACTGTTAGTTTTTTTTTCGTTTAAAAGCTTTTCTTTGTCTCTCTGTGTTAATAAGACACATCTGTTACTGCTATATTTTGGGGACATTATGTTTGATGTCTTGTTGTTACCTACATGGTAAATCTGTGCCTACAGGTATTCAATTACAGTATCATCAAATATAATATATTATCATATAACCAATCAGTATTTTAAAGAAACTCCGTTATACTCGTAATTAGAATAGACAATCGTTCATATGCGAGAAAAAAGCCATAATATTTGATACTTATTTCTCCGATATGACGAATTGTTCTGAATATTATGCTTGCAAAAATGCCTTAATGCTCTAAGGCCAAAGAACAAAAATTATCGAGTGACGTCCACGAACCGGCTGGGGTTATTATTAGCAAGCCTACTAGGTTGAGTTTTTGACTAAATTAAGTTCATGTAGGGTCGTTGAATCCAAGCGGCAGGTTACTGCTTTCTGTATGAAGTAGGTCTATATCCAATAGCGCACTGAAACAAAGTAGGTACATGGAATACATATGGATATTTAATTATAATTCATTGTAGTCATATCAAACAAAACCTCATCAATGAACGCTTCTAATAAGTAATCTACTATTCATAATATTAACATAGTCTAGTCATATAACTGAAGGAATACCAAGAAATTGTGCTCATTCAACATCACACATACTACTGTTTCATAACCTCATGTAATATTAACAAGAACGTAATTAGTTCGATCTCAATCATTGGATCATCAATATTCATTCGCAATTACTATATCACGCCTCTGTTCATGATTAGCTTCTATTTCAAACTAATATATTTCATTTATTCATGATTTATTCTCTCATTTTTTGCCTCAATACTAAATCAGACCAGACTCTTAAAAAGTCCATATTTTGCCTCTGTTTTTATGGTTTATTGGTATCGAGCGATAATTAATCTTTATTATAGCACGGATACGGGTCTTCGTTTCTGGTCTAGTAGAGGCTTAAATAAAATAATTTGATAGCGTGTCATAAATTAATAACTTCGATCATCTAAAGACAGTTATAAATAACATCCTATCAATGTCGATTAGAACAACGAACAAGTGCTACTGAATTAATAAAATTACTGAATAATAATGTAGAAAAAAATTGGTCAAGTGCGAGTCGGACTCGCGCACGAAGGGTTCCGTACCATTATCTATGCAACATAAGGCAACGTTATTAGTATCGAGCAAGAAACGGTAAAAAAATCATGTTTGTTGTATGGGAGCCCCCCTTAAATATTTATTTTATTTTATTTTTAGTATTTGTTGTTATAGCGGCAATAGAAATACATCATCTGTGAAAATTTCAACTCTCTAGCTATCACCGTTCTTGAGATACAGCCTGGTGACAGACGGACGGACGGACGGACGGACAGCGAAGTCTCAGTAATAGGGTCCCGTTTTTACCCTTTGGGTACGGAACCCTAAAAACTAATCCAATCTCCTTCGCTTCATGGAGTTTAATAAAAATATTATTTATAACCGATAACGGCTTCAATACTAATACATAAGCAATTATCGTCGCGAATAACGATCAACTTGGAATATTATACTTATCAAAATGAGCTTATTACCTTTAGTAAACCTTATTGGGTTTCAATAAGAACTAATTTGTTCCTTGGCTGTGTATGCCCAAAACTAAAACAGAGAATACTGGTCTCAGAATAGCTCCTTGCAGAGTCGAATTTAGTTTGTTGATATAATATTTCAATATGTGTGGACGTGTTAGTTTGAAAGGCAGCACGTGTGAGGAATATGTCAATTCATTATAAACTTTGTGTCGTATAGAAGATGATTTGTAACATATTATAGAATAATGCGGTATCTGTTAGTACATGCATCCATTAAGGACTTATTGTTTTGTGCGAGATACCACCGAATTCTGAGTAATTGACGAATTTCTGTCGGTGTTCAGTCATCGTATGTATAATTAGTTTCTGTTTATTGTTCACATTATCGATTCTAGTTATGTTATCTGTCGAAGGTTTGTGAATGAATTACACTATTGTGTGCTAACACTGTTTAGTTAATGATTCATATTATAAGTAAAAAGTTATCGGACAATTTTAATATTCATAGCTATCAATAAGGTCCTCAATCGTAATATTTTTGTATGTATATTAACCTGTATTATTAATAAAGGTTTTTAGAGAACAAGTTAATAATATAAATAACTATTGCTTTAGTCCTTTGACTTTAAGTTAAAAAGCACCTTTAAGAAAATACTTCTTTACCGAAGAACAGAAATATAGTTAATACATTTTTCTATTAAAATATTTTACAATTCTCGATTGCGCAGACAATTTCAAAATTATACTCCACCATAGATAATTTCATAGAATTACACAAACTTTTCCAAGAAACCTCTCCCTACCTGTAACTTCTTTGGAAATGCAATTACATCCCGTCGAAAACATTCTACTATTGTTTTTATTAAAATTAATTCAGAAAATCAATCAATCTAAAAGTTTCTTGTCACCCCCTGCCACCAAATTTTTCTCCCCTCTCTTAGACAATAGAAATGGTTATTAATATTCGCTTGTAAAAAAAACAAGCTTGCTAAACAATAGGTGTTGTTAATTTACTCATTAAGGATTCATGGGGTGTGCCTCCCTCTGGGGGGAGGGTGGCAGATTCCGAATGATATTGGCCTCCTTTGATACATTCGGTTCTAGTACAAATTGAAATTTAATTTTATATCAGACTGGGATGTGTTTGGAAACTAATCTCTTTAAATGGAAATACGAAAACAAATCAAGAATTTACAAATTAGTATGTAATGTTCTAGTCTTTATGTTATGTAGAGTACTGTGGTATTGGTACTGTGTATTGGTTCGAACTATTTCGAAACGTCTTAACCTATGGTTCTCATAATGGTTCTTTTTCTGCATATATTTGGTATTTCTAAAATTATGAGGCTCGCTATTGCATGTTAAAGGCATTTTTATCTTAATTTATTGGGCATATATATCTTTTATTACTTTTTGACATCAGAAAATGAAACTACATTGCAACCAAATATTATTTTTTTATTAAAAATATCTATAAATCATAAAATTTAACAAAACACAATACTAACAAAACAACCAATAATTTTAATACTATGAATGACATAAAAGATTGACCACGTGTCAGGGGTCCGAACCGGTTTAAACCGGTTCTTAATAAAACGTCATTCAATCGAATTTCGTACAGTCTACCGCAAAAGTTTGTAGATCGTTTTAGATTGTATTTGATATTATAACTCTTGAGTTAAACGTGATAAAGTTTATAATTTTAGTAAAGTTTTCATTAGTGGTATTGAAATTGGTAGGTTGTTCATTCAGATTTAAATCTACGCAGATGTCCAGCTGCCTTAGTAAATCGAACAAGATCTATTGATAGAATTTTTTATTGTTATATTAATGGCAATACTGAATAGAATATCGCGTGACGTTTTTAATATAAAATCCGATGAATAGGGGATCGTACAGAAAAATACACGAGAAACTTTTAACGAGAACAGTTTGGTTGAAAACACGAAAAATTATTAGCATCCCTGTCTTGTGATTTTAATTGAACGTTTTCTGCGGGTCTCATCGAAACAAAGCCGTAGAAAGGAATATTTCGCATAAATTATATTTTCTCTTTTTTTTTCGTCACTTCATTGTGAAAGATATCGTTAATATTAATTTTTTGACACGGAAGCGTAGCGGGGCCTTAATATTCGTGATATAGCCCTTTGTTATTGTAATGGCGGCCGATAGCCTGCCCTCTGCATAGATACGCGGTGTTAAGAAGTACTCTATTTATTGCAATGCCTTCGTTGCAATTCATGGGGGGATCTTTTGTTTTATCTTTACTAAATATGGATGAGAATTGATTTCATTTAGATCTGTAATAATAGTTAGATATTAAACTGCCTTATATTAAAAATGTATTTGTGTGGATATATCTGTGTGTTTGTGTATTGCGTTTATGTCTTTAGCAGTATGGGACAATTCTGTTTAGTAGTCTTTATGATAGTTTTAAAAAGTTATCTTTACTGTTATTTTAAATCAAGCATTTAACAAATCAATTTCTGATCTCACACGACTTGTAGTAACGGTTGCCATGTGTGCAATTTTATATAAATGTAAATTATTGACAATGACCCTAGTAATACTGCATATTTTTTTAAATATTCATGGGCATTTCACACAACGTCCGCTGGTCCCAAGCTAAGCTTATTATGCTTGTGTTATGGGTATCAAAATACGGATAGAATACATAAACTACTTTTCTTTTGTATAAACATACTTATAATACATAGAAAATACCAATTTTAGTAATCAAATCTGCGTTGGCGACTTGATAATTTTTTTTATTTTATTGTAGTGTCCATATTTAGCATAGTGACTGATGACGCAATGTTGAACCAGCACGTGTAATCGTTAACAATAATAATTGATCAGAAGTAAACAATCGATTATAATTTGGTGAAGTCAATGTCCGAGTTATCGGGGGTCACCATTTTTGGTATAATTTAGTTGAGCGAACCATTATCTCTAGCGAACTATAATGTTTCTCAAACTTCTGATTAATTCATTATTTTATAAAATAGATTTGTCGTTATTTTAGCTTTTTTTTACTATGTTAAGTAAAAGTACATATTTTCACCTAGGAGAATTTTAACCCACGACCTCGGAATGCTGATCAACTCTACCGACATAGCTTTTAGTTATCGGTGCAGTAATTTGGAATTCTTTTTTATTTGTAAGGCCAGTATGCATTGTCATAAATTCAACACAGAACTAAACGAATTATTATTCATTTTCAAGTTTTAACACTATTAAAGGTACTTTTTTATGGGGGAGCAATGGATGGTGGCATAAATTGTAAGTATGTCATCTACAGATAATAATAAAATAAATAATATAATATAAAAATAACCTACAAAAAAGGCGAACTATCTGTCGCACAATTTTTGGCAAAAATAATTGTTGATCAAGTTACTTTATAAGATTGAGAAAACTTTGAGAACCACCCACCAAATATCGATACAGGCATTTTTACAAAACAATTATATTGATAATATATATTAAATATTTAGTTTCGCACGTAACAGTACACAAGTAAGTGAACATTTCGGTGATAATAACCATGCATCCGTTTGTTAGTGATAGCGGACACGGATTTTGATTAATTTGAGGTTTGTTTTGCTTTATGGATTATTTACGTATTAATATTATTTAATAGTTAATCAGCATGAATTATAAGCCTGACTGTTATTTTAATTTTAGAATTGAGAAGAATTGGGCAAATAAAGGAGCTCACGGTGTAGTGCAGTAACTGACTGCTATTCAATTCCAGCATAGGACAATAAAGTTATTAAAAAGCAACGTCCTATTAATAAGCACTTAGTTGTACCATTCCTCGTCCAGGTCACACTCTTCAGCTGCCAAAGTTTTTTTTGTTTTATTGTTGTTTTTTTGTTATTAGGGTTTCGTACAAACCCTTATAGGATCACTCCAGTGTCTGTCTGTCTGTCCGTCTGTCAAACTTTTTTTACTCAGCAAAGGCTGAAGGTATCAACTTGAAACTTATACGATATATAGATCTATGCGGTCCCTTGCTGCAAAAAATACAATCAATCTTTCACCTCTACGCATTTAAAAGATATAACCGAATTACGACCATTTTTAAGAATTTTCGACTTATGCTAGGGAATCAAAATTCACAGGTTACTTCCCGTTGCTCTAGAGACTTGAAATTTGGCATAGATCAAGTCTATATAGTGCTGATATAGGGAAAAATCCAAAAACTTATAATTTGGCATCACATCACAAGAAAAAAGTGTTTATACTAATACCATCTTATGAAGCAGCTGAAATGTAGGCGATTCCCTATATTTCAACTACAAAATTAAGTTGGTGAGTTGTTTTGAGTTTAATTAACTGATTATTTGAATGCAGTGACTTATGTTTATATGTCTAGTATGTACGAAACCCTAAGTGTGCGAGTTTGACTCGCTCTTGACAGGTTTTTTTTTTGAGTTCTGATTGGTCTCCATTCTTCGTTTTATCCTAGGGGAATTTTGAGATAGTAAACGCTACTCTAAATAGTATTATTGTTATCTATTAGACTTTGACATTTATGTTTTTTTCCGACATTTCTGATGGGTTGGCTTTTCCCCCAAAACATGGCTACAGTCATGTTTACATAGTCATGTCTCATTACCTATCTGCGATTTGATAGCAGATTTGGGCTAATTGTAGTGGTACAGTAGACCAAATCACATTCCTTAAGCAGGAGGTTCTTGTTCGATACGTCGTTTAAGTAAAACTTGTAGATATATTATTTAGTGCTTACAAAGACCAGATTTCATCAGTTATTTAAATAGGTACAATATAAACTCAAAGCAGAAATTTAAACAAATGACGCTCTACGGTCTCTACCTACTCCTACAGGCAAAACGGCGTGATGTTATATATATATATATTGTATGTGTTTAAATTATTATTTAATATCTAATTATTTCAGGCAGCCTAATACTTCAAATACGAGGCTTGTTTTGAAAATATATTTAGTAAATTGTGAATATATTCCGCGGATAACAATTTCACTTAACAATCATAATACATTATATTGTAATAAACATGAAAGTTTTATAATAACGCTCTCTGATAAATTCTTTAGATAATTAGAATATGATATAATAAAATATATATTATTATATACTGATATACAAACTTAATTATTAGCTCTCTATTACAAATATTTCATTTATTTTTGTAATTTATGATTTAAAAGCAGACATTCTTAGTTTTACTTGCGTTCTCTCTCTCTCTCTCGCTCTCTCTCTCTCTCCAGCCTATTAACATGCCACAATTGGGCACAGGCCTCCTCCACTTTGGAAGGATTCCGGTCTTTCGTGCCGCGCTGACCAAGCATATAGGCATAAGGTATGTTGTCGTTTTTCTCCCAGGATGTTATCTATAAATATTAAGTTCGCAAAACCCTGAGAAGGAAAAGGGGCGACAATACAAATCTAAGAATTAGCTTCTTTTATTATTAGTTTAACCTTCTACTAAAAATTTTAAAAGTGGAAGTCTATGGCCCATTTTATTTTACTAGTACCTTTATGGAGATTTACTCGATGCAGTAAGGATGTAAGCAAGTTATCGAGACAGAAAATATATCGATACTTGTCTAAATTCAAACAATAGCCTGAATATTCTACAAACATTAGAATAGTTCCCTCAAAACAAAACATTTCCACCATTTAGAACACGTTAAGCGATTTACTTAATGTCTTAACATATCAACCAATCAACAATCTACTCTAGCTTTAATTAATAAGATTGAATTTCAATTGATAAATACAAATTCTTACAAAAGATAGATATTAGGGATGTATTCTCAAAGTATTATCAACTTTAAATCGACTAAACTCGGTTTGATTTTAGTCAATTGTATAATCAAGTTGTGTTGTTAGTTTTGAAGACGATTGTTACCAATCTATCGAGATAGTTCTCTTAGGACAGTGTAATGCATTGTCGTTAAATTAATGCTACGATTTATGACACTCGGAATTAGCCCCGAACGAGGGACACCAATGGATCACTGTTTAGTTATATTGATCAATGTATTTGAATATAAATAACTATGACATTATCTAAAGCTCGAACCGTTTTGTTACTTATAGTATAATTTATTTATACCCCGTTACTTTGTTGTTTATAAAGTGGTATAAAATTAAAAGATAAATTTATAGCTAAAGGCAAGCTATAATTACAAGTTACAAGACAATATCTCATATAGATTACCAATTGTAATTGATCAATATTTGCTCATATTTGGCAAGTCTAGGATAGGACCTAGAGTAGTTTCAACATGCTTTTATTAGCCCGCTACGTATCTATCGATGTAGTAATCTGTGTAATGGAATCTTTAAAAGTGATTTTCATCAACTTACAACAGTCGGATTGATCTGAAATGTTGCACACATATTAAGGACTGAAGTAATATAAAAAAAATCAGGATTTTCAGCCGTGTTTCGTTTAAAAGTATTTTTATTCGATTTAAGCCTTGGACATTTTTGTCAAGTATCAGTATAGGAATCTTTTAGAACAAACTAATACCGCAACACAATTATCTCAACAATATTTATGTGAAGTAACTGTTAGTACATGCCCTTTGTAAATATGACGGTTGTACACGACAATGTCGCGCCAACTCATTGTTCCGAGACAAAACAAAAATAAAACTCATCGTATTAAACAAGAAAATTGCTTCCCTTGGAATCGAACCCTATTATCTACGGTAGGTTAGTACAGGTAATTCACTCAAGCGTGTACTGAAAATTATTGCAAATTGTCTCAATACTTTGACATGTATGTATGATTGATGCATTCATGACATGAAATACTTAAACTACATTGATAATACTAAACTTAATATACATAATATAGCTTATATCACACTTGCAGACTCTTTTTTAACGTCCCACTGTTGGAGACGGGCCTCTTCCACTTTGGGATGGATTATGGACTACTGTGTCACTCGGACAAAGCATGTTGGGACAGGGTTTATTAATTTTGTTTTGTTTATTTTTATTTTTCTTTCGTTTCTCTCTTCGATCTTAGCTGGAGTTTTCAGCGCCGTAGGAAAGAAAAGGGGTGGTGACACTTGTATTCTTAGTCCGTTACCACACGGTTAGATGTGACACGGTCTCTAGGGACTGTAGCTTCCTATTAGTTAAAAAGATTTTAGGATGGGACTCACTTTCGGAGACAACCTCTTACATACCTACGTATTAAAACTTTATTAATAAAAATTGGTCAAGTGCGAGTCGGACTCGCGCACGAAGGGTTCCGTACCATTATCTATGCAACATAAGGCAACGTTATTAGTATCGAGCAAGAAACGGTAAAAAAATCATGTTTGTTGTATGGGAGCCCCCCTTAAATATTTATTTTATTTTATTTTTAGTATTTGTTGTTATAGCGGCAATAGAAATACATCATCTGTGAAAATTTCATCTCTCTATCTATCACCGTTCTTGATATACAGCCTGGTGACAGACGGACGGACAGACGGACGGACGGACGGACGGACGGACGGACAGCGAAGTCTCAGTAATAGGGTCCCGTTTTTACCCTTTGGGTACGGAACCCTAAAAACTAATAAAGCTAAAACTAAAGTTAAACTTTATTTATTTGTAATTTTATATTGTTAAATGTATTATTTTATTGATTGAATAAAGAATAAAAAAAATATTTATAAATAAATATTCACGGACATTTTATACAACGTCCTCTGGTCCCAAGCTAAGCTTATAATCGGCGATGGGCCGAGAGGTTGGCGGACCCCACTGCGAGCAGACGGCTCGCCGAGGCGGTCCACCCAGTCTTAAGAGACTGGGTTGAGGCGAGGCACCGGGATCCGACGTATCACCTTTCCCAGCTTCTCACAGGTCACGGCTGCTTCGCCAAGTACCTGTGGGAGGTGGTTGGTATCGAGTCGGATCCCGTTTGCCGCAATTGTGGAAGTGGGGCTGTGGATACGGCGGAACACACCCTCGCCGTATGCACGGCCTGGGACGCCCAGCGCGCTGAACTCATCAACGTGCTGGGTCAGGACTTGTCGCTCTCGGTCGTCGTCTCATCCATGGCCGAGAGCGAACAGTGTTGGGCCGCCGTCGCCTCCTTTGCTCGGGAGGTGATGGCGGCAAAGAGGGAGGCCCTGCGGGAGCGCGAACGCTCTGGTAGCACCTTGCCCCCCCGCAGGGCCCCGGGCAGGGGCCGTCGGCGCGCAGTGGCTGGCCGGCCCCCCCGACGAGGTGGTCGCGCGCGGCGAGTCTTTATTCAGAGACCCGCCGCGGCAAATGTGGCTGCTGGCCACGCGACAGGGGGACCTAGTGCTTCCCCTGTTGGGTCGGGCCCCGATTAACGGGGCCACCCCTCGCTGGGTCATGGTAAAGCTCAAGGCACCATCATGGCCCAGCAGGGTAGAAGGCGGAAAGATAAAAAAAAAAAAAAAAAAAAAAAAAAAAAAAAAAAAAAAGCTAAGCTTATAATGCTTGTGTTATGGGTACCAGATATTAATACCGATATATTAATAGTTATGTGACGTTTATCACATAACTATTATGGCAAATAGTAGAAATATACTTTACGATTTGTATTTTATTTCGCACGCGGCTGTTAGTTATTTATTGTAATATTTATTTATGAACGCTATCGACACAAATGTCACACTTGTATGTGTAATAAATATCAAATATTTAACTTTAAATTCTAGCAGTTTAGTTAATATTTACATATTAATATTAAATAAATTGTAAAAATGATGTTTAGTTGTTAAATGCAAAGCTAACTATTGATATAGCACTCATATTAAATTTACCATATAGTTACATTCTCTAATCTAATAATTTACCTACTAAGTTCTAAAACTAAAAAACACGCTTGAAAATCCCGAATATTTTTACAAATTATTACATTATCCTTAAGAGGATGCCAAAATAGCTTCGTGCATTTTTCTACGTACGAAGTTTTCATTGTTTCTTTAGATTGAAAGGCTAGAGCTCTAATTTTTAAGTATATGTTTTTTCAATATATGATCTAGGATCGCATAAACTCAGAAACACGATTGAAAAAAGTTTTCTCGATAGAAAATCTTAGCGAAACAACCTCTCAAATTTTTTATTTTTTTCATTTGTCGGTCTATTATCGCGTATTAACTAATGAAATAACTTTAAAAACATAAGTAACTATTATGTATAGAAACACGTAAATCAGAATTAAAATATATTTAGTAGATTTTGAGTAAATAGGAAAAGTATCCCTAATTCTTCATTTTCTGTGCCTACTGGCTGTGTTAATGTGTACGTGTCGGTGATGATATACGATAATATTGATGTAGGCCCTTAAGCTAATTCTCACATCAATGTGGCTACTGTAAGTGGGTGCAAATCACTTTCAAAGATTCCGTTACACAAACATTGATAGATACCTACCGAACTAATAAAATCGTGTAAAAAATAATATCATCGTTGCTCTTCTGTTTACTTCTGTAGGTACCATATGGTTCCACTGGAAAACACCATAACTCGGTCTTTTTCAGGCTTTCTCTTTTTTAGGATGTTTGGAACTTATTGTAACCAAAAAGTATTTTTTTTTCGTTTTTTCATAAATTATCTCGTTATAACTTGTTGTTTGTTTTATTTATTTAACCAAAAACCAGCATTTGCCCTCTCATACAATAGGCATCGTCCCTCTTTCCTCTCGATAATTGAGAGGGATCCTTTAATAACCTTCGATTATTTATTTAAGGCTTACAGACACCTGACACTGGCACACAAAAAACAATATGAAGCCTTATTAGGGAATTTCATTTAATATATCGATGAGGAGTAAAAAACATTATAACAAAAAAACTTAACATTAATTACAGTTTGACAATACCGATATAAAATTATATAAAATTATATAAAATTATATATAATAACTAGCTGACCCGGCAAACGTTGTTATGCCATACAAAAAAAAAGTTTGAAAAATAGATGTTGGCCGATTCTCAGACCTACTGAATATGTATGTAAAATTTGAGAAGAATCGGTCAAGCCGTTTTGGAGGAGTACGGTAACTAACACTGTGACACGTGAATTTTATATATTAGATTAAGTTGACATGTAGCTGTATGAAAATTAATACTTTTAGCGCTATGCACCTACCTGTTCCGTTTTCCACACTGCCCAATGGTTGACTGGAAGAGAATGCTTTTAGCATTAAGCCCGCCATTGTACATATTTATTTTGTGCAATAGTTTAAAAATAAAATAAAAAAAATTATGACATCTATCCATCCATCAGCACATCCTCAGCCTTTCTGTATCCGCTGCTGGACATAGACCACCCAAAAAAAAAATCCACAGTTCAGCGCAAACATCCAGTGACTTCCACCCATGTATTAGGAAATCCACGATAGCTCATTTGGCTTACATTTACGGAATGGGTTGAATTACCACTAATATAAACCTTTTTAAGACGATACCAAAATAGCTTCGTGCATTTTTCTATGTACGATGTTTTCATTGTTTCTTTAGATTGAATGGCTAGAGCTCTAATTTTTAAGTATATGTTTTTTCAATATATGATCTAGGATCGCATCAACTCAGAAACGCGATTGAAAAAAGTTTTCTCGATAGAAAATCTTGGCGAAACAACCTCTCAGTTTTGTTATTTTTTTCATTTGTCGGTCTATTATCGCGTATTAACTAATGAAATAACTTTAAAAACATAAGTAACTATTATATATAGAAACACGTAAATCAGAATTAAAATATATTTAGTAGATTTTGAGTAATTAGGAAAAGTATCCCTAATTCTTCATTTTCTGTGCCTACTGGCTGTGTTAATATGTACGTGTCGGCGATGATATACGATAATATTGATGTAGGCCCTTAAGGCCTAATTATAAAGTCATTTACTTAATTCTAAAGCTAAAAAACACACTAGAAAATGCTGAATATTTTTTTAAATTATTGTATTGTCATCGGTCCTTAATATGTGTGGAAAATTTCAGTTTAATTCGTTTACTGTAGGTGGGTGTAAATCACTTTCAAAGATTCCGTTACATCGATTAATACATTGATAGATACATACCGAACTTATAAAAGTTAACACGCTTTAATAACAGGCAGATCTATTGATAAAAGAAACGAAATTACAAACTTTTGTAAAATATACATACGTATACATTTACAAAAGATTGTGTATATAGAGAAAAGGCGGTTGGGGCAAACCGATACACAATTAAAGAGAAAAACAAGAATACTTGTAAGTACTAATGCTAAGACGAATGTTGCGTAAAATCGACGTACCCCATACCACCCTCACTCACCCCACGACCGTAGGGACGACTGATTTACGATATCTAAACAACAAAGTTATCTATACTGTTTATAAATATGCAAGAATGTTTGCATTTTGAAAGAAAGAAAGAAAGTTTCAATAATGTTTTCATTTTGCAGTAAATAACTGTAATTTACCAATATAATTATCTATATTATTAGTATTATAAAGCTGAAGAGTTTGTTTGTTTGAACGCGCTAAACTCAGGAACCACTGGGCTGAGTTGAAAATTTCTTCATTGTTATATGGTTAATCTATCGAGCTTTAGTTAGGCCATATAATATCACGCTTGCGACCAATAGGAGCGAAGCATAAGTGAAAACTGTTGCAAAAACGGGAAAAACTTTCTAAACTCCACGCGTACGAAGTCGCGTGCAGCAGCTAGTACATATAATAAATAACACGAACATGTTATGAATATTAAATATATATGCAAAATTTAAATTTTAAATATAAGCGTGTTAAAAATAAATATCACTCCATATAATGTTTTTTTTTTAAATATATGTAAATTTGGAATTTTATATTTTTAATCGATAATCGAATGAAAATCGACTAAGCGCATCCCTAGATTGCTCCCACAGAATTGCGCGTTTTCTTTCTCTAATTGATAATTCTTGCGCGATCCCTCATCGGAGCTCCTACAATAATACAATTAATTCCCTTATGCCGGGACCTACTTATAAATTTCTTACGCGCAACCCTTATTAAGCAGTATACACACTGTATGAGGATCATTGGGAGGGCATTAAAAAACTAATTAGTCATTACTATTTTAAATTGTACTTTTCAATCTCTCTCTCTCTCTCTCTCTCCAGCCCATTTACGTCCCACTGTTGGGCACAGGCCTCCTCCACTTTAGGAGGGATTATGGTCTACTGTACCGCGCTGACCAGGCGTGTTGGCACAGGGTTTATTTTCGAGATTTCCGTCTCTCACAGAGGATGTTATCTGTGTGCAGTAGCACTTAGCTGACTTTTACAGCACCCTGGGGAGGAGATGGGGTGGTAACACTTGTATTCTTAATCCGTCACTACACGGAGAATATTTAAATTTTCAATCACATAAACATAATTGCTATATTTGCTTGGAGCAATACTTTACGGAATAACGAAAAGCTAAATAAAAATCTTTTAAAATTCATAAAATCAAAAGTTAGTTTAACTTTCAACTTAACTCGATACAATATCCTGTATCTTCATTCATTGCAACTAATTTTAGCAATCTACTCTGTCCACTAGTATGCACTAAAAATAGTTTATTTAGTTTGTCAGTAAGTCTTTATTAGTCTATAAAGATTTTATTCACGTTGACTTGATGAAAACACTGAGTTTTCAAACATAATGATTATAGTCCGAGTATTTTATTTTTTATTTTTATATTTGAGTGAGCCTCGTGGTTGAGTGGTTCATGTAACGGACTGCCGATCATGAGGTCGCGGGTTCAATTCCCGCTCAGGACAATTATTTGTGTGATTTTTCTAATTGTCATACAAATGTTTGTACTGCGTCTGGGTGTTTCTATGTATTATAAGTATGTATTTATTTATTATTTATTATTTCTCAAAACTCCATTTCATACTTCCAGCCGTTATGGTGGGTCTTTTACTGTTCGTGCAATTCGTTTGTGGAATTCTCTGCCACATTCAATACGAGCCAGCACATCTCTTCATATCTTCAAAAGGAGAGTTAAGAACTATTTCTTGTCATTGCTATAAGTTGATATTATATTTATGTATTGTGTATGTAGTTTATTTATAGTAACTTTATTTATTAAATATATATTTTATTAGGTAATCGTGTGTAAATATTAGTGTTTATGTATTGTTATATTAGAAATAAGTAAAATTGTAACAATTTAATTAGTAAGTATTTGCGATAACTTTGTTTTTGTTTATTGTTGTGCATTACGTGCCCATCTTCCACAAATTACGTAACAATAAGATTTGCTGGAAGAAAACTCCATAGTGAATTAAGCTCGCCTGTGTACATTAGATTTAAATTTCAAACTCTGTAAATATATTTTATATGTACAATAAAGAATAAAGAATAAAGAGTATTTACAAAACAAAAGTAGTATATGTATTCTATCCGTATTCTGGTACCCATAACACAAGCATATAAGCTTAGCTTGGGACCAGAGGACGTTGTGTGAAATTTCCATGAATATTTATTTATTTGTGCATAAATATGTATAAACTTGTTCCTATTTCCTAACTTATCGTAATGAACTAACTAAACTTCGTTAAGTCTAAGTCTCTAATTACTGAAAGGTTTTATGATATAACCTAACCTGACCTAACATGTCAAATATCGTTTATATTATACTCAAAACTACTGAAAGCCTTTGTATCAAATATAAAAAAAATACCAATTAAAATGGCAATCATTGTAACAATAACAAGCCAATGTATAAACTCCTTAAGTTGTCTATGTGTCGTGTTCACCCTTCAGACACCGGAGACTAGCAGTAATTGCTTCCCCAATCCACATCACATCTTTTGTTATCTACCACACAACAAAAACATATTTAACAACAGTAATACACGACTCAACTGATTTTCCCTACATTCCTCTAAATCAACTTATTTCAATTATACAAATAAAACAAAATATTTTATTCACTCCTTAAGTTATCAATATCAATTATCATACTCTTTGTATTCCACAAAATAATGTTATTAACATAATAATTCTATTAAATTTAATTACTTGCTACAAAAAATTACGGTCGACATTCGCATTGACCTCTGTTCAAATATATTTATCTAACGATATGAATTACTAATAATATTGAATCACTGTGATAAAACGCAATTTAAGTAATAATTCAATCAATTATTTTCACTTATCAGTTTTTGTTTATTTATAAGCATAATAATAATATTTAGATTTGAAAATACGATACAACTCTCCATGCTAATAATGTTTAAAAAAAAATCAGTTAGTACAAAAAAGGAACGACGCAAAATAAGGACCACAAAATGAAACAAAATTAAGGATTCTAAATTCAAAAATCAACTAAAACAAATTGCTGTCTATACCGATGCAAAACCAACTACTTAGTATCGATAATTTAGTAACAAATGACGTTGTTCCGCCCCCTCGTTTCCAGATGGTTTGCCGATTTGGCTCGACTCCTTACATTTAAATATGGCGGCCAATGTTCGAGTACAGATGATCATCTGTTTTTGTTGTTTTATTTTATTGATAATTGAGCAAGCAGAAACCTTGGAAATACATTAGAAGTGTTTAAATCATAAGACGACTATTTAATTCTTGTATTTTTTGTTACAGGTAAGAATGGAATTGTAAAAAATGAACTAAACGGGTATGTTTGCACTATAATTTAATAGATTCAAAGGCAAGATACAGCTATCAGTAATACCATAACAGTAATTCATCAATTCTGAGTCAAGCGATATGTCACTCCATCCATCACAACGGTGAAGATATAGAAACAATAAGTATATACATTAAAACTTCAACCCACTCGATCATTCGGAGAAATTTGTCAATATTTGAACCTAAGAGGCCATTAATACCGTTAATCTTTAAACGTCAAACGATGAAAACATCGCGTGACTATAAAAAGGCACCATTTTTAAACGACTTATCGACTGTCACTGGTTAACGATAACACATTAAAACATTGACCGTTGTAGAATAAAGAGCATTTCACATTTAAAGTGTTGCTGTAATTAATCTATTTTTTAATGTACTTCGGGTAACTAGATTGCTTTTTAGGGTTCCGTACCCAAAGGGTAAAAACGGGACCCTATTACTGAGACTTCGCTGTCCGTCCGTCCGTCCGTCCGTCCGTCCGTCCGTCCGTCTGTCACCAGGCTGTATCTCAAGAACGGTGATAGCTAGAGAGTTGAAATTTTCACAGATGATGTATTTCTATTGCCGCTATAACAACAAATACTAAAAATAAAATAAAATAAATATTTAAGGGGGGCTCCCATACAACAAACATGATTTTTAGGGTTCCGCACCCAGTATCTCAAGAACGGTGATAGCTAGACAGTTGAAATTTTCACAGATGATGTATTTCTATTGCCGCTATAACAACAAATACTAAAAATAAAATAAAATAAATATTTAAGGGGGGCTCCCATACAACAAACATGATTTTTTTACCGTTTCTTGCTCGATACTAATAATGCTGCCTTATGTTGCATAGATAATGGTACGGAACCCTTCGTGCGCGAGTCCGACTCGCACTTGACCAATTATTGTGTTAATCAGAACTACCCTTTACTGGCTGTATAGATAGTTGCCTTTGCGTATCGTTCAATTCGTTTAAAAATTTATTCCATTGTGTTATTTAACACAATTTTTAAACGAACTGCTAGTTAAAAAAAATATTGTTTTTTTTTAATATGGTAAAGAAGTTTATGCATTATTAATTAAGAACATAAATTGGCTTTGTTTAATTATGCTAGCACAATAAAACCGCTTAAACAAATTTTGATTTATGTTCTTGAATTATTGATAAAGGGTATAATATTAAAAATCAATTTATTATCAGGAAAATACAAAACCCAAATAAAGTAATTCGACGGGCTTCGTGGCGTAGTGGTTCATGTACTGGACTGCCCTTCACAAGGTCGCGGGTTCGATTCCCGCTTGGGACAATCATTTGTGTGATATTCATAAATGTCATACAAATGTTTGTACTACGTCTGGGTGTTTTCGATGTATTATAAGTATGTATTTACAAAAAGAAAAGTAGTTTATGTATTATATCCGTATTCTGGTACCTACGCATAACACAAGCATAATAAGGTTAGCTTGGGACCAGAGGACGTTGTGTGAAATGTCTATGAATATTTATTTATTATTTATTTATTTAATTGCGCAGTAAAACTACAGGGTAGCAATAAAGTCACAAAATTACGTGAAATCGATAATCTCCAGTGGAAAGAAAGAAACAAATGTAAAAACAGTGGACGGGTTATTAATTCTTTCGTATTTAATATTTTTTAACTGCGCAAATATTCAAATGGGGGTTTAACGATAATTTTTATTGACACTTTATGGTTCGGAAACTGAAAATGACTCAGATATGATTTGATGTTTGACGGTTAATGACAGCACGCGACGCCATTTTGAAAAATTGGAATGTCTAAGGAAAATACCAACCAAATACAAAAAAAAAACAAGCAAATGAAAATAGAATGAACAATTAGTAGAAAATTATTGGAAAATGCTGCATGATAAGAAAAACCAAGCATAGGCTCCTTTGCTTGCTAACTGGTTAAAGGCTGACTAAAAATAAATTAATAATGTCGTAAAACATGCGCCTAACTTTGCCAACAACTTGTGCAAAACACGTACAACCCTTTAATATTCTAAATGTACAAAGTCATCAAAAATCAATGAGCCATCTTGCGAACACCAAAAGATACGCATTAATCATCTTTCAACATGTAACGACAATGGCCAGCATCTAAACACATCTCTATGGGGGGGGGGATTAACCACCCCCACACACGTTCTGTTATTAATTAATATTATTAATGACAACGCGTAATAATGTATAATCGATATCTCGAGTTACAATTATGAGGTATTACGCCTGCGGCTTGTTACAGTTAAGTGTTCAAAAGGAGGTTCTTGGATATAATAGATCTACTAATAATCGATTAATATTTGAATTTGATTATTAAATAAAACTACTTTTTACGGATTTAGACGCATATATTTATTTTAAATTTTGGCCCGACGTTTCGGAGACTTTGCAGTCACCATGGTCACGGGTGAGACTCAGACTCAGACACAGTCTCACCCGTGACCATGGTGACTACAAAGTCTCCGAAACGTCGGGCCAAAATTTAAAACAAATATACGCGTCTAAATCCGTAAAAAGTAGTTTTATTTAAACAGATGGGTCGCGCGAGTGTTAGAAAATATTTGATTATTAAATTACATAATGTTAAATTCTATCTTTTTCTATTTCTATTTTTTTCTATTTTTTTAAAACTTTTAAAAAGTAGCCAGCTCATTCTAAATTTGAAAATGGCGCCCACGCCGTAGCTATTTGACAAGAACATGTAATCGAAATTTAAAAAAATGTAGATTAAAAAGTGCCCTACAAGTTTTTCTTATCAAAATGTTAATCAATAATTCTATTCAAAACTCGGTGCGGCAAATATGACTCCATATTTATATGATTAATTATACACATTTATTAGTACACCGGGGTTCGTAAGAAAGGGTTGGTCGCCATTAATATTTATTTCGCATACATAACTTATGCGAAGGATTGATTACTGAACGTATTCCAACCATTTTGATTGATGTATATAAAGAAAATAATTCATATTTTTATGAATAATTACATATGTAGAGTTGATTTCATACTAATGGATATAAAATATTACTTTACTTTTCGTATTTTGACCTTAATATTATCCTCGGTATTACTAATACTAACAAGTGTTACGCCATTATTACTGAATATTTATCTTTGCGTTATGGAGTTTATAGTAATATGCTTTAGCCTGGACAAAAATCTCTTTCAAATGTAATCGTTTAAAAGTAAGTAAATCGTTTCTGTCATACCTAAAGTCCATTTCTAATAAAAATTAACAGTAACCCTAACCAGGTTGACTGGTACAGAGTGCTATATTAGCGTTAAGGCCGCCTGTGTACTTTTATGCGCAAGAAGTGTTAAATGAATAAAAAATAGATTACAGTTAACAACTCTCAAGACATTAAAATCATTCTAAAAATAATAACTATGACCAATAGACACTCAAATACTAAATAAAATTAAATTTTTAATTAAAGCAAATACTATGTGTAACTAGAGGCGGCAACATTACGAACTTGGATAACAATCTCTAATTGCACACCGAAAAGCAAGAATTTAAACGCGAAAATTTAAGTGTGAAAACTACGAGGTATTCCGTGTCAAATACCATTGGGTAGGTCACGCAAACACCAAACACAATATTTCAACAAGTATATATAGACTTACTGCCAAAATTATTTGTCTTAAGGCTACCATTCACGGATGAACTGCAAACAAAGCACTTAAATTTCGTTATCTCATAACGCTTAATGCATTAAAGTATTGTCTACAATCTTTGGCGAATGGTCCTCTCATCTCTGTCTAGTTAACAGTGTTAAAAAAACGCTAAATCAGAAGGTTTTTAAATTTATAACAGTTAAATATTTTATTTTTACTTAATTTAAGGCGTTCCAGCCTATGACGTACATACAGCAGCTCGGATTTTACAATAAGAATAATACAAAAATAATAATAGACTGCATGTAATAATTTCTAAGAGTACATGCCTCATGTAGGTCTTGGTGATAGCATCGTGCTTACGTTTAGTATAATATACACCTAGAAAAACGTCTTCTTATCTCGGCATAAATTAATAGCCTGATAATCATGTCCCCAGCCCCTCACGATGGAAGACAGTGAATGGTCTACATAACCAAAAACACGTTGTCATTTTAGCCAGTTGTGTGTTTAAAGTAAAGGTTTTATCATAGTATCCAAAATATTGCATGTCATACAATCATTAAACAAAATTTAAACTTCAATACAAATACCTAAATTACTAATTATAAATCTTTGTGGATTTTTAACCCTTTTATTGGTGTACATTTCTTTTACTAGGCGCCACCCTATTTCTTACGAATGCTGTAAAAGCTGAAGGAAGGAATGACTTATCTAAGCACAAATAAAACTGAACCAGATTTTTTTTTCTATGGAGTAGACCCTTACCTTAAAATAGGATGTTTATCACTTGAAAATAGTATATTTTATAATAATTTTTAGTACATTTTGCCCACGTGTCTGTTGTACAGTGTAGGCAAGCAGCCAAACATATGAATTCCATAAACCCCATAAAATTTATAATTAGATAATATAAACATTGGCGCTAATAATTATTAATGTTACGTTTAAACTACCCACGTGAACTCCTACGTCTTAAGGCAATCGCCCTCCATAATTAAGGGTCTATAAACATATAGTTAATATTTTTACTCAAATTAGGACAACGAGAGGAGAATTCTTTTTCTATACCCGCGCCACAGACTATTTAAACCATCCTAATAAAATGACACCATGAAGCACAGAATACACGTACCTAATTTTTTTGTTATTGCAATAAAGTAAATGATTCTTGCGTGGGTATATCAATAGTAAATACAGATCTCTTAAAAAATTTTTTTTAATTTTTAATAATTTTTTTATACAGACTTCTTTTAATTTTTTTTTTGTCATCGTTGTTGTTCTTTTCAGCCTTTTAAAATTGGAATACAGTGCAATCAATACTAAATTGCATGATTTTCTAAAATTGAATTCTTAAGTTAGTGAATTGATAGAATAGCTAAATGTTTGTATTAAAGTCACTTATTGAACATAAAATTTAGAAAATAATAATTTTGACAAATTTTCTGGCCATAATCTGCAGACTTATAACAATACATACAAACAAATAGACAATATACATGTATCAATATGAACCCCTTGCAATATTTTAAACTAACCCTTCAAATCACCCCTTTGATTGTGAGTTTGCGATCAATCGATTGGTTTTAGACCAACCCTTATTATTTACTGATACTCATATTATAAGTATATACATCTCATATACATATTATGTAAGAGAAAATGTAGTAACATATATTATGGTGCATGTATGACTAAATGTATGAGTTTAAATAAAGCCAAGGATTCATCCATCCATCCATCAGCCTTTCTCCATCCACTGTTGGACATAGGCCTCACCCATAGAACGTCACAACGTGCGGTCCAGCGCTAACTGCATCTAGCGGGCCCCGGAATATTTGACGATATCGTTAGTCCACCATTTTTGGGAAAGCCCCACGCTGCGTCGTCCGGTGCGTGATCGCCACTCGAGGACCTTCCGTCCCCAACGGTCATCAGTTCTTCGAGCGATGTTGCCTGCCTATTGCCACTTCAGCGTGCTAACTCTTCGGGCTATGTCGTACACACATCCGATGTGTAGCGGTGTGCCGTCGAAGTATCTACTGAGTTAGGTAAAATTTAAGTAAATCTTTTTGTTCCATTCGGTAATCAAACCCAGGATTAAACGTAAACAATATTAAAAACAGAAACGCTTATTGCTAAATCCAAAACTCATACACTTAGATCCACTACATACAATAATTTTTGTAAAATTTGTTTCTAAAGACAATTTCCAAATTGCTAAACCAATTTAGATAATACCTCGGTGTTCGGAAGTTTATTTTTTCAATATATAATAACGTATATCGTCACGCTATTGCAGAAAGAGGTCAAGTTGTGTGTTTAGTACAATTACTTGTACTTTGGATAGGAAAAACCTTATACTGTGTAAGGGCATAGACAATTTAATTATTTATTTATGATAATATACAAGGATGTTAACTTACTCTATGATAAATATAACTATAATTGTAAAAAGTAAAATGTCTACATAAGATTAGGCTTAATGAGGCAGATTTATGACAAATAGATTTTAAAAAATTAAATTTTTCATTCATTCATCATCATTTGACATTAAATTTTATTCATAAAGCCGTTCTTAATTTGAGAAAGAAAAAATCGACTAAATTGACCAAAACTATTTTATAAGGTGTTTTGCCCATCACTATTTCCTCACTATAGACATAATGTCAGATAGAGTGGATATCGACATTTTAATCATAATTTATTGGTATGGTACCTATTCTCCATTCTAGTGACACAGTAGTTTCCGCAAACTACAAACGTCACTTTTACGAGTTATAAAACAAGTACGACTTCGTAAGTAGACGGGCTTCGTGGTGGAGTGGTTTATGTAATGGACTGCCGATCACGAGGTCTCGGGTTCGATTCCCGGTCAGGACAATCATTTGTGTGATATCCATAAATGTCATACAAACGTTTTTACTGCGTCTGGGTGTTTACTTTCTTACGATCTATTATAAGTATGTATTTACAAAAGAAAAGTAGTATATGTATTATATCCGAATTCTGGTACCCATAACACAAGCATATAAGCTTAGCTTGGGACCAGAGGACGTTGTGTGAAATGTCCGTGAAAAAAAAAAAAAGTATGTCATTGCGAAGAGGAGACCTTTTTTATTAGACTGTGAATTCTAGTAGATACACCTATTTCCTGATTATATCTTGTTGTATATAGTATCTAATATTCATACATGTAAAAAATCGATCAAGTTCCAATAATTCGTTTGGATGTCCAAAAACTCATCCCCTAATGTGTCACCCCTTACGCACACAAACACACAAAATTTCGATAGGGCTCAATCGCGCTTGATTTTTGAACCCCCATCTCAAATTTTAAGTCCCCGGAGGACCCACCCTTTTCTATCTTATATATACAAGAATTGTACATTATAGTTTGTATGTACGAATTAAAAGTACACCCTTGGGCCAATGTTATAAAGGAACTAACTAAAAGTCATACATTACTAACTAAATTATTTAAATAAATTATGGCTTTTACCTTCTGTCTATTATTCTTCTATGGCTTTCGTTTTACCCATAATTTTCCATTTATTTGTTTCTAATCATTTAAATTATAGCGGAATATATGATCACCAAGAGCGGGACTTGAACCCACGATATCATAGTAACATTGCTCTCCCATTGAGCTATCGTGATTCCTACAAATGGTAATTAATTTATCTAATATAATATTTCGGTGTACCTACAACGCATTAATCGTTTCTAATAGTCGTTTTTGCTATAATTTACTTTATTAAAAAAGTCGTAGTAGTAACTAAACTAACTAAACTAAACTTTGTGCTTAGTCTGTAAGTATAAAACCCTTTATATTGAAATATCTCATTCATTAAGAACTCGTAAGCGCCAAATATAAAAGTAATATCAAAATATCCACAAATGATTGCAATATTATCGCAAATAAAAACAAAACCAGACGACAAAAGCGTCCCTCAACCCTCAAAAACAATAAAAAACAGCACGCATACCTCAGACGGACACGCGGTACCCCTAGAATTAACCCTTTCGATATAGGAGGTGAACAACCCAGTTAAAAACGGGACTTTCTTACCCCGATGTGAGGGATAAGATTCCGCATATCATATCATATCGAAATTTAAAAAAATATCTAATCTAAGCTTTATAAATCCTGGTCGAAAAAAATCAATAACTATGAAAAAAAATTATACAAAAAATTTACTTTTTAAGCACAAGCATAGAATTTGATATTATATTTTATGTGGAAAGGTGCCTAATGCTTATTTTAATTTTATTGATTAAGAATTAAATTAATAAAAAAAATACTAATCGCTACGTCTTTTCGCTTGTCCAATGTGATATAAAATAATCGACAGTACGATACGCGTGTTACAGAATATTCATATCGAACTTAAAAAAAGGATCGTTCATTTAGAAATAATCTGGAACGCGTCCAAAATGTCCGCCAATGTTATTCATTCCAAGATCAAAGCTGATTTAATTGTTGTATATTGACAGAAGAGGTCATTATTATGAGTCTATGAATATAATAATATGTTTTAATAACAATTTTAAAAACATTCATGCTTGTAAGAATAATATTTTCTAGTCTTGAATTAATGTAATGTTTATTCTTGGTATAAATAAACAAATAGGTATCTGTGTAACGAAACTTATCTCACAATACGCTTTCTCTAATCGATACATCACTAAGAATTAATATAATTCGAGTCAGACGTCCAATCGTCTCGGTGTCGTCTATGCGACTGACACTTGACATTGACAGCTCCTTAATGATGGTTGACAGGTGGCGCCCTCCGACGGCCCTCTTGCCAATTTGCTTCAGCAATGTACTTGAACACGTCGCGATGTCAAATAGATGTGTTTAATTATATTAGACTACATGTAAAATAAAATAATAATATTGTGTTTTTACTAATTTATTCTCTAGTTTCAAGGAAATCTTCAATCATCAGCGTAATATTTTAAGGCGAAGGACACAAACCGTACAAACTCAACGCAATCAAAAACAAAACGTACATCATTAAATATCTGCGTACGATCGCTGGCACAACTGAAAAGTAAATTAATTCTGGAAGTGGAACAAAAAAAAACTGCAAAACAATAAGACTTCGAAGGAAACCGCACAATTCGACCGCCATTAATTATTCAGTGTCATCATCCGACGACGGATATCAACATTTATAATAAACTCGTATTTGCTGCTTCTACGTATATTAGATATATTAATAAGTATATAGATAATTTACTAAAAATAAAATAGTTCCAGTTTTAGTCGATTTTTATCGAGTTTACTTAAAAATTTTTAACGAATACTGTCATCGATCAGTTTTTGTAATTGCAATAAGTTTAAAAATGGAACAGTTTAAAAATCCTCCCTGTGCTTCTATTACAAATAAAATATACATACTAAGGGCTTTGCATTCATACAATGAGTACAATTTATTACAATTAATATACACACACACATAGATAAATATAAATTCGCCGTGCACACATACAAGTTATAACGAAACTCATGCATATTTATAAACTTAATGTGTATATTATTTTATATCTGTACTTGTGTGAGTAAGGAGGGTCTTAATAACAGATATTCAATCAAAATCAACCCCTTTTCCTGTCCGATATCTTTGCGCTGTGCATCTCCCCTTGCACGGTTTTTGTTTTTGGTACCTGGTATACACATTAGTGTTGCTAATCTACAATTAAAATACTTATAAGGAAATATTGAAACTCCTGAAATTATCAAATATAAAGCATTTTCCGTTACGCTTCCTAATAAAACATAACTTAACTCAAATGCATATAATAAAATACAATGTATTATTTTTTACTGCACTGTATAATTTAAGTTACCCTATTGCTTGATTAATATCTGAATCCAAAGGAATTCGGTATAACTTTTATGAATGCTTATTTGCATTTGAATGAACACCTTTAGTTACAAATTTCAAATTAACCTACAAACGATGTCCCTATAGAACCGAACATTTCGAAATATGGATTAGATTTTAAAATCATGATAAAAAAATTCAAAAGGAAATATATTAAAATCACTTCATTGCAACATAATATTAGGTACATCAATTATAGAAATATACAATTAATAACGACTCGTATAAAACAAAGGTTTGAGCAGACGCCTAAAAAACGTGGCAACATATAATGCATCAGTGAATCGTAGAATTTTAACAGTACCGTGGAACGGGGTGTATAGAATGTATAAATCTTTCGGGGTGGCCGTCTGGGCAGAACCTAGCGATGCCTGTGTCTACATATTTAAAATTATTCCCTTTGATACGAATGATAATTTGTTTCGCAAGTCTGCAGCGTTAACAGAAACACGTCTAAAACATTTCTGTTTTTCATTATAAATACAAATAATTAGTTTTCATATGATAATTTTTGATAAAAATTTTATACGATACGATACGATTTATAGTTTTCTTAAAATTATGAGTATTTAAACGTTGATATTACGATCCTGAATATTTTTTTTTTAATATTACATTACGATTACAATAATATTTTACAACTCGACTAAACTAACAAATTATGTGAAACATCTCTATTAATTTTAAAATTGGAACGACTAATGTACACAAACTATGCGTTCCATTTCTCAGAATACTCTGAATTTAAATTAAGAAATGAATGTCAAATAGTCAATAATCGAAATGTGTGTGTTTGTGGAACGTAGCCCGCACGTGACACAGGGACAGTCGGCAAACTTTTTCCCGAAGCATCGCAACGAGTTGTGTATGAAAGTTGTTGGGGGCTTTGTTTCGCGCAATCATACGTTACGTCGTTGTAAGGATGCGATGCGCACAGCGATCTCTACTCATCCTTTTGCCAACAGTACTTTGATTTCCGAAGCGCTTTGATTCAAACTTTTAAGCATCCCGTGTTTTGACGTCGAATATTGCATTTCCGTGTATGTTTAATTTGATATTTGTTTGAAACTACACGGCCCGTATATCATTCTGTATTTGAATTTCAAAACTTCAAACGGCGATTCCAATGAACGTTATTTAAAATATTCCGCCGCGGCGCGATCGGGCCAATAACACTCAGTTTCTAGTTATTCTCATTGTATACAATCTCACCCCACCGACCGCGACCCTCCGAGAAAAAATAATAAATTATTTTAGTTAGTATGCAAATAAGCACGGACCGATATTTTAACTTACACCCCATTGAAATAGCACACTTTTTTTAGAATATCTGTTGTTTATGGTACGGAAGAATGTATTTGTTTTTAACGTTTAAATCTGACATCTTACGGTAGAGCTTGGAACTAACGAAGTGATTTGAATTCAATTTTGGAATAGTAATTTTAAATTAGATTGTGAGTATGTTCTTCATGGAGGCTGCTTGACATCGCCCCTTCAACATTAATCTAGATCTTAACGCGACTGCACTTGTGTGTGTAAGAGACAGCCCACTGATATTTAATTCGAAGGGTAGAATTTCTCATCGATTTTAATTTTATGCGCGCATCTCGATGTGTATTATTTGTTTTTTATGTAAATATTTCACGATCTCTTATTCAGACGAGTGGCGTCCATTTTGCGGATTTTTTTCCCTTTTCATATATTTAGACTTTGGTATATTTTAATAATGGAATTGAGTTTGCATATTGGCATAAGTTATTTAGAAATTTTAATTCATTGTTTTTATTCAAATCGTTGTACGAATTACTAGCTATTATACAGACGGATAACACCTACTTAGAAATAAACAAAATAATATAATTATACAATATTATGTTAGAACTCTCTTTAACCGTTTTAAAATTAATTAAAGCAAAAATTAATTAGGTATATTTACATTAATTGAGACTCAACAAACTGTTTACATTTTAATTACAAATGTTTTCAGCTTTCTTGTATCAAAAATTATAAAATATTTCAACAAACAAACTTGCCGGGTCAATATTTCTATGTAAAACATAATAGAGATATGATAGACGTAGTCTTAAAATCTAATTAAGAGGTCAATGGTGTAATTACGGCACACACTTAAACATTTTCACCGACACATAGATACCTGTCGATATATCAGACCCACCCCTATAAACCCACAAAATTAATATAGCCGAGAGCTACGTCAAAAATCATTATATTTTATGAGCGGCCAAAATAAATGACGCTTATACGGTACTGGTAGAAAGTTTATATTCAAATTTCAGTCAGTCCGTCGGTCCGGCATCTCCAAGGATCAATTTACATATTTTCACAGGTTTCCACGATTACATTTAATGTTAGATATGTATGCGGAACTGTGGATGTTAAAGATACTTTACTCTTTGCATCTCACGTGTTAAATACTTGCTGGCTGTATGAACAATTTCCATAAGCCGATCCTAATTAAAAAAAAAGTCATTTAAAATTTCAGTTTTGTTCTTTATTATTTAAAACAATAAAGATTTATTTAAACAAAAGTTTGATAACAAATGAGAAATGTTTTATAAATTTTTAAAAAATATTTATTTTTAACCTACGAGTACATACTTGATACGTTATATAAATATTAAAATTAACGCTATATTACGCTAGTTTTTAACTAAATACATGCGAAATGTTAATATTTACTACTAAATTGTACTAATGTAACACATTCTTTATTTAAACTTTCTACCAATTACATAGTAGATTAATTTATCTGTGTTTTTTTTTTCAAACCAAAACGATATAATGTTTGTACCATAGACAAAAATATACACAAACGTAATAATGAATTTTCTTTGTCGAACTTAACAAGTTTTCTAATTACACGTGTGTTTTATACAGTGTAAATTCCAATTAATTCTCGCGAATACTAAATAATTAAAACAAAGGTTAAACATGTGTACCAGAGGATCTATGGTATACACAAATTAATTCTTAAGATGGTGAATGTCAAAAATAAGTTGCCGTATACTGTATTCAATTAAAATAATGATGTGTTTGTGTGTTTGTTACGCAAATAACGATGTCGGTTTGTTTGCACGCTTGCTTATTCTTTGAGAAGAGGTATAACGTAAAGAAAACAATGTGAAAACAATTTATTTGTTATTGTTTCATTAACTTAAGATGTGGGATATGTATTTCTTTTTGACAGCCCTTGTACCCATAGCTTACTTTGTAAACGGGACTCTAGTTTGTAAAGAAAGTAATTAACCTGTCAAAAGTATAGAAAATATTTAAAGATTCATATCCCATCTTGTATAATGTTTTACAATAATCATAGGTACTTACACTATCATAGTATTTGATTACATGTACTTAGGTACTTTAATCAAAAGACAGATTCTATTTTAGCAATGTAATATACCAGTATATATGTTATATACGATATCACAGAATCAAACATACTACGAATTCTAACGAATTTAGGAAGACATAATAAACCATATTTTCAATTCCATTAATCAGACAACAAAGCTACATAAACTGAAACGTCCGAATCAATTCGTAGACGAGAAATTAAAAGCATTAATAATACAAAATTTGATTATCCCATAAAAGATTTGGTCCATAAAACTCATAGTTGGTATAGTGTGCAGTTGCCGAATGTACGAATTAGAACCCTTTTGATCGTGCCACCCTGCCACGGGCGGGCGTCGCCCCGCGCTCGCCTGCCATTCATTTTCATAATAAAATCGTAACAAACGGGCCAGGTAACAAAATATGGAGAGAGATCCCAAATTTATGTGAACGCAATCATATTATTTATGTCGAAACTTGAGATTTCGCTACAGATATTGTTCAAAGCGCACACATTTGTTATAGAAAATGATGAACGATATATTTTAATAACATAAGCACTGACTGTTTTATCTGAAAATTTACAAAAAGAAATTGCTAAAATCAATAATGCTTGATTTATCTATTAGATAAACGATAATAGATATTGACTTCTCAATTCGCGCAAATAAATGTTATGTAATTGATATTAATAATAAGTAACAGTTTCTTGAATCATATAACAATAATCCATCCATATCCTTACCTCCGCATCTGTAGGAAGGGCCCAATCAATCTGTCTGTACGAGATACAGCCTCTAAAATCTAACTATTGTTCACGAATAGGGAAATTTCCATTTGGATTTATTCATTTGTCTAACTATTGTCGGCCCTCCATTTTGTATTTGTTAAAATAATTGCTTAACCACCAACATTTCGATATTCTAAATTTGAATTCGTGAAGTTTCGTATTAGATAAACCATAGACTGTAAACGTTAATTTGTTTTAGTTTTCGATTCGTTTCTTGAATTAATTCATTTTATTCGCAATTATAATTAATTACTGAAGCGTAAAATCGATGTTTAAATTAATAATACTTAAATCCTAAGCCTCAATAAACGTTCCATTTCACATCGAAAACCGAAAAGCGGCTGTATAATAAATTTAACGACAAATTCCGATAAGAATCGGCGACGTACAGACGCAATTTTCATAGATATAGCTCAATTAACAATTGGTTTCAATCGCGAAGACATTTCGTATAATAAAGTGTCCCCCCATGCGCGGGGGTGGGTGCCTTCAGGCAATCTTATTTCTGTTTGTAATATTGCGGTGTCAATTTCGCATATTGAAGTGTGAGCACGAATATGGAACGCCATTGTTTGAATCTATATTGTCTATGAACTTTCTTGTCTTTGATTTGCTAAATTGCATCCTTAGATACCGGTAAAACTGGAGTGGAAAGACAAATTTATAAAATGTTATTCCATTTTTAAAAAGTGTTAATTGTTTTGTTATTAATATTGACGTTTTGGTATGAAAACAAACGTGCCTCGATTAGTCAAACAAAGCTCGTACAAACAATATCCGCTTGTTACATTCAAACACAAACAATCAATTAATAAAATCACAAACATGTAAACAAAACATCAATAATCAACTGTTGCAAAAGAAATTAAATTAAACCATTGTGTGCGAAAGAATTACACACAACATTCAATTGTGGTTCTATCAACGATATTTGTAATAAAAAAAACCCACCCCACGGACCACATTAATACTAATCTATCAATAGCTCTCAATACAGAGGCGTGAGTGATCAATAAATGATAATAAAAAATACCCCAATTTTTTATTTCCCCCTCTATTACTATTTTATCGATGATTCCTATCATCTGTTTTGATTGGACCCTCTACAATATTGTCTATTGAATTATCGAGTATCGTATTTTAATTCCTCGAATATGATTTAGTCTGATTCGGTTTAATTTATTCCGATTGAATATTTCGATTCGGGTAATTGTTTATGGTTATAGCTTAATTTCAATAATATTGTGTGTGATCAATTGTGTTTTAAATGTCACAATATTGTTTTACTTACGTATTACTTAACAAGATTTATTGCCTATGTCACATGAGAATTCTGATAGCTTTTTCTTTATACAATTCTGATCAAGTGATAAATAAAGATCACAAAGTTAACCCACATTATGTTGGCACTACGTCTTAATTGTTGTTTCATCGATCGTTCATATCGACGTAAACTTCAAAACGTTGAACAAATATCTAATCTTGTTGAAACTTGGTACATTTTAAACTCCATTACTTATCACTCGCGTCTCAATCCTGTACTTAATTACACTTGGCAAATACAATGACATCACATCGATAGCTACAATAGATAGATAGGTGGGTAAGATGGGGGAGGTTGGGAAGATAGAAATCGTATGTTTTCGGATTAATTCGTTCGTAAAATCGTCTCGTCCCGATAAGAATGGTAACTGTTCTGTACTAATTGAATCTACAATTGCGTCGGCATGTCTGATTTCATTAGATGCTGTTGTATGTAAGGGTGCAAGTATCGTAAATGATGGAATGCCCTTCAAACTTACACAGTCGAAATTTTTGGTAATATTGGTTCGGTTTAAAGAGGCTTCAATATTTTTTTCTATTTTTCGACAAAGTTCGCTGGGCCGCATCCAATAAGCATGTGTAACTTTATAGGAACACTTATTTTCAACGTTATTAAAATGTATGTGTATGTGAGTTTCGATCGATCACACATAGGGGAATATTGCGTATGTAATATAGAATATGCGGGAAGAAAATTGAGTCAAAATCGAAACCCTTTCTTAACTTTATGAATACATCACCCACATAACTCAGTTTCTCTTCAAAATATACGAAATCTCAAAAGTTTTCTGTACACAGAACGTCTTATTGAATACTCCGATTCAATTCAAAACAACAGAACGGTACTAGAAGCGTGAATTGTTTCAGAATAATGGTATTTATATGCTACATTGGTTTCAAGGGAAATCACTCTTCGCAATAGTCCATAACGTCTGGTTGTGTTGGCGAAGAATAGCGCTACACAAGGCATCTCCCTTTACTGCGTTGTACGTGAAAATGTGAAGCTTCAATTCGATATTACTTAAACTCGTATTGAAATTGGGGGATGGGGAAGATTTGGAATATTAAACATTCACGTTTATTAGTTTGTCCTCAACGTATTTGGTAGTCTAAACGGGGGTAGTTTTCGATGAGAAACTTGGAAAGTGTGTTAACGAGTTCACCCTTAGCGAGTGTAGTCGATTTTCCTAATGGGTATTACATTTTAGTCGATTGTGTCAGTTTTGAACTAACTTTTGATGTAAGTTTTCAAAGTAGTAGTGATGGCTCGCTGCACTAATGGCTTTGATATTCCAGTATTGAGATATAACCACATATTGATTTGTGAAAATTACTTCAAAAGAAGCAATTAAAAGCTATTCCATTAACCATGCAAAATTTTAATAAACTAGGTAGCCAAATATTTTCTTTGTTTTTCTAGAGTCTATAATTCAGTGTAAACGTGATTAGTAAAATATAAGCTTTAACACCTCCAGTTGTTCTTATAGTATGTTCAAACATCAAAATACTTCAACAGTCTTTCGCAGATATTCTTCAGTCATGTTTTTACATTCCGCAACATAAAACGAAAATTTCAAATTTCAGAAACTAAAAAGAGGCTTCTTTCGAAGTTTTAGTAAAATATTACAAAAATCGTTTTCAAAAGTACTTCCACCATAATCGTTCATGTTTATATCCATTAAAATAAATCAAATATTCAATATCACTGTCCAAAGCTACGATACTGAAGCGCGCTCTTAATCGATGGTTCTTGAAAAAAAAACGTCAAAAGAAAATTGGTATCGTATGATCTCGGCTGCACAGATAGCTAAAGAGCCTCACAAAGGCAGCTATCGGAAGGAAAACGAAAGGGTAATGCGGGCATAAGATGCGCATCGGCACACACGGCCTAATCACGACACCCCTAACACCCACCGCCCAACTTTTGCATATTGCCCAAATTGCCCCAACCACCCCCGATTCGCCGCTAAGCGTACATTTTTGCTGGCCGGATAACTCTTTGACATACTGTTTTTATTGAAAATTTTACACAATATCCAACCTTATTACAAAATAATAGAAAACACTGGTTAACAAATAGACTGTATTTGTATTTTGTTTGAAGTATAAGGGTGTCATGACGTTTGAGGGATGTTTCGACTCAGAGGACTTCTTAATTGTGAGCATGCAGTTTTGCTATTGATTTTTTAATGTGTCTCTATGTGTAGGATGGGGATTGCGTGCTGTTGTGTTATAACTAGAATCTTGTTATTATCTGTGGATATATAATTATTTTGGCGTGCTTCGTTTATACCTTGGTTTAAAATCTTGGCTGTTCTCTCTCTATGGTGAATTTTATCAATTTTGGTGGCGTAATTATGACAAAAATTTTTATAGTATACTATCTAAACCTAAACTTGATAAAATCTTGTGGCCCGGCAAGTTGAGGGCGGCTAGTGCTTTGACAACGTACTAGCCGTCCTCACGTCTGGACTACACATTCACATAACATCAGGTGGAGTGTAGTCATTTGGCAGACCAAGCTATAAAAAAAATCGAAATTATGCAATCAGTGACTAATCAATGTGACAACATTGTAATAGCAGACTTGGGCTCCTGACTGTATAGAATTCTTAGAAAAAAATAATCGTAGTGAATTTTCATTATTGGGAAATAATGAAAAATCACTACGACTATTTTTGTCTCATTTTCCGGATGGCCAGTTTACTATAGACAATGTAGTCAAACTACTCATTAAAAATAATAAGTGAACCTACCTAGTTAATAAAATATTTAAAGTATTTAATTATGGCGCAAATAGTACTAAAGACGCCGCTTCACAAACCTGTCTATAATCGTACGAACTATAGAGCATTAAGCAAAGTTACGAAGAATTCAAAAAAAGAATTTTATTATTTTTAAATCTGTATTGCCAATCATTTAAACATAAACATTTATTGTAGTGGTACTTTTTTGTTTTTAGTTTTTTAGGGTTCCGTACCCAAAGGGTAAAAACGGGACCCTATTACTGAGACTTCGCTGTCCGTCCGTCCGTCCGTCCGTCCGTCCGTCCGTCCGTCCGTCCGTCCGTCCGTCCGTCCGTCCGTCCGTCTGTCACCAGGCTGTATCTCAAGAACGGTGATAGCTAGAGAGTTGAAATTTTCACAGATGATGTATTTCTATTGCCGCTATAACAACAAATACTAAAAATAAAATAAAATAAATATTTAAGGGGGGCTCCCATACAACAAACATGATTTTACGAGTTCCGTACCCAGTATCTCAAGAACGGTGATAGCTAGACAGTTGAAATTTTCACAGATGATGTATTTCTATTGCCGCTATAACAACAAATACTAAAAATAAAATAAAATAAATATTTAAGGGGGGCTCCCATACAACAAACATGATTTTTTTACCGTTTCTTGCTCGATACTAATAACGTTGCCTTATGTTGTATAGATAATGGTACGGAACCCTTCGTGCGCGAGTCCGACTCGCACTTGACCAATTATTTTATATTAATTAAACCTTTTGTCTACTATCGACTAGACTAATTATAATCGATAATTGTATTTGTAACTATATCATTATTTTTATACATATAAATACATAACATAAAATAAAGGTATGCAATATTTTTTAATCGACTTCGTAAGGAGATCGTAAGTCAGTCTTTTTTTTTTTTTTTTTTTTTTATCTCTCTCTGCCCTACCGGGCCATGGTGGTGCCTTGAGCCTTACCACGACCCGGCAAGGGTGGCCCCCTTTCTTCACGGGGGGCTCAACGCGACGGGGGGATCGCTAGGTCCCCCGTCACTCAAATGTGGCCCTCCTGCCACGACCGGTGCGGCGGGTCTCTGAACTGCGACCCGCTGTGCATGACCACCTCGTCGGGGGGGGCGGCCGGCCACCGCGCGCCGACGACCCCTACCCGGGGCCCTGCGGGGTGGCAAAGTGCCACCAGAGCGTTCGCGCTCTCGCAGGGCCTCCCTCTTTGCCGCCATCACCTCCCGAGCAAAGGAAGCGACGGCGGCCCAACACTGTTCGCTCTCGGCCATGGATGAAACAACGACCGAGAGCGACAAGTCCTGGCCCAGCACGCTGACGAGTTCAGCGCGCTGGGCGTCCCAGGCCGTGCACACGGCGAGGGTGTGTTCCGCCGTATCCACGGCCCCACTTCTGCAATTTCGGCAAACGGGATCCGACTCGATACCTACCACCTCCCACAGGTACTTGGCAAAACAGCCGTGACCTGTGAGGAGCTGGGTGAGGTGATACGTCGGATCCCGGTGCCTCGCCTCGACCCAGTCTCTTAGGACTGGGTGGACTGCCTCAGCGAGCCGTCTGCTCGCGGAGGGGTCCGCCAATCTCTCGGCCCATCGCCGGAAGAGATCGTCTCGCAATTCGCTCCTCCAGCGAACGATCTCTTCCGCGAGAGGCTCTATTCCTGACTGCCGCATCAGGGCCCTCCTGTGATCGTAAGTCAGTCTGCCATTTATTAAGCAGTTAAGAATGGCCATGTTAATAATAAAAATACATATATTAAAAAGAAATTCAAAACATGATTTTATTTAAAATAAAGTACCTCACAGTGCAGCATTTTTAATTATAGTAACACCAAGTTATTTCTAGTGTCCTTACTGCATAGTTACTCTATGACATTAATCTCTATCTTGTTAAATTATAATAATTACATGTACGTTAAATAACAACGTTTCATTACACACGACTACTTTAAGTCGCATTAAATGGAATTAATTTCTAGAAATTGCTAACCCACTTTTTAAAAAACTTAAGGTACTTGTAATTAGTGTCAATTTTATTTATAATTACAAGAACATCGCCGACAGATGGCGGTATTTGTATAAAAACATGTCCTCCGCATAAACTATGCGATATTATACATAATTCTTGCAATATTAGACTTTAAACTACATTCCTGTTTAGGTATGTTGATTTTAAATCATTGTAATTATGCTATTTTGTAAGTGGTTTTGATCTAATTTGTAGCTATAACATAAAATAAAAGTAAAAACTACCACGGTGAAAAAGAGTGCTTACATAAAACGAACGCTCATCCTAGCGCCATCTATTTTTTAAATAATGTTTAATGTAAGACATTATAACTCACGCAATAACAACAAAAATATAAGTGTAATAATATAATCTGACTGAAAAACTATCAATACACCTTTTAATTTTTTTTTTACCTTCGTTAGTAATAATAATAAGTTACACACGTAATCTTTTAACGTAATATCCACGTCCTTCTAATCTTAGATTGATCTGAAATTTTGCACACGTTATAATCATTGATGACAATGATTTAAAGGAAAAAAATAACAGAGAATCTCATAGTCATCATAATTCTCCTGTTCTTATCTCTTTTAGGGCTCATTTGGGGCAATATGTCTACATGTTACAGCGGGTTTTGGATAACTTTTACGACCGGTCGCTTGCTTGACAATTTCAACGTCAACCATAGATAATTTTAGATACATTTGCTATATCATACAGAAACACCACAATTAGCTATCAATAATGTTTAAAATCGTGTATACAATTTTACATTAACAAGTGGTACCAATATTTGACGGGCTTCGTGGTGTTGTGGTTTATATTGCGGACTGCCGATCACGAGGTCGCGGGTTCGATTCCCGCCTCGGACAATCATTTGTGTGATGTTTATAAATGTCATACAAATGTTTGTCCTGCGTCTAGGTGTTTCTATGTATTTACAAAAGAAAAGTAGTTTATGTATTCTATCCGTATTCTGGTACCCATAACACAAGCATAGTAGGCTTAGCTTGGGACCAGAGGACGTTGTGTAAAATGTCTGTGAATATTTATTTATTTATTTATAAAAAATATATATATATATATAAAAAATATGAAGGTACAATTACATGCATTAGTACTAACAATAGTAACGATCGCGGTGTATGTTGTCTGTCCTTGCTACAATCATGTAGGTGACGGTCTTAACAACAAATAGTACTACATATTTCATTCTTATAGCTATTAAGTACTATTTATATTCTTCAAGTTTAAGTCTTTAACAAGCCTCGCGATCACGAGGTCGCGGGTTCGATTCCCGCTTGGGACAATCATTTGTGTGATATCCTAAATGTCATACAAATGTCTGTACTGCGTCTGGGTGTTTACTATGTATTATAAGTACATATGTATTTACAAAATAAAAGTAGTATATGTAGTATATCGGTATTCTGGTACCCATAACACAAGCATATAAGCTTAGCTTGGGACCAGAGGACGTTGTGTGAAATGTCCATGAATATTTATTTATTTATTATACATTTTTATAAATTTTCTCGTATATTAAGGGCACCACAAACGGCATATTACGATATATAAATATAGCGAGAAAGAGACAGATGTATAGTTATGACGTCACCGACAGATATATCTGTCAGTTTCTCGCTGTATTACTATGCCGTTTGTGGCGTCCTTTACATTAGTAAGAAATATAGAAAACATCACAGCGATTTCATTAAAAATAATCAGGCCCTGTATAAATGAGACTTAATATAAGCACATTGCGAAAATTAACAATATATTTTAGAGCAAAACAATATATCGTTCGCTATTCTCTTTATCTTGTCATATTATTTGCTTACGAAGCTTGCATACGGGTTCACATTGATGTAGAGTACTACTGGAATGTGTTTGAGCGTAGTCTTAAGCTATTTTGGAGTTAACACTAGCCCAAAATGTAAAATTTACCAAATTTATTGCAAAATATAATAATAAATATTCAGGGACATTTTACACAACGTCCTCTGCTCCCAAGCTAAGCTTATAAAAATTATTGGGTATAACAAAGTGCCTTTGTAGATAACGCACTTTTTATATAAAATAAAACAATATTTAGTTTAATTTAACAGTATTTAGTTTATGAAATATGTATTTAGTCAAAAACTTAAGGCGCTCTGATTTATTTGTTGCAATAAAAAATTGTTAATATAAAACGAATTAAATTTTGTATTTTATAAGCCATATACTATTTCAGTTTAGGTTTATAATTCACAAATTATATCGCGAACGTTACTTTTGCAATGTATAACAAAATAAAATATATATATCTATAGTAACTCTAGTTTGTAAAATAAAAATTGTACAATTGTTTGTTTTCCCAAATAAAGTAAAATAAAATAAAATTACAACAGTTAAAAATAAATCTACTAGTTAACACTGACAATTTTATTTTATCTGCAATTATAGCTATTGCCTTACTCCTCAGCTTTTAAATTCTTACAATAGTTTAACGGTCTTATTCATAATGACTTATAGGAGGTTTAAACGGAGATTTTATCGGAGAGATAATCAACGTTTTAGCGTAAAAAGACTATTATGAATAATAAGTTTTCACAATTTTTGCGAACTTTTAAACCTCCGATAAGTCATTATAAACAAGAGCATAAGTATATCTAGTAAGACTACATCTTCGCCCGGCCCCCCTTCTTCCATTCTATTTGCGCAACTCCTTAATGCTTTATTTCGTTTGTGTGCTTAGTCTAATTAGAAAACTCCCAGTGTACTAATGGCTAATATCGAATTTTACAGCTTTTTGTTTTTATATCTCTTCCTATTATCTAATTATGTTATTTAATCAATCCATACAATTATTCAGTTTAAGAGTAAATGAGATAACAATTTGTAAGTACAGACGGACAAAGAAGTCCTGTAGTGTAGGTACTTTGTCGTTTTTCATGACTGGCTGTATAACGAAAAACAACAGTGCCTCCTATAAATAGAAAAACAAGGCATTTTTTTTGCTTTTGATCCCGTGGCATATCTTTATCTTCTTAAAGTTCATATGTTAGTAAATTATTCTGCCAGAAATCAAAAGTGAAATAGAGATCTATTAACGCCGAATCTATAAAATATAGTGGTAGAAATTGGTTGCCTAAAATATTAGCAATTTGAAAAAATTTCGTATTGTATCCGAAATTCAAGATTAATTTGAATTTAGAACGTAATTGACATATTGAATGAATACAGAAGCGTAGTGACAGTGACAATTCCGTCAATCTCCGGCGTGTTCCGGCTCCGAACGTGTTCCGATTAACTGAGACGTGTTTGAAACATGGCGCGAGAAAGGAACACATCGGTACACAGTTCAATTCATTCTTCTCGTCAAACAAATTGTACAGTGAATTTTGACGAAATTAACTAATTTCATATCAAAAACTTCCCCTTTCATACCAACAAATAAAAATACAAGTTTAAATAATGCCTTACCTCCTGTACATGTTTTGTGGCTCTACCCAGGATTTTTATAACACTAAGTTATCTAAATAGCAATAACTCATTGTGATTAAGCACTATATAGCATGAAACAAAATAACATTGCTTTGAATTTGAAAAATAAATGTGATAACCCGATGCGATAGGTAACTATAAATTAAAATAATTATCGCACTTTTCGGGGCCATAATGCAAGGCCGCCATGAGACAGCACATACCCGCTACGCTCGGCAGATGGCGTGAGAGAGCTACCGAGTTCCTTACTGATAACGATAATTTCAAACTGGAAAAAAACCAGATACAAACTCATTTACTTAAAAAAAATAAACAGATTAAACGAAAATTTACACGCCAAATCCTTACCACGCTAACATAAACCGTTTTAATTGCACTACCAAACTATATTTTATTCACAGTATGCATTTTTCCAACCACCCCAATGGAAGGCCGTTACTCAAAATTATCTAGACTAGATATCGCACACCCCGTGTGATCTACTGCCTCTACCACGGAAGAAACATGTTACACTTGATATTTTTCTTTTAAATCCTCAATGACGTTTGTATGTAATTGGCGGGTATTTTCTTTCAGTTGGTAGCATGCAATCTTCTTAATTTAAATGTGGTAAAATTTTAATATTGATTTATACTCTGCGTTTAATGCGTTTATACTAATGCAGTTTTAAGTACCAATTATTTAGTCGTATGATTAAAAAGACTAAAAATACATAGATACCTATTTCAATAAAATAATTACCGTTATTCGTTTTCAATAAACTGAAAGTTAATATACAAACTTCAGTACGTATATAGGACCGTAGCCACAACAATTCGTGTTCAATAACTTCCTTCCGAGCCTAACTTATCATCGAAATCAAAACAGAGACACCCCAATAACGCAAAGTCGGCACCGCAACAGGCAAAACTTAGTTTTCCATTTGGTTTTATAACTGGAAACGATAGACAGGCAATAAATGAGCTCCTGCAACTTATAATTGCTTCATTTCGTTGTCGACGAGAACTATGCAGCTTGCATTCGGCATATCCATGGCGTGTTACTGAACGATAATTGGATTTGTCAATAAAAATATAATTGGAATCACACTAAACATGCTTGCCAATTTCTGAACTTTAACTATGTGCAAACACTAATGTATAGTCGGAGCTAATAAAACACTATTGGTTTATTATAAATTAATTTGTTTGTTACATGAAAATTACAAATTAATTATATGGTAATTATATTTTATAGTTATTGGTAGCCGCTGAAAGCTTAATGGTATTTGGTTGTCGCTTATAACATTTAATTATATAAGTAGCCTCGAATATTTTTCAATTCAATTCAATTCGAATATTCGAATATTTTTGATTGGCCAATCCACCCTCATAACTTAAAGCAAAGCAAATTCTATTAAATTTGATAACCAGGTTGGTAGTCATTGCTGTCTTTGTGTAACTTTAATAAACTCTTCTTCAACATATGGAAACATTAATCAGCTTCATATATTAGCATTCTAAAACTGAACCACTAAAGTATACAAAGGGTTCAATGAAAATAAAAGTTAAAAAATGTAAGCAACTGTCAGTCACAAATCTCGAGTACGCTACAAATATACTTCATTCTATTACTAATCACGTCTGTTACACGGATCATTTAAAACTATCCTCTATTTAATACTGACAGAATCTCCGCACACAAAGTTACCAAATATGAACTGACAGCATCGAAAAAGTAATAATCGAAATGATCACGATTCATCGCTGTGTTTATCCGAATGCCACCGACGTATCATGTCAAAAGTGCATAGACAAGTTTCACGGCAGTATATATACTGTTAATATTATACTCAAAAAACTAAACAAACAAGCCAAACTAAACTTTATCCCTAACACAATAATAGAAAAAGTATTTATTCACAAGCCCTTTAGGCTACACTTTATAATTTTTACCATTTTCACGCTACACGTTCAATACGACACGTGATTGATGAACTCGACGGTCATTGTCAATCAAATTGTTATTTTAAAAGCATTTGCACAAATGTGAATATTTATGAATTACAAATATTTGCGTACACAATCTGTGGAAATGATAATTTTTATCGGACTGTTTTAATTTTGATAGTTGATATGACAGTTGAAGAGCACGTAATAAACGAGTAGGTAATATGAATCTTTTTGAAACTCGCTTCCAACTGTTCAATCATTTTCGTCGTTTATCATTTTTTTCCCGAACGATACAAAACTCGTCGCGTCAAACTAGACAGACTATACTCGTAGATGATGTAAAAAGAAAAACTGCCGCCCTGCCGTAGAAGCTCTCCGTACGTCTTTTTGTTCGTACAGTTGGTATTGCTTTCACGTTTGGATTCCAAATTTGAATTTTCCCGCTTAAACGTCGGCCTAATAAATGTTTCTCGACGATTTTGATCTGGTCACCATGGCTATTGTAATTATTAACAGGATAGAATTAACGATACTGATATTTGGATGCTGAATGTGAATATTTAAACAGTATTTGGTTTATAAAATAATTGGCATTGAGCTAGTGCAGCTAAATGAAAACTTCATGTTTTATACGCCTTACTTATTGTAAACCGGATATGTATATAAAATTTAACAATCATTTCATATTATTTATTACTATAGAAACACTCAAAATTATAAATTAAAATATACTCGTCTAGTTGCTATTAATATGTGAAGTTGCTATGTGAAATTTAATTTTTAATAAATGTGCCTACATTTTAAATCTCCTATTGTGTTTATGAATACATAAATCTTCTAGAAAATTATCTTTTGTCTACATAACGGTTCTATGAAATTTCACTGGTCTCTAATTACTAATAAAATAACTAGTGGTAAATATTATATTTATATTAAAGCATTTTTATAGAAGTAGAAACTGTACTAGATAATAATATTTGCGCTATTTACTTAGATATTATTATATTTTGATAGATCAATTTTAGATATTTTAAATATTTTTTCAATTCATTAGCAGGATTAGGAAGAGCTTCGGAACGGTATTCCAAGGTCGTGGGTTCAAGTCCCGCTTGCGGCAATCACTTTTTCCGCCATAATTTAATTTATTAAGTAAAGCATAGCATGTCAATTGCAAAATCAATAAATTACTTTATATCTAGATCGAGTTCAAAACTATTTAGAAACGATATTAAATAAAGAATGCTGCTTTCTATAAAGAAACGATAAATGGGACGTAATCAAGATTTCTCCAAATCCTTGTCGCCCTTATATTGTTTGACCACTCTGACAGACTGCCAACCTGAACTCTTTCGCATGTCGAAATATCGTATTAGATTTTTATATATATTCAGTATATACATATATATATTCAGTGGTCTCTCATCATTTCTTTTGTGATTGAGCACTACATTGACGTGAACTATGAATTGAGTCCATTCTTCGAATTTTAAAAATTGACGTGCGTACTGGCCATATTTATTTAAAATAAACGAAGAAATAGGCACTGGCCAGGAATGTTTTATTCTTAATTCATCAATTTTCAAAATAAGAACATTATTTTTTCTTTAGTTGCGGCTGTAAATTATTATTCATAGTTTAACACGAATGTACAATCAAGTACAAAAATACGTGTAGAAATAGAATCAAGCATGTCTGATAAGACGGGTCGAGTGAATTTATGGCGAGCGACGCGTCATTTGCATCGGAAGGAACACAACTAAGAATGTGATGCACGCAGCTTGAACATGTGCCTACAGTTTAAAGTGAACTAGTTGTCTATTAGTTTAAAACACAAAATAATATGGTTTTTTTTTATCACAAGAATATTACCATTTTCCATATTGCCTTCACTTTATTAAACTTTACATAAAAAAGAGATGCACAAGTTATGACTTTTTTATAATTTTAAAATTCATTCTAAGTTAAAATTCATAAAAATGCCTTCTAATCCACTAAATAAACATGTAATGCGCTACATTCTAAAAGTTTGCAACTAAGAGTAAAGCTGCTAACGCGTGTAAATCTCATCAAATTGTCGAAAAGGTCCTTTTTTAAATGGTCCACACAAGAGAGTTATCCGACTTAATCGACGTCACAGTAGGGTGATCACAGACCCTGTTGGCTACGTTGTAATTATACTAAAAATGTGGTAGACTTCAATAAAAAGCTGAAACTGTGACGGGCGGCGGTCGAAAACATAATTGTCCATAGTAATGATTGTAGGTAATTGTGCGAGGGTTGCCCTTAACCCTTCGCTGAAGGAAAAGCCCTTGGATGCTGTGTAATCTGTAGGTGAGAGCGATTAAACTAAATTCTATTAAATTAGAAATTAAATTTTTACATAAATCTGTCGCATTGCAAAATTAACAATAGGTTTTGTTAATAGAGGTGTTAATTGTAGAAATTAATGTTTCATATTCCAAAAATAAGGTAAAAATTTGTTTTTCTGTACTAACAAACGCCATTTCAAAACAAATGTACAGTGTACCCTCATTCCGCTACTGCTTTTAAGTTGCATCTAATTTAATAGCGGTCACGAGGTCCGAATTAAGACAATAATTGCTCGCGGTCCTGTCCGGACAAATTTTCGTTTCGGCTAATACTTTTTATAGTCAACTGTACTATTCAGAATGGCGGGACCTGTGTTTACATAGCTTTAATGGCCATGTGAAGGATCGCTGTGAACTGGCAACCCAGTCATAATTTTGTTTGTACTCTATTAAAAATCCAATTAAAATATTAGCATAGAAAACTTTAGAAATATATTTTTAGAAGAAAATCATATTATACGTAGCTTCTATATCGAACTATTAGGTACTTTTTTGACTCATTACATGTAGTAGGCTAATTACCTTACATCTATGTAAGATAAATAAATTCAAGTTTAGTCACGAGGCTTATACGATCAATTGAGCAACAAATAAATCTTTTACATAAATAAAATAACGCAAAATATTATTAAACTTTTGCAATAGATTTTTCTAATAACTAAACTTATCATACTTAAACTAAAATTAGCAAAGACAATAAAAAAATACATATGACGTACAACGGCCGCCATTTTGTAGAACATTTTCTTTGCTTGTCAAAAAAGATATTCATTTATTCTCATTAAATATTCTACATTATTACAATACTTAATACTATTCTATAGTTTTTTAACAGCATTCTATAAAGATATTAATGTAGACAAACATTAAAAGATTATTTACGACATTTTCAAGGCTCCATCAAAACTGACGATATTTACTGAAGTATTACTCTACTGATACCTAATAATAAGATATCGATGTCAAGGATTATAAACAAGTGATATTAAACCTTATTATCATATGATTTAAAATCACTTTAAATGTGATATTATTTTTCATTACCATTCTAGACATAGACAATGTTAAAAGTTATTTGTTTTTTTTATAGATGTAATCTAAGTGCTTCAATGATAGCCAGTCTTATATATCGACCGAATAATTTAAAAAAATAACGTCGTAACTAAGACTAAAATAAATTAATTAACTATTGTTAGATTTAATAGAATTATTGTTATATTATTGTTAATCTTATGGATTTTACTTTAAATTTTTATTGCGTAGAATAATAATTATATTTGTTTTTAAAATATATTTATTTATAGGTTTTTCATGTTTCAACAGAATTTTATATAGTCAGAATCGATCTGTAATTAAAATTACTATACGAGTGATTAATACAAATAATATGCTAAATTTGGGACACGACGACATTGTGTAAAATATCCTCGAAATATTTTGTAATATAATTTTTTTGTTCATTTTTATGTAGAGCGCCCGCCTTTTACATTAAGTATAGGGCAAATTTTTACACCAATCTGCCTAACTCTGGTGACTAACAGCGTGATGATATAAATACACGTATAAGACATTTCAAGTTAAGTAGAGGTCACGTGTGAGACTTCCTTTCCATACAAGAGATAGACATCGGCTATACACGCTCCAGCGAGCAGACACCCCACCTGATGGCACACTACAATTGATATCTTCCGAAGGTCGAGTAATAACATACTGCGGTATACAACCAACATACACAAATAAACCAAACATTATACACTACAACCTTAACACAAACGAATAAAGTTGCAAATACTTTACTTTATATTTTACGAGTTACACGTGTAAAATTGTATTAACAAGTGCTGATTTTATGAATAGATCGTCAATTGTTTAACGGAAACGCTAACTGACATACGTTTCTATAGTTCTTTTTTCAAATAATGACATTACAAATAAATTAGTTTTAAATTTTATAATTAGAACGCTTGTTTTTTTTTTACTTTTAACAATCACTGTATTTTTCTATATTCATGCCAGCATGCGTAAAGCCATACTATACAGGTTTTATTACCAAATTACTTCTAGTTATCATAATTGTCAACAAAATAATTCGCACAGTTTTAAAAAGATATACATACAATAATTATGTAGTAGATTTTTTTTTTTACCTGTGATTGCGGCTAGCTATAAAACCCGGCCATCTTGCATTACACATTGATTACTGTAATTAAAGCTAAGATACTCACATTGTACACAAGATAACACAAATAATTATAACACAATTAAATTGTTGAAACATATCTACGACAATTTTAAAAGGGAACTAACTTAATGACGCCATTTCTGTCCTAACTAGGGTTGTCAACTATGCTGTAAATATATTTAGAAATAATTCAAATATTTGTGGCTTTTGAGCGCTTATTTTGCTGGCTAAGAAATATTGTATGATTTATTAAATTACTTAGAGAAATTGAATTTTAAACTGAACAATTTAGGCATCCTATAGACGTTTTACTTTCATAGGTAGCAAATATTATTTAGAATTTCCGCGTATAATTATTAAAAATATATTATATGTATTAGCTGCACAGGAACTCTAAGACCTAAGGGTGTAAAAATAGACATTAACCTATCCTCAAACCTACATGATATGCACACGAAATTTCATAAAAATTTGTCAAGCCATTTTGGTAGAATTATCTACCACATTACTAACACGGCAAAGAGTTTTTATAACTGCTATATAAGAATTAATTTTGGTGTGATTTTCAAGCCTATCATCATCATTATCATAACATCACGTCTTTTTCCCCCATGGGAAGGCAGAGACTATAGAATTTCCAGCCTAATTTCATACTTATCTATTTAATGGTTAAAAATTATAAGCCTTATAAAACTTACGTGTCAACCCTAAGTCCATGAGGTATGTTTAAATGTGTACTTATTATTTGATATTGTTACAACATAACCACTATAAAAGTGACTTCCTACTCGGTCCGGAGTTACGACATTACACACATACTTACATTCATCTAATATGGGTTTATATAAGCTAATATTTTTATACAAGCGCTTGATTTTTATAATGTTTTGCAGTTTTCGTAAAAAGTAGTTAAACACTGGGAATCTAAAAAGTTTTAAGAAATAGGTATTCAGTTTTTTTTTATAACTGAAACAAAGAAAATGTACAGTTATTAATCGAACACATAATATATGTATTAATTATAATAAAATAATAATAATTATGTAATTATAATAAATAATATAATCTACTTACTTCATAAAGAAGTCAGTCCAACTATTATAACTTTTTAATTCTTTAAAACAAAAAATTTTACTAAGGTATTCATTCCAAGGCCTGGTGATTTTACTACCAATAAATATTTAAATTACTTTATATTTAAAAAATATAGATAAAATCGTGAGTATCAAAACCTAACGTTTTGTTTACTTGTCCCCAGATAGCTCAACTAGTTGAAGACGTACGTCGGTTGCAAGCGTCATTAACAGCGCTGCAGGAGGCACACGCACAACAACTACAAAGACTTGAAGAAAGACTGGATGAGAAGAAACAGCACATAGCGAGACTTGAAGCAAGACTCGACACGCAAAGAGACTATGATGATATTAAGAGAGAAATTAGGTAAGAATATCTAGATATCTATTTAATAACTATCTCTCTCTCCAGCCCATTAAAGTCCCACTGTTGGGCATGGGCCTTCTCCACTTTGTGTGGGATTATGGTCTACCGTGTGACGCTGACCAAACCTTTCCGCATAAAATTTTCCACCTCTCACAGAAGATGTAATCCGTAGACAATAGTAGACATATATGTACGGGACCCAGGTATAATTTTAATCATAATATCACGCCTTTCTCCCATGGGGGTAAACAGAGACTATTATAGCGCCATCTGCTACGGTCCAAACATATTTCCTTGGCTTCATCCACACTCATACATCTAGTCATACATGCCCGACGGTTGTAAGTGCTACGCATGAAAATCTTAATTGTGTACTCCAGATGTGTAATTAGTTTTCCGTAAGAAGTTATTAAATAACAAAATAAATAAGATATACAAATAAAAGCTAAACAAAAGTCTGTCGGTAGGTGCTGCATTACTATTTTATTGGACGATGCAATTGACGATAATACCCGCAAAGATTTGAATCTTCAACAATAGATATTTATGGTCTTATTCATAATGACATATCGGAGGTTTAAACGGAGATTTTATAGGAGAGATAATAAACGTTGTATCATAAAAAGACTATTATGAATAACAAGTTTTGACAATTTTCGCGAACCGATATTAGCGAACTTTTAAACCTCCGATAAGGCATTATGAATAAGACCATATGTCAAAAAATACTACAAATACTATAAAAACTAGTTTTATTTATGACTAGCTGTTGCCCGCTGGAATTTAGAAAAGTTTTCCCGCTTTTGCTACAATTTTCACTAATGCTTCGCTTCGTTAGTCGCAGCGTTATTTTATATAACCTTATAGCCTTCCCCGATAAATGATCCATCCAACACTGAAATAATTTTTCAAATCAAACCTGTCGTTCCTGAGATTAGCGTGTTCAAGTAAACAAATATAGCCTATGTTACTCAAGGATAATGTAGAATTCTATTGGTGAAAGAATTATCGTAATGTGATCAGTAGTTTTAGAGTTAATTCGTTACAGACATACAACATTTCTTTTTACCAAGGTTAATATAAAGTTATAGACATAGATAGTAGAAAAAGCTTATAAAATAAACGTATCCAAGATCAAATTGTCTTCCCGTCGGCCATATTCAAGGCTTGCACAACAAACAGATAGGCAGAGTGTATAACAAAGTAAACATAACTCGGAGGCAATGAACGATACGTGTTATCAAGTTTATTAACACATGCTGGTGTTCTTATATACCTACTTTTATATAACGTTTAGTCAGCGCCTTGATGTAGGAAGAGATCGGTACCAATTCTAGGCGCACGACGAAACTAAACTAAAATAAAAATTAATTTTGATAGTGTCGATTACACAATTTGGCAATGTTAACTGAACTTTCTTGTTACATAAACTGTTTATTATAGACATTTTAATTAATATAAATGTACACAACAAAATAGTCTATTAACTAAAATACACCTTTAGTTTTTTTTTTTCTTAAGTTTAGTTCTGCACGTAGAATATGCACCAAAGAAATTTTAATCCCTTTTGACTTTAGTCTATTATTAGAGCGTAAATTAGTGTGAATGTTTGAAGAAAATTTATATTCATTTAAATGCTCGTGTTACAGTATTATTGTATTACTCCAAAACGGCCGGACCTATTCTTCCGAAATTTTAGTTGTATATTTAGTAGATCTGTAAATGTATGACACAATTTCGTTTTTTAGTTTAGTTGTTCATGTAGAACCGGTACAAATAATCAACTATTAACATCAAAAACTAAACAAATAATAGTACCACAAGTTCATCGCCACCATATCTAACATGACGGGATTACTTTATATGTATAACAGTGAAGTTTACATACATACATACGGTATATCATTGTTTAATATATGCATGTTTGTATGTCCCTAGCTTTGACTGATAACATGGCGCCTACGCTTGCATTTCATATTTACTATTCTTACTTAGACTATTGCGTCCAATGGATACCGCATCGCAAAATTTTTCTTAACACTAAACGCCACAAACGTTGAAGGTTGTGGAATATGGATTAATATAATAATATTTTCATTGGTCGTAGCAAAATCATACGCCGATTTCTTATAAATATGTTCATTGAACATATTAGGCTTCCTTTAATCGTCTTGCGTGTGGAACTGTGGACTCTACTAGGGATGATCTGTGTTTGAGGCCTACCATTTGAGCCCTACCATTTGAGCCCTACTATTTGAGCACACTATTATCTATTAGCTTTATTCGTATCTACCTGTGTCTATATAACGGAAACTACGAAAATGTTAATCTATGTAACGGAAACTATGAAAATTATTTTCACCCACTAACAATCATCGAATTGATTTAAAATATTGCATAATGGTTCTTAAAGGGTTATATCATCTCTCTTTTACAACAACACTACTGAAGTGATTTAAATAAATTTTGAAATACAGAGAGCCTAGAGTCTAAAAAAGGACAAAGCTTATATTTCGATGCAAAATATATCGACATACGGGAGAACTGCATTTAAAGCAAACTCTTAAATATAAAACTTATAACATCTCTCATATTTCTTTCCGTGGTTAAGAACAAAAGTGTATAGTCGTCTAAATTTTTGTTTAGACAGCTTGTGTCCATCATTCTGCTAAAGGATCTTTTATGTAGTTCTTTGTAAGTAATTATCTTAAAGATTGAAATGTCCAGTAAAACATGTTGAAATCATCCGTTTGTTTTTCTATGACTCTTGCTTGATTTACCTTAAGCTTGTCTTAGCAAGCAAGCCATAAGTAAATATTTCACAGGAAAAATAATACTTGTATTTATTGTAAAGCACAGTTGTAAAGTGATTAACTTAAACACATATTAATGTTTTATTACTGTGCAATCAGAAAACATATTCGCACATTTGTAGTTGCAATTGCAAATTTAAATAAAGAACACGATATTCCACAAAATAAAAACAATGTAACATCACTTTAGCATAGACAAAGAAAAAGTTGAAGTGATTAAAAACAACATATTTTTTAAATTAGAATGGCAGATAGAGTTAAGCAAAAACCATAGCGGAAAAGACTCTAACAAAAATGACATCGAGGTACATAAAAATGTGTTATATTGTATCATTGGAAATTTAAGCGGTTTTAAAGCGGTTAATAAATCCGCTGTAGAAAAAACTGACCACAGACCTCTTAAAATTTCTATATTACATACTTTTTAACGTACTAACTAAATATTGTGTACAGAAATCATTTGACCACTTCCTACAAGTATTGCCGGTCAACTTTGACATAACGTCCTATGTATCTACTCATCGGCTGCCAGCACCATTCATCGAGGAGGTCTTAACTTTTTTTTTCTCCGTTCAGAAATCGAAAAGCACTTGTGTCGCAGTCTCATGGATTTCACATCTATACGCTAAACGTTCGAGATATGGAATTTAGCAGGCTCCCCTGAGTTTACACACTATATTGATATAGAAATCGCTCCCTGAGAACGTTCAAAGGATACTTTTTTATTTTCCTGTCTCCATCAGTGGGAAATATAAATAGAATTATCGAGGGATCTTAATGTTTTAACATGATAGTGAATGGGAAATTGTTTTTTTTTTTGTAGATTAGTGTTTATTTATTTTATTTATTTATAAACTGTCTATGACGACATGGAACGTTAATTTGTGTCTATCTTTATATATATAAATCTCCTGTCACGATGTTTGTCCGTCATGGATTCCTTAACTACTTAACCGATTTTAAATTAAATTGGCACACCGTGAGCAGTCTGGTCCAACTTGAGAGATAGGATAGCTTAGATCTTTAATTATAGTTGCAATTTTATTTTATTGTAAATTAGTTGTCTACTTCTTTCATTTGTATGGCAAAACAACGTTAGCCGGGTCAGCTAGTTGTTTTTATGTAACCAAAGCAAAGGCATACGTGTTTTCGTGGATACGTGCATTCCTGGATGTTAATTATCAGTTTTAAGGGCCTACATCAATATTAACGTCGACATGTACATATTAACACAGCTAGTAGGTATAGAAAATGAACAATTAGGGATATTTTTTTTTGTTTACTCAAAATCTACTAAATATATTTTAATTCTGATTTACGTGTTTCTATATATAATAGTTACTTATGTTTTTAAAGTTATTTCATTAGTTAATACGCGATAATAGACCGACAAATGAAAAAAATGAGAGGTAGTTTCGCTAAGATTTTCTTTCGAGAAAACTTTTTTCAATCGCGTTTCTGAGTTTATGCGATCCTAGATCATATATTAAAAAAACATATACTTAAAAATTAGAGCTCTAGCCATTCAATCTAAAGAAACAATGAAAACTTCGTACGTAGAAAAATGCACGAAGCTATTTTGGTATCCTCTTAATTAAATAAAATACACATAATACATCTATAAGTCTTGGTTTGGCTTGAGTGTGCTAATAACATAGCTACCTCTTGGTTTGTTTTTTAATTAATGTTAACTTATACAAATTACATTTACTATGTATATCGTCACTGTAAGGTTTCTTTACCCAGACAATTTACTTCAAAAACTGTTTTTACGTCTTTTAATAGTTATACTTGAAGACAATTTGTAATAACCACAAAAATATTAAATATTTTACTAAATATACAGTTCGAGAATATTCCATTGTTCAAAACCAAACTTCATAAAGTTTCCCATGTGTTTTAGGAAGGCACTAAAACGTCTAATAACGCAATCAGGATGCGATCAGTCAACTTCCTTGTAGATCCATCACCTGCGATTGATAGCACCAATTAGATAAAGTTTATCACTAACGATAGACGGTTAGAGCTTCGATAACATAGATAGTAGTAGAGGTATTATGTAGACACTACTCATTAAATTTAATAAATAAGTGTGCCTCTACACAACGATTGTTAGAATACAAACAAATGGATGGTTTATCAACTTAAAATTGTATTTCAGCGATCCACTAAGCATTTTTCTACACACTCTCGACTTCTCTTTACTAGTAGTTAAAGAGAATTTTTAAATCTTTTTGTAAATATTTTGTTATTATTGAAATTAAATAAATCTGTGATGATGGTCACAGATAACGTAAGAGCTGCGACAATAGTAAATGAAGATGAGGATTTGAATGCACTTCCGTCCATTCTTGTATGGACCACATCACAAAGGGTGTCATTTACATCACTCAATCTATTTATATCGCTTGTAATAACTACAAAAACCAATGTTTTCAAGGGGTTTATGTGTTATTTCTACCAATACAGTCTCCTAGCCGGCCTCTTTGATCTGCCGTCAAAGACGATATCACACGAGCCGGCGGCGACATAAAAATGCACAAGCTTGTGCAAACACGTAAAAAGAACTAAAAATAAAAAAATGTTAATCGATGGTTTATTACAGGAAATCGGAAATTGGGACGCATAAGATTTTCATGTTCCACAGCTGACACCCAAAATATTATTATTAAGTTTAACGTCGTAGGAGTGTGTTAATTAAACAGTGTTATAGTGAAAACTGAATTTCTATACGCCATCATGAATTTATGCGTAACATATAGGCGGCGTCAATCTGGAAAATTGATTAAAGTTGGTAAAAAGACGTTCGATTGGGACGCAAATTTGTAAAGAATTGTCTATGGCTTATTGATCGAACAAGTAACATAGAGGTAGTCTCTACAATTTATATCAAATAACCTTAAGTTACATAAATACGTAACAGACATATTATCTGTCCACACGATAGACTACACGTCCTATAGAAAAATAAACGGTGTACAACCATTTCAATTATTGCTTGGAACACGCAAACATTTGGTACATTTCCCATGATCGCTTTCTTCAACAAAAGATGAGTTCAGGTAATCCTATAAGATCTATAATTCTCTATATAAACAGAGAGGCACCTGGCACTGGTTTATAGCTTATTTATTCCGGTTCCCAAGTAAGGATTAAGTTATAGCCAACCCCCAAAGATTAAAGCTTAATGGAGGGAGAAATGGATTGATTTCTGAACGGCACGCGGTTCGCGCCAAATCTCCGCTTAGCTTGGCTGTGCGGCGATTACCTTCGATTTATTTGATATCCTTAATAACGTGAGTCATTGTTAACATTTTATATAATCTGTAGTTTTATAAATCTATTGATGACATTACTCTGAGTATACAAATGAGTTTATCTGTGCTCAAATAATAACATTTTTATTTTAATAAAACATTTTACAGAATTAATAACATGAAAACTTCGTAAAAGTTTTGTAATACCTATCTATTCTAAAAGCAATTATTAAAGTTGATATGCTAAAGTTAAAGTAACACAAATATTTGATTACAAATTCACATATCCAACTTGTTCAACATTCTAAAGCTCACAACTGATTACAAAAAATAGAAAAATGAAGTTACAATGTTGACAAGTCAAAGATGAAATTTAAAAAAGACAAATACAGATTGTAGTGTAGTTATCTTATGTTTAATTAACTTCTAAGCAAACATGATTTACATAATTTCAACGAAACATACATGTTATATTACTTGGTTTTGTTTGCCTCCCTATATATTCAATATGAGAGCCTATCACGGACACCTGTCTCCATTTGCTTAGGCGATGTTTGTCTTACATTTAACGAAAGTTTAGCCTAACGTTGTCGCACACAAATTATCAACTAGTTTACGCTCCCCGACGATTTTTGATGTCATAAAGAATGCCCGTCGGTCCTAAGCTTTTTACAGCATGTTGACACAGCATTCGTACCTACACAAACGTTTGTCATAGACTAAATATGGAACATAGAGTTTTGTCAATATGAATGTTTGAAAATGGAACCAATGGCGGTTGTTTGAGATTTTAAGTAGTTGAAGTGCAGGCAAAGGCGTTAGTTAGTGTCCGATCGATCGGTGATTGGTCAGCGGTGAGAGGGCGGGGCGTTATCGGCGATCGTACTGATACTGCGTTGACGTCACTGTATTGTCAGACTACAGGCAATAACCACTATCAACTACATATCTAATAATCTAATATAATTTGAATACAATCACCTGTGTGAGTGGCACGTGTAATTCAATGTCAGAGTTCTTCGACCACGTACCAATTCATTTATCTATAAAATCCCAGAATTCATTAAAGTTTTCTCATGATTGTCGCTTGTTGTGATTGTGTTCGTAAATAAATGCGCTCCCCAATGACACATAGTCCAATAAAACCGGCGAAGCTAAGAACTCAACAGGAATTCGTAATTCTCTAATCAATATAGAAACATCCCTTTACGTTCAACCCCTTTTGGAAATATGTCTTTGAAATATTTCTCTTTATAGGGTGAAAACGACCCACCAGCGATCAATCAAAATTTTGTCACAGATTTTGAAAATATGACAGTCATTTTGCAGTTATTTGTCTATGGATGAGACAAATGAACTGAATAATTTCTGTACTCTTTCCTTAGTGGAAAATATGGTTCACATGTGCATGTACCATGATAACTCAGTAGGCGAAGCAACTGAACGGTGTTCCGAGGTCATAGGTTCAAATCTCGCTCAAAGAAATCATTTTGTCCACTATAATTTGATTATCTTCCTTCACCACCCCATTTCCCTCCTCAGGTTGCTGTAAAAGCCAACTAGGGGATATAACAGATATAAAAACTTTTTGAGAGGCGGAAAACTCTAAAACATACTCTATGCCAACCCGCCTGGGCATCCCAGTATAGTAGACCGTAAATTTATCAAATCAAATTAAAAATAATATGTTTTTCGGACACAATATCTATAAATATCATGTTTTTATTCCCCAATCGGTTTGTTACACATATTCTTAAACAAAATCAAACTTAACAAAATCTATACGTATACTTCCTGTAGCACAAAATACGTTAAAAGTGAACTTCCTAATGAATTCGAAGTTATTCCAAGTTCGCGGTAAGGGTAGATACACAACATCAGTTACACAGTCTCATCAAATATTCAGTGTGCACACGCCTTATACTGAAGGCTTTTGCCCAAGACAAAGATGCTTTTAAGCTTTCACTTCGAACAAAACACTGTTGAGTTGTGTTCCTAAAACGTCACTAAAAATTTGCTAATTTGAATTTGGAATTCGATATTTAATTTTGAATTCTATTTTTGCTTTGGCAATCACTTGTACAGCCAGCTATTTTACTATAATATTTAGTAATTTTTTTTTTTCATTTTTTGAACTTCAATATTTAGTATAAGTAGGAACTAATTGGAACAAATATATGTTTGTTATGATGATATTAGTATCTAAAAACCAAATGTGTGACAAAAAAAAGTTTACAAAAGGAACTACAACAATTAAACCTGTTGCTTTATATTGCCGTAACTAATTGTAATTAAAAAATTAAATAGCATTAATAATATAACTTATTGTAGTAATGTTATAAATACTGAAATTATATTAATACCTATATTTAAAACAAAATAACGTACGTAGTACTTTTGCATGTATAATAGACAACAAATAAGTAGTAAGTACACTTAAATACAAAAAGACTGCTTCCTGTTGCACTATGTCTTTCAAATAAACTCTATTAACGTTTGTTAAATAATATTTTACAATTAAAACTGCTAACTAATAAATAAAATGCATATTTTACTTCGAATAGAACCTAGTTCGTTTTTATATAAATCAACCAATCTTTTAACATACGTGAAATAAGGATGTATAACAGTTAAAAGCAAAATACTTCCGTATTTGTAGTTGTGTTACGACAAGTAGATAAAATATTTAAATTAAAATATTGGAAATATCAATAAAATGTATCAGACCTAAAAAATACTAAAAACTTTATTCTATCTTCAAGACTACTCGAGATTTTAACAATATTATGCTATTATTCCAAATTTCTGAGCTAAGTTGTGTCTTAAAAAATAATATCAAAAGCCACTCAACAGTTTTCGTCGTTCACTTCCCAACTGTGTCATTTCTGTTTATAATGTATCAGTTTTAAAACGCTCGTAAAACATTACTGAACGTGTAACCTTTAAAAAGGTGTTTACACCACTTTCATAACTAATTTTGATCTTATATGGGAACAAAAAGTTTTCATACTTTACAACATTTTGTATCCTAAAAAAATACGCTTAAAAACATCGTTTTATGTTATAAAATAGAATAATGGACATCTAAGTGGCTATAGACATATTAAATGGTAATAATTGCCTCATTTTCTGGTATTGAAAAGGCCAATCCACCAATTATAAGACACTTTTTCTAAACACAGCGTGATAAATGCCTGCTCTACATAAAGTAGGTTTGATTCCCACGTAAGGCAGATTTTACTTTATCTATGATAAACATACATTTTAACAATTTTTCTTTTATTTGTGCAATAGTTCTATGTATTTTATTAGGTGATTTGTAGTTTCGTAATATTTCGAGGCTTATTCGTAATCTAATTATCATATTAAAAGTTTTACGCTTATTTTCTGATCACAAATTATTATTCGAAATGGCACGAAATATTTTTATTTAATATTTTTAAAAAAATAACAGCGTAAGTTTATCTTAAAAATATTTATAAGTTTACTCCACAGTTTTAAAGGAAAGACTTTTTTTTATTGCACAACATTGCAGATTAAAAATTCGAAACTTACTTACTAGTTAAAAACTAACACAGTATAAATAACAAATACTAACTACTTACAAAGTCACGTATAAACCTCATTCATACGAAATGAGGTTGGCAACACCTCTGAGATTTGACTCCGATCAGCCATTTTATTGGCGATATATTAATTAACTTGCAACCCTATGGTAACTCAGGTAGACTTGTTGCACAACTAATTTGTTTACTTGTTTATTTATATTCTAGAAGTTTACAAACTAGTCTGGCGATAGGATATATTTCTTTTTTCGTATTACTTTAAATTTATTTGGACAGATTAGACTCTTGCGGTTCTTCTCAGCAGATTGCGTCCTGAACCGGTGGTAGGGAAAGAAATTAGATATGTCATAAGCACATAATTTTTCTAAAAAATTATGTCTATTTAATTAAATGATTTTTCATTTTATTTCACTGTAATATTAAAGTGGAGTTAACTAAAAGAGGGAAAGGCCTTAGTCCAGCAGTGGACGTAGAAAGGCTGATAGTTGGATGGAACTAATGAATACATTAAAGCATCTATGTGTTGTTTCACTAAGCCTCACCAGGGGTGTTGGCATAAAGTTTATTTTAGATTTTATCGTCTCTTACAAAGGCCGTTACATGTATACAATGGTATCAATTCTAAATGCACAACAAAACTAAACTTAACTAAAAAATTAAGTTTCATTATGTCAATAACACAATTCGACAATCTTAACTGAACTTTCTTGTTATAAAAACTGTTAAAGACTAAAGATTTTAATTAATAAAAATGTGCACAACAAAATAGCCAAAAAATCAAAATACAGCGTCAGTTGTTTACATGTTTTAGTTAAGTCTAGTTGTGCACGAAGAATTAGCACCAATATCACTTAACTGGCTTTTACAGTACCTTGGAAAGAAATAGTGTGATGACACTTGTATTCTCAATCAGTCACCACACGGACAATCTATTATTGAAACCTATTAATTTCCAAACATTTCTATCACCATAATACATGTTCCGCATTAGTGTTCTTAAACTAATAAATAATATATCCTTGTATTTTAACCTTCATATAAATTAATCATAATTCTTAAAAACAATTACATTATATACGATCTTATTCAATTACCGAATCTAACATTTTTAGGGTTCCGTACCCAAACGGTAAAAACGGGACCCTATTACTGAGACTTCGCTGTCCGTCCGTCCGTCTGTCACCAGGCTGTATCTCAAGAACGGTGATAGCTAGACAGTTGAAATTTTCACAGATGATGTATTTCTATTGCCGCTATAACAACAAATACTAAAAATAAAATAAATATTTAAGGGGGGCTCCCATACAACAAACATGATTTTTTTACCGTTTCTTGCTCGATACTAATAACGTTGACTTATGTTGCATAGATAATGGTACGGAACCCTTCGTGCGCGAGTCCGACTCGCACTTGACCAATTTTTTACAAAGTGATTTATAATTATGAAGTTTACGTCAAACATTGATAGCGTTGACGTCATTCATTAAAATATATAAATAATTAAACTATATATAAGTTAAATAAATAAAAAGTAACAAAACATGAATACTTAGATAAATATCAAAATGTTTATTATAAAATTTAATGTTTTATATGAAAATGTAGTTAATAACAAAAATCATCCGTAATATCTGCTTTATTACTTGCTTTGTATACTTTAGTAACAATACAATCCATGTGGTAACGGATTAAGAATACAAGTGTCACCACTCCATTTCTTCCCCAGGAAGCTGTAAGAGCCAGCTAAGGGTTAAAAGCAGTTAACATCTACTGTGACAGATGTAAAACTCGAGACTAAACCCTGTGCCAACACGCCTGGTCAGCGCGGCACAGTAGACTATACACCCTCCCGAAGTGAAGGAGGCCCGTGCCCAACAGTGGGACGTTACTGGGTTGGAGAGAGAGAGAGAACAATACAAATAACAACTATGATTGATTACTAGCTGTTGTCTGAGACTTCGTGTGTGTGGAATTTAAAAACGCCTTTTTTGTTTAGAAGTAACCCATGTCCTTGAGGCTCTAGATCTCTGTACAAAATTTCATTAAAACGTTTTTCAATTTTTCGACTCCGTTCAGGTTTTTGCGTTCTGTATATAGAATTCCTTAGCTGGTTTTTACAGCACCCTGGGAAGGAAATGGGGTGGTGACACTTGTATTCTTAATGCGTCACCACTGCTTCACCACACAAACTTAGGTACTAATTTTAATATTTCGTAGAGGTTCCATAGGTCTCTTTTGACAGCTCCCAGCATTATATCTTGGTTTTTTCTATGATTATTGGAGAAAGAAGTATGGCAAACTTACACCTGATTAGTGCTGAATAGTAACACATACCCTCCTTCTCCACAAAGTGGAGAAGGATCATGGTCAGCAGTGGGACTATAATATGCTTAGAAGAAAGACTAGCAGAAATACATAAGTGTTATTGTAAAAAGATCAATTTAAACCCAATTAAATTAAAACCCTTATTATGAATTAAGAGACAATCCTATACATTATCTGATTGCAATATAAACCTTTAAATTTACGCAACTCCTGGTCACAGTTCAATATGGCTCCCAATAAATTGAACCAAAAGTAAATTGATTAAAACAATATCCAGGTGTATTAATTAAGTATTTTAATTAATAGGAAGTGCTGGGTCGCTATTGGCAATATACCTTTAATAAATTTATTGAGATTGGGTCGGTGTGAGGGGTATCTTACGACTATTAGGAGATAAGACCCTGCCTCTATCTGCTGCCGTCTTCAATATTGCTATTATTTTACCTATATTTAATATCTAAAAGCTTGGAATAATAGCTAAACATATTAACGTGATTGTTATAGACAGATCTATACAAATATTATAAAGCTGAAGAGTATGTTTGTTTAAACGCGCTAATCTCAAGAACTACTGGTTCGATTTATAAATAATAATAAATAAATAAATATTCATGGACATTTCACACAACGTCCTCTGGTCCCAAGCTAAGCTTATATGCTTGTGTTATGGGTACCAGAATAAGGATAGAATAATAATATAAACTACTTTTCTTTTGTAAATACATACTTATAATACATAGAAGCACCCAGACAGAATTTTGAAAAATTATTTCGCTTTTGGATAGACCATTTATCGAGGAAGGCTATATAACATCAGGTTGAGATCAAAAACGGGGAAAATATTCTAAATTCCACGCGTTTGCAGTCGCAGGCAACAGCTATTTGTAATGGCCACGTAAAAATCCTTTTGCGCAATATTTTCTGTCAAACTTGTTGTTGTTATGTATCACCAATAAACAAACGCAACAAAACATAGGATAGTTACTTAAGTACTGCGTACAAAGTGATATAAACTATACCATCTTTCAATCCGTATCAAACGGCACACGATGTGCAAATTTGATAAAAATCGGTTAAGCAGTTTAGGAGTCCATCGTGGATAAACAACTTACAACGCAATTTATGCTAAGATGACATTAGTCAAAGAAATGATAAATATAAACTATATTTATTAGTTTTAAAAATACTAGTTTTCGTCGTCTCATTGCTTTAGCAAATAATGGTCTATAATTATTTTTTTACTTACTAAACTATTAATTACTTGGTAACATTGAACACAAAAAAAATTACATACACGAGTAAGCTTGAAACATTATTAGATTAATAAAATATTTATAATGTATTCATCTTTGTAAATTATCTTTTGTTCATATACGAGATGTATTCAAAAATAATAGGAAATTTAAATTTGAATTTAAAAGTTTTTTCTCGTATTTTTCATTTTATCGTATATTTTATTTTATTGATTAATGTGTAGCATACATTATGCTTGGATTTAACCCCTTTTTATTCTCTTTGAGTAGATGTATATTAAAAAATTAAAAATAGTTAAAAAAAAACTAAAAAACACGCTTTATTTAATCGAATTATTGTATTGTCATCGGTCTTTGACAGGTGTGCAAAATTTGAATAGAATCTGATTGTTTAAAGTGGGTCAAAATAGCGTCCAAAGGAGTCGGTTACAAACATACAAGTGAAGCTAATATAAAGCGTGTAAAAATAGCGCCAAAGTATTTGTTTGTTCTTAGATTTCCTGTATTTTTACTACTCGATTATAAAAGCCTGTTTCATCATTTCCCGCGATCAATGAGTTCACCACTATAAATAATAGTATGAGTATTGTCAATTAATTTGGACCGCACTGTCAAATGTCGCGTAAAGCCATTAAGACGATACCAAAATAGCTTCGTGCATTTTTCTATGTACGAAGTTTTCATTGTTTCTTTAGATTGAATGGCTAGAGCTCTAATTTTTAAGTATATGTTTTTTCAATATATGATCTAGGATCGCATCAACTCAGAAACACGATTGAAAAAAGTTTTCTCGATAGAAAATCTTGGCGAAACAACCTCTCAAAATTTTTATTTTTTTCATTTGTCGGTCTATTATCGCGTATTAACTAATGAAATAACTTTAAAAACATAAGTAACTATTATATATATAAACACGTAAATCAGAATTAAAATATATTTAGTAGATTTTGAGTAAATAGGAAAAGTATCCCTAATTCTTCATTTTCTGTGCCTACTGGCTGTGTTAATATGTACGTGTCGGCGATGATATACGATAATATTGATGTAGGCCCTTAAGTCTAATAATAACTAGAGATAAAGTTGAAATAAAAGTTAATTTATAATAAATAGTCAGTTTTCAATAATGTATGTCTTTTTGTTACAGTATGCTCCGGGCGCTAGACTTGGGCGGGGGCGAGCGATCGCTTGAGCGAAAACCGGAACTGAGATCTCCTAGTGTTGCGCCCTCACTGCGGGACAACTCTGTGGAACGGGAACGTAGTGCTGAGCGACGGGATACAGGTACGTCACTAGTATTGCTACATAATCTTACAAGACTAGCTAACCATTTAGTGAAATATTTTCTACGTACGGCCTGAATATGTAACATGTAGTAGGTATGTAATATTCATCTTAGCACCGATTATACAGTGATACATATTCTAGTCGGACTATAGAAATATACTGGTTGTCAAGTGGACATTGTAAATCGATGGCGGCGTACTGCACGTTCGATGTTTCAACCTTATGTATGTCCGTAGCTAGTTCGTGTTCGCTTCACTTTTCTGTCCGAGTAAATATACCAGACAAATTCGCAACAAAACGCGCGGAGTACGAGGAATATCCAGTTCCCACCACCTCAGCCATGCCGCTCACGGACGCGCGTAATCGTTTCAAACTTAGGCTTTAGAATTCGGAGCATGCTAACATGAGAGACGCCGCGCGCGCATTTAACATTCGTACATCGTTGCCGAATGATTGCGACGCTTACGAGCGTGCGTGCCAGCCTCCCCCCTGCCCCTCTACCTCTCCCCACCACCCCGCCCGTCCTACCTCCTCGTGTTCCCGCGTAACCGTGCTGTCTGCGCAGGTGGTGACGAGTGGCCCACCACGCCGCCCCCGCTCAACAACAACACCACGCACCACAACAACAACGGACCCATGCCGCTGCCTCTGCCGCCGCCGAGCCCCTTCCGCTTCGAGGAGCATCGCACCTACCGCTTCGCCGAAGACATGGGCCCGCTACCACCCGGCGCACTCGTCGGCAGGCTCGGCGACTCGCTCATACCTAAGGGTGATCCAATGGAGGCGCGGCTACAAGAGATGCTCAGATACAACATCGACAAATATGCCAATACGAACCTTGACACGCTCCACATCAGTCGAAGAGTCAGAGAACTACTCTCCGTTCATAACATCGGACAGAGACTGTTTGCCAAATACGTCCTGGGACTGTCGCAAGGGACGGTGTCGGAGCTGTTGTCCAAACCCAAGCCATGGGACAAGCTCACTGAGAAAGGTAGAGACTCGTACAGAAAAATGCACGCGTGGGCGTGTGACGAGGCGGCCATCATGCTACTCAAGTCCCTGATCCCTAAAAAAGGTATTTTCACAACATCTTCACATTATTTTACTATTAACTCCAATATTGGATATCAATACTTGTGAATACCACTGACGTCTTCCAATGAAGAGAAAATTTACTACTAATTACAAATTATTTGTAATACATTTGTGTACATATTAACTTCATTTTTGAAATGACGCTCACTTGTATTCAGGTATAGTCATGTACAATGTGTATTAAACCCAAAAAATGTTTTAACAAAATCTTGCAAGACTATCAATATCACTTAACGACAAATTTATCTAATCACCTCTGGTACGTAACACCATTATCATCAATTCGTTTAACACGGATCATGAACCGTTTGACATCTCCGGTTATCTTGGCCTGTCTGTGCCGCCTGACAATACACCTCATCAATCAACTAGCGACCAACAAAAGATGTTTACATCACCACATAGAATAATGCGGGAATATTGATCATTTATTACGTACCTATAATAACAACTTGCTCAATATCTTGGCCATCACGCACTACGTGCATTTGCCAAAACGGAAGTGTAACAATTAACATAATTTTATTTAGCACTTAGCTTTCATGTAGTGAATCCGCACTTTTATTTTTAACTCTATTATTTTGTTTTTTTTTATGTTTCCTACCCTTATCCGATATCCTAGTTTCCTTGTGACCAAAAACCTGAAGTGTGCGGTACCTTATATCTATAACCGCACGATAATTCAATTTCCAAATTTGATTACTCATTCTAGTCAACATTTTGTTTCTTTATCTTAGTTAGTAGGTCGCGAGCGGCGATACGTTTGAATGTTCAAATACTTATATTTGTTCACTCATTCGCAACGACTTATGCAAAACTTAAGTCCGTTCACAAAGTTAAATATATGACTAGACAAAAGACAAGGAAAAGCGGAGCGGACACGTATTCGGCACTTACGAGTTACAACTTATATCAATGTTTAAATCTCTCCAAAACTTAACATCAAAATACTCTAATTTCATTGATACAATCAATATCTTGGCATAAAAAATAATATAAAAAGCCTTGCTAACTTATATTTTTCCATGACATTTCTGACGGTCGTAATTGCCATCAGTTTCTTTCAACAAAGCACGATGCAATTCGTAATACAGACAATGCACAAATTTCGAATTAAAAAGAACGTTCTCATTGTAAGGCAGTGTACACATTAATGACAATGCACGACAATGTATAAATCTGCGGATACAATGGACTCTTCTGTATTAGCCTTTGTCCCCATCGATAGGGATGAGCTCAAATAGATTGAATTTCAGATAATTCCCAAAAGGGTTACGGTTTTCTTATTTCAGTGCTTTCGTGTTTTTTTTCGGTTATTGCTGATTGGTGTTTTGACCACGTCTAAGTTATTTTGCAAAAATGATGCATTTCTTTAATCAAAGAGTTCTGTAGCAAAATTTAAATTTGGAATAAACAGATCATAGATTGTTGTGAACATTTTGTATTTTTTTTAATTCTCGATGTACGGCATAGGTATTGATGTATGATAGATATAAATACATTGAGCGTAGTATCCGTGACTTGTAATAAGTAGTAATGTCGGTGTGGTCACGCTAGCCACGTAACAGTGTACAGCAGCCGTGGGAAACACTTTCCTGTCATTATATCGATCGAAGAACATTCAACAGATAGATTCTCAATCTTGAAGTATCATTAGCTTTTTATGTTCTTTTTTCAAGATTTTTACCTTCGAACACTTTTAAATGTCAAATGTTGTTTTTTTTTTCTTTCGTGTCCTATTTGTCGCCAGGGCTTATTTAGCAGTCATCAATCGAAAGGCCTCATAATACTGGACAAACTAACTACGTTAACTACAACATTCTATTGAACTAACTGAACTTACTACGATGAGCTCGATCCGTGGCTTAAGACACAAAATAAACAAAACAAAAACAAAAAGATTTTTATTCACTTAATACATGCATATAACAAACGTGTAACTGGTTTGGAAGGATCCTTTTATGAATATTCAATGGATCACCATTTCAAGCTCACCAACTAACTACACAAAATCAATACCCTTCTCACCATTGACACAATTTGAGGACTTACTTTATAATATTGGTAGCTAAGTTAAAACTAAAAATCCTTAAGGGCCTACATCAATATTATCGTATATCATCGCCGACACGTACATATTAAACACAGCCAGTAGGCACAGAAAATGAGGAATTAGGGATACTTTTCCTATTTACTCAAAATCTACTAAATATATTTTAATTCTGATTTACGTGTTTCTATATATAATAGTTACTTATGTTTTTAAAGTTATTTCATTAGTTAATACGCGATAATAGACCAACAAATGAAAAAAATAAAAAATTTGAGAGGTTGTTTCGCCAAGATTTTCTATCGAGAAAACTTTTTTCAATCGCGTTTCTGAGTTTATGCGATCCTAGATCATATATTGAAAAAACATATACTTAAAAATTAGAGCTCTAGCCATTCAATCTAAAGAAACAATGAAAACTTCGTACATAGAAAAATGCACGAAGCTATTTTGGTAATCGCTTAAGTAAACTATTTTAATCAAGTCTCTTACGACAGATACGATAATTAAGGCAGTATTTCGAAATTTCTATATTTCTAAATAATTTAAAAAGTAACAATACTTAACTACTATAAATCTATGCAATTAGCAAATTTCATTGACAATATTACAAGACATAGACAATGAGTATGTCATCAATAGGTCCGTATATGTAAGGTATCATTTTCCTCAAACGTTATGGTTCTTGACGATTTCCCAGTTCTCACGATATACATGCGTAATGTCCGTCTGTCCGTCTATTGCGAAACGATTGTTCGACGTTCACACGCGACACAGTGCTATATAGAGTGTTACAACAACACAATACTAAAATACAGGTGCTTGCAAAATATTACGTGCTCGAGATTACATTCAAATTTACATGTGTTAATGTTGTTTTTAACAATATAACATAAATAGACATTGCCGACTTTTTTAAAGGTCCTTTTTGACTCGTCTATATTTATATAGTTTTGCATATCTCATTTTTAACGTATTTATAACTGGCTTCAATAAATTAAGTTATCAAAAACAATAGTAGTCATTATTAAGTTTCAAGTAGCTCCCTAAAGTCTCGGTTTTTGGTTTCAAAAAATCGTTCTTTTTTACAAAAACGTGGACATATTGTTTAAAAAGAATTCAAATGAGAATTTCTGTATTGTTTAACCCACGCCAAATGTGTATATTTAGAACAAAATAACTAGCTTACAATTAACTAACAAGTATTAATATATACTAAGAAGTCGACACTACATAAAATTAATTGGTTAAACGAGTCACGCGCTGCATACAATGGCGGATCAATTAAAGCATCGCCCTGTAGCTGCGAGCAAAAACTATAAACACTCTTTTTTTTGAACGGTTTTATTTTTTAAATCATTTTCCAGACTGTGGTATCATCGATGCTATTTATCCGGTTTGTCTATGGTTTATGACGCGTAACGCAATAAAAATATTTATTTTCGTCTATATAATTATAATTACGGAAATTCAAATGATATTTTATTCAAATATACAATAAAAAATTTATTAGATTAAAACTTTAAAATTATTATAATAATTTTTATTTTATGTGTATGGCAAACATGTTAAAAACATAAAATATTTGATAGATAATAATTTTAGTCGCGTTTTTATTCAAATTTAAAACACAAATACAATTTTTAGTGAAGTAATTACAAAAAATCATATTTTTTACTTGTCCCTAATTCAAAAATCTACTTATTTTTACAATTACGAACTTCTATTTTTGAAATTTGTTGATACAGACGCCATTTTATTTCATCAACAAATTCAACAATGGAAAAAAAATCAGAAAATGGAAGTTCGAAATTCAAATTCCTAAGTAGATTTTTGAATTAGAAACAAGTTAAAACAATATGCTTTTTATAATTACTTTACTTAAAAATTGTATTTGTGTACTTCAGCCATGACGCCATGACGCCATGATGCCATTTTATTTCAGACAGCGCTATTGGATCGTGTAAAAAGTAACTATAAATCGTTGCAATATCGAGACATATTTTATATTAATATAGAACTTCACGGTCACTAAACATTGTTGGAAGTATACTTTAATGTTTAATCACATAATCCTTCATTCCAATTAAGTTAATAATGGCGGTTGTAATTATTGTTCTTATTAAATTGTACGGTTCAGTAACTAAACACTTCTTAACTATATTATTTTAAGTTTAATAACACAAAATATTATTTTTGGAGAGCATTATGTTATTATTTAAGTATCATGTTAGCATTCAGTCAACAAAAGAATGAATGAACGAATAGATGAATGATTGAACGTCTTACTATGGAGTATGATTTAGTGTACCACGCTGGATCCTGCAGGACATCTGAATAAATTATCTTTTAGCTGAGATAGGAAATATATTTTAATATAGTGGCTACATGTTTGTATGCTTAACAAAGCAACTGTATGTATAAATATTTTAGTAAAACTCATTTATAATATGTATCTCATATATTATTAACCTTTTCTGTTTAAAGATCAACGTAATTTATTAGTTTCTTTTCATGATATTAATAGCCGCATCTAGTATATTACTACGAAACCATCAACACATAATAATTCAAAGTTTATTAACTATATATTTTCTACGAAAACGTGAAATTGATATTACCTGTTATTAAAATTATATTTCTACGAAGAGTGGCAATCGTTTAATTATTTTAATGCACATCTGGTTGCTAAACAATTCACACGCAAATATTGGTAAAGTTTTACGTTTTTCATGTTCTTAGTGTTGTAGACTAGAAGGATAATAATGTTTTTTTAGAAATTTTATTGAAAAGCTTTTCATTTCAAAATTATAAAGCGAGATCAAGATGTCGTCAGCGGATTAGGAAAACTTTTTAGACATCATTCTTTGCGGTCAAATAATTTATTTAAAAATGGAACACAAATAATGTTATGATGAACGCGTTTAAAAATATATTTGAAAATCGAACACGTCTCTAATAATGTGGACACATTTTGACATACCATTTGAAAATCGAACATGACTTCAATGTTCATGTTCATATAATAAACGAAGACAAGTTTGTAACTCGCCAATATTTAAACAAAGTTAACCTCTCAAAAGCATTTCAAGCGTAGCGTGAAAATCTATTTTCAATGGGCCACTATCGGCCGGCACAGGACACCCGCCAAAGGCTTTATGCTCAAAGTTAAGCGTCCTCGATGTTCCTATACTGTAAACTCCCCTTGTACAGCTCTTTAGTTTAGCGCTAAGCAAATTTTAATATTCAATTGTGCTTTTGCATGTTCGTGATTCTCTTTACATTACGTTATTTACGTTTGAACGAGTTTCATAAATTGTTATAAAATTCTATATCTAATATTGTAATGTATTTAGACTTTATATTTTGGATGGTCAGGTCATAAATCTAATTTAAATTAGTGCGCCATTATCACAATTATATCAAAACTTCCGAAACGAAATGCGTAGCTATAAAAAAGTAATTTCTTTTATCGAAACCTACTTGTTTGTAAAATGTAATATTTTTTATTATACCTATTTCTTATATCGGTTTCAAAATTAAGTTCTAAATGCTCTAACGATTAATTTTCATTCAAATGTTATCTCGATTATTTTCTCACAAGTGCAGTTAATCAGTGATCGATGCGATGTTCATGTACGCTGGCCCGCACGGGGGACTGTCAAAGGCGTTTGAAACTAAATGGAGTTAGGAACTCGCAAGTGTATTACCCGAGCGCTAATGCACACCGACACTATCAACTAAAACGGACACAACACTCGTCTTCAAACGAACGCGACTTTAGATTATTTCGCTACCTCTATTCATAAAGTACATTCGTTAATTCGAATCCGATAATTTTTTTCTTACAGATTGGCGCAATCGAATGTTTTTTTTTCTCAATTTGAATTAAGACTATTAAAAATTGTAATGGCGGTATGAACTTTTAAATCATGACTTCAATAGCGTACATTTTATAATACTGATAGACTTAATTAAAATAATTACTTTAAACAGACAAGATTTATAATAAAACGCTCTGTAAAGGCTGTTGATCGTCATATTTAAGTAAAAGAAGAAATAAACTAGTTCTATACTGTTAAAGTGCAATCACTTCTGTATCCAAATGCACTGTTCTCAAATGTATTTTGAATAAAGAATATTAAAAAAGTTTAGGAGCGTAATAACTTTTGCGCGCGATATAAAATTTAATACTCTTTAACGTTGTTTGTCAAGTTGCCAAGATTTTCTTTACAAAAGCTCAATATATTTAAAATTTGATAAGATGCTGATTCTTATAAATATCCACAAATAACAAAACGCATTAGTCAACATGTCAAAATAATATGTAAATTCCAGTTAAAAAGAAACTAATCTATTGATGTGACTGGAATTGTTATGAAATTGGCGCGAATGTAAGTAATTCCACAGAGTAATTCTAAGATAATTTTTAAACAATTATTTTAATATTGAATGTAAAGTAATGTCTAATAAATTAACTACGTGAAATATAATTTCAACAATTGAAGTATAAATGAAAGCTGTTTTGTGTATTTTTTGCATTTTTATTTATTGGCAGATGTGAACATCATTAGTCATTAAAACGCTCACTGCAAAAAGAAACAACTGACCATAGATAAAAAAAGAAACTTACCAAAAAATATTAATGCTTGCGGTCCGATAGTATACTGTTGTATATATAAAATACCAATTTAAGTAAGTTACGAGCCCAAAATAACACAAACAAGACCATAACACATAAATCATAAAGTTTCAAACACGCAAATTGGTGTTGATAATCACATAATAACAACACGATCAACCCTTAGGGAATCGAATAGGGATCGAAGGGTATTAACCGGTAATGAGAATAAAATTGGCAACATATTTATACGTGGATGTTAATAACAGTATCACGTTTGTAACTTTTTGATTAATCTTTGTTATTACACATGTTCAGAAAATCAAAGGCAAATGGTTGGCTAGCGCCATCTTCTGTCAAATAGTTACAACAAAACGCACTGTTTTTTAATAAAATCGTACAATGTAAACAAGAGTAAATACTAAGCGTAACTAAATAAATGTTATAAATTGTTAAGAAATTGTAATGACTGAGGCAAACATTTAATTTGAAACGCAATTATCGCTAAAATATAATTTCAAAGGACATTGCCAGCAAAAAGTATTAAGATGGCCAATTAGAAAGCACCTTTGAAAAACTAAACGCTCGTTTAAGATTGTTTAAGTAGAAATAACTCTGAAAAAAAGCTCCGTGAAAAAAGTGAAGTATGCTCACAATAATGTGTACGTAACGCCATCTGTTGGCGAGTAGCGTAAAACTAGTAGAGGTCAAGAAATAATTTCACATGGAATGCGCGCCGTCTCACGGCCGCTTTGATGGCTTCCGACGAAGCAATCAGACCTCTTTACCGGCATATTTATGATTATAATACCGTGTCTCATTATATACTTTATGATTTTATACTTGAACGAATGCCCGTGCTCATAATACCTAAGTAATTGTTACGTGTTAACGCGTTAAACTAATAGAGATCATGTCTATAGTCTATGGAATGTTGTTGTGGTGATGAACATTCGTTTTTTAAATAAATAACTATGAATAAAAATCATAATGTTCTAAGAAGAAACCAAGGAACGAAACGGAATCGCAAAAACGAAATCGCCATTAATAATTTCATGAAAACTTAACAATTTCTTTAATAACTAAATAAATATTAGTTTATATGAATGTTCGATACTGATCACTCACTAAACGCCCAAAAGCCAATGCAGCATTGAAGTTACTAAAGAACTATTTGAACAAGGACGAAAAAAATTGGCGAAAACTACCGTAATCCCGTCAATCACAAATTTAAATAACATCAATATTAGGTATTAGGTAATCCCATTATTAAACAGCCATTTTCCTTTATAATACTTACACATACGTTGTATATGAGATGAAAACAAGAACATTGGATAGTCCTTAACACAATTATCTTATAATAGCTGAACTAAAATAAGTTAGTGCTAAATTATAGCAATCAAGAGACCTCGGTTGATAATGTACTGTACTGTAATAATTCTGTTGCATTTTACTACTGTGTCAACAATATATTTTAGTCTACACAATAATATATCAGTTGACAATTCGGCACAAGTAATTTATAAGATTTCTCATTTATTTAATTAATGAATATAGTATAAACACTATAGAAAATAAATAAATATTCATGGACGGCTATTCATGGACGTTGTGTGAAAATTCACACAACGTCTTCTGGTCCCAAGCTAAGCTGATATGCTTGTGTTATGGGTACCAGAATACGGATATAATACATATACTACTTTTCTTTTGTAAATATATACTTATAATACATAGAAACACCCAGACGCATACAAACATTTGTATGAGAATTAGAAAAACCACACAAATGATTGTCCCGAGCGGGAATCGAACCCGCGACCTCGTGATCGGCAGTCCGTTACATAAACCACTCAACCACGAGGCTCGTCGTATAAAATCTTAATATAATTTAATTATTAAATAGTTAAACCATAAATCACTATTTAAAAAGCACCTCAAAGAGTTACACGAACCACTGCCCCACGAAGCCCTTCTTCTTCTTTTTGAATATTCGAGTCCTTAGTCGAGTTTTATAATTGTCATTTTTTTACACTGCAGTTATATAAACAATACACCCTAACTGGTGGCTGCTTTTATAAAACCTCGTATGAAAACTGCCAAAAGCTAGGTTTATAAAGTTTCAGTTTTCCTTATCCAGAACCTACTAAGATCAGAGGACTGTTTTGCAAAGTAGATATCTCACAGACGTATGGGTGTTGTTTAGGTAGATAGATACATTGTACCAACCGACAAGTAGGTAGGTAGGTCTTACAGTTCATTATTAATTCCTGCCAAGTCCAGCAGAAAACAACTATTTTATATACAATCATTCTGAACCTTGTAAGCCAGTATAAAGCAGTAATGAAAACAATATCTTCATAACACACGGAAACTCAATGCATTTCAGAGAAATATCAAAATTGTCTCGCGCCATTTAGTGGGCGCCATCTTGGTAACCGTTTTCACAACAGTTTAATAGGAAATTAAGTGCATCCTGACGTATTATTCGTCGTAATTAATTACATACGTTTCCTTAACACACACGGGGTATATATCAGGCATCTGTCTCACAAGATGGGTTGTTTAAACTGTCAGTTTGGACGCGATTTGTGACCGGACATTTTACATCTTTGCTCCCCGTCTTGCATAATTAGTAAGGATTAATGTGCAGCTATGAATGACTCGTCATTGTGCCGCGAAATAGTTTTAATCCAACACACTCGCAAATTAAATCTAGCCACCAGATTTATCTATATAAGCTGCACAATTTATGACTGTAGTTCTAATTATTCAAGGCATTCCACATTCAAAATGTAAATACTTTTTCATAATGTCATTTTGACAGATTGCATGTTGAAATGTGCTCGTTTGACAGTTTATTATTTAATAGAATCACTAGCACTAGTCTGTGCACTAGTGTCTTCTGAAGAATCTGAAAAATGTGGAGAATAGCGATACCTAGTTTAATAACTTATATTGATAATTTTAATTAAGGTAATATTGTATGGTATGTAATGGGTTTTGCTTCTACTTGGTTTATTTTCTTTTGTATACAAAAAGATAGAAGTTTTGTGCTCATATCTTTGTAATGCTATCAATACCCTTTTTTAATTGTAAAGCAATATAGCAAAAGCTATAAAAGTCTGTACTGACATAAATTGCAATTTTATAAACCATAACGCAGCTCGTAAATAATAAATCACTGTTACATTGTACCATGTCTACGTCTAACAGTTACAGGGTATAGACTAACCATCGATCTATTTTTTTCAATTTTCACGCAACAAAAGCACTCTTGTAGTTGGCGCGTGTTCGCGTGTTTCACAGCAATCAATCGCTGCTACAATCAATAAAGCAACCGTGCGAAATCAATGCATTAATACCTGCTATTAATGCAGTATAGGTACGTGAAATATTGTTTTGTGTGTTTTATCTGTGGAAAAACCTATTTGACGTTTAGAAAATGGCGCCAAATACATTAAAGATTATATTACAGAGATTAGTGATGATTTAAATGATATTTTGTAACAGGCGCGTTGAAAACACTATTTTTGATATTTCTCATTCTTCATTCTTACTGTTGTAGCTAATCTGTGTGTTTGATCTTATTCTCTAGCTGAACCATTGGGTTAACTTTTAGTTACTTTAAGTCATACAAACTTCGAAGATCAGAATTCAGTTTAATTGGATATCTCTTATTCTGCTAGTGCTTCATCCAAATAGTTTTCTACAGAATAGTTTAAGTTATATTTCAAAGCTTTTTTTTATCACAAAGCTTTATTTTACTTTTTAATAGCTACGCTGAAACAGTGCGATTGTCCTTAAAATCAATTAAAACCAGCACGTGAGGCAGACGCCGCGATCAGCACTAACCATGTTACACGTAGTTAACGGAAATTCGGTTATTTCGTTAAAAAACTTCGCCGCGCTATCGTTAAAAGTTACACAGATAAGGCTCTGGGGAGATGGCGGGAGTGCACGATGCATTTTTGCTATGTCATCTTACTCTGTACTGCTAATATGGTGAAATAATTAACTTGATACGATATATTTTAAAATATTCTTTTAAAATATTTATATCCCAACTTTACGAATAAAACGTCACCTTATCCTAATTTAAGCTAAAGATACCAGATACGAATAGATACCTTATCTTCTTTATAGCTACTCCTTCTAACCGTGAGCAATTATTTATCCACTGAAGAATATACGCGAGTCGTAAAACTGGGTCTATTGCTGCCTGCATCCAGCGACTTCCTGTAAATTTAACCACACTGGCTGGCAGTGTCTTCGTGCCAGCCAATGTGGTGCCGCTCTACATTATATAGTCCATGTAAATGTTCTTAAATACTGACGCTATAATTATTGTAATACATAGTTTAACATCCCGAGCCAGTTACTGGACAAATTGTACCTATATAACGAATTAACAATTTATGTATCATAAGAAACATCATACACATTTTGCGGCAATAGGTAAAAATTCAGGGCATAAAACCAAAATAGTTAACTAGAGTTGTGTGCAAGCTTCCTCAGTGCAAGCAGCGAAATAGATTATTGGATCCAATTACAAACTAGACAGCTAGGTTACTAGCTACGAATGTCGGTAAAAAAAAACGAGATTTACTTTTGTACTACGAAATAATACACTTTATGAAAGTCGACAATAACTCGTTTGTTTAAATGTTGCCCATAAAACTATAGAAAAAATAAAATTGTACCACATTAAATGACATTATGTACCTACAGTATTAAAGTGACTGCAATGTTTTTTTTTTTAAATTAAATTTTATTGACATATAGTTAAGTTTACTGTACATATAAATATTTAAGAATATGATAGCTTTATTTTTGCTACATTTTTTAATTCATATTTAAATAAAGAATTACGTATAGAGATCAACTGATGTTCAAAAAAAGATGTAACAACATATGTAACAACTGATATTAAAATTTTTTACTAAAAATACCGTCTACACAATGTCTGCCAGCAATAAATATTGATCGTTGTTTCATATTATTTATTCAAACAAATAGATCTATAAAACAAATAGCTAAGTTAACGTCGCGCTATCCGACCTAATAATGTTATAAAATTTACAAGTCACTCATAAATCACTGGCATTATTTCAAAATTATAATATTATTATGCTACAGACTTCGTGACACAAAATTGCCATAATTCTTGTCGTAGGTGTCTTGAATTTGAATCCCAGGTCAAGATAAATCATGATAATCTTCTTCTTTTTGATGTGTAAAACTCTAGGATAACGTAACTCTACATTGGTAGAGAATTTTCTACCATACCACGCCAATTAGATATATTGGTATAGGGCTTTTCGACTTTCTTGCATAATAATATGATGTTTCTTCAATGTTCTAATAACTGACTCTCACAGCGCTCTTCTGGTCTAGACCCTAGCATGGTAGGGAGGAAGTAGGGTGATGATACTGTGTTCTTAAGCTGTCACCTGTATTAGTGATGATGTTTAGGTACCTACATATATTAACCTCGATAATATTACAATTTTCGAAAGTCATTTTAACATAGACATCATGGCATCATTTGTCATTAGCCAATCAGAAACACGCAATTTGTAATTTTCGGCTCAATCAACGCATATGATTGGCTGTTCGTGTGACGACGTGATCAAATTAAATACACCTATTGTTTGCATGCATAATATAATCAGATTTTTGTAGAACACAGCCGTTATTATATTATCTAGTATAGATATTTGTCTGCTGGAGAGAACACAAACAAATCATTCGTAGAATTACCGGTCCTTATCTTAATTTCATGAGCTCGTCTCGTACGTAACACGTAGTGTTGAGTTCTCTTCACATGCACAGGATCATTCTGTTTCTCTCTTGTGTGGAATCAATTGTGGTCGGTGCCCCCGTTGAGGCAGATTGCCATCTAGCACGCGATCCCGATCACCCGACCCTACGCACGCGACGTCGAACAAAAAAACTTACCAATCGAAAATTATATCATTCCACAAGTTTACCTCTTCATTTCAACGTTATCGTGTTCTTCGGAATTCAAGATTTATGTTGTGTCGTTATTGTTATAATAACCGAATTTCAGGCTTATAAATATAACCGACACATGCGATACTATTTGCACTATTTTAATGTTGAGCTGTTTAGCACCTAATTTTAACATAGATGCCGTATATTATGCAACTATTTCTTTTGCATTTAATTAACAATTCAAATGCAGTATTTTTTTAATGGTTTGCAACACTTTCGAGCGGCCCTGACGTCCGCCGCCGACGACGACTCGAATGCAAATAAGCATCGACCGCCAGTGTGACGTATAGAGCGCACACTTCTCACCCCTTTCTTGCGACTACCCGCCAACTTGATTTACAATCCCGGATACGAGCTCCCCGTTCGAATCCAACCTATACAGTTAAATTACGAACGTTACTTTTTTCACTATGTCACAGTGACACTATAATTTAGGGCACCGCCCCTTTACTTTCCAAAGCCTTTGAATATTCATACGACTATAGCAATCAATAACGGCTACAAAGAAAATAGTTTTCGCGTGCACGCACGCGATACAATGTCGCATAAACAAATAATTTCTTCGTTTTTATTGTTATCCTTGAATAATGTTATTGCCACTCGAATTTACAACAGCCCCTTTCCCGCCATCGCATCGGTCAGAAGCGATCAAACGGCGACCGATAAATTTTAAACTTCCGTGACTGGACGACGTTAATTGAACGCTATGTTTTTTTTAAATATCCATCAAAATGCACATCTTAATAGCCACAATAAAAACTGATATCGTTACATATTTTATAGTGTAGAAGACAAGAAATGCGAAATAAACTAAGCCAATAAAACTGTAATATTTTGAGTGTCGGTCGATGATAGTGAGACTTTGACGAGTATGAGTCTACAAAATGGCGTGATCAGTGTTGCGTCACTCTCCAGTGGAAATAACCTCAGTTTTTGACAATATTTCGAATCACGTCGCAGTAATTGCCCGTGTGCCGTTTACAGAATAACAAAATGTCTGCAACAAGATCAAAGACATTAATAGACGTGTGTTGAAATTTATTGACGGCCGTATGTCGAAGGATGAATATATACATACAGAGCGCGTCCACTCGTAGATACATTCGTGATCTTAGAATTATCTAAATATTAAATTTGCGGGACAACTTACCTTACTTTAAATATATTATAGTTTTTGTCTCTGCGGCTAACCATATAATAAGCTAATTAAATTACTCGACTCATAGGAGATGAATGCGTGCTTTGCATTTTGATATGCTGCGATATGTCAAGGTGTAAAAGAATTACAAAAGAAAAACGCAAGTACCGCCGCGGGGCAGACTGCGGCTCTCTAATAAATAATGGGCTAGAGAGGTCTTCGCGCCGTGAGACACGGATGACATCCTAATTATGTATCGATCGGCACTTTTTGCTATAACGGTTATTTTACTACTAAAACCATGTGTAAATATGAAGGTATTTTGATCATTGCCAGAAACAGATAGGTATTACCTCATTCGTTTTAAGCAGCTTCGGTCCAATATATATGAATAAAGAGAATTTTGTGGCTCTTTACAACATTGTTGCTTTTACTACTTTTAACAATATATTAAATCATTCATCATTAAACTAGTCACGGTGCCAATTGTTTTTTCTTGCAAAATATGTTTGTGTTTCTAATCGAGCTTATTGAATTATTGATGGTACGTAATTTATTTTTGTGAAATAACCGTCTTACTTACATCTGACTACAATGATAGTTAGCTCCCTGATCCCCAGTATAGCTAAATTAATTATTGGAATGTCTAGTCAAACTTCAGCTTGCATAAATACATATGAAGCTAATTTTATCACTTTTTCTTTCTTTCTTTCTCCAGCCCATAAACCGTTTATGGGCTGGAGAAAGAAAGATTGAAGAGTTTATGATAAACGTCCCACTGATGGGCACGGGCCTCCTCCACTTTGGGACGGATTATGGTCTACAGTGCTGCGCTGAGCAGGTGTATTGGCACAGGGTTTATTTTTAAGTTTTCCGTCTCTTACAGAGGAACTTAGCTGTGTGGAATAACCCTTAGCTAGCTCTTACAGCACCTACGGGAGGAAAAGGAGTGGTGACATTTGTATTCTTGATCCGACACCTCTTGGATTAAATATAAAACCACTTTACCGAACAAATTCCAAACAAATCACGTAGAATTACTTAATATCGTAAGATATAGAACACGATAATAATCTGTAATAAAGCCATTTAAGAAACCAGCCTTATGTCGCAAAGATCATGAACAGTTGGTTTCACAAATATATTGTCATGTCTATAGAAGGACATAATAGCTATTGTTGTATGACGCGGTACGTGAGAATTACCAAAAAAGTGACATAGGCAATGAGTGAAAGCAAAAAAATAATAATTATATTGAGGCATAGAAAAGGCTGACATTAAAATGGTGAAAGTCAAACAAAAGATCTCTATTTCATGATTGCAAATATTATACGAGGCATACTTATAGCTAGTAGAAATGAAATAGCCTGAAATAAAACAACTGTATTTTTATATACTTTTGCTTTGATAGTCTACGTTTGACTTTACATATTTGTATATAACCTAATAGTAACAATCAATAAACAATGTCAACCTGGTAGATTATAGTCTATCAAAAAGCAGACTACTTTAAACGATAGGTATGTTCTACGACTTATTGTAACCTAATTAACGTTTTATGAAAGAAAGCTGATAGAAAGTCTACAGTCTTCACTTAAATTTTAATAACAATATCCTAATAGAGAGCAATATTTTTTTTAAATCTTATATTTTCCTAATATTTTCTAACACTTGCGCGACTCATCTGTTTAAATAAAACTACTTTTTACGGATTTAGACGTGTATATTTGTTTTAAATTTAGTCACCATGGTCACGGGTGAGACGGGTGAGGGTCTCACCCGTGACCATGGTGACTGCAAAGTCTCCGAAACGTCGGGCCAAAATTTAAAACAAATATACGCGTCTAAATCCGTAAAAAGTAGTTTTATATTTTCCTGTTAAAAATCACATTAAAATAGGCGTATGTTAGTAATATTTTGATATCTGCAGTGTAGTTTTGACGGGCTTCGTGCTCTAGTGGTTCATATTGCGGACTGCCGTTCACGAGGTTGCGTGTACGATTCCCGCCTCGGTCAATAATTTGTGTGATGTTTATAATTTGTCATATATGTTTGTACTGCGTCTGGGTGTGTTCTATGTATTATAAGTATGTATTTACAAAAGAAAAGTAGTTTATGTATTATATCCGCATTCTGGTACCCATAACACAAGCATAATAAGCTTAGCTTGGGACCAGAGGACGGTGTGTGAAATGTCCATGAATATTTATTTATAATTACAATAACGTGAATGTCCACATTCTTACAAACAATGTCACTGTGTCTTACATTAATTATTCATTTTAAACTCTCAATAAATAAAACACACTTTACGTTTCAATAAAAGCGCTGAGTGACTTTTCGAAGAATAACAATTGCATCGCGCACAATAATGTGTTTTATTATTAAATTATTAGGGACCAACTCTGAACATCACAACAACCAAACTAAAATAAACATGTGATGAAAATTAGCGTACATATTGTCGGTTTTAAAACAAAATTTAAGGACGCAATTAAGTCTTTGTGATCCTGGAAAATTAATACGTCAACTCACAAACGATCCGTTTTCGGAGTCGTTAAAATACCGCAAAGCAAATAACAATATCGTTTTTCTTTAAACACTTGACGGATGTGGCCGATTTTTAATGTACATTGCCATATAATACCTTTGTACAAACAAACATACCCAAGTCATACATGTACATACTTAGATAAACTGGCGTCCAATTATTATCATGTTCTGAATATATAAACCAGGCGCCGACTACTATAACACCTCAAGATTAACATCAAAAATTCTTTGAACTGTAAATATAGTGTAACAAATATTAGCCGCAAGAAATCCGTATATCCGAACATTAGACTCGCTTTAATTCAGTGATGATCTCGACGAACGTCTAAAACTAATTACGCAGCTTAATTAAACTAATTCCATGCGTATATCACCATCTAAATAGTGTCGTATCATTGTGAGAGCGAAGACAATATGTTGACAGAATGAATGACCAGTATGGCGGGCAGTTTTCGCGCGTAATTTCACTTGTTTATGGTTGCGCTCGCGCAGTTTTAGGATTACTGGACTTAGGCGATGAGTGCTAATTCCCATTCAGCGATTATCTTTAAAGCGCTACACGTCACTGTAAAGTTTAAATGAAGCGCCTAATTTCAATTGTACCAAATATAACTCTCTTATTTATTACTTGGCAGCAGTTAAACCACCAGCATGGATGTGTGTATGATGTCTGTATGTGTGTGAGTAAAACAATTTAGCGGCAATTAAAATTATTCGTGTGCAGATCCGAATGCAACACTATTACATTAAATATACTTATAGTTAGGTACTATTGTACAGTTGTTTCCAATTTTATAATTAGCATTATACAACTATGCCATGATTTTATTGTTTCAGCACTATTAAGTCCACAAATATTTATTATTATCGATATTTGCCAACTAAAACATAGACTATGTAAAACAGAAAATGTTTTAACTGGCAACACACAATACTGCACTTTGTATTTCGTAAACTAAATAAATATTCATGGACATTTCACACAACGTCCTCTGGTCCCAAGCTAAGCTTATATGCTTGTGTTATGTGTACCAGAATACGGATAGAAATACATATACTTCTTTTCTTTTGTAAATACAAAGGTACTTATAATACATAAAAACACCCAGATGCAGTACAAACATTTGTATGACAATAAGAAGAATCACACAAATGATAGTCCCGAGCGGGAATCGAACCCGCGACCTCTTGATCGGCAGTCCGTTACACTCAAACACGAGGCTCGTCTAATTTTCACTAAGAATAACTAATTTTATTATTATTCAATACCAAATCAAAAAACTCATAATATACGTTGTTTTATTCCAGTTGGGTCAAAGGAAGGTACCGGGTCAGTATACGGCAGGTCCGAGGGTGAAGGTGACGATAGACTCACCCACGCGATCCTAAACGAAGCCTCTCATCTTATGAAGACACCCTTAGGGCAGATCAACAATGATGACTCCAGAAGTAACGAAGACTCCAGCTCGCCTAGGACACAATGCCCATCACCATTCTCAAAGGTAGGTATTGGTATTGTGCAATAATTTAAATACCATCACTTTCCTTTTTCGAGACTAGTAATGTTACCTCATACTCGTAGTTTCTTGAAAAAACACAAAGGAATGTGAAAATTTCTTCGTTTTGCTTTTCTTTAAGAGTAATCAGATGACATTCAGTAGTAGTAGTAGAACAAAAGTAAAACACTGCGACGATGACCGATATGCGATTGAGTTAAAGTACTTTTAAAAGGTCTCGAACACCTATTCGAAAAATAATCTATTATCTGTATTTGTGCTGATGCTTTTGTTTATTTGTTCCAGGACTCCAGTCAAAATAGGAGACTAAAGAAATACGAGAACGATGACATTCCTCAAGAGAAAGTGGCACGTATCTATCAAGAGGAGCTCACGAAAATAATGACCAGGAGAGTTGAGGATATGCGACGTGATGGTTTCCCTGGGTAAGCATTACATTTATTAAAAATTATTAAAAAAATCTATAAAATATCATTAACATAACAGCATAGTAATTGAAACGAGAACAGCAAATCTAAAAATAACATATAGCATGTTTCCTCCATTTTTCAGCGGCGGCATGCCACCACACATGGAGAGGCCACCAGAAGACATACGTATGGCACTAGAAGCATACCACAGAGAACTTGCCAAGATACAGCCAGCAAGCAACATTCCCAATTTGCACAACTTGCCAGGAATGCCACCATTTCCCAACCTTATTGCGCTGCAGCAGCAGGCGATGCACCAAGTGCAGAGCCAACAAATGAACGGGTCCGGAGCGGTCCAAGATCTCTCTTTGCCCAAGGAGAAAAATGCCAAAATGAATGGAATGACTGATAGTGATAAGGACAGGCCAATGGATGCCGAAGAGGCTATTAGACACGCGGGAAGTGCTTTTTCATTAGTAAGACCAAAATTAGAACCAGGGCAACAATCAACAGGATCGTCAGCATCGAGCCCACTGGGTAACGCGATACTTCCTCCGGCGATAACTCCCAATGAGGACTTTAGTAATTCAGCAGCAGCAAGTCCACTGCAAAGAATGGCATCAATTACGAATAGCCTCATCTCCCAACCCTCAAATCCTCCCCATCATCCAGTCCCACAACGATCTATGAAAGCTGTTCTACCGCCAATAACACAGCAACAATTTGATCTCTTTAACAATTTAAATACTGAGGACATAGTGAGAAGAGTGAAAGAAGCTCTGAGCCAGTACTCCATAAGCCAAAGACTGTTCGGCGAATCTGTCCTCGGACTATCGCAAGGATCTGTTAGTGATTTGTTAGCCAGGCCAAAACCTTGGCATATGCTAACACAAAAAGGCAGAGAGCCATTCATCCGTATGAAGATGTTCTTGGAAGATGATAACGCTGTCCACAAACTGGTCGCGTCACAGTACAAAATTGCACCTGAAAAATTAATGAGAACTGGAAACTACAGCGGAGCACCTCGTAAGTATTTTTAATGAATTACACAATAATTTTGAATAACTATTATTAAAAAATATAGTTAAAATACACTTACATAATAATATTTATGATACGTTTTGTAAATTAACCAAAACCTTTTTTCATATTTCTAGCCTGTCCGCCAAATATGAACAAGCCCATGCCTCCGACACAAAAGATGATCTCTGACGCCACTTCGTTGTTGAGCAAAATGCAACAAGAGCAGCTACTTGGTCCAGGTCACCTGGGTCACCTCGGTCAGCCCACTCCTCTGCTGCTGACCCCGCCTGGGTTCCCGCCGCACCACGCGGTCACACTGCCTCCACAACATCACGACAACAACAACAAGGAGAGGAAGCCTCCACCCCCACCACAACCGCACCACCCTCCTCCAGTGATGCGCAACCTTCACCAGCATATATCGCCTAGTGTATATGAAATGGCGGCGCTCACACAAGACTTAGATACGCAAACTATTACCACCAAAATCAAGGAAGCATTATTAGCAAACAATATAGGACAGAAAATTTTCGGAGAAGCTGTCCTAGGTCTCTCACAGGGTTCAGTTAGTGAACTACTGTCAAAGCCAAAACCCTGGCATATGCTTAGCATTAAAGGTAGAGAGCCATTCATTCGTATGCAACTTTGGCTTAGCGATGCTCACAATATCGACCGCCTACAAGCCTTAAAGAATGAAAGAAGGGAGGCGAGCAAACGACGAAGGTCTAGTGGCCCTGGGCAGGACAACTCTTCTGATACTTCATCTAATGATACGTCGGAGTTCTACCACTCGAGCTCACCGGGCCCCACCACTGGAGTACCCTGCGCTAAGAAACAACGAGTATTATTTTCTGAAGAACAAAAAGAAGCACTCAGGTTAGCTTTTGCCCTCGATCCTTACCCTAACATGCCAACGATTGAGTTTCTCGCGGCGGAATTAGGTCTTTCATCAAGAACCATCACAAATTGGTTCCACAATCACCGCATGCGCTTAAAACAACAAGCGCCACATGGATTACCGGCAGAACCACCAGCGCGTGATCAATCATCAGCGCCGTTCGACCCGGTCCAGTTCCGTCTCCTACTCAATCAGAGATTATTGGAGTTACAAAAGGAGAGAATGGGTCTAGCCGGTGTCCCGCTGCCATACCCTCCGTATTTTGCGGCAAATTCGAATCTAGCCGCTCTAATCGGACGAGGTCTCATCCCGCCGGATGCACAAGTGAAAGATCAGTCTGGGGGACTAGATCTATCAATGCCACTCAAACGGGAGCCTGATGGTGACGATTTCGAGGACGATGATGCAGAGAGCAACCTCGGCTCCGAGGACTCCATGGACGACGAGAATAAGATTGAGCCTAAGGCTACGTCCACACCCGCCAGTCGGTCTAATCGACGGAAGCCCGCGGCACCTCAGTGGGTTAACCCTGACTGGCAAGATGAGAAGGCTCGGAACCCTGACGAAGTGATAATCAACGGTGTGTGTGTGATGAGGAGTGATGACTTCCGTCGTGAGGCGGAGGAGACAGTCCGCATAGAGCCGTCCCCCGTCCCGCGGGAGGGCTCCCCCCCCGCACCCGCCGCGCCGCGCCCCCCGCGCCCCCCGCGCACCCCGCACACCCCGCACACGCCGCGCCCTCCACACACGCCTGATGACGTCATACCTGAAGACAAGATCAAGGCGGAGACAGATGACGGCTGGGAGTACTAAGACGTGCGCCCAGTGACTAGACTGTTACCATATCACGTGCGAACGTTTATTTATTGTGTGCGTGCTCCAGTGACTATGTTCAGTGCAAGTGTATGTATGTAGCTAATATATTGTTGTAATTCGATTGTAAGGCCAAAGACTTTGTACATAATATACACGTGTAGCCTCTCGTGATAGAGCCGACTCCCGCACCGGGACCTGCTAAAACTTACGATACAAAAAATGTGCATTTTTGCTTTAATATTTTTTTTTATATAAACGCGTACCCTGATTAGGTACAAATATCTGAATATATTTAAGTTACGGCTTCTTAATTCGAATGTAAATAATTATACCAAATATATGTCGAATATTGCCTGTGAACCCAGACCGTGTACATAGTGGTAGGTTAGTCTCGTGTAAGATACGTCTCAGTTACTGATTATATTATGTAGGATTAGGAATGGTTCATTTATTGTTAATAGGAACTATCAAAGTGCAATCAGATGTAAATTTAAGCTATGGTTTAACAAAACCCAGTTGAAAAGTATTATTATGTTTATTAAAACCGGCGAGGTTTAAAATATATAATCGGGTTATATAAGTTTAACAATTAAATTATTAATGTTTATTTTACAATAATTGTATGTTTTATATTATATTATTATATCACTGCGGGACCGCTCAACTTTGTGATCAATAACTGTCATTATATAAGTTTAGTTGTCACGTGAACTGTCAAATTTAATTCCGTACAGTAATTTTATTGTTTGTTTATTTTAACTTTTATATATTTTTATAGAAAATGTACAAATCAAGACACAAAATAATACAATTAAGCAAGTAATCATATTGCTTATGGTTTTATAGTTTTATTTTATTTTAGCAATAAATTTGCTTTTAATCATATTTTTTTCTTTTTATTTTGCCTCCTAGTTTTCCTTTTTTTTACTCAGATGGTATTTAAATAAGAAAAAGAAACTGTATATTTAAAAGGAACCATACTCCTTGCATCAAGTTGTACATAGTTATATTCTGTGAAATGTAAATAACTAGGTAAGCGAAATGCCACGTTAGAATATATACAACTTATTAGATAGATAAGTAGAAAAATAGTTTACCCGAAATGTTTTAAATCATAAAGTGGTAAAGTCATGAATAATCAAAATTAATGTCATTTTTAAAGTGTATCGAAAAATTATAATGAAATTACGTCAAAATAGTTTTAGGCCTCCAGTTTTCAATAAATCCAAATTTTGGGAGAAAATTCAATTTTATAAGTGGCAACACCTCTTTATAAAAACATCAAATTTTAGAAATACCAACATACATATCGATGTTATATATAAACGAGTAAGTTAGTTAGGTAATAGCGTGTAATAGTCAATATTAAACAAATACTTAGGCTGTTTAACAGTTTTGAAAAACAGTTATTTTAACTCTCCAATTCCGTTGTAAGAACATTGCAATGGAGCAAGATTTTAACTACATGATATTTCTAAATTATTTCTTAGCTTATTGCTTTTGAAAGTTTAATATACATACTTATATTACGAATATTATTGTTATTTAATTATGGTGCTCCTAATATTTTATGAGTACCTACATATTGTCACAAATGTGTTAAATAATGACGATATCAATATACCGCCTTTTGAAGCGTCCAACTAGTCAAGGTCTATCTAACTATCAGTACTTATTATATTATTTCTTTAGAGATTATAGTAAATCTCTGAAGCTAAAATATTTGTACAAGTTTTGTTAATTCTAATCTATTTACATAAGTTACTATGAAAACTATTATACCTAATTAAACCAAAACCAGTGAAACACAATAAACGGTACATTAATTAGCCGGCCAGTAAAATATAAGCTACAAGTAACTAATCGTAGTTACTTGTAGCTTATATTTTACCAGTAGTACTTACTCTTGTTTTTAAAGTACATAAATATCGATTTATGTACTTTAAAAACAAGAGTAAGTACTACTTAAACATGTATTTTTTCTAAGTCTGGATCAGCTGGATGAGTCCGATATGTCCGAACGCTGGTTCCCATTATAAAAAGAAAAACTATTTTTCTGTAGTTTATTATAGGTATAATACCACGCTGATCAAGTGTTTTTTTTGTGTGGGATTTTCCCGTCATGCAAAGATGCTATATTTTGCTTCCAGTTATTCGGTGTCGATAAGAGTAATCTTAATCCACCATTCAACCAAAAAATCATCTTTAAATTCTTAAAGGTATTTTCTAATCACAAGTGGGTACTCTGAAAATATTAGGTAGCGCCTGTTCCAATACGCCATCTTGTATTTTATTGTTACGTTGAGTATTGCAGTTAGTGTAAATATCTACTATTCCGGTAGCAAATAGATTATTATGCGTTATATCCATTATTAATAATGAATAGAACTAAAATTATAGCGATAATTATTAATTGTTCATATCATAATATTAATTAATAATGATGCCGAAATACAATTGTCTTCTTTCCGAACAATTTCTAAAGTTATTAAAATTAAAAATAAAGAAATTGCTAATCAATCTTTGTTTTATTGGATTTCTCTCAATGAATTTGGTTATTTTTCTTTTACTTACCCATATTATGTTCTATGTGCACTTCAGTTAAGATTTGTTAAAGAAATGGGGTAGTGGCATGTATATTCGTAAACTGAAATCATACAATCTTTGGGGACTTAAGACCTATTTAAGTTAATAATAATAAGCTAAGTTATTAACGCACATACAACCGTCCTGTATGTATTATAAACGAAGTATATTTAGATCATAGTAGATATCACTCTATAATCTCTGCCTACATCTAAGGGGAATAGTTAATCATTAGCACAATAAAATATTTCACAAATAAATTAATGGCCACTGCACGGTTTTGTGGTTTTGTTTTGTCATGACGTATTAAAAATACAAGTGTCACCGCCGTTTTTCATTTCCCGAGCGTGCTGTAAGAGCCAGCAAAGGGATATTGTTACCAGATAACATTCTCTGTGGGAGACGGAGAGCTGGAAAATAAACCGTGTGCCAACATGCCTTGTCAGCGCGGTACAGTAGATCATTATTATTCCCTTCCTAAGTGGAGAAGGTCCGTGTTTAACAGTGGGACGTCAATGGGCTGGAGAGGGAGAGAGATAAAACTTAGAGTAAAATAAAGACAAAAAGTTCTATTAAACCATTAAAATTTAATACGAAGGAAAGAAACCTAAACAGCACCAACAAGATCTAATCCATCTCCTCAATGACTGGTCCGTCGTTATTCTCCTCCTGGATTTTGGAATGTACGCCACCGTGGAGCTTTTTCATCAATGGAACGCAGTCTCTGGTTATGTCTCTAAGTTTGTCTTCATACTCATCTTTCTCAGCAAGAGAGTTTCTATCGAGCCATGACAATACCTCATCACATTTGCGAGAAGCTTTAGATTTTTCGGGCTCAGTTAATTTACTCCCTGCTTCATTGACAGCTTGTTTAACCGCAAATATATAACCTTCAAGTTTGTTTCTAGCACCAACTCTATCCCGGTGTCTCTCATCCTCGTCCTTATATTTTTCAGCTTCCGAAAGCATTCTATCTATATCAGCTTGAGACAAACGACCTTTATCATTTTTAATAATAATATTCTTTGTTTTACCGGTGCTATTTTCTTTAGCAGAAACGTTAAGTATACCATTTGCATCTAAATCAAAAGCAACATCAATTTGGGGGACGCCGCGTGGTGCAGCGGGTATGCCAGTCAAATCAAAAGTACCAAGCAGATTATTATCCTTTGTCATTGCCCTTTCACCTTCATACACCTGAATAGTAACAGCTGGTTGATTGTCCGAATATGTAGTAAATGTTTGAGAATGCTTACAAGGAATTTTAGCATTACGTTCTACTATTTTAGTCATAACTCCTCCGGCGGTTTCAATTCCTAACGACAATGGAGCTACATCAACTAAGAGAACATCTTGAATCTTCTTGTGGCGTTCTCCACTCAGTATAGCAGCTTGTACAGCTGCGCCATACGCTACTGCCTCATCTGGATTAATAGATAAATTTAATTTCTTTCCATTAAAGAAATTCTGTAACAAGCTTTGTATTTTTGGAATGCGTGTAGACCCTCCAACCAAAACAATATCATGAATATTACTCTTATCCATCTTGGCATCTTTCAAAGCCTTTTCAACTGGATCCAGTGTCGTCCGAAACAAATCAGAATTTAGTTCTTCAAAACGTGCTCTTGATACTCGAGAAAAGAAGTCTATTCCTTCATATAGAGCGTCTATTTCGATATTCGCCTCGGCACTAGACGACAAAGTGCGCTTAGCTCTCTCAGCTGCTGTGCGAAGACGACGAAGTGCTTTAGGATTAGATTTTAAGTCCTTCTTGTGCTTTCTCTTGAACGCATATGCGAGGAAATTAACTAGTCTGCTATCAAAATCCTCTCCTCCAAGATGAGTATCCCCGGCAGTCGCTTTCACTTCGAAGAGGGACCCTTCATCAATAGTTAGTATCGAAACGTCAAAAGTTCCTCCACCCAAGTCGAATATTAAAACTTTGCGCTCTCCTTTTAGATCTTTATCTAACCCATAAGCTAAAGCAGCTGCTGTAGGCTCATTGATAATTCGAAGCACATTTAATCCAGCAATAACACCAGCATCTTTCGTGGCTTGTCTTTGAGAATCATTGAAATAAGCTGGAACAGTTATTACCGCTTTATTCACAGGTCTTCCCAAATAAGCTTCAGCAGTTTCTTTCATTTTAATCAAAACCATGCTGCTAATTTCCTCAGGTGCGAAGCGCTTAGTATTACCTTTGTATTCGACTTGTATTTTTGGTTTACCTCCTTCATTAACAACTTTGAAGGGCCAGTGTTTAATGTCTTGTTGTATCTTTGGATCATCAAACTTACGACCAATCAAGCGCTTCGCATCAAAAATGGTGTTATTAGGGTTTAAGGCTACTTGATTCTTAGCAGCATCACCAATGAGTCGTTCTGTGTCTGTGAATGCTACATACGATGGTGTAGTGCGATTGCCTTGATCATTCGCTATGATATCTACATTACCATGCTGCCAGACACCAACACAGGAGTAGGTCGTCCCTAAATCAATTCCAACGGCAGTCATTATTCTAAAAGTATTTGATAATGAATTTTTTCCGTTTCAATTTTATTAATTTTTATATTTCGCTTTAAATTCTCGGTAAAAATTCAAAATTGGAACTCAAATCAGCTGATTGGAATGGTTGACGTAAGTCATTATTTTTTCTATGAACTTTAGTGTGTTTAAAACCCTAGGAGGATAATATACATATATAGGTACTTAATCTAAGTTAAAGCCTAGGTTTAAAGTAATATAAAAGTAATACAAAAAACATCAGCAGATTTATAAATCTATGCTGTTCATGGCCAGAGAATATAGAATTATTAAATTTATACTCATTATGATGCAAATGCACGGGGAGCTGGAAATTGTTTAAAAATATTAAGCAATATTAAAAAATTTTAAAACGTGACTTGTAGGCCACACCTTTTTCTTTTATTTAGGACCGGTTATAAAAATTGGCCATATTCAAAAAATTTGGGAAAGAATTTAGTTATCAAAAATATGAAACGCAATAACAAGAGCCACACTTTTTCAAGTCTTAACCATAGATATGCTATGGACGTGTCTATGGTCTTAACACACTCTATGACTTATGAGTTCTACTTAGCAGTTGTTAGTTGTCATAATTGTCTTTAATGTCATTTACGTCAATGAATACAGAATTGTAAATTGGAGGTAAAAACATTTTTACATACCTGGTTCTCCAAAAAATAAAATTACCCGGTTTCAGATGCAGCAAACAGTTTTGTAACTTTAAAAATTTTAATTTTCCTGCATTACTTATTTACGTATTAATAGTTGTGTTTTGGTATCATAACCTATAATCTGTGCCTATAAACTTTGTGTTTACATCGAAACAATCAAAATGCGGTTCGCGCAGCTGGTTGTCGGACCTGCAGGAAGTGGAAAGGTAACATACTAATAATATAATGTATCAGACATTCTTCGTATTCGTATTGAGATTTTTATACAGTGAAACAAGTTTAAGCAAGACCTTTTTACACCAAGATTAATTTATTTTATTTGTCTATTGCAGTCAACATACTGTTCAACAATAGTAAAGCATGCAATTGATACAAAACGTATAATAGAAGTAGTGAACCTGGACCCTGCTGCAGAACATTTTGACTATGAGCCACTGGTAGACATTAGAGAACTAATACATCTTGATGATGCTATGGAAGATGAGGAACTACAGTTTGGACCTAATGGTGGACTTATATTTTGTATTGAGTAAGTAACTGGAAGAGTAACTTGCCCTGTATTATTAGTAGAATGTATTTTTGCAATACTTCTTTTGACATGTAAGAGAAGATAAAATTGATAAACATAAATTACTAAGGCCCTAATTTACTGCAGTGCTGACCAGGCATTTGGCACAGGGTATATTTTGAAGTTTTACCAGAGGATGTTACCTATGTACAATATACCTTAGCTGGCTTTTACAGCACCTTGGGAAGGAAAAGGGGTAGTGAGACTTGTATTCTTACTCCGCATGACATAGATAGAATAAATATGCCTTTGAAATAACATAAATAAGTTTAAATTTGCAGAACCCTATTAGAAAATAGTGATTGGTTAGAGGAGCAACTTGGTGACACAGATGATGACTATATATTGTTTGACTGTCCCGGTCAGATAGAACTGTACACACACTTGCCTGTGATCAGACGGTTAGTTGATCTGCTGCAGAAGTGGAACTTTAGGATATGTGTAGTCTTTATGGTGGACTCACAGTTTATGGTCGATGGTGCTAAATTCTTGTCAGGTAATTTCAGTCAGATTGTTATTTATTTATATAGTGGAGGTGATCTACCAATCTATAATATTGTTATAAAGTTGTAGAGTTTGTTTGTTTATTTGAACGCACTAATCTCAGGAACCACTGGTACAATTTGAAAAATTCTTTCACTGTTGAATAGAACATCTATCAAGGAAGGCTATAGGCTATTAAACACGCTGCGAGCAAAAGGTGCTAGGCAGTAGCAGAACAAAATCGCGGGCAACAGCTAGTTAGATAATACATTTATCAATATAACATCACGCTGCGACCAATGGAAGCGAAGCAGTTATGATAAATGCAATAATTTCACAATTAGTCACAATTTTCATAATTAGTCACGGGGTTCAGCTCATATAGGCTTTATTGTCTTAATGCTAAAAGCAGAGGGGCAGGACATAAATTAGAAACGCGATTGAAAACATGGGTATAAGCTATTGATTAAATAAAATTTGTTCATTTGTTACTGTGATTATCACACTGTGTCTGTGTGCTGTCTGTACAGTATTTTTTGTAAATGTGTGTGTTCCAGGTACAATGGCAGCACTGAGTGTAATGGTTAACTTGGAATTGCCACATGTCAATATTCTATCTAAGATGGATCTTCTCAGTAAGACGGCCAGGAAACAATTAGATGAGTGAGTTTCATGTTGTATCAATCATGCCTGCTTTTAAGGATGAACTTGGATGATAATAGTCAGATGCAGTACAAAAGTCAGTAGTGCCTAGTGTAATCTACGGTGCTTTGTACAATGTCGTCAGAAAAAAATACCATCATAACTTACAGTAAACTAGCTTCTTTCTGATTTTGCATGAAAACGTCACAAACAAACAAACAAGCTCACTTTCACTTTTATATGTAAGGATATATGTGTTAGAATTTAAATATGCTTTGTGTACAGAGGATTTCATTAGAGAAATCCCTTGTTCCATAGATAAATAAATAAATAAATAAATATTCATGGACATTTCACACAACGTCCTCTGGTCCCAAGCTAAGCTTATCATGCTTGTGTTATGGGTACCAGAATACGGATAGAATACTTAAACTACTTTTCTTTTGTAAATACATACTTATAATACATAGAAACACCCAGACGCAGTACAAACATTTGTATGAGAATTAGAAAAAGCACACAAATGATTGTCCCGAGCGGGAATCGAACCCGCGACCTCTTGATTGGCAGTCCGTTACATAAACCACTCAACCACGAGGCTCGTCAGATACCAGGCAACTTTAAAATAATATATTTTCATTTCAGTTACCTGGATCCCGACCCTCACGTACTACTAGCAGACATGAGAAACTCAAAATCGAAATGGCATGAAAAATATGCAAAATTAACTGAAGCTATCGGAGAAGTTATTGACAATTTTAGTCTCGTTCGGTTCTATCCACTAAATATAAAAGATGAAGAAAGTGTGGAGAATATAGTACTAACCATAGATAACATAATCCAATATGGCGAAGATGCCGATGTCAAGATCAAAGATTTTGATGAACCAGAGCAAGACGATAATGATGACTGTGATTAAAAATTGTTTTATTTTTTATTCAATCTTTTATTTTTACTAACTAAACAGGAACTACATTTGTTCCCATTGGCACCAGGTCATGATCTCTTATTATTTCCTGAGAAATCGAGGAAATGCCTCAAATTTCAAAAGACACATTAACGCGATCAATGCTGAATAATTTGCGAATTTATAGCCAATGCTAATAAAAGAGTCATTCGCCCAGTGCTGAAAACGCGCATGTGCGTTCAAAAAATTTTTCGCGTAGTGCTAAGAACGCTTATATGCGTTCATAGAAAACTTGCGTAGTGCGGCTGGACGCTATAGCGCGTTGTCTTTTACCTTCCCGCAGTGCGGCCGACGCTTATGTGCGTTCGGTAACTTTCGAGTTTTATGACTGTCATATAACAATTACGGGTCATTTAAAGGTGTTGGATGGATAAAGGTGCTTCCACACTAGTGTTTATTTGTAAGAGACTTTGTGAAGTTTACGCCATAATATATCTTCGTTCAGTTTTGTTAAAATAGTAAGTTATACCTTAATAAAACAGTAATAGTAAAGGTACCTTATCCCGAAAGCCCTTTTATTCTTAATTTTTTTTAATTTACGACTCTTCGCCCGCCTCGTAATAGACACCATTTATAAATAGACTAAAACTACCTATTACTTTAGTTAAAAGAGCGAGTCATAATAAAATTATTTCAATAATCTATTGTACTAAATTAGGTTATTATTATTATTATTAGGACGGGCCTCGTGGTCTAGTGGTTCATATAACGGACTGCCGTTCACGAGGTCTCGGGTTCGATTCCCGGTCAGGACAATCATTTGTGTGATGTTTTTAATTGTCATACAAATGTTTGTACTGCGTCTGGGTGTTTACTATGTATTATAAGTATGTATTTACAAAAGAAAAGTAGTTTATGTATTATATCCGTATTCTGGTACCCATAACACAAGCATATAAGCTTAGCTTGGGACCAGAAGACGTTGTGTGAAATGTCCATGAATATTTATTTATTTATTTATTGTTGTCGTCGCCGCCGCCGTCCCCCCCCCCTGCAATATTCGTAGCAGAAACCTGACTAGTGTGTAGTCTCCTTTACAATTCCACATTTTACGACCGCTTGAGAAACAATAGACACCCAGAATACACGCAATAAACGCACAGGTGCGGCGCACCCCGCTTGCCTACAATTTTTTTTTGTATGGACGCGTATACGCGTCGGCCCGCACTTGGTGAAGATCAGAAAAACGCGCATAAGCGTTAGCCGCACTGAACGTATTAAGTCAGTGGAACTTTTTAATACTCAATTATTGATGTCCGTGTGCTAATGAACTCCTAAGAACCCCACAAACGGCATATTACGATATATCAATATAGCTGGACTTATGTACCTATATAGAAAAAGACGAGGCGGGTAAGACATATATAAATATACCGATATGTATCTTTACCTACTTATGACGTCATCGACAGATATATGTCTCTTTTTCCTACTATGACGTTTGTGACGACCTTAAACGGCTGAACCGGTTTTGATGTAATAATATAGATTCTCATTTGGTAGGCAGAGCTACTGTTATTATCTCAAATTTTATGTGGGCAAGAAAGAATTCTGCAGGGTTTCTTAACATAATTTAAAAAATAAATAGAACTATATTTTAACCATTTTATTAGTTACAACTGACATACTAAATTAAATTACATTGCATTATTAATAACCAAATCAAATACACAATAAGGCGTACAACGCGTACAATTTTACATAGATATGTATATTTCAATTCCTACTATTTTATTATTTAGCTATCAAAGTCTTAAAGCATTAATCCAACAAGTGTTTGCATTAGTAAAAATTCTACGTGTACAACGAAACTTAACTAAAAATGAAAATTGTGTCAATAACACAATGCGGCGATGTTAATAGAACTCCTTTGTTAGAAAATCTCTATATTATAGAATAAATAAAAATGTGTACAACGAAATAGCCAATTAATCAAGATACGCCATAGTTGTTTTCACTTTTTAGTTAAGTTGTGCACGTAGCATTGGTACCATTGTCAGACGAGCCTTAATAAAAAAAAGGTGCGAGAGCAACGCTCATACTCAATGTACAAACATTAATCTCGTATGGTCTTACTCATAATGACTTATTTAAACGGAGATTTTATCGGAGAGATAATAAACGTTTTAGCATAAAAGACTATCATGAATAACAAGTTTTGACAATTTTCGCGAACCAATTTTAGCGAACTTTCAAACCTCCGATAAGTCATTATGAATAAGACCATTAGTGTGTATGAACGTACGACCGAGCAGTATATTAGACAAAAACCACCACCTGTTGGTTTAATACTCTAAGAACAAAGTTAAAGCAACATTAGTTTTAACAAATACTTATTGTAAAATTCTTAAAATTATCACTTATTAAAAACTGTGTATGTTTAGACCTAAGACAAGATGATAAGATATATCAAAGGCTATGGCATAGTTATACAGCTACACCTATTTTGATTAAAAATATTGCATCATCATCATAACATCACGCTTTTTTCCGATGACGAGGCAGAGACTATAGAGCGCCATCTACTACGATTCAAACACAGTTCCTTGACTTCATACACACTCATACATCTGGTCATACCATGCTCGACGATTGTGAGTGCGTACGTACCTACTTGACCCTTTTTTGAAGTATACCGGCGATGACATCGAAGTTTTTAAGCTATTGCATAGCTTCTATCGAGGGCCTTGAGCGCGGGGAACGAATCCAGAAATTCCGTAACGAAAAAAAACCTCACGCTCCTCACTCCGACGGGCACGGAGGTGTGGCTTGAAGGCCGTGCATTGTCTAACGTCGTTTCTTTTCGGCAGTCTTCGACACGGTGTTTGTGTGCGTGCATCTAGCCGTATTGTACGACTCTACGAAGCAAACACGAATCGAGACGAGCTGCTCCGAAATCGGACGAATACATAAGCAGCTGTTTATGAGAAAGTATATAGGTGTATAGGTATTTATGTACAACAGTGAAATGCTGTAATTGTAATTTTTTTCTTGGGCGTTTCCACTTGACTCTGCCGTGTATATGTCTTTCGTTAATCGTCTCTCATCCATCCTCTCCACATGGCCAAACCACCTAAGCATACTTTTCTCCATATCGGTCACTACATTCTCTTTCTTTTAAAAATATTGATATTTTCAATTACGCTCAAACATGTACTTACCTTAATTTTTTTACTTCGACAAAAGCTGAGTTATATTTTTCCCTTTATTTTTGGGACTTTCATTTTATGAACATGCTAATCCTATTATCAAAACTGAGAGTAACTTGTATAATAATATATTTTGTACTATATTAAAGTATCTGTTAAAATATATAACTGTTAGATATCTCATGGCTCATTAATGAACAGTTATACCGCTTAGAACTATATAATTATAAGTTGAGCCTATGTATCGATCCTTTCCAGCCCATTTACGTCCCACTGTTGGGCACGGGCCTCCTCCGCTTTGAAGGGATTATGGTCTACTGTGCCGCGCTGACCGGGCGTGTTGGCGCAGGGTTTATTTTCGAGTTTTCCGTTTCTCACAGAGGATGTTATCTGTGTGCCAATATCCCTTAGTTGACTTTTACAGCACCCTTGGGAGGGTATGGAGGGGTGGTGACACTTGTAGTCTTAATCCGTCACCACACGGAGAATATCGATTATTCTAACGCAATTTAATTTACAAAAAACCACTTAATATTATTATAAGTATAATAAAACAACATAACTATTGTCTAATACAGGGTGGCGCAAAAGTAATCCTCCTATCAGAAAATGCTATAAATTTTGCGATTGGCCCCCAATGTCAGTTCAGCGGGCGTATTATGAGCTTTTTAAAAATCATGCAAGTTCCAAGCAGGCCGTACACTGCCTGACTAAATTATGTATTATGGTAAACATAAAACGTTTAGTTGAAAAATTTTAGTTAGTACTTAAACTTTTAGTTGTACCTTCACTATAAACATATTAATCTATGACTGTTTTAGCGAACTGGATGGCTGGGAGTTATGTTCATATTACGAATTTGCCGGGCAGTTCCATTCACGGCGTAAACGGCCTGGGAATAAGAGCTCATAATACGGCCGCTGTTTTGACATTTGTGTAGTAAACACATGCGGAATACACGTTAATAAACAATGTTACGCTGCACTGCTCCAGAACGCGGAATATTGGTGACTATTTATTTGACCACTAATCGGTCGGTGACTTTGGCACAACGTGAATTTCGTCGCAGATCTCAGACTCTTGCAGCTCTTAAAGACAATATCCGTCAAGAATGTGAGGACCTATCGCCGGAAGTTTTGGCCAAAGTGATGGAAAATGCCATAAAAAGGGCTCAAATGACAATCAACTGTGGCGGCAGCCATTTACATGACATCATATTCTCGACTTGATGTAAAAAAACCAACCAAATAAAAATAATCCACAAGAAGAATCAAAGATTTTCCTTTTTTTTTTTTAAATACAGCCAAAAACTTCGGAAGGTTATTTTTGCGCCACCTTGTAGTATGAATAACTATAAAAAGTCTTGTTTCTAAGCACAATAAAACTACTTTTTCTTCATAATTCATCCCATTTTACATTATATCCATTATACCGAAAAGTAACATACAATTTTAAAAGGGCATGTCACCACTAGACATCACCGTTTCACAGAAATATGTTGTGCCTTTACTAGACCACTTTGTAAAATGGAGCTTTTCCATGAAAATGTTAATCCATCACCACACATATAATTAAATAACACACATTACAAAATTTTTGTAGATACCTGCTATTTATCATATTTTAACATATCCAAACACTTACAATACTATATAAAATATCTACTACATATCTGTCTGTTCGTTTTGTTCGCTATATCCATGTGCTAATGAATCAGTAATACTAAACACATACATAAGACATCCAAACTGCAGTAATGCTCCGTGTGGTACTAATGCTGAACCTTCCCAAGCTCCAGCAGTGGACGGCTCAGACTTGGGACAACGACACCAAACCTCATCTGACAGTGGGGATGTTAGGTTGCCATTTATACTGTAAATAAATTATAAAATAGACATTACAATTAATAATTAAACATATGTTGTTTGTTTTTCAAACAAAATACTGAGAAATTTAAATAATTTTAAGTTAAGAAAATATTGAAAATTGCAAGGTAGAATTGATAGAATTTGAAAATGAGTAAATTAGGAAAAAGTTTTTCAGAGATGTTTTCCAGAGGTCCATTTTCTAGAAAACTATTGGTTTTAAACTCTCAAACAAAATTAACATCTAGGTATTTTCCTGGTTTTTTCGAACTAAATATTTATAGAGTTTAAGAAATTGTCAAAAATGTAAGAAATTGAGTAGATGTGAAAAAAAAACAGAGTAAGTAATGTGTAAATTAGTCATTTTTTTATATTTAAAGTTTTAAAAATCAGTTTTCATTTGAATGTGGCTGTGAGAAAAGGCCTAAACATTTCTATAACATACCGTATGTGTGTATTATCTCTATGTCTGACGATGTGCCTCACGTTGTTGGTGACGTCACAGCTGACGTCATCCCCCCGGGAGGTGGCCTCACACGAGTACAGTACCCCGTTCACTGCACTACCGAACTCTGAGTAGTTGATCAACTCAAAGTGACCACTCACCTACAAATATTATAATTACTCATTATTTGACAGCCCTCGTGGTCTAGTGTTCACGAGGTCTCGGATTCGATTCCCGCTTGGGACAATCATTTGTGTGATGTTATGAATTGTCATACAAATGTTTGTACTGCGTCTGGGTGTTTTCTATGTATTATAAGTATGTATTTACAAAAGAAAAGTAGTTTATGTATTCTATCCGTATTCTCGTACTACCCATAACACAAGCATAGAAAGCTTAGCTTGGGACCAGAGGACGGTTTGTGAAATGTCCATGAATATTTATTTATTAAAATAAAACGTTACGACGTCGACGATACGATCGTACGTTGTGCGAAACATCCAAAAATATTTATTTATTTATTTAAACTGTACTTTTTACATGGTATAGGTAATTAATAATAATACATTACAAAGATATACAAATTGTACAAGTGGCGGTCTTATCGCTCGTGGCGATTTCTTCCAGACAACCTTTGTATGGAATTGCATGAAAATAATCACTTTAGGTAGTGTGATTATGTACTAAAAGAATGAAACTGGTTAGCAGTTAATAATGAGACTTATAATAATTATTATTTATCTCTGTGGTGACGGTTTCATAATACAAATGTCATCACCCCATTTCCTCACACAGGGTAATAAAAGCTAGCTAGTTATAATATAAAAATATAAATAGAAACAAACCTCATCAACAAATATAACAGCATGATGCCTGGAGACTCTACGACAGAGTGCTGCATCAAGTCTTACATCACACCCACTGTCTGAACCTATCGATAGTGAAGACAGACGCATCGGTATTGGACGACCAACACCATCACCTGTGCCGTTCCTGTGTACAATATAATAAACCTTTATTATCATATTCATGTTATTTCATGTTTTCGTAAACAGTTAACGTATATGTCGTAGGAGACTTGATTAAAATAGTTTACTTAAGGATTTTTAGTTTTAACTTAGGTTCCAAGATTGTGATGTGGGTCCTTAAATGGTGTAAATGGTGAGTAATTCGTTTATTTACTGTAGTTGGTGAGACTGAATGGTGACCCGTTGAAATTTCATAAAAGGATCCTTCCAAACCAGCTACACGTGTCGTAAGCCACGGATCAATCTCATCGTAGTTAATAGAATGTTGTAGTTAACGTAGTTAGCTTATTCAGTATTACAGGGTGTTTGGATTGGAGACTACCCTGGCAATAATTACAGGTGATGTCTACGATACCTTTTCTCCGATATCAGAAGTGGGATCGAATAGTCATTATTCGATTTTGTTTGGAAAAAACTAGACCAGTAAAATTAACCGTAACCGGCGTTCTAGTAAAAATTTAAAGTTTTCGCAGTTTCTTTTTGGATAAAAATTACTTTGATTATATTAACAAGCAAAGACTGATAATAACAAGTCATAGGTAATTAGTTAATTACCCTATAACTATAACTACGTAACAAAAATTAAATGACAATGATTTATTAGTAATTTTATTAATCTACAGTGTTCACTTGCTTAATTTATCTCGTGTATCAATAAATAAATAATAGTAAAATCGTTTTACTTGATTGCGAACAGAAATATAGTGTGGCTTTATGAACATTCAACACTTCGTTTTAAAGTGTTCGGTTTCCTTTTTATAAAATTGGTTCATGATTTTCTGCGCTTATTTATAGGCGTACTTGATAACTAAAATTTTAAAGAAAAACAAAGATTTAATCTCTGCCGTGTAATAATGTGTTTTTGCATATTCTAACGCGTTACTAGACTTTGTGATTAGCAAATAAAATCGTAAGAAACTTTCACCTCGATGAGAGGTAGTGAGAAGAAAATCTAAATCATGGTTAACTAAATACTCGAGATTAGACCTACATGTAGTTACATGTAAAAGATAGAATTGTGATAAAAAGAGATTGACAAATATGCGTTTTAAATTTTAAATTCTTTGACAGCGAAAGAAAGTTTGAGATATCTATACACATGCCAGTCGTTTTGTTTGTTGTATGTTCTAGATATCCTGTTTTGAAAAATCTATTTACAATTATGTTTTCGACTATGTTATTGACGTATGCAGACGTCCAGTAAGCCGTCGTAATATTGCCAACGCAACTTATTGTAGTGTACCTATAATATGCAGTTAAAATCGTCCTTTCTGAAATATTCAGAAAAGCTACAAATACGAACCTGACGGTTCGGACGTCCGTTCATTGACGTATGAAGACGTCTAGTAATCATTAATAATATTAACATCACTTTTTGTGGTGTATAACAAGTTTTTAAATCTTTAGTTTACTGACGTGTGAGACGTCTAGTAAGCCATTAATAACATTAAGAACACACTTTACTATGTTGTAGCTACAAGGTTTTGAAATAGTCTTTTTAAAAAAGAACATCTGTTGCTAAATATGATCTTGATAATGCAATTGACGAATGGAGAAATCTAAACTACTGATAATATTTACCACACTCCTTATAGAGGTTTACCTATAACACGTTTCTGAAATCTTCATAGAGGTGTCCAATATAGCAGGTTTAAGATTAGCCAAATGTCAATATTTAATTTTAAAATGCCTTTAATGTCCATGCAATACTTCAGCTGTATTTTGATTTAAATCCATGCGACTAATAAAATTCTACTTGTTAATTAATTGTCTAATAAATTATTAAAGTAATAATTATTTTTTATTGATTGGTCTATGCAAGCTGAAAAAAATAATCACTAGCAATCTGCAACTGTTTCGCGTGGTTCTCATTGTAAATGAAGTCTACCGTTTGTTTTTAACTTTATTACTTTCCGTTTATTCGCGCATACGACCCTTATTACAAATTATCGAGGCGACAGGAGATCACCTCTGAGTATTCACGAGCATAACTTTTGACCTTATTTACTTGAACAAGAATCTGTTGTAGTGGATTGACTATAGCAGATCTACATACCGTAACAAATTATCTACCTCTTAAATTTTAATTTCCGAGCGTTTTTGGTGTACAGAGACGTTCAGTGAACTATTTATAGTATTAACAACGCAGTTTACCGTGGTGTATCCACGAGTAAACTAATTATTATTATTAAAAGAGCTGTTGGCGCGTGGAGCGTTACAGTAAGCCAAAAATAAAAGATGCTATTGGCGTGTGGAGCCGACCAATAAGCCAAAAAAAAAAAATTAAAATAAGTCAATAAATAAAAGATGCTATATTGGCGTGTGGAGCCGACCAATATAAGCCACTATAATTATCCTATCCTGAAAGAATAATGGTCCCCTGTGTACGACGGCGAACAGGACCGCCTATGGCACAGCATCAACCTATCCTTTTATTCCTAGGGCCCTTGCCTACGCGGCAACGTCGACCTTTCCCTTACCTATCCTTCCCAAACCCTTTATCCTTCCTAAATCCTTAATCCTTTCTATCCTTAAGACGCTATACGCATAAATATACCACGTTACGATACTATGCACCAACGGTTACTATTCACGATTTAGGTGTTTAGTAGCAACAGCTAAAAGAGTTATGTAGGCTTAACTTCTACTTGAGCTACAAGTAGGAGGTAAAGTAACAGTGTTTATTCGTATGCCAGTACGAAAATTCTAAATTCAACTTTTTATTCACTGATAGTTTAATCATTAGCATTTAAACTAAATTAGAAAATCATTCCTTTACTGTTGAATCCGTCTAGATCAGCAGGATAGGCCAAACGGAAACCCTTCTATTTTGTTTCAAGTAGATAGGGAACACACGAGGACGTGTGCCTTTGCAGAATGGCCGTGTGACAGTTAAGAAAAAGAAAACAAAGTAAAGAAAGGAAAAGAAAAGAAAGAAAAAGAAAAGAAAGAAAGAAAAAGAAAAAAAAAACATTTTTTTTTTAATGTATTTGCCAACGTAGCTAAAAATCTTTTTCTGAGTAGTTTACGATTAATTAGCTAAATTCTAAATAATTCGTTATCAAATTACAGCCGAGTGGTTGTCTTTATGAAAACACAATTTTAATGTGTAGTGGATTTGATGATTAGAAACCATCTATTGAATGCTACAATTATATTGGTTCGATAAGTCGATACGAACCCACTACAACTTAAAGTTCGTTAGCAAAAATGCGAAAAACCTGACAACTAGAGCAGTCAGTATTATACAGGTCGTTACGCTGCCCAGTTCTATAACTTAAACAATTAGAATATCCTCCAAAGTGTTATTGCTTAGTGTGTATTTGTGAGAACGTGCAAAGTAACGATAATGCGGAATTAATGTAACTGACCGAGTGTGAAAGTTGAATTATTGTGGAAATTGTTGTAACTGACCGAGTGTATGGACAAATCTTAGTTGTGGATTTCTTTATTTTGCGACTTTATATTGGGTCAGAATTAGCCGAGCGGAAAAACTTAGTTCTATTGCAGATTTACACACGGGGACGTGTGTATTCGCAGAATGGCCGTGTCGTAGGAGACTTGATTAAAATAGTTTACTTAAGGATTTTTAGTTTTAACTTAGGTTCCAAGATTGTGATGTGGGTCCTTAAATGGTGTAAATGGTGAGTAATTCGTTTATTTACTGTAGTTGGTGAGACTGAATGGTGACCCGTTGAAATTTCATAAAAGGATCCTTCCAAACCAGCTACACGTGTCGTAAGCCACGGATCAATCTCATCGTAGTTAATAGAATGTTGTAGTTAACGTAGTTAGCTTATTCAGTATTACAGGGTGTTTGGATTGGAGACTACCCTGGCAATAATTACAGGTGATGTCTACGATACCTTTTCTCCGATATATACAAATAACAAATCCAACATACTTATGTTGTGTATCAAGTAGACAGACAGTAGCTCTGACCAGCACATCAGTATTGCGCGTGCGCATGCGCGTGCTGACGTCATCAGTGGAGGCGCAGCGCGGCGGCGCGCCCCACACGGTGTACGCGATCCTGGTGCGGTCTGCGCGCGTCAGCAGGTGCGAGGGAGCGCGCGGCAGCACGCCCAGCCGGGCCAGGCGCGACCGGTCCACTGCGCCGCGGGCTGCGGACAGCGCGCCGCCTGATAGACCACTGCACCGCCACAGACCGGCAGCACGCTCACCCATACATACCTAGTGACAACGTCAAGCGGAAGAGTTTGTTTGTTTGAACGCGCTAATCTCAGGAACCACTGGGCCGATTTGAAAAATTATTTCAGTGTTGGATAGAGCATTTATCGAGGAAGGCTTTAGGCTATATAACATCAGGCTACGACCAGAAGAAGCGAAGCAGTAGTGAAAATTGTTGCAAAAACGGGGAAAAATTTCTAAAATCCATGCGGTCAGAGTCACGGGCAACATCATCATCATCATCATCATAACATCACGCCTTTTTCCCATGGGGGTAGGCAGAGACTAAAACGCCATCTGCTACGATCGAAGCATACTTCCTTGGCTTCATCCACACTCATACATCTGGTCATACATGGGCAACAGCTAGTCAAATATAACCATCCCTTCTCCTTCCCAAGGTACCATAAAAGCAGGGTGTAACTACGGCCCCCGAGTCATGTGGGCTACCTTTTTTTGTGAGAAATCTTTACCCTTCATAAAGGCCCCCAAATAAATTTTTATACGAGGCCCCACCAAGGCACGCTATGCCATATAATAGCAATAATCACACTAGTCATATAAATTCAATGTGTATGTCTATTTGTTATTCCTTCATACTCAAACTGCTGACCAAATTCAGCAATCGTCACTAACCTGTTGCAATCTTTGCCATGCCAGCAATTTGATAAGTCTTTCATCCAATTTCTTTAACTGTTCATCCACTACAGCCAACAATTCCTCCACATTTTCATCCGGTCTCAGTCCCAAACGTTCAGTCTTGCCTCTCTTGATGTTACTCTTGTCCTCTGCAGGGGATAACTTGCGTCTCTTTATTGATGCTGTATAGTATTCGAAATCTGAGTCGGATAATTCGCTGGATGATTCTGTATTGGCTCCCATCTGTGAAAAAAGACCATTTTTATTAAGGTTCCTTACCAAAACGGGAACCTACTACTGAGACTTGGCTGTCCACCAGTCTGTCACTAGCCTGTATCTCTGAAACTGTAATAGTTACAGAGATGAAAATTTCACAGTTTATATATATATACTAGCTGACCCGGCAAACGTTGTATTGCCATACTAAAAAAAAAAGTTTGAAAAATAGATGTTGGCCGATTCTCAGACCTACTGAATATGTATGTAAAATTTAAGAAGAATCTGTCTAGCCGTTTCGGAGGAGTACGGTAACTAACACTGTGACACGTGAATTTTATATATAAGATATCGGAGAAATAACATAGACATCACCTGTATTTACAGCCAGAGCAGTCATCTATCTAAAGACCCTGTAAAACTGGACAAATTAACTACGTTAACTACAACATTCTATTAACTACGATGAGATTGATCCGTGGCTTACGACACGTGTAACTGGTTTGGAAGGATTCTTTTATGAATATTCAACAGGTCACCATTCAAACTCATCAGATAAAGGAATTACTCACCATTGACATCATTTGAGGACCCAATCTTGGAACCTAAGTTAAAACTAAAAATCCTTAAGTAAAATATTTTATTCAAGTCTCCTACGACATATATCATTTGATGCTTTATCAATAAATACATATCGTCATAAATCTCCTGCCTTTACCTGGTTATTTGAGGTCAGTATGGCGATAATACTATGATAATAATGGTATAGAACCCTACATTTGCGAGGACTACTGGTACTTGACTAGTTTTATAATAATCTTAACTTAGAATATTCTGTAGTGACCAATAATTTTCTTAAGTTTCGTTGCTGTCAGTACTATTTAAATCATTTTTGACAGATAGAGGTCATTGCCAATCCTATTCTCATTTGAAACGTATAGTATGGCATTAAATATCACACAAATGATTGTCCCGAGCGGGTATCGAACCCGCGGCCTCGTGAACGGCAGTCCGTTACATGAACCACTACGCCACGAAGCCCGTCGTTTGTCGATTGTTAAAATATCACTCACCATTTTAATATCAGGATCAGCAATAGCTTGTAAATCATCAGCGGCGTCTTCCTCGGTAGCTGGTTGCAATGCGTCGCCATCCTTAGTAGTAGCGTCGCCACGGTTATACTTGGGACATGTCAAGTTCATGCATATCTTACGTTTGTTGTTATGTTCGTCATCGGACGATGAGTCGTAACATCCATTTTGTTTTAAATTATTTAATACTGGAAATAAAATATAACATCTTAATTTTGATGGATTGCGTAATTTGTATAAAATAGGATAGGTACCTACTAAGCTTTATAGTAAGCTGAAAAATTTGTTTTTTTGAACGCGCTAATCTCAGGAATCACTGGTGTGAATTGAAAAATTATTTCAGTGTTGGATAGTAATAGGCTTTCAGTGTAGGCTATATAACATCACGATGCCACCAATATGAGTGAATCATCAGTGAAAAATGTTGCAATAACGGGGAAAAACTTTAATTCCACGCGTACGAAGTCGCGGGCAACAGCTAGTATGATATAAAAGACAGAGGAGTGACTATAGAAATGACAGTCTGACAGAAGAGCATGAAAGAACAAGGTATGTTGCGGCGATAAAGGAATAAGGGCAGGGCAATGATGAATAATGACATTTTAATTTCTCGAAAACGCATAGAAAAATTATCCAACAGGTATTCTTTAATTTATATGAACAAGATAATGCTGCTAATATTAGAAACTAACCAATGCCCGCGATTTCACCCGCTTTTATAGTTATTAAGCCCATCCTCCCCCAACATACACCAAACTTTATTAAATTACTTATACAAAAAAAAACCATCCTCTTGAACCAAATTGTAGTGTGTTTACGCACAGATATAAGTACATTCTGTTCATTAATAGTGTAGATCTATTGTTAGATGTATCTTCATGAGACTATACTCGTAGGTACAACTTGAAACGGAAATACTATAGTATGCTTTCAATGCTACATTATTTAAGCCATGTATATTTGTACGATGACTATGAAATTTTAATAAACCAATTTGAAAAAAAGACAATTAAAATTTCTTACAAAAAAAATATTATTATTTTTAAATTTCTTTTCTTAGACAACCCTGAATATAAAGTGACCGCCCAATTTTGTAGGCGGAGTCACTGTTTGTAAACAAATGGAAATAACTACTTTTACGGATTTAGACGCGTATATTTGTTTTAAATTTTGGCCCGACGTTTCGGAGACTGTGCAGTCACCATGGTGACGGATGAGAATAAGTTCTCCGCTTAGGATTTAAAGCACTGTCGATGTTTCACAAACTAAACACATCACATTTTGGTTTTGAGTTAGGTACTTAAGTAGAAAACTAGTACTTGTAATCCAGTACAGTTACATCACAATCACAGTACGGTACACGTTGAACTACAGGGATAGAAGTATTCTGTGGGGATAGGTTAAGACGTTAAGTAACCATACCACTAAAGAAATGGTTCAATGTGTCTTTAAACAAACAAACAAATCAAACAAATTTATTGTGAACACAGGTTATAACAAAGATATAAGGTTACAATAGTTCAGCTATGTTCTACCAGAACTGGCATACAATATAAAATAAAACAGTGTGTGATGTCATACAGCAATTAAATAAACATCATTTTATATTAATGGCAATATCATAAAATTAATTATTATATTTCATACATATATTGTTATATTTCATAATTATTACAAATAGTCATAACATTTAAGGGCCTACATCAATATTATCGTATATCATCGCCGACACGTACATATTGTAAAGGTTGTGATCATTGAATATAACCTATACAATGATACAGGCCACTTAAGATATATTTTTAAAAAGGAATAAAAAATTTAAAATTTGAAAATAAAAATAAAAGAATAGTGAGTTGAGAATAGGACATGAAGAGAGGATGTTGAAAAATGATTGTAAAATAGTTTTTCTTTATTATAAAAAATATAACAAATTAATATATACAAAAGTTTTTCATTAAAGTAGAAGCTTTACAAATGGTGGAGGCGCGCCGGGTATAGCGGCCCGATTGGTAAACCAGCTCCTACGCCCAGGGATGTGTTGACGAGCAAAGGGTCGACACAGGATAAATATTAATTATCAGAGAAGTAGCCGTATCTTTTTATTAAATTTTTATAAATTATTTATAACTAAGATGGAACTAGCCACGATAACTTTCGGTGGTTCAGGACAACAGGAGTGCCTAGATGAATTCGAAGAAATGTTTTACGCTTTAATAACTTTCAAGAGATGCTCGTCTGAAGAAGAAAAATTATCACTATTGCCCTCATTTTTAAGGGGTAACGCCTTACTTTTCTTCCGGGGCATTAAAGACACGTGCAAAAGCGTGCAGGAGGTATTTGATAGACTAAGGGAAGAGTTCCAAGAAGTAAATTACCAAGAATGTTCGCAATAATTATTTGCATAATGATGTAAATTGGTTTAGTGATTCGATTAGATTAAGGTTATATATATAGTGATAATTATAATTTACTAATATTGTTTTATTTTGGTGTGTTTCATATTGTTCGGGATCGGCGAGACTTCATAATGACGTCAGCAAATTTGTACATAAGAAAGATACAATGAAAAGGATCCACATCAAAAATTTAATTATTTTTTCATATTTATATTTTGAATGTTTAGTTAAAAATGTGAGATAAATATATTAACATAGTAATTGGATAGTGAGTATTTCGTACTAGATTATGATTATAGTATTAAGGTGGAACGATTAATAGGTATAATAATGGGTTGTATTGAGTTATAATGTCGAAGGGAGTGGCTTGGTAGAGTTAGTTGGATGAGTCGTATCAACGGGTAATATCTTTGAATGCAACATGGTAAGGCCATAGGCTATTTGTCATGGAATCCTGTTTTGGGATATCACGCATTTTAGAGATAGAACTCATACGATAGGATTTAGGAAAGTAGGTGCTAGAGTAAAGTATTTGTTCATTAGGAAAGAAATGTGAAAGGTTGAAAATTGAAAGAGGTTGTATTATAGTGAGAGGTTGCTGATAATATTTTTATTTTATTTATTGGGTAATAGTTAGATAATAATGATTAGCGAATAGTTTATAATTACTTAGATAATAGAATGATTGATTATTTAAAACGTTACTTGTGGTAGAAGAATGGTTGGTAAATTTATCTCACGAGAAGGAATTCTAAATGTGGAATAAATTGGTCATTCCCGAGCATTCAGGATTACTTAGTAGAAATTATACCTAAATAATTGAAAAGAAGGTTGAGTATTATCTGAGCATACTTTAAATTTTAATTTGATAATCTCTGGATTCTATCAATTATAATGGTTTCTTATGTAAATTTTCTCATTAAGCTGGAAAGCTGTTAAATTAGCATATCTTTCGGATATATGATGCTGACCTCATAATTGAAGCTCGATAGTTTTTATAAGAGCATTAATTGTTTGGTGATGAACATTTTTCTGATTGATTGTTGATGATATATGCTTTGTGTCTTGGTGTGATAGTTTTAAGGATGCCTTATCACTCTTGTTTATTATTGGATAAATCAATTTTAAAGATGAAGTAGTTTAATATTTTATGAAAAGAGTGATATGATATAAGGGCATCGTAGTTAGTGTGGTTCGGATGACTAAGATTAGAAAGGCAATTTTTGGTTGGTTTTTTGCTTTTCAAGTTTTTCGAAATGTATTGCTTCGAAAAGCTAGGTCCTAGCTGGATCTAATCTGGTTCATTCTAGTTTGTTATCATGCTTTCCAACCTTAGGTAGGGTGTCCAGTATTTTGTAACTTAGAAAAAAAAATTTTTTTTTTTTTTTTTTTGAAAAAAAAAATTTTTTTTTTATCCTCTAAGGGGGGGAGAATGTAAAGGTTGTGATCATTGAATATAACCTATACAATGATACAGGCCACTTAAGATATATTTTTAAAAAAAGAATAAAAAATTTAAAATTTGAAAATAAAAATAAAAGAATAGAGGAGATGAGCATGGGACATGAAGTGAGGATGTTGGAAAAATGATTGTGAAATAGTTTTTCTTTATTATAAAAAATATAACAAATTAATTAAATGTGTTTTAAATTATTATTACAAATGCAATGAAGCTTTACAAATGCAATGAAGCTTTACAATATTAACACAGCCAGTAGGCACAGAAAATGAAGAATTAGGGATACTTTTCCTATTTACTCAAAATCTACTAAATATATTTTAATTCTGATTTACGTGTTTCTATATATAATAGTTACTTATGTTTTTAAAGTTATTTCATTAGTTAATACGCGATAATAGACCGACAAATGAAAAAAATAAAAATTTTGAGAGGTTGTTTCGCCAAGATTTTCTATCGAGAAAACTTTTTTCAATCGTGTTTCTGAGTTGATGCGATCCTAGATCATATATTGAAAAAACATATACTTAAAAATTAGAGCTCTAGCCATTCAATCTAAAGAAACAATGAAAACTTCGTACATAGAAAAATGCACGAAGCTATTTTGGTATCGTCTTAATATTAGTTACGTCAAATATATAAAATTTTGTCGCAAAAGAAGTCATTTTAGAGTACCAACGAGAAACTCACTAAGCCTTTTTTTATACATTTTAAAATTGGATAAGGATGTTATCTGTCTTGGCAGTTTATTATATATCTGTGTGGATAAACAGAACACACTCTCATTAAGCAATATATTTTTACTAGGAACTGCGTGTAACTTGTGTTTGTGTCAAGCCCTTGTGCTGTATTCAAACAGGTGTAGGTTGGCTTTAGTGAATATCGCCACTTCGTAAATAAACATACCTACATGGCAAGGTTAAAATTTATATTAGTAATTTAGATAAGCAATGTTTAAAGGACTGGTGATTAGACGCTGTCGAAAATTAATAACTTAGTGTCTTTGTGAAGTTAATTTCTAAACTTTCTAAACTCTTCCTTCACTTTCAATACATAATTCGGCTCGGCGATTTGTGGCGAGATCATAAAACAAGCAGAGACAATATTGTCTCGCATTTCTTGAGCAGTTTCACAGCTTGAGGCATAAACTATTCCCTTAAGGTAGCCCATAGAAAGAAGTGCAGCGGCGTTAACTCAGGAGATCGTGCTGATTAAGCCACTGTGCCGCCGCGGCCAATAAACGTCGTTAAAGCGGATATTAAGATATTCTCGGACAGCTCGAGTGTAATGAGCCGGTGCGCCGTTTTGTTGTAACATCATATCTCGATTTTTCAGAGAGAATCGCGAGAATTTCCACTGGGTTCATCCCGGTGGAAATTCTTCCAGTTGCTCCTCCAGGGATCCCGTTAAAAAATTTAGATAATTCTCTCCATTTAAACGATCCTGATGAAATATTGGGCCAATTAGTTTATCGCCAATGATACCAGCCCGCACGTTAACCCGCCATCGGTGCTGAAAGCTGGACTGACGAGACGCGTGTGGATTCTCGTGCGACGTGTGTTCGTTATGTTGATTGAACAGTCCATGTCGCGTGAAGGTTGTCTCGTCCCTCGTAAAATTAACAATTTCTTTTAATACAACCTAATTTAAACCTTAAATCCAAAAATTCTTTTATTAATCTTCTTGTTGCTATGTAAATAATATTGTATTTAAGTATTTAAACCTAGTTTACTTGCTATATTGTATACTACCTCTATAATAAATAAAAACTAGATAAAATTAAGTAAATTTTAGCTTTTATATAAATTTTATATAATTTAATTCTTCATATTGTTATAATTTGTTACTGTTATATTGTATTTATAAAATTAATAATATAATGTTATTGATTTTATGTAGTCTGAGCATAATGTAATATAGTAGTATAGAGTAAAAGTCTATTTTTATGGTCAATGTAAAATTAAAATCGAATGTGGGTAAACCCTGTAATAACTGATCGTACAAGACACTTTACAGCTCAGTCTCACCCGTGACCATGGTGACTACAAAGTCTCCGAAACGCCGGGCTATAATTTAAAACAAATATACGCGTCTAAATCCGTAAAAAGTAGTTTTATTTAAACAGATGAGTCACGCAAGTGTTAGAAAATATTAAAATTTCTTCTTCTGCTTCAAGCGAAGCGTCCCTCCTATGTCTCCCACCACGCCCAGAGTAGTGAAAAGACCCGGTAGAGTGCAACCTATGCACCAACCTCCAGAAACAATCGTACGATCAAAATTTGAGAATAAATGTTCCAAAGCATGGGACCATATTTTATACCAAATCCTTCACAGTTCAAGCTATATTGCTATGGAATAAACTACCAGTGCATATAAGACAAGCCAAGTCACTTGCAAGTTTTAAAATTAAACTATTACATTATTATTTGTCATTACAGTAAAGAATTCTTGATGTGTATGTTTTAGATTTAAGTATATATTGTATGTATTTATTTATTATTTATTTATTATGTATTGTATGTATAGTATTCTAGATATCTAAGTATATTATGTATTTTATTTTTTAGTAGCTTATTTAGTTTACACTAGTATGTAGCACACACCACAAACTACCGCGTTATCTATCCTAGATACTTTTATCCATCCTAAGGTTGCCTGGGAGAAATCACACTAGTGATAAGGCCGCCCTTTGTACAATACCTTACTTTAAGAAATTATTATGTAAGTAAAATGTATTATTGTGGTGTACAAATAAAGAGTTTTCTATTCTATTCTATTCTACGAGGGAAGTCTTCTGTTCATGTACCGACGCTGGTATAATTCGCGAGCCGCGACCAGATTATTATTTCTCACCGCAATGACACATAAAATCATATCATTATTTGCATAATCTGCCATTATTATTATGAAAAAATCGCTGCAATCCGAACAATACAACCGTCTGATTAGAACACTGACGAGCGACTAATTATTTTATTTGTCATTACATTACCTACCTACCTATTATCCTTTAAAAGGGTTGTGCACATGCACTTCAGCTATGCCTACCTACATGTCGATATTATGTTAATTCGATATACATACCATTATGACAGCGGACGTACTCCCTGCGACTGGGCAGCAGAGGGGGGGGGTGGGAGTAGTGGTCACGAACCATCTGTGGAACTATCACGCGACCACGGACACACAGCGGCACCTTGATACTGAACATACAAATAGACAACATCATGATTACATAATAGCCAGTAATAACACGCTGGAAAATCCTGAATATTTGATTATGCATTATCATCGGTCCATAATACGAGTATGTTGTGTAAAATTTCAAATCAATCCGATTACTGCAAGCGGATGAAAATCACTTTCAAACATTCCGTTACATAGATTAATACATACCGAACTTATAAGTGTTAAAAACGATAATAAACTGTAAATTGGTATAAACCATTGTTTCGTCGTTCTAAATGTTGTCTTACTTATTTATTATTACCTGATGCCCGCAACTTCGTACGCGTGGAATTTCGAGTGTACAAATCCTAACAAATTATACAAAAAGCCAAAGCTTAAACCATTGTATATATTAAAAAAAAACTGCATCAAAATCCGTAGCTTGGTTTTGAAGATATAAGCTCACATAGGGACATACATACAAAAATAACGACTTTGTTTTATAAGAAGTAAAGACGACAAAACACAATTCACAAATATTATCTGAACTTTCTATACTGTGTATTACTAGGTATGTACAAAGAAATAGACAATTAAGCAAAATACACCATAACAATTTTCATTTTGATTATGACGGGCTTCGGGGTCTAGTAGTTCATGTAACGCCGTTCACGAGGTCGCAGGTTCGATTCCCGCTCGGGACAATCATTTGTGTGATGTTTATAAATGTCGTACAAATGTTTGTACTGCGTCTGGGTGTTTCTATGTATTATAAGAATGTATTTACAAAAGAAAAGTAGTATATCCGTATTCTGATACCTATAACACAAGCATATAAGCTTAGCTTGGGACCAGAGGACGTTGTGTGAAATGTCCATGAATATTTATTTATTTATTTTAGTTAAGTTTTTGATGAATCACAATTGGCCTCATTACCGAAAAGCTGGCCTTGCTTTTCTTGCACGTCTAATGAAATCAATCTTGATAGCATGTTGGTCAACTGGCCCAGAGAATTTCTCCCACAAAGCCACTCTCTCTGTTGCTGATATTGAATTCACTAATTTCCAATCCTGAAAAATAAATATAGTTCATACATATAAAAAAACAATTCCGTGGTGTGACGGACAAAACGAATACAAGTGTCACCTCCCCATGTCTTGCCCGCAGGGGTCGTAAGAACTGACCGAGGGAACCACATCGCTTAACAACTATGCACATACCGAAGGAGGGCTGAATCAGCCAAATCCCATTGCAACGTAAACAAGTAGTCATGTTGCGCCGACCCAGAATAATGTGATAAAGGCAGGAGAATAAAGATAAGGCACATAAATAAGGCAAGTATGAATTCAGCCTCCAAAGTGAGATATTAGCTGTTGCCCGCGACTCCGTACGGATGAAATTTAGAAAATTTTCGCCGACTTTGCAACATTTTTCACTGATGCTTCGCTCCTATTGGTCGCATCGTGATGTTATATAGCCTAAAGCCTTCCTCGATAAATGTACTATCCAACTCTGAAAGAAATTTTCAGTTCCAACCACAGGTTCCAGCGTGTGCAAACAAATAAACTCTTCAGCTTTATAATATTTTTTCATACTTACAATGTACTGTTCAACATGGTTAGGACACATCCAACGTCCAGTAGGTAATGCTGTCAGCGGTGGGTCTAAACAATCCTGGAATACAACAAATAGCAGGGTGTTATTTTTTTCGATTAATCTTGAGTGTGTGCATGTAAAAAGGGTGCTTTTAAAGCCAGCTAAGAAATATTATAAGCAGATTCCCTGCATATCACCAGTTAGTGGTGGAAAACCTGTCTCAAAGAGACCCGTGCCCAACAGTGGAACGTTAATAGGCTGTAAAAATCTAACTACTAAAACAGAAACAGAGTAGACACACCAAGATTTGAGAGTTGGAATATGTTCTGCGGCCGTATTATGAGTTTTTATTTGCAGGCAGTTTACGCCGTGAATTGAACTGTCTGGCAAATTCGTATTATGAACAAAATTATAAGTCAGTCAGTTCGCTTTACCAGTCATCGGGAGGGTAATTGATCTGCTTATGCCATGATGCAGCCATACAGCTTATTGGTATAGGTTTAATTTAGTTTTTAATGTTTTTTCTTTCTGCCAGCCATTGACGTCTCACTGCTAAGCACTGGCCTCTTCCACTTTAGGAGGGATTATGGTTAACTGTGCCACACTGACCAGATGTAATTTTGAGTTTTACATCTCTCACAGAGAATGTTATTGGTTTACAATATCCTTTAGCTAACTTTTACAGCATAAAGTGGGGTGGTGACACTTGTATATTCAAGTGTCAAGCAGTATTCATAGAATAAGTTCTATATACAAATCTTAATTTACTTATTAATTACGCATGCGGCCATCTTTGCACATAACGTGCGTTTGTTGTGTGCATGCGTGTGATCACACACTAGCAATTAGTTAATTATTTACAGTATCTAGTTATTAATGTAAGATGTAATTACCTGATGGAACAATAGAGGGCAGTAATCACACTGCAATAGTGGTGCATGTTTACAAGTACCCTGACACACGAAGCAGGACTTGGCCGGCAGGGGAACACAACCCCAAGCATCCACTGTCACTACTGAATTATTATTCTTGCCACCTTCTGCAGTAACAACATGTCAATTGACTTATCAAGTATACAATATCCAGTTGCATGCTCCCCATTATGATGAAAGTATTTTGATGACGTATTTGTAATGTTCAGTCTTTGTCCATTCATCCATCCATACATCAGCTTTTCACACAGTTCGGGACATCCACTCTTTTTAACATTGATATAGATTTATGTTAATAGTTTAAAATTATGTTAAATATTTTTTACCTTTTTCAGTCCCAGGAAATAAACAAGGTACCCTCATCTCTCTGGGTAGTTCAAACTGCCTCGGGTTCATGATCTTAGCTGCTTTAACAAGGATCTCCATAGGAGACAAATCATTTTCCTTTTCCTCTGGTTCCTTCTTAATTTCATCATCATCATCTTTAGTTCTCTTCTTGGCAGAGTTTGAACGGTTATTGCGCATTGATCTGGTGTTAAAACAATAAATTAACTGCAAATTATTTTATGTTCTAAGTCTTATGTGTCAGTACTCACAACTGATGGCAATATACATGGCTCAAGATAACAGATACTATTGTAGAAAATATCAAACATTTGTACTAAAAGCAAATTCAAGTTCAGATAACGACATTTCAAAAGCCTTTTCTCCATATATCATAGCACAAAGGATCAGTAGGTGTACAAAATGTCAAGACCATTTCAAGTAAGTTATAAGTAAGTAGAATAACAAGTAACTAGAATGTTACTTTAATTAAAATTACTATGAAATTAATTGAAGTGTCAGTATTTTTTAACTACAACATATTTAAGAACTGGGCTTCTTCAAGGCAATATGCTGGGACCAGTAATTTATCATGTGGTTTTTACCAGTCAATTAAATTAACAAAATAATAGCAGAATAATAATAATAATAATAAAAAAATAAAAAGAATATTCAACAATAAAATAAAATAGTTTAAAAAAACTATAAAACACGCTTTATTTAATCGAATTATTACATTGTCATCGGTCTTTGACAAGTGTGCAAAATTTGAATAGAATCTGACCGTTTAAAGTGGGTCAAAATAGCGTCCAAAGGAGTCGGTTACAAACATACAAACATACAAACAAACAAACATACAAACAAACATACAAGTGAAGCTAATATAAAGCGTGTACAATATTTACACAAAACACAACGCAAAACTGGGTAAGCTGATAAGTCATTAGGGCCAGGGTGGTAAAGCAGTATCTAAATAGCAATATCTAGACAGCACTCTATCATCATATTAATCCATGACTGTCTAAACAAAGCTATATTAGTATTTCAGTTACACAATACAGCACACAAAAAATAAATATTTTGTACTGTGTGTTATTCTGTACCTTACATTACATCTAGACTTTTAGTTGCCACTAAAAATAGTTTGCCAAGGCTTTGAGTTTTGTTTTAATTGATATTGCCTGATTTTGCTAGTGTAGACTAAGTAGACAGAACTTTGTGAAATAATTGTGATACACAAATGATATATATACATATCTTTACAAAATCTTATAAATTCAAGTTTAACTTTGCCTACTAATCCAGCCAGTAAGCTAACTGTCCTGTAAATAATACTAGCTGTTAGCTACATTCATTACCTGGTTTTTTTCTCATTGTCAGATTTGCTGTCAGCAGGCGACTGTGCCCGACTGCTTCGAGAACTCGCAGGTTTATTGTCATCATAGCCCTTACACTCTTTACAGAGCCACAAACCAGCAGGGATATCATTCTCATCCAATGGTGGGTCACTTGAAAATTAAATTTAGATTATGTACAAATAACATTTTTTTACTTTGCGCAGAATGCGCAGAATTTAGAAACCAAACCTAAACAAATTACACAAAAAAGCCATTTTCTTGAACCACTCCTAACTAAAGTAATTTATTGATTTTGCAATTGACATGCTATGCGTTACTTAATAAATTAAATTATGGTGGAAAAAGTGATTCCCGCTTGCAGCAATCACTTTTCACCACCACTCCTAGCTATTAAAAACTGCATCAAAATAAGGGCCCCAAGTCTGCTAATACATATAATATGTACTACTATCTATTCTGCCACAATGGTGTCAGTGACTGACCATTATAACAACATTGTAATATGATTGTAATAGCAAAATTAGCAGACTTCGCCCCCTGTTATGTAAATTTGAAGATATAAACATAGGGACATACATACAAAAATAATGTGGTTTAAAGACAAGTTAGGTGGTGGGTCTTTATTTTAGGGTTGTGTATGTATCTATGAAATTTGTACAGAATCTAGGGTGATTTAGTGGTATTAACTTGAATAAAAAAAAATTGAGAAGCCATGCTTTTAGTAGTACATTGCTATTTATTTCAAAGCCTGTTGCTGTGTCTCATATACAATATTCATGTTTCAGAAATTGATATATAACTTTGCAATAACTTTCTTATTGTACATCCATATTAGTAATCTACTTACTAGCACCCAAGGTGGAAACTAGCTGGACAGCGGTCACAGCATATTAGGTCTCCACCTTCTCCACATGCATCACAAGAATCATGATTGTGACCCTTGCCAGGCCTTTTGTAGTAAGGATGCTGAGGTTTTTTAGGTTTCTGAGCATTTACATCCTCGTCAGGAGGCTTGATGAGCGCACGTATAAGCTAAAATACATTCGAGTACCATCATAAACAGACAATAGAGCATCGTAAAGGCTAATTCAAATAAATTTATCTGTACAATGGCGCCTTCTGTCATCCCTCGGCACAGCAACAAATAAATTCAAAGTAATGAGAAAACAACCAACCGGCATAAGCCCGCCCGAAGTATCCAGGTCATACCCAACGTTAGACATAACTAAAACCTTCGCAGTAATTAAAATTAACTAGCTATACAAGTTATAAAGCTGAAAATACGATAAATGAAAGTGGAATCCTTTTACTATTCCACAGTAAACAGGCGCAGGATTGTATTATGATTAAAACTGAAAGCATGAAAATAATCCACAATGAACCGATAACAAAATCTTTCTTCAAAAACTTTTCTCAACATAAATAATATGCCGCACCATCGTATCAAACTTATTTTTTAATTCAACGGAAGAAGTATTATTAATATAATCTTTGAACGGAAGTCGGAAAGATGGCCGATGCCACAGCCGCAAAACCAAAACACAAAAAATATAACATCAACTATAATTTTTAGCATAATAGAGTAAGACAACGTTAGGAACAGTGATAAGTACAAAAGAGATGGCAGGAAAGCATGCGAGAAATATGGATTTCAACTTCAAGAACGGTAACGCTGTATTTGACGTTTGTTCGTAGCATTTTGACTTTTTTTAAACTGTCTTTACTGTGCTGCCAGAATAAAATTCCGTTAAACTACCTAAATAAAATTTTGAAAAAAGGATTTTTATGATGGTTTTCCAATTACAGCACAAGAGTGCATTATGCGGCACAATGCTCAACGTTGAGTGTTCCAACTAGAGCAACGCTTTGCACAATCGAGCACTCTCAAAAGTGATGGGTGCAATCGATACCAACTTCAGCGACAGAAAATTAACAAGTATTTTATCTTTAAATTGGCATTGATTGAAATTTTATTTACATATTATCGTTATACCTTCATCCATGCTTATATTTATTTATTTTTTAACACAGCTTGAATTAACTTTGAATATTTCCAGAAAACTCCGGCGAAAAGAAAGCCTTAAATTTTTTTTTTACAATACATATTTAATCATTTTACTAAAAGGTGAAATTGGATCTTATCACTGAGACTTCGCTGCCTGTCTGTCACTGAGATACAGCGTGGTGACAAACGGACGAATAGACAGAGAGTTGTAATTTTTACAGATGATGTCTATCTGTTGATGTAACAAATACAATAAACAAACAACAAACGTCTTTAGTGTCCCTTGATGGCACCTTTTAGACGACTATGTTAACGACATTTTGATATTGTGATTTGATTTCAACATTTTATGATAACAATGGTAGGTAGTTGTGGTACCAAACCCTATGTGTGTGAGTCAAATTCGCATTTATCCAGTTTTAGCAATGCTTCGGTCCTTTGTTGTAAAGAATGTAAAGCAATATAATAGAAGAAAACTTATTTAATGTAATGGCAATGTCTTCTAACAACGGAAGTTGCCATTTGTATGACGTCATGGGTGGAGTTTAGTTGAAGATCGAATTCGGATTCGGTTGGCGGGCGCGGCCATCTTGGTGAATTTGTGACCTGGCGATTCGGTTATAGTTAGTGAAAAATCATTTGTCATCCAAAATGTCGGAAAGAGAAGATAATGTGTATAAAGCTAAGTTAGCTGAGCAGGCGGAGCGCTATGACGGTACGTACATATTTTTGTCCTATCATCTTTCTATAAATGAAATTCCTGTGATATTTTCGCCGACAGTTGAAAGACGATTTATGATAAAAGTGTAAAACTATTGCATACTCAATCATTGCTGAAACTCTTGTTAGACAAATTTATTCATAAAAACCGCTATAATTCACTTATTGTAATGCCCAAATTGTCTTACTTGCAAATCAATGGCATTCGTTAGGCTTGGTCAGCGATCGATGCGTCATCCGCCGGTGGGATGTCCTTAGATTTTTTTAAAATGATATAAAAGAAGAATAACTGTCCAGACCCTGTAGAAACCTTCCTGATAAAGTAATTGATAGATACGAATTCGTTAAAGTGATATATAGTCTATTTTTCAGTAATTGCGGCGGAGTAAAATTCAGTTTTTATTTCTCTCGCCCCCAGAGGAGTAAAATGCGATCGATGTCAATTGAATTCATTCATGCATATCGTGCTTTCAGCAAATCTTGATCATAATTATGTAGTGAACTAGTCTAGTTAGACAATATACATAATTTTATGGCCTTTGATTTCGCTTAATGTGCACTATTCGGTCGTAAGAGGAATCTGTGAGCTTTTTCTTTTTATGTGGTGTCTAATCCACTTTTTTTGCAACGAGTTATTTTAAAGGTTATCGTAGTGTTTTAATAATTCTACGCATTATTTAACTTATTTATCTAAGGTGTGCAGTTCAATGACCTTTCAAAGAATTATCATTGAAAAATACGAACTCGTATCTTATCACATTTGCTACTGATTTCTGCTGGGTTATATGACCCAATTATATCTCTTTCAAGGCATTTAAACTAGACATTGATTAATTATTACAAGGTTCACTGCAGGAATCAATGCAGGCATGACTTTAGCTGTCATCTTCATTTGCAGAATAAATCAATAATGTTATCTTACTGTTCTGTATGTTGAATATACTGAAATTCCATCAGATTATACACTACTAGGTGCTGTTTAACTAGATTGTTAGTTTTTAAAGGTTATAAGACCACACCCTGAGTGCAAAATGTAAAAAAATAATGAGTAATGTACTGATTGAATCATAATTTAATGTCTTGTTCACATGGAAAACCTGCACAAATCTTTTCTAACACTTGTGTGACTCATTTGCATAAATAAAACTACTTTTTACTGATTTAGACGCGTCTGCAAAGTCTCCGAAACGTCGGGCTAAAATTAAAACAAATATACGCATCTAAATCCGTAAAAAGTAGTTTTATTTCTGCACAAATCTGTTTTGTTGTACTTCTTAATAATATCTATCTTATTGCTAAAATATCTCTACATATTACTAAATGATCTTGAAATACCTGTTTTTTTTTAATTACTGCACTGTAATGGCACCAGAAATTTTGAGTAATCGGATGTTTAGAGGAGCTGAAACACAATCAAATCTTCCAATACATAGATATGAGCAAAGTTGCATAAAGCTTGCTAATGAAATAACATCAAAATATATTTCAGGCATAAAAATTACTAATTACCTTAAAACTGTTCTTATGGATTTCTAGATATCTTTAAACATGTAGAAATACACCTTACATTATCAATTAATTTACATTTAAAGAAGACATATCTCATCCAGCCATTATTTATAACATTCTGTGTCCATAGGTTAATGACAGCAATTAATTCTGAGATAAAATGTTATATATTGTTGAACAAGTACATTATAAAATAGAATATAATGGAACATAAAGATGAATAGTAATTAATAGAATTCAATATGACTGAGATTCAAATAAAACTTCACATTTCCACTTTTCATGGATTTCAATGCATTTGATTTAGCTTGTTTGAACAGGCTAATCTCAGGAACTACTGGTTCATATTGCTATAAGATAGGCTAAAGAACATCACGCTGCGACCAATAGGAATGGGGAATTTGTGAAAGATGTTGCAAAAACAGGAAAGTTCTTTCAAATTCCACATATGCAAAGTTGTAGGCTACAGGTAGTTTGAATAGATAAGTTGCACAGTTGACTTTGACTTTGATAATCTGATATTGACATACTTTTGTTAATTTAGATATAAAAGATATACGGAAAAAGTAAAAAAATATCTACATATATGGAATTTCTAGACAGTAACGTCATAATCATCTGTGTGGTGGCAGATTAAGATTTTACATGGGATCACATCATTTCCAGTTATGGAAGTTTTGAGGGTAATTCAAATTGTGTGAATGAGGATATAAAATAAAGAGTTAACACAGATATGATGTTTGACAAGAGACTGGAAGGAAAAGACATGTTGTGCTGACCCCAAATAGTAGTATAGAGAGAATGATGATAGTTAGGAAATAAGGGAAAATAAAGTGAATGTGTAGCTAATAGAAAATAAAAGCTAATAAATCTTAAAAGATGGAAAAATCAATAGTAAAGTCTGTACTGGTGTGTTTGGTCTTTATTGTACAATGTACAGTATACCAGGGCCACAAGTCCGCTAGTGAATTGTGTCACAATGACTGTTCAATGACACCATTATAACCACAAAAAATTAACAGTAGACTACCAAAATTGATAAAATTCGCCACTAAGCAATCAGTTATTATTATCACACATACGAGGGACCTCAGATCATCGGAAAACCTAACATTGACTGTAGTTACGCATTCGACTAGATTCTTTACTAAATCTTTTACAGTAGAAGCGGCGCGGCTATGGAATGCCTTACCTTTGACAATAAGAAACGCTCAAACCATATCATCATTCAAAAAACTTGTTAAGAAACACTACTTGTCCCTACCGATAAATTGATATACTTCCATATGAATATTCTATGTATGTATATAATATGTATGTATATAATATGTATGTATTGTGTATGTATAGACTAGGTAGGCTGGTATAGGGATTAGTTGTGAATTATCAGTTCAGATATCCTCAAACCATGTGTTTAGATAGTAGCAGATGGCACTCTTTAGTCTCTGCCTATCCTCATGGCAACTATACCCATACATATCAGTCAGGTAAAAAGCCATGATGATAAAGATATCTGCAAATTGACTTGGAACACCATACAAGGAAATAATAGTGATGATGTTTTGCTGAAAAATCCACAAAAAATGCAGCTCAATTGATTTAGAGGCATTAAACAAATTTTATTGTAAAATTACTGTTATTTCATTCATCTAATGTTGAATTTATTCCCTGGCTTACGTAGAACACCAGGACAAAGTGATGATGGCGCAGCTGTCTCTGACATTTACCTAAAATGGCGCCCGCCCGAAACTTATCTCTAAATAATTTAATAACTCGAGGTTTTGCGAACGCTGTATCCTTCAATATAATCTCCGTGCAAGCTTTCAGCTGAGACCTTCTCTACTAAATAACCTATGTTAGTTATTTGTATAAAAATCAGCCTAGACAATTTATAAATGCGCTTAATTATCGAATGATAATATCTTGTTCATAAAGATGAATAATCAGTTGTTAGATTATTGTTTTGATGTATTAACGTTACAAAATGAAGTTAGATTTGCATATTTTTTGCCTGCAATTTTGAGTTTCTAGTTCGGCTCGGCCATGAATAAATTATAGAATTCCTCAACTCGAAATTATCAGACGGAAAACGACGTAAGGAAAATGCAGCTATCATAAAAATGTGGTTGTCATATCCAATCATATTGATTTCGTTTTCTAAGTCGAGTTTTTGTGTTTGGACTGATTGTCCGCTAAATTAATATAACATAGAATCTTTTGAGTAACAGGTATGTCCTTAGAAGACATAGGTCAAATAAGTGAAGTAAATATGTTTTAGTCGTACGATTTCAAGGTTATTTGGAAATAGAAAAGAATTACGAAAGAATGTAACATTTTTTGAAATTTTGCAGCAAAGTACTTAAAATAACTGATCCACACAAAACGTTATTCAATTATATACTTTTACTTGACTACGACAACGCCCACTCCTTCGTTTCCTACACTTCTCAAGTTTCTGTCAATAGAGTTCTTTCCTTATCAAAGTCGTCTAACTAAACTCAAAGAAAGTTAGTATCGCCCTTTACTTAACTACGACACTTGTCATCGGATTTTTCTAATAGTTCAACAGTTCGGAAGTTACAAATATGACGTGTTATTATTATTATTTTTTATTTACGAGATATTTGAAATTATTCCCAAAATTCTAAATGGGATGTAAGATTTCATTCCTTTCTTCTGGACAACCATTGTAATTTTTCGAGATTTCAAAGTAAACAGACGTAGAGCTAAAATCATAATGAGCATAGTTACTTACGTATAGGACCAGTAAATAAATACCTAATAGTTTTATCTATTTAGTTGCAAGTATATAAGTCGATTGGTTAGTAACGAATATTTTAATAGATAAGTGACAATTGCGATTAAATGCGCATTCCTCAGTAGGTAACGAATGATTCAATTTACTTAATAACTATTATCATAGTTCTGAATACATACATACATACATGATACTTACTTTCTCGGAATGAAGTAAACAACTCTCCTACTAAAGAATATATAACTTACAATAAAAATCAAAAGGACAAAACTAATATGTATAATATCTAAAATGCATATTATATTAATAGTCAGTCGGTACTTTGAAATTTTAATATATTTTAAGTTAATTGAATGTTGATCGTCATTAGTATCGTATATATCGGAGAAAAGCATCGTAGACATCACCTGTAATTAGAGCTAGAGCAGTCATCAATCTAAAGGCCTTGTAATACTGGACAAACTAACTACGTTGGCTACAACATTCTGTTAACCACGATGAGATCGATCCGTGGCTTACGACACGTGTAACTGGTTTGGAAGGATCCTTTTATGAATATTCAACGGGTCACCATTCGAAATCAACTAACTACAGTAAATAAACAAATTACTCACCATTGACACAATTTGAGGACTTACTTCACAATGTTGGAACCTAAGTTAAAACTAAAAATCCTTAAGTATTTTAATCAAGTCTCCTTCGACATATAAGTATATTTCGCGATAATCGTTCAATATTACTTTTATCTTTATTGATGATAAGTCACCATCATAAACTGATTACAATCAAACTAACCATCTCGATGGTGTGCGGCGGCATTTTTGCAATTGCAATATTATACCGTTAAAATAATTTTTGCGATGCAAATAGAAAAGTTTAGCATTTTCAGTTCTCATAGGTTGTAAAAGAGCAAATGTTATCTTCATCGCTCGTGTACGAAACCCCCAAGCTAACTTGTGGAAGTTTAGCTTATGCCGAAATCCGTATAATTATGCAGAAACGGAAAGAAATAGTAAACAGGAAAAAGCCTTCACAGTTTGTTCCTATTGATTCGAGCAATTTCCTTACGGTCGAGGTAGATTTTTTCAAATATTAATGGAAAAAACCTTGTGTAACAATTATTGAAATTGCTTTCAAAGAGGTCTTGTCTCGTCACAAAAGTATCGTATCGCACTTCCTTTTTTTTAAGACAGACAATAGGTTAATCCTAATTATGTTATGAAGAAGAAGAATTTAATATGAACTGCCAACATTTGACTGTCTCGTAGTATTCTCGTACATAGTAAATGATATATTGTGTATAATTACAGAGATGGTGGAGGCGATGAAGAACGTAGCCTCGCGCAACGTTTCCGACAATGAACTAACAGTCGAAGAGAGGAACCTCCTGTCGGTCGCGTACAAAAATGTGATAGGCGCTCGCCGTGCCTCGTGGCGGATCATATCATCCATTGAGCAGAAGGAAGAAACCAAAGTGAGTACCATATTTATATAACTACTAGGTACCTATAGACTACCTAACACACACTGCGTCGTCAGCTATTTTTATTTTATAGTTGATTTTATATGATTTCTAGAAAAATGCAAAGAAATTATTTTAAATAAGGTATAACTGGATAATGTTGTTCGATAAAGTAAACTGGTATTATGTTATCGATAAATGTTGACCTTCACAGTGATGTTTGATTGGCATCAGTTATTAAATACACGCATTCTTAGCAAACCAGGCGTATGAGCTCTCTCTGTCTTACTAATGAATACAGCCGATCGATATCATATTATCCAGACTTTCTCAGTATATGGATAGTAGTAGTACAAATGATAAAGGATAGGTATTATTATAGTTGAATGTAGATAGGTTACATAAATAATTGATTACAGTCTTCTTTTCACCCTGGTCAGTCGGAGCACTTTTCATAATCGTATAACAACTTCTTCTTTAGATTTTTCATTCCTTTTTTCCGCGGAGGTAGGCAGCTACTATAGGGTGCTGTATGCTACAATCTAAAAATAGTGCTGGGCTTTATTTAGTAACTCGTTTATCTGGTCATATTAGCACGAATGTCCAAGTGCACATGACCCTTTTCAAGGCCTTCAGTGATGATACCATTAGTATCTATGTCTTTCTCGGGCGTCCTCCTACAGTATTTCCACTTACCCCTTAATGTATTGGTTATATACATTGCGGAGGTAAGTCGAAACGCTTGTCAAATTTACTGCAATCAAAGTCTCCGCCACGAAGCGTGAGTTGGAATGCTTTTCTGCTCAATTATGCAATGACCGTGGATTATTGGATACGCATCGAAACTGGGATATTAATTTATACATAATTTACCAGTCGTATATTTAACATTGGATTGCAGTTACTTGTACTATGTCGTGCAAGATTTCTTTGGGAATGCCTTCGAGTCCACTGAAGGGAACTTGTCATAGTTCGCTAAGCAGTGTTTTCTTTTCTTTCCAGTACATGCTCCATGTATTGTATTAAAACCATTGAAAGTGGATCATTTTGACGTAAATCGAGTCTCATGCTTCTTGCTCTAACGCTATGCTTAGTTGTAGGAGTGAGCAGACAATAAAAAGTCTGATATTTTACGGCCATTTTTATTTGCTATCCACATACGTCAAGTACGTTGTATGACGCAATCATATTCCTTAAAAATATTGTAATGTAATAGTTATTTTTTGTAGAGTTGATAAAACTTACTGTTTGCAACATTGTTATAGAGTGGACACAATCAACAGACTGGCTATTTGCCCATAATGTGATATATTTGAATCGAAATGTAAGCTTAAGTAGTTTAACTCTTTCTTATGGCACATTCCAGTGTGCGACATAGCGGGACCGTGAACCGTGCCAGATATCTATAGAAATAGCCGATATAATAAAGGTACATTCGAGAACGTTTCGTATATTTTGCTCTCGTTTCCCATCGGCTGTCTACATCTAGTCACTGGTAAAGTTAGAAGCTATCCATAGACACACTACAGCGGACATGACCGCGTTAGACACTAGATAGCCACCGTTAAATGGCATAGATAATATTACGTTAATTTCCTACTAACGTTGATACTATGCTAATGTTGTAACTCTAGATTACTTAATGAGTAAATCACTTAACAGGTATCAAATCAACCAAGTTAAGCTAAAACGTAATTTACCTTGCGCGATACTGTGTTCAGGTTTTTTAACGCATATCCTACTAATGTTATACTTATAAACGCGCAATATGTTAATACTTATAGATGAGATAGATGGATTAGTATTACTCGGACAAGACACGTTATATACGATGACTATCACGTTGTTTCTAATCGGGTATCAGCACAAAATTGCATACTTCATTTAGGGCATTATCTTTCAGCTTTTTAGGGTTCCGTACCCAAAGGGTAAAAACGGGACCCTATTACTGAGACTTCGCTGTCCGTCCGTCCGTCCGTCCGTCCGTCCGTCCGTCCGTCCGTCCGTCTGTCACCAGGCTGTATCTCAAGAACGGTGATAGCTAGAGAGTTGAAATTTTCACAGATGATGTATTTCTATTGCCGCTATAACAACAAATACTAAAAATAAAATAAAATAAATATTTAAGGGGGGCTCCCATACAACAAACATGATTTTTTTACCGTTTCTTGCTCGATACTAATAACGTTGCCTTATGTTGCATAGATAATGGTACGGAACCCTTCGTGCGCGAGTCCGACTCGCACTTGTTATTTACTGATTATAAAACAAAGTTGTTATTTATGTATTTACGTGAGCTTTCTTTAAAACTGCGCAACGGATTTTGATGAGGTTTTTATTAGATAGTATTTCAGGAGGATGGCATTTTTGTAATTTATGAAGGTTTTGGTTTATAAATTCCATGTGTACGAAGTCGAGGGCAACAGCTAGTAAAATATAAATGGACTAGTTGTTGCCCGCGACTCCGTCCGCGTGGAATTTAGAAAATGTTCCCCGTTTTTCAACATTTTTAACTACTGCTTCGCTTCTTCTGGTCGTAGCGTGATGTTATATAGCCTATAGCCTTCCTCGATAAATGCCCTATCTAACACTGAAAGAATTTTTCAAATCGGCTCATTGGTTTCTGAGATTAGCGCGTTCAAACAAACTTCAGCTTTATAATATTAGTATATATACTATCATATCGCTAAACAAATATCGAGATATTATAATTACTTATTTAATTCGTGACAGTCTTATTTAATTCGAGGCATGTGGTATGACGTCATTTACGATTTACTCATACAATTAAAAGTTCAACGACCTTGATAGCTTCCATGGAAGCTCTCCTTGTGCTCAGCCGAATTGTACAGTTGTATACAGTAATGAGTTAATTAGATACGTGTCTGATATAACTAGGGTTGACATGTATGTATTTCATCTATCGATAGCTGTTATGAGAATCGATAAATCAATGTTTTCTTGCACCAGTTATTATATGTAGGCTATCACAAGCTTTGTTATAGTTATTATAGTGTGCTACTATCCGTGACATAGTATGTAAAGATAAGATCATCATAATGATAGCATATTATCGTATTATTTATGTATCCAAACTATGATGTATAAATTAATTTTATAATTATGTAATAGTTTTATTATTTGTTTTGTAATAAGAACTATTTTTGTTTTTCTTATAAAAATTAGACGTAGTGAAGAATTATTTTTAAACGCAACACATTCAAATCTAATCTAATATATAAAATTCACGTGTCACAGTGTTAGTTACCGTACTCCTCCGAAACGGCTTGACCAATTTTTATGAAATTTTACATGCATATTCAGGAGGTCTGAGAATCGGCCAACATCTATTTTTCAAACTTTTTTTTTAGTGTGGCAAAACAACGTTTGCCGGGTCAGCTAGTTAAAATATAAAAATATAATTCTTCAAGAATATATCGATAAAATATTGATTGGTCCATTACTAGCCCTGGGTATAGTTTAGTTACTGCAGATACGTTATAAAGACGTGATAAATTGAGTTTTAGCTTTAAATGTATGTCACCTGATTTTCTTACATAATTATGATTGCATTTATGTTATAGTTTCATTCTAGTTTTATAAATAGACACGGAACAATTAGTTGGTTGAAATATTTTATTTGTGAGATGTAATATTAACGGTATTTAAATGAGGTCGGCTTGACCGCATGTAGTGTAGGTCTCCATAGCGACAGATATGCGACTACCGTATAACCCTCGCTATGTTTTTGTAGTAGAAACCGAATTATTATTACACGATGTTCAAATATAAAACTAAAGTTCTAAACTTTATAATCAATACAATAACAGAAATAGGTTAAATTAAATAAATTTAACCGTATTTGTAAATATTTTACATACCTTTGTTTGTTCAGGGAATTCGTTAAAACATTTTATTATAATTAGTATGAAGTAGGTTGTATATGATCGATTCGCAAACATGTCCAAGGTAACGTGGAACTAGTGAAAAAAAAGGTCAAAAAATATGACGCATCGTCTAGGAAAACATTGTGTGTACAACCCTGAGCCGGTGTGTGAGTCACTTTCCTCATTTCGCACGTTGCGGACACACTTACGGTACCTACTACAACGAATATAAGTACCATTGTGTAGGTGGATGTGTCTTCCATTCAATATTACTGATGAATAAAGGACCTAAACTGATTGTTAGATATTGCCTGCAATTGATGAAACGTTACTAGACATGGAGTTCATGACCTAAAATAAAACAATAGAAACGTATAGGGAATTTTGTGGCGCTTGTGTTTTAACAGGAAGATTTAGGTGCTGTTTATGATATTTGGGGGAGGGTAGTTCGCGAACTCGGCTAAATTGGAAGCCTATTGAAGCCTGACATGATAGATTGTAAAAAGCCGGTATCAATGCTGCTATAACAATATTAGGGACGCTTCTCAAAAATCATTTTCTCAAAAGATTTTTGGTTATTAGAACCGTGATTAACTTTTGTAAGTTGTTTTAATTAGCTTGTACTTACGGTGGCTTACAGTCCCCTATACTTATTTAAATCTGTTGATAACGGTAAAAGGTATAATTTAATGATAACCTACGAACCTCACTTCTGTACAGTAACATACAAAATGTTGAATAATTGATTTAGATTAATCTGTTTAAGTTACAGAGCGTGGAATATGTGATTTATTCATTAGAAAATTTTGCATTGTCCTCCTTCCTACATTCTGTTAAAGGTTTTGTAGTATCTATTTAAAAGTAGCACTATGTAAGTTATTTAAACCAATGATGGGTAGCACAAAGTCAATCGATCACTAAATAATGATTTGATCGTAACAAGTGTGGTGGCGACCTTGGCACGGACGGACTGACGAGCCTTAATTGTATCGTATTGTTGTCAATGTTATACAGATGGAGGGTCAGGTGCAATGCAATAGCATATCAGTTTAAGTACAACTAAGTGCGGCCGGGGGTAATACTGTCACAATGTTACTCTGTAGTTGCGAACAAAAGGTCGGTATTACGTAAACGTATAACGATCGTGTCATTTAAACTAATGTGGGAAATTGTATTGAATTGTTTAAATCAAGTGCTATTTCTTGTAGAATGTCAGTAAACATTTTATTAAAACGACAAAATCAGTTGCGGCTATTAAAATTTTATGAAACTAGCTTGCCAAACCTTTATAAATTATACAAAAAGCTATCGTTTTAAACCATTCTTCCATATATTACAAAAAATCTGCATCAAAATCCGTTGCCTAGTTTGGAAGATAAATATGGAAGGTAGAAGCTCACAAAGGGACGCACATACAAAAATAACGACTTTGTTTTATAATAAACAGAGATTTATAGATCGCTGAGTATAAAGACGTGCAGAAGATACTGTTGATAACGATTGCGGATATGGTATACTAATCCATATCTTAGGTATAAGTGTTTTAGTTCGTTGACCGACTAAGGAACATGCCATTTCGTTTGAAGAAAAGTCTATAACATATATTTCTAACTTTCAAATTCCTAAACCGAAATGCAACGACCTGTTAAACTCCAGTTTATATTCCTATTTACGCTATAAATCCCTCATGATTACAGATTGACATGAAAATAAAAATAGTTTACCTCACGGAATGTATGTATGTATAACCATTTACATACATAAAGTTAGGCTTTTTACCCGAATGATATGCATTATTCTGTGTCCTTTGTAAACACATGCATGTTATTCTTCGAAATAACGTAACATGGTAATCGATAAATCATAATTAGCAGCTTTTAAATTCGGATATATCTTACAGGGCCACAGATTGGCCAGTACCTAGTACTCTCATTGTGTGTCAACTTAAACGTGACTTCATACAGTAAAATATGTCGTATGATTCATTGTAATGATACCTGTTGCATAGAATTTTTTAAGTTGACTCATTTAATTAGCCAAAATACAGAAAGCTTCTATACCGTCAGAATAATGGCTGACAAAGATTATCGTAAAAATTTATTAAGTATTCTTTCCAACAACTTTTACTGATCGTTTTCTACTTAGATATAATAATGATTTTAACTCGCTTTATAATACAGGCATACCTAAATTAATTTGACTGTCTTGTTAGACATATATACAAATATGCTTCTACTTTGCTAGAAATATATTAAATAGCTGAGCTAACTATTTGCAATTGAAAAAGAATCTGTTATCACATAATGCTATGGGTTTATTAGTTTTAATTTGTAAGTATCGTACAAAGGTGACCTGTCTGGTAGGTATATTTAGAATGTCAAACGCACACATACAAAAGACTGAGCACAAAGCGAAGAGGTCATGACATAGATGTGCCCTTAGGGGTGCACGGCCTCTGAACACTTCAGGCGGGCGGGTGAAGGGTGGCGGTTTTTTATAGGGTTATTCTCAATGAAAGAACGGGTACTGGCCCTCGCCTAGTGCATCGAAGTTCTAATCTATCAATATTCGTTTGTAACGTAATGTAGTATGTGTTATGTAAGGATGACTCATATTAGCTTATTCTCCTTCAAAAGTGAAAGGATTTTGAGATAGCAATCGCAAAGCTTGTCTGGCTAAACCAACGCACTTTATTAAAAAAACATGTTTTTATCAAATACAACTAGATATTAAACAATGACAACGTCATGATCGCGTCATAATGTCATGGACAAAATATTTAAAATTCCTAGTCCCTTACTACAAGAAACAACTTTTGTAGGTTTAAAAAATCGCTGGACACGGCAGACAGGTTTTTTAAAAATAACCTTTGTTACAGATTAGCAAACCGTTACATCGAATAAGGAAGACATCTTGTACACTTTTTGTATACATTTAGATATTGACTACTATTAAATGTGGCGCAGTACGTTAGTTTTTATGTTCCTAGTGTAAATGTGTAAAATAAACCAGTAGTACTATGTTTGAATTCTTGGAATCTATTTTAATATCTGCTTTATTTCCTGCAGTGAATAGAACAATAGTTCATCAACTGTGAATAGCCAATGAGTAATGGTGAAACAAACTCAACATGTAAATACAAAGTTTAGTATAAAGACAACATGTAAACGATTTGATTTTCCTTTCATAGTTGTTTATTGTGCAAACGTAAATTACGCACGTAAACGTAAATTAGGAAAGGTTAAAGTTTTGTATTTTTGTAGATTCTTGCTAATTATTTGCGTAAAAACAATCTTTATCCTGTTTTAAAATTTATGGATATAAGCAACATTTACAGAATGACATCATATTATTTTATAGAAAACCAGTTTTAGTACCTTTTTATCAATATTTCTTTGCTTTAGTTAAGTTAATGCTAAGTGTTAACTTCGACATCAGCCAAGGTTTCCAATATACAGCTAAGATTTCTTCCCACTAAGATTTTCAGCAGTGCAATTGCTAGTGAATGTATAATATAAAGGCTGTACGTGTTTGTTCCAGGGCGCCGATGAGAAGTTGAGCATGATCCGCGCATACCGCAGTCAGGTTGAGAAGGAGCTGCGCGACATCTGCTCGGACATACTCAGTGTGCTCGACAAACATCTCATACCCAGCTCACAGACCGGCGAGTCCAAAGTGTTCTACTACAAAATGAAGGTATATACAATTGTTATTACTATGTCTTTACGTTAAAGCAGTCTCGAAAATGATGCTGAAATGCAAAGATGGATACATGAATTAACTTCTATAGAAATCTGTTAAAAGTAAACCAATTTTGTTAAAAACTAGAGTAAGCTTAAAGAAAATGGAACGAGTTTGCAATTGCATCAAAGACCAAGACGTTTTTAGTATTGACGACTTGTTATATGTATGCAAAGTTCTCTATCCTTACATAACAAGTAGATGATTAACAGAATTTTAACATGATCTAGTTCCTAGTTGGGCATGCAGATAAAAAACATACGCAGTGAGATTTCCCATTGTTCGTTTATTTGTAACAGTTTCCATTATAATATGACCTAGACATGGAAATGTAGAGTAACAAATATAGAGTCTGTAATGACTATTGATAAAATATTGAACTAGTACGTCTTACATTTAGTTCAGTGACCGCGTGCGTCGCGTCAGCTGATGTCCATGACGAAACAATATTAATATTCCTTATATAGAACAATTAATTATTGTGTATTTATATTAATTGTACCTAAAGGCGATATACCGTTGCCGACATTGCGTGCAATTTACACGAAACAATATACATTGATATCTTAAAATTTACGTAATCACAGTGAATACATTTGACTCACAGCAATTTCTTGTGAATGATGAGCGCCTACGTAGATTTGTGGTATTTTACCTAACGTCATGAATAGTAAATATTTTTACTTAGCACAATTAGTTGTCATTAATACATATACCGGGAAGTTGACTATATAAGAGATATATTCAATTCAAATTCAAATCATTTATTTACTTGAAACATGGTTACAATATATTGGTGTTTAGTTAAAACAGAACATCATGTACCGTAAGGTAATCATGTGTAAGAACAACAATCTACCGCTGTTTCTTATTTCAAGCATTTGCATGTGTGAGATTCAGCATTTAACAAGAAAGACTCCAGTGTTTGGAGACAATAATAATGAACAATAATGCAGGCTACATAATCCCTAGACATTACTTAGAATTTGGGCAACATCATGTCTCTGAAAGATTTAGATCTTGGAAAAGAATTTGTCTTCTTGTTTCCTTCCTGATTACCTGTCTAACGTGTGTGTTGCCATTACTTTTAGTGAATTAGTAAGATGGTCGATGGTATATTGTGAGGGGTAATATTGTTTTTGTGTGATCCAGGGTGACTACCACCGATACCTGGCAGAGTTCGCGACGGGCAACGATCGCAAGGAGGCGGCCGAGAACTCGCTGGTCGCGTACAAGGCCGCCTCAGACATCGCCATGACGGAACTGCCACCCACACATCCCATACGTTTAGGTCTCGCGCTCAACTTCTCCGTAAGTATAATATTGTATTGTTAAACTGACTAATTACAGGACAATATGGATGACAAATACGTGCAAACCACAAATAATATGGGGATAAGGGTAGGAAGAAGAAGAAGAATTAGTTTAAGGAGACTTAAAGTACACACATGTCACACTGATCTGTTTTCTACAATTGATGCTGTATGAGTCAGATCAGTAAATGTATCGCCCCAAAAGACTAAAGAGATAAATTCCAATATTGGTGTATCTGAGTCTACGAGTAATCTTAGTTGTGGTCATTTTTGACATATAGACCGAAGTCAAAAAAATATAACATTACTAAGTTCTTTCATTTTAATGAAACGTGTTTTTATAGTAGATATTTTGCAGACGCAATTGTGGTCCAGTTTTATAAATAGGAATGAGTAAAAGTTTATTACAGCTCGTATCATGAACGTTATAGAGACATACGTCCGTTTCATTACCGAAATGAAGTTATTATAGAGTTTACGAGTCGCGATCACTGCGTATGCTAGTGTTTCTATAGACCGTCGATACGTAACCAAGATACATAGCGAACATATTACGACATGGTGACAACGACGATCTGCTCCTTGTGTACATACGTATTAACTTTGGAATTAACTGATAATACCTCTGAGTAATAAAATTAAGCCTAACATGTTATGTTCTAAAAACCTTTTAGTGTTCTCGCGACGTCGAAATATATGTGCGTAGCATCGAAAATGTATGTAAGATTGGTGAAAGTAAATGTCCTGTATATAGTACATAATGTACGTACCATAAAATTTACTATTATTATTTTTGTAACGATAGTTTGAAATATTTATATATTATTTTTAAACATGTATAACCGGATTTGTTTCCAATATAGTGAGGCTGGGACGATATTTTATAAGATTTTATTATAATCGCGATGATTTCAATGGTTGTTATGTAAAGTAAGTTGAAAGTAAATGTACAAGGGAGGCGAGAGGCGATATCGTTTATCCTGCGGCTGTTTGCGTCACGCGATACCATTATCTCGCATTATAGGTATGATAGATAGAGACGCGGTTCAAGGTCACGCATACTAATGCGTACTTACATACCGGACGAAATTGTCTATGACCGGCCATATGTACTTACAACCTATCTCGATCTGTACATAGTTGATGCTAAAGCTTTTGTAGTTCCTATGTAAAAATGTCCTCTAAAAAGGACATACGTCAAACGGTTAATAAATGATAGCAATTTAAAGTAAGTTTTGCTAATGATTGGCATCGTTGTTAATATAATTGTTTGTTTGCGTCCAGGTATTCTACTACGAAATCCTGAACAGTCCGGACCGCGCGTGCCGGCTCGCCAAAGCGGCCTTCGACGACGCCATCGCCGAGCTGGACACACTGTCCGAGGAGAGCTACAAGGACTCGACGTTGATCATGCAGCTGCTGAGGGACAACCTGACACTGTGGACGTCCGACATGCAGGGCGACGGCGAGTCGGCCGACCACGAGCAGAAGGAACCCGCGCACGACGCCGAGGATCAAGACGTCTCGTAATAATGCTGCCCACCAACTACTACATATTATTATATTATTACATAAACATTACTATAGTAACACGTAAGAACCAGCCCCCACCCTCGACCCACATCCAGACAGACCTCTACCCGTATTGTTATATATATATATACATGTGATGTTCAGTTTATGTATCGTGTCAAATTATTATAACGCGTTGTATACACAAAATATTGTACCTTCTTTTGATATATTAAGTTTTCAATTATGAAAAAAAAATAATGTTAAGTAATTTGGTAATTGCATTTGTAACTGTATGTTCTCGTATGATGTATTTTGATATAACTAAACACTCAATTGATCTCTAGCGATGTTGACTAGCTTGTTCTGTGGCCGGAGCCTCGCCTCCTATCCTTTACTATTGTAAATTTTCTAAGTATTTTATACCGTGTGTAAAATTAATATACTTAACATGTTCATGGTTAACAGGCACCATATTATGGACTCTCCCCATGTACTCGGTATATATATAATATTAGCTCTGTGTTTGTATCGCGCATCTCCGTGTCTATCGGTCTGCACAAATAGTAGTTTTATACAATGGACGTTTAATCTCGTGGCTAGGTTGTTGTTTTGAGACTGTTGCTAGTTCGTATTAGTGGCCCTCCCCCGCTACATTTGTCTAACAAATATCAATCATTTATGAGTATATATATACATATTAATTATATATTTTAAACGTAACATGTTAGGATGGTTATATGATGTAGGTTACGTTGCAATATTTAGCGAAGTGGTCACTGGGCGGCGTGCTACCCGTCCGTCGGTCTCGTGTGCCGTCTATAGGACGTACGGTCTATAGGACGTGTCGTGTATAGGACTGACGGACGCCGTGGCTGAGCTTACATAGAGTTAAAGACATGTCGATGTAGCCGCGCTTCGTTCTAATTAAAACATTTGGAGTATTCACACTTGAATCGCTTTAATTACTTACGAGTATTGTGATAGAGATTTTGTATATTTTAATTTATTGTTTTTTTAATTTCGCAAGTTCTCGAAAATTGCTGTAGCGCTACATCTCTTACGATTTATACAGACAAGCAGTAGTTCTTAAAGTTGTGCTAGGTTAAGGTAATGCACTTGGGAAATTATTTATTTGTTGTGCGACAGATATATGGCTACTCGAAGACATTCCATCTTCACTATACGTTGTTAACTAACTGTGTGCCCCGACTTTGGTCGTCCGGCTCACTGGTTCATTGTGGCAAGTGCGTGCCAGAGTAAGATATTAGCGTTATTTTTATTTGAATTTGTAATATTGCATATATTTTGTTAATTTATCCACAAAAATACTAATGCATTTAGCCTTAGTGTTATGCAATATTGATTAATGTCCTACCAACTACATGGAAATTTATTGTAAATGACAGTGTAAATCTAATAATAAAAATTCAAAAGTCCATTTATTTGTTTTATTATGACTGCCGTCTAACACTACAACCACACATCCTACACCAACCTAATACTGTTGGGGTATGATATTTCATAAGACAACAACAACAAGGTAACAAGGCTGTTCTGCTGGGGCAACATTCACTATATATATTGGGATTGATTGGCATGAGACAACTAAGAACATTTTTCACAACTTTAACGTGAAGATATATCACGCTAAAACCCCAGGAACGGAGCAGTAACTATGCACGTAGGTGAAATCATGGGTCAGTATATGATATTTATCAAGCACTTGGCCTTTCAGATACCTAAAGATTTTAGACCTGTGTCGTAGTCAAAAACATTTTTATTTGGGTTTAATAAAAGTCCATGATTACAACTAGTTAGCTGGACAGTTTATTCCTATATATAAAAAACAATTCATAATAAATGCCTTACATTGAATAAAGAATACAACCATTTTATTACAATAATATATAATATTGACTAAATCGGTACCACAAACATTTATCAACTACTTGTCAAGCGTTTTAGACCTAATTATGCTTAATTCAAAGCAAAGTGACTTAAAACAGTCTATGTAAGTACTTAAACTAATAATTGCTGAGACATGTATATAAACCCAATTCAGACAAAGCCCCTTGTTAATTTTTATTTTAAGCCTTACAATCTAGCAGTAGTTGACATAAGGCGACCCTCGCTAAAAAAGGTGTGAGAACAGTGATCATACTTATTGTGTACTGTCGTCCCTGTGTGAGGCGATTTTGGGCGGGACGTGCGTAGCGACCAATGTAATTAAGTTATGTGTGGCAGTATATTTGTTATAGAAAACATCGTGTGTAGCTAGCTGCTCCTGTGGTTTGGTACTGTAAGTTGTAATATCATAATGGTTGGTAAAACAAGTATTTTAACAAGACAATTTTATTTCTTTCGTTTGAAGAATATAGCCAAAGAAGGCAGGAGGTCTCAGTTAAGGCTTGGAATATGGTTAAGGTTTTAAACCTCCACGTTAGGTACTAAGAATAGTTTCTATTTGGACAAAAACAAGATTATATTTCCAGTTACACTTACTTATTGTGTATTTCGGAGGTTTCCTCAAGTTTTAGTTTTAAGAATATAATTATACTGTATGGTCTTATTCATAATGACATAACGGAGGTTTTAAAGTTCGCTAAAATTGACAAAAATATCTTATTAGTCTTTTTACGATAAAGTGTTTAGTATTTCTCTGATAAAGTTATTGTTTAAATAAATAAGACCATTAGTATTTTACAATATTTTAATTTATTAATTTAAACTAGCGATATTTTATTGCAAAAATTAACATTTTATCTACTTAAAACTAAAGATACACAATCTCAGTGTTGGCACCATTTTAAGATAATTCCCTAAAACGGGGAGATTCAAAATGGCTTTAATGATTATATTGCCCGTTCACGAACACAACATGGATTATACACAAATGGTCATAATCATAATGAATGACTTATCGGAGGTTTAAAAGTTCGCGAAAATTGTCAAAACTTGTTATTCATAATAGTCTTTTTACGCTAAAACGCTTATTATCTCTCCGATAAAATCTCCGTTTAAGCCTCCGATAAGTCATTATGAATAAGACCAAAAATATTTACCAGATGGTGTATTGGCGTTCAATCTCTAAGACAAGTAACTTTAGCCTTCGTAGAATAACTATGTTCCATATTATTATGACGTAGGTATAGCCTGTATCAGACACACATAGATACATATTTCACGCACATATAAGCCACACAAGCCGCCTGAGTGATGTAGTGATGATAGACTATACATCTGGTAAATCTTTGGTATTATATTTTAGCGTTATCACTAGTTTTATTTAATGTGCTATTAAAATTTTTCTGTCCTAAATGAGATTATTACGCGTGGCATACTAAAATTCTTTCATAATGATGTGTTCTTTGGTCCTCCTTTCTGTCCAGAAATTCATTAATAATAACATTAAAAATAGTATCAACACTAATCTTAATCTTATAAAGCTGAAGGGTTTGTCTGTTTGAACGTGCTAATAATTTATAATAATATTCAGGGCATATTTAATGAGCCCTTATCACACACATAATAACATTTTGCCATTACAATTCTTTTTTTAAATGTGTGTAACATTTAAACCAAAAATGTTGCAAGTAATATTATTTCCCATAATTTAGGGAAAATTATAGACTGCCCACTTCAAAAACATGTATTGTTATACAGGGTGTCCCAGAACGTAACGTAGCTGGGAAGGGG